>JALIGW010000006.1:48081262-48681262 GCA_023053685.1 Diadophis punctatus similis
TGAGTTGCTGTCACATGATCACGATACTTGGATGCCCTTATCAAATGATCACACATCTTCTCGTCTTCACGTTTTTCTGCAAAATACTGGGCACACAATGACTAAAATGTGATGGGACAAAAAAAGAAAAGAAAACTGCATTGTACTTTTAGAGGTTTTTTTGTGAACAGTTAAATTGCTTATATACTTATATACTTAGACTTAAAATTTCTGCAACGAATAGAAAATGAACACATGACAAAATTTAATAATACACCAGAAATTGCAAACAACAGCTGAGCAGAACATTATCATCCTCGTAAAACATGATCCACTGGGGGAAATATGCAATTTGCCCTTTAAGGGTATCTCCAATTAAAACTATAAAATGTTTACATAACAGTTCTATGCATTTTTATGCAGAAGTCTCACTGGGTCCATTGGACCCTTTTTTCAAGACACTGTAGACAAATAATATTCTCTACAAAATATAAACAGAGGATTCTATTGGAAACATCTTTCAAGGCCCAAAATGCATGTACATATTTAATAGGTAACTGAGATTTAAGTCTTATGCATTTGTTACATAAGAGATTACTATATATATATTTTCCATTAAAGTCTACAAGTTACTTAAATTTAAATTATTCTATTAAATAAAATGTTCTTTAAATATATTGAAAGGAAAACTATGATCAGATGTGAAAATGGAAAACTGAGACTGTAAATCAAAGACTTATGGTATGTAAAGCTTGCATTATGAACAACAGAAGCAATTCTTTTTCCAGGTAAGTACCATATTTTTCGGAGTATAAGACGCAACTTTTTACCCCCCAAAAGAGGGTGAAAATTTGGGTGCGTTTTATACACCGAATGTAGCCCCACCCACCCACCGGCCCCCACCCTTCGGAGGTTTTTGGCCTCATAAACACATTGCCGGGCTTCCCAACAAGCCCCCTGCGCCTTTGCTGCCTTGGTCGGAGCTTGGGGGTGGGGAAGAGAGCATGGAATGGGGGGCCGTAGCAACCGAGTCCCCGCTCGGCCCTGCAGGAAGAGAAGCCGCTCGGATCTTCCGCTGGCCCGAAGGGCATCACAACCAAAAAAGTGCGGAGCGGAGACTTGGACAGTTTATTATACGCCGGGGACGCGATGCGGGGTACAGGGAACTTTATCTGAGGAAAAGCGAAGCAAGACTCAAAAACGGAGAACGGAAAGGTGACGGGGGAGGCGGGCTGGAGAGCACTGGATACTGTCAATAATAGCCTGAAGCTGAGCAAGCTTTGGGGGCTTTTTAGGTGGCCCTTAAGCGAAGTTTTTACACTTCGGTTATATTTTTCCACTTCACCGTTGATCTCTGAGAAAGAAACAAAGGAAGAGGAGCAAAACAGAATAAAAATTGCAAGGACGGATCCCCCATTCCATGCTCTCTTCCCCACCACGTGCAAAGCAAGGTGAAGCAGCTGGCGGCGGGGGGAGAGGGCACAGGGTGGGGTGGTTCCTCCATGGCACAGGCTCCGCTCAACCTGCTGGAAGTGGAAAAATGGAAGTTTTTACACTTCGGTGTAAGGCAAGGCGGGCACCAGCAGGTTGAGCGGAGCCTGCGCCATGGAGGAACCCCCCACCCTGTGCCTTCCCCCCCTCCCCTGCCACCATTATCATCATTGCATCAGGGAGGAAAATGCCCGAAAACACAATGTATGGAGGCGATGCTCTTTTTCCTTCTTTGGAAGGAAATACTTCCTCCTTTGGCCTGGATTACCTTTCTATTTTGTAGAAAGCACGGCTTTCTTTCCCAGTTACTCAGAGGCTTTGGTTTAAAGTGGCGCTGCTTCTTTACACCGCCCTCCTACTCTTCCTGCAAGCGAGAGATGCCTCAGAGACTCGGCTGGGAAATAGGGCAGCGCCTGCCACACACGCTGTTTTTGGAATCGGGGAGGGGATCTGCCACCTGAAAACTCTTTCCTCCACAATCCTAACATTTCAGGCGGCGGATTCCCTCCCCCATTTCCAAAACGGCATGTGCAGCAGGTGCTGCCACTTGAAAACTCATTCCTCTCCTGCTTTCTCCGCTCCTTCGTGTACCATGAAAGAGCCTTTCGCAGAGACGCGAAGTGGAAAGCTGTTGGCAAGTTGGGATTGCACACATTTGTCAGTTTCCTCCTGAGGCGAGGTGCGACCCTAGGAATCCCCATTGGCAAAAGCGGCGCCCGCCCATCTGCAACTTTCTCATGCAAAGTTAAGAGCATGCATCTTCCCCCTCTCCTTCAAATGACTGATCAACCCACCACCACCACCCTTCCCTGCTATGCAAAACACTTTCCTCCCTAATCAAAAAACGGAGCATGCGGAGGCAAAGAAAGAGCATCACATTTTTGGGCAGGGTTAGGGTTAGGAGGAATTCTGGGAGTTGAAGTCCACTAGTCTTAAAGCTGTCAAGACCCCTGGGTTAGGGGTGCAAGGTTCTTCAAACTTGGCAAGTTTAAGACTTGTGGACTTCAACTCCCATTCCTGAGCTAGCATGACTGGAGGAGGAATTCTGGGAGTTGAAGTCCACAAGTCTTAAAGCTGTCAAGTTTGAAGTTTAGGGCGGGTGTGTGTGCGTATGAATGTATGAACATGGTTTCAGCTAAAGTGCTCTGCATTGTTATAAAGGACACATTATTGTTCTTTCTTGCAAAAAAATGTCAAAGCCAAAAAGTGTAAAAAGTATACATGGTTGTAAAAAGTATTCTGCTATACTGGTATTTTATTAAATAATATATTACTACACCATTTGGTTCAGAATACTTTTTTCCTTGTTTTCCTCCTCTAAAATCTTGGTGCGTCCTATACTCAGGTGCGTCCTATAGTCCGAAAAACATGGTAGTACCTGTTTTATTAAAATATGGTAAGTACCTGTTTGTCTAACTTATTTGTGGTAGCGGCAAATACAGTGCTTTAAACTTTGCAGATAAGCTTTTTTTCTTTGCTTAGAATATGAATATGGTATTATAAAATAAAGAAAATATTATATTTTACCCATTATACAGAGCTATTATAGATTAAACATCAGACATGGTTTATCTACCGATTCAGGTTAAACATACTATTATGTCCCAAATGCCTACAAGTTTTAATAAGACTGGAGATAGCCACATTAAACATCAAAATGCAAAATGGCAGCAACAAAATAAAAACAGTAAAAATAGTTTCATTCAATATTAGATATAGTAATGGTAGCATTTAGTTCTGCACTTCAACTAGAAAATGCTGATAAATATATCCTTTAGGGAGCATACTTTTTTCATTAGCCCAACATTGTGATACTTAACTATAAAATTAATAGACAAAATTTTACTGAGGGACAGAACTTTACTGCTTATTGTTATATCCAAAAAAATGTACTATGTCTCAATTATGACTTACTATAGCTTATTTACGACCAGCATACCTGAGTATTTCTATAACTGATTACTACAATTGCTGCTCCATTCCAGAGAGATTGAAAAGTTAATAATCTTAATATAATGATGAAAAATTAAATTTTAATCAATCAATACGATGCACTACCATTTAGGGGAAGCATCTTCTTACTCATACAAAATACCTATCTGAAGAGTCATGTCACATAAGCTACTCATGGAGTTATCAAGGCCCTAAGTCATGTAGGGCTTTAAAGTTGGCCAACAGCAGCATCAACTGCATCCAGAAATGAACTGGTAGGCAATGCAACTCCCTTAATGTAGTGTTACATCTGCAAACCTTGGTGTATTCATAATTGCATGCTGTACCAGATGGTATTTGAGCATAAGAGACTGAATAGGGCTTCCTAATCTAGGAAAGGACACAACTAGCTATAATAAGTAATTGTGCAAAAGGTCCTCCTGCCAAGACAAATTTTATTTAAGAGCTATAATTTGAATCAGAATCAGAATGCATAACATAAAGGGAGCAGGCATAAACTGTAGAGAGATTTGTTACCATATTTATATATTTAAAATAACACTTTTATATCTATAGAAAGTTGAATAACAGCAAATGGGAAAATAAAGAAAATTTAAAATCAATTATTTTAAAACAGCATAGTACATATTGTGTTTTGATTGACTATAATGCAGTGATTTTAAAAGACAGGTTTTTGTCTCTATAATCAGTACATGGGCACACAAAAGTACACAGAATGCATGATCTACAAGATTCTTTACATGCTTATCAGTAGAGGTCAAGTGGATTGTCATGGCATATATTTAAGGACAATTGAAAAATGCAACACCGCATAATATTCCAATTTTCTCCTTATTTTATTTAAGATAGAGAAAAAGTACAACTAATTCTTAACTTACAACAGTTCATTTAGTGACCGTTCAAAGTTACAGTGGCCCTGGAAAAAGTGACTTATGACCATTTTTCACAAAACCGTTGCAACATCCCCAGGGTCACCTGATCAACATTTGGATGCTTGGTAACTGGTTCATATTTATGACTGTTGCTGTGTTCCGGAGTCATGCAATCATCTTTTGCAACCTTTTGACAAGCAAGTCAATGGAGAAGCCAGATTCACTTAACATCTGGGTTATTAGCTTAACAACTGCAATGATTCACTTAACAACTGCATCAAGAAAAGTCACAAAATGGGGCAAAACTCAAATATCTCACTTAGGAACATAAATTTTGGGCTCAATTGTGGTCGTAAGTCGAGGACTATCTGTATAACTTTCAGCTCAAAGCTATTCCAAACATGAGTATATTAGCATATTTGTGTTCTTAGCATGTATGCACCACTTTGTGTTGCTAAATACTAGAACTATTCCTATTGAAAGCCAAAAAAGGAATTGCAGAATTATGGGCCAATTTCTTACCTCTGTCACTCAGATAAACTGACAGTTGGCCTTGATCCAGCTATTGGTAGACAGATAATTCTTCTTTCATCTATCTTTTGATATTTCCCCTCTGTGCCAACTATATTGGTCAGTGATATCAATGGTGCTTTTCTTCTAGGGGAATCATCTCTTGATCACCACCTCAAATGTTGTGAGTACTCATGAGTTAATGAACCTTCAGCAGTACAAATTCTAGGACCACTACCCCCTGTCCTCATTATCTGAATTAAAACCTATACTCCATTTGTTCTTATTCATGTTGTACGCCGCCCTGAGTCCTACGGGATTGGGCGGCCTATAAGAACTTTTAATTAAATTAAATTAAATTAAATCTCTAGCAACCATTAGGAATTGTCTGAATCTGCCTTAGTCATTTTAGCAGCTAGCCTTCATCTTCATTTCCAAAACTCATCTTCACGGCGTCCTTCGGGGTATTGAAAGATCTTTACCAACACCATACCTTCTGTTATTCCAACTCATAAGAGCGCTAGCCCCATGAGATTCTAAAAGTAAGTTCAATGGAGACTATTTACCTCCATGTTCCTTCCCACAATATCCCACGGAGATTTCAGCATACAATATCTCTCAAAGGTCAAATCTTGGTCAGGCAGATTCTATTTGGACTAGATAGACCCAAAGATTACCAAACTCAACTGGTATAAAGCCTTATAGATTATAACTTATAGGCTATAGCCAGGGGTGGGTTCTAACTTACCTCGCTGCCGGTTCGCTTCCTCACGCACTGCGTGGGCATGTGTGCATTGCGCACTGCACACTTCACATGCGCGCATGCGCAGTGCTAAAAATCCTGCTTCTGTGCGTGCGCAGAAGCGAAAAACAAGATGGTGGCGCCTATGGCACTGCCGAGAGCGCCGGTTCGGGGGCATGGCCAGCCGGCCATCACTGCCGGTTCAGCGAGCGGGGGGGAAATTCCCGCTACCGGTTCTAACCGGCAGGAACCCACCTCTGGCTATACCTAGCCTTTTCAATTGCATCCAAACTACCAACCACTATAGCTCCAGAAATATTGATATTATATAACAGTAATAAATTGTCACTGCTCATTTGCATGGTTTCTCCCATAACTTGTTCCTGTTTCTTTCATTAGTTTCATTCAATGGAGTAAAAATAATAAGTAACCTATTAATCTGCTCCCATTCTGTTGGCCTACTGAGAGGGCTTCAAAATTTGGATCTGCTGATTGGCTTCAGGCCTCAAAGGGGATGTGTTACATTAAAGGAGGTTGGTGGAATAATAGGGAAGCAACAGCAATCCTACCTTTGTTACCACTGCGCACTTGGTTCTTAGTTTTATCTAATTCTTGTTAATTGTAATGTTTTTATCTTTATGTTTTATTGTATTGTAAGCTGCCCAGAGATAGTGATAGGAAATACATATTCATTTTATAAATAAATAAATCCATATTCTGTATATCTATAAATATCTAGATGACACTAAGTCATATGACTCTGCCACACATTTTAGCCCTTTTAATTATTGAATCTATTTAGTTCCACTCCACAAAACAGATTACCTCCATTCATATTTATGATGTTTTTTCCCTTTCTCTTTCTCACTAAACCACAGATTATCATTTTCCTTATTTCATTTCTTCCCACTAATTCATGATTTTTACCATATATTGCTTTTACATTTCAAGTCACAATTTTACACAATCTTTGAGATCATCAACAACAGATGGACCTCTACCACTCTTAGTGTCTTTGCTCAATAAAATGTTTAAAATAATACTTTGCAATAAAATAAAGTATATCTATGGCATACCTAGCACCAAAAATAAATTTTCCATAGCACTCAAAAAACCTGACACCCAAAATAAAATTTAAAAATAACTAAAATCATGTGCAATAGCCAGATTGTGCACATCATACTTATTAAAAACTAAACTTTTTCCCCCATCATGTAGTTTATTTTTTGTTTTTATCACCTGTACTATCATAGAGTCATCTACTGCTTTAAAGAATTTATGTTGCCTGGATAAAAAAATCTAATTTAAGAATCACCTGAACAGTGTGGTTCTTATAAGTGCATATATGTCTGCTAAAATACATTTGTTTGTTCTCATTGTACTTCCTTCATGTAATGTTGTACAATGGATGATTTTAATAGGAAAATAATAATGAGTGTGTCAAAATGATGCAGTTACCTCCTACTTGATAGTGTATGTGCAATAATATGTTCACTTGCAAGGTATTCTTTAGATTGAAGACCCTAACTGGGTTAACATTGGGCTTGGGGTGTACGTAACTGGTATTGTACCTTTCCTATTAGCAAGAAAGACTTCATGTTACACAGGTACAACTGAGACTGTTGATTTAGTTTATGCTTTGTTACAAAGTAATACAAATGAAGTAATAATTTTATACTTGCAGTTAATATGTTTCCCTTTTGTCCTATTACTATACATGAGGAAAAACATTTTCTATGAACGTCTCTTAATCATAGAACACAAGTACAAGGATTCCTCAACTTATAACCATAATTGAGCACAAAATTTCTGTTAACTGAGGCACTTGTTAAGTGATTCATGCCTCATTTTACAACCTTTTTTGCCACAGTTGTTAGGCAAATAACTGCAGTTGTTAAGTGAATAATGCGGTTGTTAAACGAATCTGTATACATTATAGAAGCTTATAGAAATCTACTCAATATAATTGGCTTAAATATTCTTTTAAATTAAAAGCAGAATTACCAGTAAAACTGTGTTAAGCAATGAAGCAATCCATGTGAAAAACAAGTTGCATGGGGTAAAAAATAAAATTTTGTCCCTTTATTTCTGTGCAGATCAATGATTCTTGTATCCTACAGAAAAGAAACTTAATAAAGTTGAAAGCCTCTCTTCCATGAATATTATCTATTTTTATATCCTATTAAACAGTCTTTTCCAAATACATGAATTTACAGTATACCGATTCCAATTTTGTAAAATATATTTTACCCAGAATCTGTAAGAAGACATAGAGAAATCCAATCAAACAAATAAGCCACCTGAGAATGCAAATTCTCGTCAACATCATATATTTTGACAACAGGAAAAGCTCTTGGGTTGTTCTTTAAGACTTTTTTTTTGCACTTGACTTTTAACCTTCAGTTTACAGTCTGGACTAAAAATGCCACCGAGGGAAATCTTCCAAAGCTCCTGAATAAGACTTAGAAAAATGAAAGCTTAAACCCTCAATAGCAAACAAAAGTCAACCAATGACAATGTCTGACAGCCACCTTCAATTCTGAAGTGATGCTTCTGTCATCTAACGACTCAAAGTATTGATTTCTTTCAGCATGAAAAAGCCCAAGCCAATGAAATAGATATAGCAGCAGGCCCATTCCCCTCCCCCGATAATAGCCATCAAGGTTAACACAGGCAGAACACTTATCAAGGTATCTTTTCTATTTCTTCTTGTTTTAATGGACTGGATACAATGTATTGGCTTTTCATCTCTGCAACCTGCAGCCTCCACACCCCCTCATCATTTATCCAGCCTTTTACAGATCAGGAGATTTTAAATCTGCATATAAATTAGCTGTCTTTTAACCTATTTATTACCCCAAAAAATGCTGTACTTTCATTACATTACAATTTCCTCAATATCCCAGGCATTAGAAATATTAAAACATGCTTCAAAAAGAGTATTTTGAAAATAAAACAGTAGAAGTATCATGAACAGAAGGCTAGATTTAAAGGTCAGCATGCAATTTAATGCTGAGAAAGTTCTTTTTTAGAAAGGTAATGTGAAGTACTAGAGTGAAGAACTGCTTTTATTGTGCAACGTGATTATGTTATTAAAATTTGTGCATAACACTTCCCATATATAAACGTATTTGTTAAAACAGAACTAGTTTGTTGTGGGATTATGGATCTGAAAATAGAAATGGAACATAGCCAAAAGAATTATTCAAATGTCTTCCATGTATAGAGGAGAATTTAGGCCATCTCACAAGAGCTCAGAAGCTCAATTTTAATTTATCTCCCTTTCTCCCTACACATATTGGATTTTCAGAATTCTCCACTCCCACCAACCTAGCTATATATGCATGAAGTTGGACCCAAGTACTAGATTCTCTTATATCAACAGTAAGGTGACCAGACGTCCTGCTTTTCGCGGCACAGTCCCGCTTTTTAATAATTTGTCCCGCGTCCCGCAGCGTTTCAAAAAAGTCCCGCTTTTTAAATTTGAATTTGCCCTGCACACCCCTCTGCCTCCTGCCTCGCCTGCCTCCTCCTGCCAGGCGGGGAGGGAGGGCAGTGAGAGGGGCAGCGGCGGTCTTGCCTGTTCGTCGCCGCAGAGCCGAAGAAGCTGGTGGCGTTCGGGGCGTGGGGCTTCCCCCACCCGCTTTCCCCGGCCGCCGGGACGCCACCATTTGCTTTCTTTTGCCCTCTGTGCAAGCAGAACGCTTTGCGCATGCGCAGAGGGCAAAAGAACGCAAATGGCAGCGTCCCGGCGGCCGGGGAAAGCGGGCGGGGGAAGCCCCGCGCCGCGAACGCCACCAGCTTCTTCAGCTCTGCGGCGACGAACAGGTAAGCCTGCGCCGGTAGGAACCCACCCCTGGCTGCGATGAAGGTGGGTGTTTGGGGGGGTGCACAAAGCTGCAGGATGAGACAGACCCCTCCTGTCTTGCTCCCCTAGAACCCCCCCATCAAAGGTGTCCCGCTTTACAAATATTAAAATCTGGTCACCTTAATCAGCAGACAAATATGAAGAGATGCTTTTGATTAGTCTCAGTGAGGTGATGCCATTTTCGTCAACAAGGCAACAAAAGAAGTAGATGAAATGAACAACATGGGGACTTTTCACTTCCCTCTTAGAAATGAGAAGAATATACTGTTCTGCAAATCAGTTTAAAGTGTGCTTTGTTCAAAGTTTCATAAAAGGGAAGCACCTCCTAAATTGTATAACAGAATATTTGATGTGATATATCTACTTTTTATATATTGATTTTATTTTAATGAAATCAAGGAATACCTTTGTACATGTTATTGTTTTGTTACAATATGAAACAATATAGCATGAGAAATCTGCTCTAAAATTTAATCGTGTTTGTGTATGTGTGTGTGTGTGTGCATTTGTAGATTAATGCATCTATCATCAAATACACATATATCTGGAACAAAAAATAAATTAATTATAAAACTAGATTGTGATAATTAAATTTAGAATATTCATATTAATTATCTGTTGCCATATAGTATATTTGATTAAGTAAGTCCAGGGCAATTTAAACTAAATATATATTTTCTCTGCTCTTTTCTGTGGTTCTGGTTCCATTGGTACATACATCTTGAAATATAACAAAAAATATTTCAAGAGTGAAAACTGATTTATGTAAAGTAAAACATATTCTATATTTTTTGCATTCATGTCAGGAGCACTGAGGCACTTGTAGATTGAAAAGATTAGCTGGTGGCATCATTGTTGCCTGAGGGACGCCCAGTTGGTGGCTCATTTCATGTCCTTGGCAGGAGCTGGAGCAAAGGATGAGAACTCACCCTGCCCTATGACAGCACTCAGGTCTCGAACATGAGCTTGCTACCCTCCAACCCAGCGTCCTAACCACAAGAGCCACCATGTTCCTCTATTCTATGCTAAAAAAAATTCCAAAACATATATTTAATCTTGAAAGATTGATAATGTTAAATAACAATATACAGGTAGTCCTTGATGTGTGATTGTTCCTTGAACAATAATCTGAAATTATGATGGCCCCACAAAAGGTGCTTTATAACTTGTAACTTACAACTGGTTGTCAAACACCCCACAATGATGTCATTGTTCTCAGCCGGCTTCCAAAAAGAGTCAATGGAGAAGCTGGGAGGGAAGATTGCAAGCTGCTGCTGCTGCCTGCTAAGAGGATTCTCTCTAGAAACTGCCAGAGGATTTCAGTTCCATATGGAAATGAATCTCTCCTGGCAGGCAGCTCTATTGAGAATGAAAGGGCTGTCAGCAAGAGGGTTTCATCCCCACATAGAACTGAATCACTCTAGCAAACAACCCATTAACTCTCAAAGAGCTGCCTGCTAGAGGCATTCAGCCCTGCATTTCGTTCTTAAAGAACTGTCTACCTGAGAATTTGAAATCTTTCATCAGACAACTGACATCTTTCATCAGACAACTGACATCTTTCATCAGACAACTCTTTTGCTCTACCCACTTAACGACCTAGTAGATCACTTGATGACTACAATTAGGTATGCAAGGATTGTGGTCATTGAGTGAAGCAATCTTGTGAAGTCTTGCTTAATAATTGCTTTGTTCAACAACCTAGATTCTGTTTCCAATTGTGGTCATAGTTAGGAATACAGGTAAGTCGAGGCACCTACTGGACCGGTTCTGATTTTTTCAACATTTGTCATGGTGGTTGTTAAGCGAACCTATTTTTTCATCAAAAAAGGAGGGAAACCAGCAAAAAACATCATAACAAATAATGGTCATAAGATCACAGGATGCTAAAACCAGTTGTAAAGATGAGACAGGGTCGAGGTTTTTGGTGGTGATCGTCTTAGTGGTGTGTGCTGTGGGAACGAACTCCAGACCCACAGCACGAATTTCTGCAGTCAGATGCCCATTCGGGGCATCGCAGATCCTGAAGAGATCTGCGAATTTGTAGGGGAAACCCTGGAGAGTGAGCAGGTGTGAAGCAGGTTTTATGAATGGTTAAAAAATAGGGATTCATAATTACGAAAAGTGCAAATATTGAATTTATATATATATATATATATATATATATATATATATATATATATATATATATATATATATATATATATATATATATATATATATATATATACACACACACACACACACACACACATATATACATATATAACTATAATAACTATAACGTAAAATAACTATAAAATGGAAAAGACATATATGTAAATGAATGTATATAGAAATGGAAAAAGGAATATGTATTGAAGAAATCCATAAAAGAGGTATATGACATGTACAAAAAATAGACCAGAAAGTAGATATACATAGAAGAAATAGGTATAAAATATAAATTATAAATATATTCGAAAGTATTTATATTATAAGTATATAAAAACTTTGTGGACTGATCTTGAGCTATAATCAAAACAAGAACTAGGATTCCTACCATTGTATGTTTGTATGTTATGTAATTTTTGTTTTTGTGTGTGTGTATAATTTTTTTAAAAAAAAATTAAAGAAAAGATGAGACAGGGTCGTAACTCCAAACGGTAGTGAAACAATTGTTTTGTAAATCAAGACTGCCTGTGCCTGTATTTTATAAAGCCACAATAAGGCTTGTCTACCCTTGTCTACACATATCTTATTAAAGAGGCAGAATGCCTGTGTAAATAATTCTCTTATGTGAAAGTAGTTTGCTTTTTGTAAGCAACAATTCTTTTTTCTGTCTGAATGTAACACTAGAGGTGACCTGATATGGATATCGGAATACTGTAGAATTAGGCTAATTTAAAAATAAAGAACATTAGTAAAACTGTATCTTTAAAAAAATAGAGAGGGAGAAAGAGAAACCTAACTCTAACTCTGCAATTATTATACTTCAAGTTGGTATTACCATAAAAATAAACCAGAGATCATTTCAAAGTCAAAAGTGCCTATACCCTTCATTCATTTACCACCAGGTTCATTTGTCTTTTGTAACTATATAAAACTAAGTCCTCATGCTTCAATTTTTTAATTTACAGAAAATAATTAGAAAGCATTTTAAAATTAACTTAATGATGAAAACATTTTGTTCAGAAGAGCTGTATTCGTTTTACAACAAACGTAGACAAACTGCACACAATATATTCACATTCACTGTGAATCAAATTCATAGATTTGAAGTAAAGGAAGTATCATCACAATGGCTAACTTGAGCAACAGCATTAAAATAATTATTATTAATAATAGAAGAGCATGGTCTACTATTACTAATATTTTATTGATCCTTGAAATTTTACACATCATTTAAGAAGCAGTCACATGATTCATTCGAATGAAGGTCTAGACAGGAGAGTTCACTTTATTCTGAAGGTATGTATCAAAGTAGATCTTGCCAAGCAATAAAGGCGCATCATCTAAGGATCTCTTTCACATTAAGAATCCTATTAGAAGGAAAACACTAAAAGGTAATTGAATTTCCCTCAGTTATCTTCATCTCTGTCAGCTCCTGCTACAATAACTTACTCTCCAGAGCACAGATAACTCAATTCTGTCCAGCAAGCATATGTTATGAATCTCTAAAGCAAACCTGTCTAAATCATTCTGGTCTTCTATCAAGGTTGGCTGTGAATATGAACTCTGACAGAAAGCAAACAAATTTATTTTTATCTTTTCAATAATTCACTTCTTCATGACCTGATACAAGTATCTAAAGACATTTATGTTACTGCTAATTTCAGTATTATAAATACTGACTGAATATTGACTGGAATTAAAACCTACTTAACCAGCTACTTTGCTGTTAACAAAAGAAATTAGATTTCAGAATAGAAATTTGATGAGTACTGAAAATAACTTCTGCAGATTTGTATACATTCAAATGCTCAGTTTCACTTAGCATAATTTATTAACTAAAATAACTATTAACAGTATCATTGCTATTTCATGTTTAGTTTAAAAATAATTAAAAATATTGCCACTATATTTTTTTCTTCTTCAGATGTTAGGATTTCTTTTTCATTCCCTGAAGAATAATGAATATATTAACCTGTTAAAATTTTTATATTTAAAAAGCCACTATCACTACTGATATTCTTTTTACATACATATAGGTGTGTGTTGGTGTGTTTTTTTCATTTATATTTTAAACTGAGACTTAAAACATTAAAAATGTTTTTTCCTTAATAAATCTACCATGGAGATAAAAGCAGCTTATGTGGAGGTCTGCATACCTGGGAACAGGGGGAAAAAATCCAACTGAAAAAGACCTTACAGTATCCAATTCTGCATTCATGTATCTTCCCTTGAAATACCACATGCAGTTGATTAAAAACATATGATAAAAGTGCAGATGACAACAACCAACCATGAAAGTTTAGAGTATTTTCCTCATGAAAAAAGAAAAGCTAGAAACATGAGGGGAACACAAAGAGGCATATGGAATCATGCATGCAATATAGAAAGAGAAGGAACATCACATGAAGAGGACTGAAAGGGAGATAGAACAGATAAAATACGCTACATCATGAAGTGATCAATCAGTAAAACTATCACCTCAAAATCGCTATGCCACTAACTAATGATTTTAAGAGGCTTGCATATATTTATGGAGAAAATGCCTATGGAGGTCAATATGCAATGTTATCTCTGAATGAGGAACAACAGAAGGGGAGGGGAAGATTTAAACATATTTATTTGTATGTTAGATTTATATCCTGTATTTTATATAGATCTTAAGGTAGCACATACTATTTTTCCCCAACACCTCTTGGATTGATTGGACTGAGCGTGAATGACTGGTCCCCAAATCACCCACTAAATTTCTATGGTTGAAGGTGAGCTAGAATTGGATGTCCCCAATACTAGTCCAACATGTTGACCACTATCCATACTGGGTCCCAAAAGTAGACCAGAAGCATTTGGCAGATTATTGTGAGCCACAAAATGCTGAATTAAGATGGATGCTGGCCTGATCTAATGTAGCTACCTTTTTGCAACCATACTATCATTTAATCAATCTCACATTACGTCTCTTCCTACTTAAGGTGCACTCTAGGGACTACTTCTGTAGCAGTGGTTCTTAAACGGCTGTATTGGAAAACTGCACATTAGGAAATACATGTCAGTTAATTGAAAGTTCACAATTGCTTTAATTCAACAGAAATATTTGAAATCCTTGTCATAGCCCCTTAATAAGTCCATGCAACAAATTCTATTGGGCATCACTATTGGGCATCATAAAAATCTATTTGAAAGAGGTTTTCCTGTGCTCCCATATAGTTCATAGTCTGTCCATACTGCTAAAACTGAATGTGATTTATGATTTTAATTAACCAGGGCTCACAGAAGTTTCATACTTGACTTCAGAGATTTCTCTAAAATGAAACAGCTATTTCACAGCAAAGCCAATACTCTAGTCACAGACATCAAGAAATTAAATCTATAAGACATCCAAATATTAATTATGTATATTTTCTTCTCAAATACATGCTATATGCTGTGGGAAGTCCAAATTGATAAATAATTTTGTAAATATATTTAATTTAGGCTTCATTAATTAAACAACATTTCCAAAACATGGGAAGAAATAGTTCCAAAACTATTCTGTGCTTGGTTAATCCCACCTCAAGTAAAAAGACTTACACAAATGGAAAGAGTTAAGAGAATAACAACAGGGAAACTTATGAAGAGAGATTGAAGGAACTATGTATATGGAAAAAAATCACTCTGCAAATGTCTAAATGGATGTTACCCTGGTTGTGACTTTTCTGCATCCTAAGTATGGGATGTAGAATAATGGTTTACATTACAGGAAGACCAATTGACTGAATATTATAAAAATATATTATAGAAATATTATAAAAAATAACAGTTTGATAGTGGAATCAATTACCTAGTAAAGGTAATCATAACCAATGTACATGAGATACAATAGCAATAGCATTTAGACTTATATACCGCTTCATAGTGCTTTACAGCCCTCTCTAAGCGGTTTACAGAGTTCAGCATATTGCCCCCAACAATCTGGGTCCTCATTTTACCCACCTCGGAAGGATGGAAGGCTGAGTCAACCTTGAGCCGGTGAGATTTGAACAGCTGAACTGCTGAACTAGCAGTAGCCTGCAGTGCTGCATTTAACCACTGCACCAACTCGGCTCTCTCCATACACATCTTTGTCAAAGAGCAAGTATAAAATAAAGCAGGCAGAATACTGGAATTGCACCAGGGGATTCTTGCTCAGCAATCATGAAACTCTGTGGGTGACCATCAGGACTGGAAAGAGATTAAACACTCCAGGAATGAAAAGTCAGAACAGTAAAGTAATAAGCTAAAATATTCAGCAAAGGAAAAAAGCCTTAAACATATGTGTTTTGTACCTCTCAACCATAATCAAATACCTATGCACCAATTAAAATATCCTTAGAGGAAAAATACCACCTCATATTTTCTTTTTCTTTTATTTCTATTTGGAGATAAGGCATGCAATGGGCTAATGCCTATCCAACTGTATTCCAATGAGATTCCTTTACAAGCATTTACTGTATTTATCAAATCAAATCCTTATTTTGCAGGGTATAAACAAACAAACAAAAGAATAGCAAAAGAGTCTACTTGAAAGTAGTATGAAAAAAGGAAATGCTAAATAATTTCTTCAGGTCAAACAACTGGATTCTGGAAGTCAACTGTGTTATTTCTGCAGTTTGGGGAAATTCTTTTTTTTCCCCATTGTGTTATCTTGATTTCTTTTTTCCCAAATTCCTGGCTTTCATATTCTAGACTAAAATTTGAAATGAGGCTCTTGAGTTGCCTACAAGTATGAAGAGGATACATTTCACCCAAAAATGCCCTCCATGTTCTGTCCATGAAACTGCCCATCTGAATCTATTTGTAAATTTTTATTGGTGGAAGGAACACCGTATCATCAGACAGTTTTTTAACACTCAAAAAGAGAGCCATGGCACCACCCAATGGAACCTCACCTCATCAGAGATCATATTGACCCCATCATCATTTACAGCAGGGATGTCAAACTCGCGGCTCATGGGCCAGATGCGTCACGCACTGGCCACGCCCACTCCAGTTTAGCGAAGGAGGAAAAGGTCATGGTAAGTCACATGATGATGTGACATCATGAGTTTGACACCTGTGATTTACAGGTAACCTTTAAATACTGTATAATATATATTAATGGCAAAATATTGTATAATTCATTTGTATTATGTATGACTAAATAATTTGAGAACAGCTTTTGAATGACTCTTCACAGGAAATTTGGCAATATTATCACAGCAAATCCTTTAATTATTCATAGTTTCTTAGCATGAATTCTACCTTTCATAAAAATAGGTTGTTTAAAATATTTCCCTTATTAGGAGGTTTTTATTAGCAAATTATATATTTGTAATCTCTCTTCAATAATTCTACTGCATTTGTATTTGCCACTTATATTTATATGTTCACAACTGATTCAGTTCAGTTCTGCCATTCACATTTTTTAAATAATTCCATTCTTCCTGAAACTAAGCTTATTCTTAGCCATTAATGGATATCCTATGACAGTGATGGCGAACCTTTTTTCCCTCAGGTGCCGAAAATGCGTGCGCATGCGCTGTCACGCACGTGTGAGTGCCCACACCCATAATTCAATGCCTGGGGAGGGTGAAAACGGCCTCTCCCGCCCCCACAGAGGCCCTCTGGAGGCCGGAAATGGCCCATTTACCGACTTCCGGTGGGCCTGGTAGGCCCATTTTTCGCCCTCCCCAGGCTCCAGACGCTTCCCTGGAGCCTGGGGAGGGCGAAAACACCCCCTCGGAGGCCCTCTGGAAACCTAAAATGCCCTCACAGAGCCTCCACATGAGCCAAAAATCAGCTGGCCGGCACGCACATGCATGCTGGAGTTGACCTAGGGCAACGGCTCGCGTGCCGGCAGATATGGCTCCGCGTGCCACCTGTGGCACGCGTGCCATAGGTTCGCCATCACTGTCCTATGAGTTAAACAGGAAGAGCCCTGATCATGAAAAAAACCATAGATTTTACTTCAGATTTTGATAAACAAAAATGCTTATTTTCTGCTTAAATTCAAGATAATATCATTTAAACCCCTTGAGCCATCATGCTTACATGGAAAAGCGTCAAGAGAAATTCACATCAGAAATATCAGACAACACCTCTTAAACATTTTAAAGATATAAGCAATGCAAACAAACCAAGAAAAACAATAATATCCTACAAAAATTGTTTGTGCAACAAAATAAAAATTCCTATTTTTCTATCTATTCTTAGGTGAAAAGGGTACAGTTAAAGAAGAAAATACCACTAGCAACGGGAAGAAAGGAACTATCTAATCAATGAGGTTTTGTCAATCATAGTACACTGATATAAAAGCAGAGTCTAAGCTGTCATCTTTGTCCCAGTTGAATGATTATGAGGCAATGAACTAAAAAAGATGTATATTTCATTTCCAGAGGACTGTCTACCAACGCTTGATACTTTGATTTAACAAATGAAACCTACCCTACCAGTTCACAAGCCAAAATGACACTGTAGATATATGACAGCATTTATGTTTGCAGGATTGGATAACCAGCTCTAGATTAAGTGCAGACAGCTTATTAAATAGTGCCTAGCTTGAAGCCAGCACAGATTTTAGAACATTAAGCCTGTCCACAGCTAAACAAACAAACAAACAAACAAACAAACAAACAAACAAACGGTGTGTATATATTAGTTTAAAAATGGTTAAGGGGAAAACAGGAGGAAGGAGCATTATGTATATTTGCCACCTGGAGTTATGTGTTAAAACAATAAAAGTGGGATAAACATCTAGTAAATAAATATATAAATCTTTGCTTTTCATTTGTATTTAATTTTTGTTCTATGTTGATATCATGTTAATTTTTATGTTTTAATTTCATAATAGATATTAGTATAACTGGCTTTTCCTATTAAAATATCCCTTGTATGTAAACAAATATTTACATATAATTGTGAAGGTCATAAATGCGTGGATTGATTGCAAAGTTATTTTTTCATTACTCTCAAAATGGCAAATAGTCGCTAAATAAGGCAGTTGGCAAACAATCGACCAAGAGATGCATTTAGAGGAACATCATTTATAAGTGCACACCATAAGACTACTATTAGAATACAATGCCCTAAAAATTGTATTCTGAAATAATATCTATGTTTGTGCAAACATGATATACAGAGATATTAAAAATGTTTGAGAAATAAAATATGTAAATGTAATCAACTTTAACTAAAACCAAATTAAGAAAATTGTGATCATGAATGTGACTTAGTTGTAGAATGCAGAAGTTCACTTAATATTTTTATGTAATGAAATAGAGGACAAGTTTGTGGACTAGTCCCTGCAGGGTTTGCCACTGCCTCCATCCTAGTACCAATTTTAAAATTAATCAAGAAGCCATGGATCATCTTCGTAATAAAATGGAAACATTTATCAGTATTACACCTAATATAAACTAATTCCCGGGTTAAGTAACTAAATTGATTATAAATTTAATTAAAATATTAATCATTCCATTATATTGTAAACCAAAGTATCAGTCTCAAATAATACCCCTATTTCCAAAAATGTCTGTAGTCCTATGAAACCCCACTGCCATTCTCAGAAGATAAGAAGGCTAGATGACTATAGCCATCTTCATAACACAAAATTCAGTCTAGAACTGCCTTAGGCATAAAAGCTTGCTGAGTGATTTTGAGCCAGTCACTCTCTTTCAGCCCAACTCATTTCACAAGGTTGTTAAATAGGAGGATAGAGGAGTATTAGATATGTCTTGAATTATTTATTAAAAAATAATAAAGGTGAAATGAAAAAAATCTTTTAAAAAGCAATGCATATTTGTTGAACTTTATATAGATAATTTAGTATATTTTCAAGAATACCTATTGGCCTTAAAAGAGCACTAGGACAGGACTTCAAGGAAGACCATCTAGAACTCAATAAACAGAAAACTAAAATAATGGTTACGGTCATACTGCATTCACTGAGTTATATTTCTATGTAAAATAGTTGTTTTGAAAAACTTTTATCACCTGTAATAATTTCAGAGAAACATAAATAAAATCATTCAAGATGCAATATTGATACTCAGCATGAACAGCAACATTTGAGCATTAAGAATTTTAAATTGCATATTGACCACAGCTGTAACTTCTAAGAACAAGACAATGCAGTGTTAACTATAGTATAAAATGAGACAAAAACAAAAAATAAGAAAACAGATATACATAATTAGCCAGTACTGTTTACAAAGCAACATGATTTTAGAAATTAAAATTTCTCTATGTCCAAATTCCCTTCATTTTTATTCCGACATGAAGTGGCCATGTCTCAGATTATCACTACAATACATCTAAATCAATTATTAGTACATTTTCCAAGAAAATGGCTTACCTCAAATTCAGCATGCCTGTGAATGTCTTCCGCTCTCTGCCTACTCAAGATAAATTCTGCTTCATTTGCTACCCTCACTAAATGATCCTTCATTGTTTGACTCAGCAACCTATAAATGCAAAATATTTAAGGTCAAAGAAATTGTGAATTTATAAAATTAAAACATTTTATAATACTTAGCTACTGGAATAAATAACAGAACCAATATGGTAATAAATCCTGATATAAATATATTAAAATATAAAACATGCCTTTAACAATGCTAATATTAAATATGGTAAAACATGGTTTTATAGATAAAAAAACTTAATAGCATTTTATATAATATTTTCATATTTAAAGTATTTTTTTAGAAGAAAGATAGTTTTGTTTTATTTTATTCATTCATCTAGTGATGGATCCCCTTTTGGCGGGACTTTGTGATCAGATCATCTATAACAGGTTTCCTCAACCAAATCCCCTCCAGAGATACTGAACTGCTAAAAAATGATTGGGAACTCAGAAGACTTAAGTTCCAACCCTATGGACTGAGAAAAGGAAGTATATGTTTCCATGTTTTGGATTACAATTATCTGCTAGTGACTGAGACCCAATACTGCTTTTTTTTTTAATATGGTAGTACTGGTTTACTTATTATACAAGACTTCAAATTATTTTAATTGAAAACTAAATTTCAAAATAGATTCTGCCACAATTATTTGTTGTTACGCCTGATATGTATATTCATATATGGGCAAAATAATGTGCTTTTTAAATAAATTGATAGTACTTTTACATGAACTGAACTGCATTAATAATAAACTTTTTTTAAAAAAAAGAAAGGATGTATGTAAATGCTTGAAGGAACATATTTAATTCCCAGGATTCAGTTGAAAGAATGAAAACTCTTTTAACATTTACTTTAAAATAACCAAGGCCTTTTATAAAACTATAATTTAAGAAATAATGCAAATTGCAATGTATTTTTATATTTAAAACAGTTATGTATAAATGTGTATTTTTTAAAAATGCTGATCTGAAAAAATACATCAATCCAATATAAGTTCTAGCTCACTAACAATGATGTATTAGGGTCTGTTAGCTGACAAACTATTGTATTTAAACCAAAGAAAATATGACTGAGCCCTTGTAACTTACTACAATCAATTCAGAAGGTTTAAAGCAACGTGTATTTTCTACAAGTAAAAAGAAGCTAAATCTCAAACTATTGCCAGAGTATTGAGTTTGAAGAGTATTTAGAAATTAGATCAGACCTACGAAGTTACTTATCCAAAAGAATGTGTAGCATATTTTTAAATAAAAACATTTTAAAACTTCTATTGTAAGTGATCAGAGGAGATAAATTTGTATGGTTGATCACTACAAAACAATAATATTAAAGCTAAGATAATGTAAGGATTTTTATTTATTTATTTATTTATTTATTTATTTATTTATTTATTTATTTATTTATTTATTTATTTATTTATTTATTTATTTATTTATTTATTTATTTATTTATTTATTTGAGTTATACTGGGATATATAAGGATACAGTTAAGCTAACTAGGAAGTTACCTTCCTTCATTGACAAGTTCAATGAAAGCTAGGCCTGCATTCTTCTGTATTGAGTTCTGCCATTCCTATAATACAAAAGTGATAAAAAGGTAATTAAAATGCTTTAAAAGTATCACAATTGTTTTACTTAACTAGTAAACATAATAAAAAAATAAAATTAAATTTTTATGACAGATTAAAAGACCATGAACCAAATACTAGAGCTGAAAAAATACCACATAAGCTGAGTTCATATTGTTCTACATTATTATAAATTATTATATATTCATGCATGTCTAGCTAAGTTTTAAAAAAACCAGAATATTTTTAGGTAGGTGGCATATGAACCATTATTTGTCTAATATCTATTCCTACGTTTAACAAAGACCCTACATTTGTTGAAATGTAAAAGCTGCAACTATTCCTGTCCTATTGCTTAGTTACCCTAATTACATGGTATATAAACATTCGCCAAAGTGATGTAACATTTTTCAAACTACATTTTTGTGGTTATGCTTAGTTTTTTTTATCATATTGATGATATCATTGATAATATTATAGTAATTTCTTCATCGTTATCAGTAAGGCCAATAATTCTAAGTGGTATAAAATAGTAAAAGTTATTTCTAGCATAATGCCACAACGAGATAATTGGAGACAAATCTTTCTAATAGAATTCCCTCTGTCTTTTAACAATTTATATTGAGGAAATGATTTAGACCACTATTTTCAAATGCTGGTTTGGGAATTCTGCGAGATGAAGTTCACACATCCTAAAGTTGCCAACTTTGAAAAATACTGATTTGGATCATTCTCTATGGTGTAAGCTATTATTTTAATTATTGCTTATTTAGCACTATCTGTGATCAATCATGCTATAATTGTCATCCTATAGTTATGTACAGTATATACCTATTTAGGGAATAAATACATATTAGTGCTATAAAGTAACTGTTAATCAAACACTGCTTTTCTTCTTCCAACAAAACTCCTATTTTTAACATTCATTCAAAATAGCAATAGCAATAGCACTTAGACTTATATACCGCTTCATAGTGCTTTACAGCTCTCTCGAAGCAGTTTACAGGGTTCAGCATATTGCCCCCAACAATCTGGGTCCTCATTTTACCCACCTCGGAAGGATGGAAGGCTGAGTCAACCTTGAGCCTAGTGAGATTTGAACAGCTGAACTAGCAATCAGCTGAAGGTCGCAATGCTGCTTTTAACCACTGCGCTATCTCAGCTCCTCAGCTCAACAGAAAGGCAAGAGAGAGGGGAAATATCGTTGATCACTTTCTTTAAATGACATCATGCATATATTAGTACTCGACTGAAATTCCTTTCATTTTGAATTCTATAGTATTTGAAAGTATAGTTACTGAAGGCAGAAATTGTCAAAGGAACAAAAATTATTGCAGCTTGATCCAGCACAACTTTATTATAGATAATTATAGAAAACCATTAGTCTAAATAAATCTTTTTAAGCTAAAAGTAAATGTTTCCCCCATATGTGTTTTAATAGTGGATGAGAGGGGAGGAGAATATATGCCTATTGCCTGTCATGTTTAATTTAACATTCTAACACAGTTAGTATCCTATATTGCAGTTAAATTCATGGAGCCAAGTGCATTGTTATGTCAAGATCTCGGTTATTCTTTTCCCTAAAGTGTTAATAAAAATGTTAACAGCCTCAAAGCCAATCACTAATGAAACCCAATAACTGTAACATCATTTCAGCAGTTTAAAAAGAACTGAAACAAAATACTGACAAATTCAATCCATAATTAACCTATATAGTGTGGCTGTAGTACAGTGATGGCGAACCTTTTTTGGTTCGTGTGCCAAAAGGGGGGGAATGCGGGGGATCACGTGTGTGCGTGCCCACACTCATAATTCCATGCACCCCCGCACATGCACGCATGACCCCCCTGCTCCCAGCATGCAATGGCACGCCCATTTTTCGCTCTCCCCAGGCTCCAGAGCCTTTCTAGGAGCCTGAAGAGGGCGAAAACGGCCTTCCCCACCCCTTCTGGAGGCTGGAAACAGCCTGTTTCCCGACTCCCAGTGGGCCCAGAAGGCCCGAAAATCAGCCGGCTGGTGCACACATGCACGCCGGACCTGAGCTCGCGTGCTCACCGATATGGCTCCGCGTGCCACTTGTGGCACCCGTGCCATAGGTTCGCCATCACGGCTGTGGTATTATTATTTACCCTTCTTGCTATCTTTTTTACTTCCCCCTTTTATTGGTATTTTTATTGGTATTATTATTCTCTCTGTTGCTTTGCTGTGCACTGAGTACCAGAGACAAATTCCTTGTATGTCTGATCACACTTAGCCAAATAAAGTATTCAATTCAATGCAAAAATTTCATACCTGATAAACTGATACTATTTTCTATTCCTATAAAATGTATATTGCCTGTTTCCAATCTCTATGATCATGCTGAAATTTATAGAAAATTTGTCAATATTTTATAACCAACAGCTAGAATGTAAAATAGTATTAGAGCAGTAATATGAGTTGCCAAAAAACCAACTGGGCCATAAGTACAAGATCTAGACCTAGGCAATCTTTTATAATTTAGAATCCTTAAAAATAGTTCCTGGAAATTAGAGTAGGAAACTGGAATGTGATCAAGAGCAGATAACAATTTTGCTTCCCTGCCAAGGCAATGTAGATCTAATCAGATACTTCAGATTCCTGACATATTGGACGAAATCTGAGGTCTGAATACACATATATGGATCTGTAGAGTTTATGTCTATCAAGCACCAGATATAACAGTGTCTCCGGTTGGAACAGGCGTGCAACTATGTATTATATGTGCATTTGCATGCATGTGTGTATGCATTCAAGAAGTTATTTTATGTTCATTATAATTAAGTTATTTACTTTGTCATTAGAAAACTGTCTCCTAAGAAAACTGTCTCCTAATTAAATTATTTTCCTTCATCAATAGTATTTCTGTTTCTTGCAATTCTTCCAATTCTCCAGATTTCTTCCACCCTCCAGATTTTCCAACTAGCTGAGGAACCAGGTTAAAGATGGCCTCCAAATCTCAATTCATGTATCACAGTGTCCTATGCTTTCCTGATGTTTAAATGTTCCTCTCTTGATGCTAAAGAGTTGGAATGGGCAGGCCATGAATGTGAAGTCAGAGGGCTGCCCATTCCAATTCTTTAGCACTGAACTTAATTATTTATGGAGGAATAGCATGTAGCATTATATTTTGAACATTGTTTATGGTAATCACATGCCATAAAAATTTAATTTGGCAATGAACCATCTATATATTCTTCTCCAAGGATGTAACTTTGCAGAAAACTTCATCTGAGACACATTCTTCTCTTATCCAATGCAAAGGGTTTGCTTTCATAAACTCATGATAAAAGTTGCTCAAAGTCCATTCTTTTACAAGTTGCAACAGATTATCAACATTAAACCTATATCAAGCTTCTGGGGTTGAATTGTACAAATGGGTTCTATTAGTACAAAGCCTGAATGTTTGGCAACTTCATTCTTCAAGACAAATGGCAGCTGCTGCCCTTTGAGGTCTCAAGTCAAGTCTTTAGGGAAGCTCAAAGCCCAAGTGGGGAAGGGGGAGGCCTGCTCATTAGAGACTGCTCCAGGCTAAAACGTTCAAGGCAGACATTAGAAATGTATGTAAGACTATTTTTTAATCTATAAAATATAGTTAAATGTAAGTAGTAAGTCCTTCCATACAGTTTGTTACATTTATATTCATATTTGTATCCTAGTAATAGAGTCTGACTTCCATCTAACCAACCATATTCCCATTTCTACACAAAAGGAGCAATTATACAACTGTGTTGGCATACACACATTTTATGTTATGAGCCACTTTGTGCCCAATAAATCCCCAACAGGCATACACACGTTTTGTATGTAACATCCCATTTTCAATCCATATCCATAGGAAAGAACAGGGAAAATTCGGATCATTAGTAAATAAAGGAAAGGAAATCCAAAATTCTGTGTGTCACTTTTCCCCTCTGTTATACTGTGAGAAAGAAACAAGGAAAGAAATGCTGAAGACAGTATTTTTAGAAGGTATGGGGTAATTCTGTTAACAAATAAATTACCTGATTTAAAATCATTGAGATCATTACTATAAAATGATGATCAATAGACACACTTTGTAAAGCCTTTTTAAATGATGCAGTCAAATGCACTGATACATATACATACATACATACATACATACATACATACATACATACATACATACACACACACACATATATACACACATATATACATACATACATATATATATATATACATACACACACCTCAGTATACACATATACACATACAGACCCCCCCACACACACACACATATGAATTATGCAATTATGGTAGATGAAGTATTTGCTTCTTGAGGTCCACTGTATCTTTAGTTCTAACAAAAAATGTTTAACAACAAACATGCTTGCTCAAAAAATGTAAAGAAAACAGTTTGGGAGTGATTTATATCAGTGCATAGTGATGAAGTTAATTACAACTAACCCAATAAAATAAAGCCTGTATTATTATACAGCAAGTAATAACCTTAGACAGAGAAACCAGAGCTCTTTCTGCTCTTTTGCATGCTCAGTTCCACAGCACACTACGTTAAGAATTAAGTAAGTTGTAAATATGCCATACAAAAACAGCAGCCTTTAACTAAAAGCAGAAAACTCTCCTGCTGCTTAACCCATTTTTTGCTACACAATAGTATGCTACACTATAGTAGCGCTACACAATAGTATAACACCAGTTTATAGGAAGTAAACTTGGGCAAACTTCCTATAAACTGGTTTTATACTATTATGTAGCAAATTCCTGAAAACATCTCATTATATAATTTAATTCTAATACACAATGAACTTTTACAAGTAGTCCTCCACTTACAACTGTAATTGAGATCACAATTTTGGTTGTAAATTGTGATGGCCGTAAAGTGAATCATCATCAAGACCTCATGACTTTTTTGTGACAGCGAATATCGTGATTCTTAAGTGCTGCACTTGTTAAAGAAACTCATTGTTCACTATGGGACTTTTTTTGCCAGAAACAGAAAGTAACTTCCTGTTTTTGGCAGAAATGTTGTAAAAACATTGTCACATGATCACAGGGCACTGCAAACAGCAATAAATGTGGCCCAGTTGCTGAGCACCCAAAATGTGGTCACATGATCAGATGGATAAGACATTGGAACTTCGGAACTGGATCAAAAGTCCCAAAAAAGTGCTATACGTTTGAGCAGTTGCTAAGCAATCAATTGTAAGTCAAGGATTACCTGTATACAGTCGGAAACTATAAGGTACTTCTGTTTGTTTAAAAAAAATATGTAATACTAAACCTTATACTGATACATAAAAATATGTCTTAAGTGTCGTAAAACCCATGGCATATTTACAGAATATTCCAATACTACTTTCTTCTGAAGACATATGTACAACCATTGTGGGAATTATGCTATTATGAAAATAAAAACGTAATTGGAATTATGTTATTTATTTATTTATTTATATGTTTATTTATTTATTTATTTATTTAGTGCTCTTATATGCCACCCTACTCCCTGGGGACTCAGGGCAGCATACAACATTTAAAGAACAGCTAAACAAAATACTTTAATAACAATTTAAAAACATTTAAAAAGAAACATACAAAGCATACATACATGGGGGAGACCAAGGTGAACATCGTCTCAGAACCCCAATGATCTTCATTTTATCATTGTGAAAACAGTCACAGAACACATTAAGTATCCTGAAAGCCCAGCTCTATGAACAGTGAAATAATTACCTGTTTAATTCTTATCCAGCTGTATATAATTAACAGAACTAAAATACTGAACATGTGGTTAAAAGTAACTGGACTCATATAGAATATAATAATTCTGATATAAATATTGAATAAGGAAGACAGTACACTAATACATGTATTTTTCTCTCATTTAATCTAGATCCATAAAGTATAACAAGAGATAGAAAAGAGATTTATGCTGATCATGTAATTTCATTTGTAACCAACCTCTATATAAATGTTATCTAGAACCAAACTTTTATGTGAAGGAAGGTGAAGAACCCTAGTTAATGAGGCAGCAACCAAAAAGGTCCATGGAGGGAAACATAATAGATTGAATTCCAATCTTTTTATTTTTCTACCTGATATTATAAAACATATTGTTTTTTCAAATACCATGCATGCATAAATGTGTGTGTGCGCACATAAATGCATGTCCATATAAAAACCAGAGGCCACTTAGGCCAACATAAATTTTGATTTAATAAACCCAAATTGCCAGGGAGAATGATCTTTGTGAAAAGCCACACTATTGCATCATACTAATCAATAAAATGCATGTCTTTCAAACATGACATTTTAAAGCAGAAAACGCATGGTAAATTGGAACCATATTTAGTGATTTTTTTTAAAAAAAAGATGGACTCACTAGAATCAATATGATTTAAGTCAGTCTGAATCTAATCCATGCATAATTTAGATAGACATAAATTAATGTGGAAATAGAAATATATAGCTCGTAAACTCTAGGTCATTGTAAACTAAACAGTGAAATTGTTAGTAATGTATTATTGATTAATTGATTATGTGCTGTCAAGTCATTGTTGGCATAGTGACTACTTACAGTAAATGAGAAATAGTGTATTATTTATATTGTCCCTGTTTGGATCTAATACACATAGTGAACTGACATACGTGAGCAATATTTCCAGAACTAATGGGATAATTTGTTAATTTGGACAACCTCCAATACTTTTATGATAATACCAAAGAGCCAAACAAGAAGTGTAATGCTTCTGCTTGTTAGAATTAATTGGATTAGGCAAAGTTAGTGAGACAAAATAGAATAATTTTCAACAGAGAATATTTTCGTAACACAAATATTTCTTTAAAAAATAAAACTCAATCTATCAAGCAGAACATGTAAAGAGAAAAGATATTTCAAAATCATCCAAAATTACCAAGTTCCACAAACCAGGGTTAAGGGAAGAAATACACATTTTTATGTAACCAATTCTTAGCTCAGTCTAAGAAAACCATAAACTATTTGTAGGTACAAAAAAAACGGTGATATATATATATATATATATATATATATATATATATATATATATATATATATATATATATATATATATATATATATATATATATATATATATATATATATATATATACACACACACACACACACAAATAAACAGAGAGAGGATAGATAGATAGATAGATAGATAGATAGATAGATAGATAGATAGATAGATAGATAGATAGATAGATAGATAGATAGATAAAAATGTATAATAAAATGCAACTTTTAATTGTATTGCTCTTTGCCATCATGAAAACTAATTTCAGGAATTTACCTTTATTGATAACAGCAGTAATATAGTTATATATTAACACATATTAATGTTTTAAATATTTTAATATTTATGTTTTATACTATTGTAAGCCATCCAGAGTAACTTGAGACAATGAGATGGATGAGATATAAATTTAATAAATAAATATCATTATTATTCTTTATAAAGTGAAGGCAATATACTTATTTTACTGTTTTGTTAGCAGCAACTAATATATAACTGAATTTTCTCCCCAGAAAAATATGATATAGCAATATTTGCTAGTGAATTGCTTTTTCCACACAGCTTTCCCACAGAGAAGTCTATATAACATTGACAGAACCTACTGGGATTGGCTGCTGAGATGGCCTAGCATATTGATTAATTTTTAATTTTTGTTTTTTGGGTCACAGAGTCAGCTGAATTTGGCATTTTTCCCCGCCTATTGAGTATTTCCCAAGGACCTGGGATAGGTAAATGTGGATGTTTGATGATGTTACAGGTATTGTCACAGGATGTAATGTGTTCTGAGTAAAGCTGCATTTTGCAATTGACTGATGGGGATTTTGTCAATGCTGATGGTATTCAACTGGTGCTCCAGTTGTTCTGGGATTGTACCCAAGGAGCCTATTATTATTGATATTAGGTTTTTATTCTTAGGATTGTAGTATATAGACAAATATATGGATGGACCAGCAATCATGTTCTAGCTACAGAAAAAATAAATTGGTTTGAAACTCAGGTGAAATTAACATGACTGAACCAACAGCCAGCCAACCATTTCATTCATACCACCAGAATATAGATTGGTTTGGTGAATTATAATCATAGATAGTACAGATAGTCCTCAACTTATGACTGGTTACTTAGTGACCCGTCAAAGTTACAGTGGCCTCCCCAAAAGCTACTTGCAACTTAGTTCCAAAGTTACCATGGCTACAGCACCCCTGCGGTCTTTAGCCCTTACAACTGACTACAGGGGTACTACACCTGGCACATGGCACGATCCCAGAAGCAGCTACCATTTTCAGGATGACTGCACTGAATTATGGGTGCTTTGAAAAAGGCAGCTATTTCTGGGTTCATGCCACATGCCTAGGAATGGAGAGACCTGCTCTTAACACAAGCTGCGGAGAGTTGCAGACCACTGCGGAGCTTTCCAGGGCTTATGTTAGGGATGAGAGCAGGGCTCTTCGTTTGTGGGCTGCATGGTGTGATCCTGGAAGCAGACACCATTTTTGAAGTATTCACAATTCAATGTAGCTGCCCTGAAAATGGTGCCACTTTTGGGATCATGCCATGCAACCCAAGAACAGAGCAGCCTATCTTCTTCCCTAACCTGAGCTCCAGATGTCTTCAAAATGTGATGGATTATGTAGGATGAGAAGGTTGGTGTGGGGTCCAGTGGGGTGGGAATCAGGCTAAGTCCTGAGGGGACCTCAAGGGGTAGAAAGCAGAGCATGGGGTGCCTCAGGAATGGGGGAAGCTTCGGGGGACCAAGGGCAGGATATGAACTAGACCTCCCAGGATCTCCCATGGGGACCCTGAGGCACATTCCCTGCATTGGGAAGACCATGGATGGGAGATCATGTGGGCACTTCATTTAATGGCCATCACAACTTCCCACCATTTCGGCATAATCCATTATTGTCATCAATTGAGGATTATCTATGTAGGTAAAAACAAAGAATTTCATTGTAAATTAAATATTAAATAATCACTGTCTAAAAAGCAAAACCATATACAATTACATTATATTTATAAGAAAAATGTCTTTTGAGTAACTACCTCTTTCTAATATCATTGAATTCCTAATTTATATAAATTGTCTTTGGAAATAGTCTAAATTATGAATTTCCAAAAGCTACGATACATCAATGCATACTATTCTATACATAAAAAGAATATAACTGAATGCACAAAAGTATCTTGGAAATACAATAGTAAAATGTTAATTTTCACATGTAAAGGCTACTGCATACAGTAATGTCTTTTGAATATATATGGAAAGTTTATGGAGTTTCAATGATTTACATGTCTTCATGTCATATTAAAATTAGGTCTATGAAATAGGAGTCTATCTCAATTTTAAACTGACTTGCCTATATTTATATTTAGTGTAAAAAGAATACTCTAAAAATATCAGCTTAGATCTACTTCTTTTTGCTAACTTCTCAAACAAAACAAGCTGTAAAACAGCAGGCTCTCAAGCCATAGCACACTTTATTTTCAGGGGTCTCTATACTTATAGACTGACTTCCTGTCAGGAAGGGCTCTATTTCACAGCCTAGGCCAATCAGCAGGGTGCTTATGGAATTAAGTGCCAGTTGATGTTACTTTGTTTTACATTTAACACTCATGAGAATATTGTTCAAAGATTCAGTTCGAAAGCCAGCATGGTATCATCCTTCTGACTAGACTATGTACCCCAGGGTGTATACTCTGTTAATACAAAATCCACCTTAAATGGTTCAATTTTTTAAAGACCTGGTGTGCAGGTGAAGCAACAGGATGCCTTAAAGTTTAAGGGTGAAGGAAACACTTGTTTCTTCGCTAAATTATGTTCTCTTAGTTCTTGACGTCTGGGGAGACATGCTTAGACTACTATTTCTAGACCAATTTTGATTTTTTTATTGAAACTTCCATCCTTCCAAGGTAGGTAAAATGAGGACCCAGATTGTTGGGGGCAATATAAATATACATTGCTTACTGGTGTAAACCGCTTAGAGTGCTTGCACTGTGAGGCGGTATATAAATCTCACAAATAAATTTACAATGTAGTACAATAAAGCAATTTTCTTTCTTTAACAATGGCCACTAAAATAATAAACATGAAAGGATCTTACAGATTTATTTATCTTAGAATACAGAATATAATCTTCAGCTATTCAAAATACAGGTAATATTTTGGAGCTGCTCTGGAGAAATTTAAAAGCATGGCTCCTGTTCAGAATCTTATATGAGGGGAAAATAGCTTTTTAAAATAAAAAAAAGTATTTATTTCACAGTTGTACAGTATCTATGAATGTAACCCTAGTACTAATCTTTAAATCTAAAGTTTAAAGAATTTCATCTATCAATATCCAGTGAGACCTTTTATATATCTTATCCATATATAATGAAACTATTTGAAAAATCTTAAATAGGTTAAGTATATTTAAATGTTAATGAATCTGGAACATATAAGAAAATAATAATAGTATGATTAAATGTATTTTTGCCTATTGGCATTAATTATAAGATGAATTAACAGACTATCCCATAATTTGTTTGAACATGTTTAAAAAGTGCATTAGGGTAAAAAAAAATGAAGTATGTGGTTCATAAGGAAACAAAATTTCAAAGGTAAAAAGATGATGGATACTGTGGAAAAGTGAAAATAAGGATGTGATATACAATGTGTCATTTTGGTATTGGAGTACTTCCATTTCTATGTGATGGTACTAGCTCCAAGTAGACCAAGTTCAAGTTCCTTGCCAGCCATAGCCTTGTTTCAGGCGGTCCCAGGATCAACATACACAAGTGGAACACTTTATGCCTTGCCCTTTTTTTAGAGTGGTTGCTATATGATCTAGAATGCAAAGAGTACTATCATCAACCCAAGTCAGAACACTTCTGGCCCAGATGTGATTGATTGCCATTCAAACTCTTTTAGGGCTAGAGCTATTTGAATGGTCCATTCCAGGCACTTCATGGATCCAAATAATCACCAGAAGGTGCTTGGGGAATTTCACAACAATCTGATAGATTAATCCATTGAGGATCTTGTCTGGTGTTATTAATATGTGACCCAGTTGTCTGTCAGTCTTTTCCCTAGGGTTTACTGATTTAATGAAATCTGGACATGAAGTGGTGCAAACAATGCTTAGAGCAATAGTAGAGAAAGACAAGAAATCTGAACAAGCACAGATATATATTTATGTAAAGACCATATGTGGCAATAAGGAAGAGAAAATCTATTACTTCTTATTGTGCCAACAAGTCATCTGGCAGGTGCACCAAGTAGGAGAATAATTCTCTGCTAGGAAAGACACAATGCAAAGAATTCTTCTTTGTAGCTCTGATTAATCAGACCTACATTTTGCTGACAAAGTTACCCACTTATCTTTGACTCAGAGTCCACAGTAATGACTATGGAATCATTTTGCTTGGTTACTTGAGATTTCTTTTAGCCTATGGCAGAGGTCTTCAAACTTGGCAACTTTAAGACTTGTGGACTTCAACTCCCAGAATTCTCCAGCCAGCTATGCTGGGAGTTGAAGTCCACAAGTCTTAAAGTTGCCAAGTTTGAGGACCCCTGGCCTATGGTCACTTATGAAATGAAGCTCTATCACAGTATGAGGTAGATCTCTGTTGATTTCTTTGTGCAACTGAAGAGAGAGAGAGAGAGAGCAGTTTTCTGAATCCAGGTGATTAACACCTCATTTCAAGAGGGAATACGGTTGAAGAAAGCTGTTGTGTGTACCTTCCTAATGAAACCTTCCCTGGATCCAGAGGTGCTAGACAACCATCCCCCAGTCTCCAATCTTCCTTTCTGGGAAAGGTTTTTGAGACAGTGGTCAAGAGTCAACTTTGACACACTATAAAGCAGTGGTTCCCAACCTGTGGTACGTGTACCACTAGTGGTAAGTGAGGGCCTTCCAGGTGGTACACGAACACTTTCGGGGTCATGAACGATTTTTAGTTAGTTATTTTTTACTTCACAAAAATGTTTACTGCCTAACACAAGATAATCTGGCAACGATTTGCAACTGTTGCCACACACCACCCACCTGGTCCCAGTGGCCCGAGAATCCAGTTGCTGGATGCGCGGGGCCAAAAAAGGAACGGTGACTGTTCTGAACTCTCAGCAGTCGCGCAGTAGAACCCTCGCGAGAAGGTGCGTGTCGTAGCGAGCTCTCGAGCTAAGGTTAATCTCACTCTGTTATTGTTAGCACTATGTTCTCTTGACTCAAGTTACCCTTTGATATTCATTACTGCATCTCAGTGTGTATGTTACTATTTTTATTATTATTTTGTATACTTACATACTTATTATGTTCATAGTTGGTTTGCTGTTCTACTTGTACAATTATGGAAATAAAGTGATATCTGATCGAATTTAGTTTCTCTGGAACCAGGTGGTAAGCGGCGACTGTACGGGACCTCCAAGTGGTACTCGATCACAAAAAGGTTGGGAACCACTGCTATAAAGGAAATTGAAATACCTCCATCCTTGACAATCAGCATTCAGTCCTTAACATGGAACAAATATGGGATTGATTGCACTAATACCTCCATCCTTGACAATCAGCATTCAGTCCTTAACATGGAACAAATATGGGATTGATTGCACTAATAGATGAACTTTGTTGAACCTAACTGAAGATAGTCACAGATTCTAGTCCTTTTAGGTGCCCATGTACATTACTTATAGTGTTTAAGTTATATCAAATGGTTAACCAATCAATATGCAACTTTTCTGAAAAACAAGTCAAGTTATTATTTATAGCATAGGAAAAAGTATGTTAGGATTCAAGCTTGTGATATTTCCATAGCAAAGTTAACTTATACTATGGGGATTCAGTATTCTTTTTAATTACATCTGTATTCACTGAAGAATTGGACTTCAAATTATGCATCAGCATAATATAATCACATCTATATGACATCAAGAATCAGTCAAGAATCTTTTAGAACAGCTTCCAAGTAGCCACGTTTACAGCACATTGGAATGAACTGGGAAGTTACCAAACAATAGTTATTACAAACAGTTATTACCTGTTTCTCTTCAGGTAAAATCATGGTTTGCCTATCAGTCTGAGCTGATAAGGCCATTTTAATCTCCAGTAATTTTGATGATGACAAGAATATCCCTAGGCTATAAGCTAACTGATGGTAACCAATGCTATTTAAAGCATGGATACTATTTAAACAACCAGAAGAAACACCAAGAGCACCAAGAATAAAATGTGTGTTGTCTTGGTTAAGAGTGTTGTGAAGAATTTACTTCTCATTTATTGCTTGAATTCATTGTGGCTGTCATGTGTGATAAATGGGTTAGTGAACTCTGTGCCCCACCTTACATCGGCATGCACAGAGACAAATTAGTTCTGTACTTTGCTTTTTCATTTTACCAAAGAACACATTTCTCTTCCATTTGAATCATGATATCTAAACCACCTTTTTCATCAATTCCAGTATAATGTTGGAATGATCCTTACATTATTTAGACATTATATGCCCCTTTTCAGTGTCATATAGCATTTGTTGATTCTAAGAATATTTATGCTGATTTTAAGATTAGGCAATTGTGGCAGTGTTCCTATCAAAACCATCAGACTGTGGAATGTTCTACAAACAGAACCAATTGATATGAATTCACAGCAGTTGACACAGAGAACCACTGTTACAAGTAAGCAAGCAGTTCTATAAGTTCAAGCTCTATTAAACTCTCTGTATCATGAAGAAAATAGCATTTTTTATTTTAATTGACATTTTAAATGTTTTTAAAATAATTATATCTCCTATTGCTAACACTTAGACTGATATACAAGTTTTTGCACTGTAAAAGGGAAACAGTCATTTTGTGATATTCTGATTACATCCAAAGTCCACTGGTGTAATTGAAGTTTTTCTGATTCATTTAAGAACTACACACAATTGTGGATCTTTGCAGCAATTGAATCAGTTAAATAATTTATAAACCAAATCAAAACTATTTTTCTTGGTCAATTTTTTTTGCTTATTGTTGTTTCTAGAATCATTTATGAATCCTTATTTATCACAAAGCTACACAATACAATAAAAGATCACAAGGAAATAAAGGATACTGCTTAGAGCAGGGGTCGGCAACCTTAAACACTCAGAGAGCCATTTGGACCCATTTTCCACAGAAAAGAAAACACCGGGAGCCACAAAACTCTTTCCATGCCTGACTATTTCCTGAGCGGCCCCAAAACTAGCATATATAGTTGAATTAAAGATTCTGTTTTCTTCTGAAACTTTTCTTTTCTTGGATTTATCCATGGTTGGCCTACTGGTGGTTGAAAAGCTTAATAAATTGTATGTTGTTGGGTGTCACACATTGGCAATTGTGACGCATATTTTGAGTGACAGGGAGCGGCAGCAGAGGGATGAAAGAGCCACATGTGGCTCCAGAGCCGCAGGTTGCTGACCCCTGGCTTAGAGAAATAGAAATCCAACTACAGGATTCATATAATCTAATGCAAAAAAGCAATGCATCTTTTTTTCTTTCTTTCTTTCAGGTTGCATAATATTTAACGGTCTCTCTCCTAATACCTTTACTCACTATTCCGATGTATTCTGAAGGTAACTATGGTTATGTTCAGGAATATGCAAATAGATTAAAGTAAAGGAACTTTTCAAAATGTATAATTTTACTGGACAATTTCTAGGACCTGATTTACAAATATTGAGTAGACTTAAAAAAACAGCTATCAGCAACATATGAAACTTTCAAGACAATTTCTTCTATTTTTTGTACTCAAAATGCTACATTTTTCATTTGTTGTAGAATGAATTAAAGAAAACACATTTGATAAACAACTTACAGAAGTTTTCACTTATGCATATCTGTATGCATGCAATAGTATAAAACTTAAAATTGTTCTTATTCAAGTAGCATTTCATAAGACCTTTTAAATAAAAAGCATTCTGGTGTAGGACAGAAATAGTTCTACATAAATTCTGGACGAGATACACTCAAAAGGAGCATCTGGCTGAGAATTTCACACTTTCGGTTGGTATAATTACTTGGACAGGAAGCCAGACTAGATGGTGCATTGAGCTTCAATGTACTGTATGCATTTCTGATAAATGGGAAAAGAATAGATGACCTGGCAGAAGGCTCAGACAATAACATGTGATTTACAGGACATAAATGCAGCTACTATAAGATTTATCTGACAGCCCTCTACGATAGTGGACTGTTGAGTATCCGATGGAATGATTTCTAGTCTTGAATGTCTACTATTGAGTAGCCACACACATTATTTATTTATTAGATGTTTTGGGTTGAAACCATTTTTAAATGATGCACTTCACAATGCTTAGCAATAAATTTAGCGTTAAACTCTAGAGGGGAGGTAGTGTTATTGGAATATATGTCAGACTGAATTAGGATGAGCAAGCCAATGCTTTTATAAAGTAGCCTTGAATGTAACATGGATTCTTTCAAAAAATGATATTAATGTCAAGTAAGCAAGGACATTCTTCAGTTAATACTAAATGCAGAATCCCTTTATGCTGTTAAACAGCATTGGTACTTGGCCTCAGAATGCAGTATCAATTAAAAATGTCCTGAGGTCTTTAAGATAAATGTGGACATCTGATGGAGTTGACAGGGAGAATAAACAATAGTATTTCAAATAATTTGACATTTTGTGTATACTATGAAAAAAAGAGCTAAGGCATTCAGAGTATTTAGGAAATAGGTAGCAGCAAAATAATGCCTGGATTTTTATTGCATTGCAATAAATGTTTTTTAAAATATAATTACTTTTTAAAATATTAGTGTATTAATTTTAATATACTTTTTGTGTACAATTTGCATTTGTAAAACTTAATTTCTGCATGATTACAGAAAATAATTTTAATAATAATATATCATGATAGAAATTAATCATAGTAGTGCTTTAATGTGACATTATGTCTGCCAATCCATAAAATTTTAAAATCACATTTACAGATGCGTATGTTTAACTGTATTGTATTATTTATGTGATTAAACCTAGTTTCTGACCTGATCTTTCGATCTTTGGCCCCTCTATCCTCTCCATCTCTTCTTAAAAAATAATTAAAATTTTAGCAAGAGGGTCACTTCATTTTCCATCTTATTTGAAAAGAAAAAATCAATCAAGCTCAACCCCATCCCTTCATAGTATTTGTAAAATGTCGGGCTGAAATTCAATTTTGATGTCTCAGGCTTCCTACAGAAACACAGTTTTTCTCTTTAAAAAATAGATCATTTCTATGATTGCAATACTAACCTCTCTAAATTAGAAAAAATTCAGAGGAAAAAATGTAATTATCACCCAAGTTTAAATCTTTATACCTCTGAGATCCTTTCAGTTTCATTTCTTGGATTGTTTTTTGTGTTATAGCTATTCTTTTCAACCAGGATATCATTTCTAGTTACTGTATTCTTTTTCAACTATTTAATACAAAACGTATTTCACTGTCATCATCTCAATTAATTCATTACCATATTCTATTCAATAACAGGACATAAACAATATGAATGAAAAACAGAGACATTAGAGTATATCATTTATTCCACTTTGAATCATAGAACTATAGAAATAATTCTGATACAAGTAATTTTCATATGTATTCATAGTTATGTATATTTTATATTAGTGCATGTGATAGGTTTGTGTATTGTGTGTGCTAAACAATCAAGTTTTAATTATTTTCTCAGTTAATAGTACTTTTACATATTTATCACTGTTTCAAACAAAGTATTAAACAAATAAAGTTCCTTTTCAAAAATCATTATTTTAAAATATGCTGCCTTGGAAATCTACCTACCTACCTACCTACCTGCCTGCCTGCCTACCTACCCATGTATTTATCTCTACCTACCTAAATTGTATAGTATCCAGATGTTTATGTGCATTTCTAGAAACAATTCAAATAGTCCTAACATATTTGAGTGCATTACTGAATAACAGACTCACTAGAAACAAAACTATTCTTCACTAGTTCATTGTAAAAATCCATTAGCTGTAATCTCCAAAAGTAATTGTTTTTATTGCACTTTATTGTCGATGCAAGTTATTGATTTTTCACACCTTCTATGATTCTTTCATTTGTATTCATGAAATGTCTATCAGCACAGACTAAATACATTTGGCAATACAGGCACTAAAACAAATAAATCAATGTAAAAAAAACATTAATTTTGCATTATCCTTATTCGTCAGGCAAGTAAACCATAAGGGCTTTAAATGAAGGTCAAAGGTTCTGAAATGGGTCAAAACCCTTGACCTCTAGACCAATAACATTCCCATTAAAAAAAGCTATTTTAAAGTTTTAAGTAGGGGAATTTACTATCAGTAAAGATGTGATTTTTAAAGGCCAAAACAAAAAAGCTTGTTAAAAACTTTCCATATGATGAAGAAAAATGGGAGATGAATAAACTATTGCTATTTAATCTACTATGTATTATAATTTGTTGACGTATCTAATTTTTTAGATTATATTTTTTGTAAATCACAATTAATTGCAACACCACTTTCTACAATAGTATAAAATATGAAATTATTCATATTACTAAAAGTTGCATTTTACGTTTCTCATAGAACCTATGTCAAGAGCAATTAGTATGAGGCCCCATGTATTTTAAATCCTTTTTAAAAAGGCAAAGATCAAATCCCATTAATCCTAATGCAGCTGTATTATTTTATATTACATGTTAACGTCCATCATTTTGTATTTTCCTTGTTAAATATACTATTGGGTAAAAAGATGCCTCTTATTAAAATAATATAAAACATAATAAATCACAAAATTTTAAGGCAATATCCATCTTGATCACATTGGATAATATAATATTGTCAATGTATTGTTTTATATACTAGTGAACTTTTCTAATTTTTTCTAGATTCTAGAACTTCTGTTATTTCAAGGCAGCACAGACATTGGCTTGGAGCTTGGAATGTAAAATATAACGGACACCAAACTGCAGCTACCTCTGCTGTTATTCTGAGTCTCTCTTTTGTAATCAGGTTTGTTTGAGTAATGTTGTTTAGGCTATTATCACTGAACAGAAAGAAAAAGACATGAAATTATGACAAAAATAGGAGCTTGGAGACAAACAGTTGGGAAAAATTAGATCTCAAGTTGCTGAGGTTAAAACTAAATCCAGAATATCAAGATCAGGGGTGAAATCCTCCCGGTTCGCCCGGGCCAGTCCTTCGGCGTATAGCCGATGGAACTGGCGGCGGTTGCGGCGCAGAGCTTCTCCCGCCCGCTTTCCCGGCCCGGCTGAACACAATCATTCGGGTTATTTTTCCCTCTGTGTATGCGCGTGCATGCACAGAGGGAAAAATAACCCGAATGGCGGCGTTCAGCCAGGCTGGGAAAGCGGGCGGGAGAAGCTCCGCGCCGCGACCGCCGCCAGTTCCATCGGCTATACGCCGAAGGACTGGCCCGGGCGAACCGAGAGGATTTCACCACTGATCAAGATCAATGATATATTGGAGAAATACAATTTCAAAAGGTCTAAAACTAAATGTTTTTTTATTGCTAGTTTGATTGCTTGTTTTATTGGCAATACTAGCTGTTTAAAGTCAGCTGAAACCTACCTGAGAACAAAGCAGCATGACCAATTCCACAACTGAACTGCTAGATTTCATACATACAAGACCTAAAGGAAAAAAGAAATGGAATTACATACTTCGCTTGGCTTTACCTTCATATATTTAATATACAATATTGGAATTTTATTATATAAACAACATTCTATTTGAGATTTGATAATATTGTCCCTAAGCTATAGAATAATTCTCATTTAATACAAGGAATCTCACATATTTATTGTTTTCTCCAATTGTTTATGTCAGTAGAATATGTATTTAAATATATACACTAATTTCATTACTGCAATGCATAACTTTAATATAAAATGATGACCTGAAGCTATTTAATTGGTATTACATAAATATTAGGATTTCAAGTTAATAAAACTGAGTATGGCATATGGTATATTGATTTATAATATTACATTTCTTCACCTTGGAATGGATTGATCATTATATATGCAGAGAAGGGAAATGGTTCTGTGACCTTTGCTTTCTCCATTGCGCTCTCTCCCTTCAGCCCTCTAGCTATCAATCAAGTTTCCATTTTGTTTCATGGCAGCAGACATCCCAAGCACTCTTATTAGTACTTTGACCCTTGACCCTCACCTAAACCTTAAGGAGGTGGAGAGCACAAGAGTAACCTATACATTTATAAACTAATTTGGTTATTAATATCAGTTCACACTTCATGCTATTTCCCCAGTATAATATGAAAACATGTTATCCTAACCCTCCTAAAATGGTGGCATTCTTTTCAGTAATCAATGTTTCACCATGCCAAGTTTAATTCTGTATGTCTTTAGGCTTAATTAATTACACTGAAAAAACACTACTAAGCCATAATATCACACATTTAATATGTTACAAAAATAGATAGCCTAGCTAAGTATTAGATTTTAAACTCAATGTTTCTATATACTATTGGATACAACAATGTATGTATGTGATAAATATTTTATTTATTAATTGAATTTAGGGATCATTCCGCTAATAATGCACTTAATAATAATAAATTATCAAGCTCTTTAAAAATCATAAATTTGTAATGTATGCTAAAATATTTCCCTGAATTCACCATTTAACTTGCCCAGTTTACATGACCTTAATGGCATTGTTCAAGTACACTAATACTGAAAGCAGAATCTTTCCATTTTCTGGTGCTATTTCCTAAAAGTCTGTAAGCATGTCACTAAGATAACACAATTCTACTAACCAGAATTAAAAATGTGCGAAAATCTAATTTTTAACAGAACTTTTTAATCACCATTTTTAGTTTCTATCATTTAGAACATTTTATAAACTTTTATTAGATTTGCAATTGCCTTGAGATGGTCTCTTCTGAAATAAGAAACACCCATATTTCTGGGTAAATAATAGCACAATAGCTGATACCATCCACTGTACCCCCCATGAAAATCTATCTTCACATATTGTATATTACTAAACAATTCATACAACCTGAACATTTAAATGAAAAATGGGCAACAAATAGGAATGAAAATATATACAATATTATTATATGATAAATCTGTGAGCAACAAACCTTTTTTAAAAAAAACTTTATTGGTTTATCAAAATATAAAATATAAAGAGAAATTCAAAAAAGTAATAGAAAACTAGGAGGAGGGGGAGAGAAAAGAAAAAAATGGTGTGAAGAGGGAAAAGGAAATAAAAAGTGCAGTAAAGGTAGAGCAACAAACCTTTTAAATGCAATTGTCTAATCCATAAATCATTTGTACCTCCTAATACTTGAATTGTACACAACAAAAGGCCACCATCTGCCTGTTCTTCTATTTGCTAAATCTTTTTATAAATCAGTTTCAGATGTTCAAGGTTACTATGCATTTCCTGTATTGTTTCTCTAAAAACTGCCTTGCCCTCTCACAATTAGATGTACTCTCCTGAAATTATACATAGTTGTCTATATTCTTTCAATACTATAAATTACTTAACAGTACTTACTTTCAACCCTTTTTATAATCAAAAGTAATAATGTAATAGTTTAATAAACCTACTCAAGTTTCTAAACCTGATATACACAGATGATTATATTTTACAATGACTCTTACATTATCCTATTTTGTTGCTCAACAAACAATAAAATTATCCTGTTTAACAGTATAGCAAAAAAAGTCATGAAATGCTGAAAGACATTGCTATTTCAGAAAGAGAAGAATATAATTTATATGTTTATTATAATGACAAGGTAATATCAAATAAATAGACAAAAATCAAAGTTTACAGTTGAATCAATACAAATGTTCCAGGTAGATGCCTAAGTAAGAACCAAAGTGGCTGTTGTGGCTAAGAGGACTTTTCTTGAACTTCAACTTTTTCACCACTTTCCTGCATCACGAAGCCCTTCTTTCAGTCAATCATACACTGGTCATCCTCCATATGAACTATTGTAATGGGCTCTAGATGGGGCTACCCTTGAAGAGCATCCAAAGTTGTAACTGGTGCAGAACGTGGCAGTGTGAGATATTTCGAGTGCCCTAGGGTTGCACACGTAACATCTCTGCTATGTGAGATACACTAAGTGCCAGTTTGCTTCCAGTTCCAATTCAAGATGTTGGTTATCACCTTAAAAGCCCTTCATGGCATGGGACTAAGTCATCTACGGCAGTGTTTTTCAACCACTGTGCCGCGGCACACTAGTGTGCCGTGACATAGTGTAAGGTGTGCCGTGGGAAAAACACCCTGAGTCCCCGACCGTGGCAGCATCCCTGCTGTTCTCCGGCCAAGCGGCGAAGGAGCCCTGGAGCCCTGACGCCGCCCTGCATCTCGGTCTCTTGGGGCTTGTCCGGCAGCCTGCTGGGAAGGCTGCGACGCAGGGAGGGAAGGAGCTGCTATTGCCGCTCCGGCATGTCTCTGTGGCTGACCGGGGAGCCGCGTCCTTGTTAACAATGGAGAAGCTGCGCGGAGCAGAGGTGCCTGGCGAGCGAGGTGAGTGGCTACATCGGCTGCAGGCTCCTGCCCGCGTCTCCCGCCCGCCCGCCTCTCATTCTTTTAAATGCTAAGGCAAGAGGTGGGCAAGCGGGCGGGAGACGTGGGCAGGAGCCTGCCGCTGATGCAGCCACTCGCCTCGCTCGCCAGGCACCTCTGCTCCGCGCAGCTTCTCCATTGTTAACAAGGACGCGGCTCCCCGGTCAGCCACAGAGACATGCCGGAGCGGCAATAGCAGCTCCTTCCCTCCCTGCGTCGCAGCCTTCCCAGCAGGCTGCCGGACAAGCCCCAAGAGACCGAGATGCAGGGCGGCGTCAGGGCTCCAGGGCTCCTTCGCCGCTTGGCCGGAGAACAGCAGGGATGCTGCCACGGTCGGGGACTCAGTCGGGTGGCTGCAGCCCCGCGGGAGACGGCAACAGAGGTTCCTTCTTTCTCCTACAGGGAGAAAGACAGAAGGAAGGAAGGAAGGAAGGAAGGAAGGAAGGAAGGAAGGAAGGAAGGAAGGAAGGAAGGAGAAGACAGACGGACAGAAAGAAAGAAAGAAAGAAAGAAAGAAAGAAAGAAAGAAAGAAAGAAAGAAAGAAAGAAAGAAAGAAAGAAAGAAAGAAAGAAAGAAAGAAAGAAAGAAAGAAAGAAAGAAAGAAAGAAAAAGAAGTTAGGAAGGAAGGCAGACAGAAAGAAAGAAAGAAAAAGAAAGAAAGACAGAAAGACAGAAAGAAAGAAAGAAAGAAAGAAAGAAAGAAAGAAAGAAAGAAAGAAAGAAAGAAAGAAAGAAAGAAAGAAAAAGAAAGAAGTTAGAAAGGAAGGAAGACAGAAAGAAAGAAAAAGAGATGTTAGGAAGGAAGGAAAGAAGAAGAAAGAAGACAGACAGACAGAAAGAAAGAAGTTAGGAAGGAAGGAAGACAGAAAGAAAGAAAAAGAGATGTTAGGAAGGAAGGAAAGAAGAAGAAAGAAGACAGACAGAAAGAAAGAAAAAATAATTTCTTTTTGTTTATTTGATTCCTATTCAAGAGAATTACTTTATATATAGTCAATATAGGCACAGAGTTAAATTTTTTTAACATTTTCTAATGGTGGTGTGCCTCGTGATTTTTTTCATGAAAAAAGTGTGCCTTTGCACAAAAAAGGTTGAAAAACACTGATCTACGGAACCATCTCATACTAATTACTGTCCCCTCCCACCTAGTCAGGAAGGGAGGGTATGTTGCGAATCCTGTTGATTAAATAATTTTTACTGGTTGGATCCTGGAAGACAGCCTTCTCTGCCATTGCCCCTGGCCTTTGCAACATTTCACCACCAGAGGGGAGGCAGCCCCCACTTCTAGCCTTCAGCTAGTGTGAAAACCTGACTCTGCCAACTGGCATGGGGGTTGGACAAGGCTACGTGACTGTGGGGGTACTAAAAACAGAATAACAGAGTTGGAAGGAAGGTTGGAGGTCTTCTAGTCCAACCCTTTGTTCAAGCAGGAAATCCTATACCATTTCAGACAAATGGTTGTCCAATCTCTTCTTAAAAACTTCCAGTGTTGGAGAATTCACAACTTCTGGAGGCAAGTTGTTCTGCTGATTAATTGTTCTAATTGTCAGGAAATGTCTTCTTACATCTAGGTTGCTTCTCTCCATAATTAGTTTCCATCCATTGCTTCTTTTCCTGCCTTCAGGTGCTTTGGAGAATAGGTTGATTCCCTCTTCTTTGTGGCAACCCCTTAGATATTGGAACACTGTTATCATGTCACCCCTAGTCCTTCTTTTCATGAGTGACAGGTGCTTTTTCTGCCATTTTAACTCTTTAATTTTTAATATTTTTATCAACTTTTTAATGTATGTCTTTAACTTTGTTCTTTATGTTTTATATTGTGAATTCTTTGTTTTATTGCAAACCGCCCAGAGTCACTCAGATTAGATGGGCAAGATGGGGTGTTGGTCTTACCTGATACACTCCTTCTCGTACGGTGGAGCTATCATCCATGATGGGTTGACCTCGTCTGTTGGCCAATGAGGACAGAGTCTGTTTATTATTTTAAAAAACCACCTCTGTCTCTAAGGCCCGCTTTTGACGAAGATGAAGTACAGACTCAAGGTGTGGTCATCAGCAAGAGTACACCGCAGGTGCAGCCATCAGTAAGAGTCCAGGTTTTCAGAAGAGAAAAACAAACAATGTCCCCAAAGTCAAAGAAATAAACCCCCTTCCACATGGGCCAGACAGTCTTCCATGGGTGGGGTTGGATGATAGCTCCACCATACGAGAAGGAGCGTATCAGGTAAGACCAACGCCCCTTCTCCATACTGAGTGGAGCTATCATCCATGATGGGACATGCCAAAGCCAAGTGTCTGACGGGGGGGTGATGCTGCACCACGGATGCTGCTGTGGAAGTACCCTCTGGAGTACCCGTCGATCAAAGGCGGCATCCACCGAGGCAAACACATCAATTTTATAATGATGAATGAAGGAGGATGGCGATGACCAGGTGGCCACTCTGCAGACCTCCTCAAGGGAGGGCTGTGTGGACAGGCCGCGGTCACAGCCGTGCTACATGTGGAGTGAGCCATCACCCAATCTGGGCACAGTAAGGAGGATAATTTGTACGCCTTTGCAATAGCGCTGCAGATCCACCGGCCCACTGTGGACGGAGTCACCTTGCGACCTAAGAAAGTCTGCTGAAAAGAGACAAAGAGGGCCTCTGACCGTCTCAGCGGCTCCATGCGTTTAATGTAGATACCGAGGGCCCTCCGTACATCCAGGGTGTGCCACTGGCGCTCCAGGTCCCGGGAAGGATGGGGACAAAAATTTGGGAGGACAATCTCCTGCGCCCGATGGTACCGGGAATTTATCTTTGGTATAAAGGCTGGATCGAAATGAAGGACCACTCTGTCCAAATGAAAAATACAAAGGTCCTTCCAAACAGAAAGGGCAGAGATCTTGGAGATCCATCTGGCCGATGTGATTGTGACCAAAATGCCAGTTTGTAGGTAAGAAACCGAAGGGAAGACGAGCGTATAGGCTCATAGGGTGAACCCGTAAAGGTTTCGTTAAAGTAAAACTTTAGTCAGGTCCCAGGTTGGAAACCTATGGACGACGGGGGATCGTAGAGTGGTAGTCCCCCTAATGAAGCAACGTACAACAGGGTGTTGTGACAGAGACACCAACGAACCACAGGTTAACACGGAGGATAGGGCCGCCACCTGTGGGTGGATGGTGTTCGGCGACAGACCTTTGTCTAGTCCGTCCTGGAAAAATTGCAGGAGTCTCCCCACCGATAAATGAACAGGTGAGCAGCCCACTCAACACCACTTGCAGAATGCCTGCCACGTCACTGAGTAGATACGCTCAGTAGAGGGCCTCCTGGAGGCCCCTATAGTGTCAATGACCCTGTCGGGGATCTGGCGGCAGCTCAGACCGTACCGCTCAAACGCCAGGTGGTTAGTTGGAGCCACCGGGGGTCCGGGTGGGCAACTGCCCCCTGGCTGAGTGCTGAGTCTGTCAGTGGAATCCGCCAGGGTGGGCAAACCGACATCAAGTCCGCAAACCAGGCCCTCCTCGGCCAATGGGGAGCCAGGAGCAAAACTTCCACCCTCTCCTCCAGGATCTTCCTGATGTCCTTGGGGAGGAGAGGCAGAGGGAGGAAGGCATAGAGGAGCCCGGTCGGCCAGGCACTGCGGAGGGCATTGGTCCCTTCTGCTCCTGGGGTGCGGAGTCAGGTGAAGAATCTCGGCAGTTGGGCATTCTCCGAGGTGACGAAGAGGTCCACCACTGGGTGGCTGAACCTGGTGGACAGCTGGTTGAAAATGTCCGGGTGCAGTCGCCACTCTGTTTGATCTAGGGTCGAGCAACTGAGCCAGTCCGCCCAGACGTTGTTCACCCCGGAGATGTGAGCTGCCGAGATCGAGAGGAGGTGGTGTACTGCCCAGCGACCCAGCGTCCTAGCCTCCTCCATCAGGGTGCAGGACTTGGTACCCCCCTGCCGGTTGATATGGGCCTTGATTGAGATGTTGTCAGAAAGGACTAGAATACGCTTTCCCGCTGTCAGTACCGTAGCTCCCAGAGGGCGAGATACACTGCACGGAGCTCCAGCTGGTTGATCTGAATGTCGACTCCAACAGAGTCCAGCGACCCTGGGCCATGGCTGATGATGTGTGGGCCCCCCAACATGAGAGGCTCACATCCGTAGTAAGGACGAACCTGTGTGGTTCGTGGAACAAGCTGCCCATTGCGATAGCCGGCGACATCCACCAGGACAGGGAGCGGTGAACCTCCGGGGAAATCAGGATCCTGGCAGTGGAGGAGCTTTGTCCTGATCTCTGGAATGGTAAAATAAACCATTGCAAGTTTCTGGAGTGCAGGCATCCCCAAAGTGTAATGTTGATGCATGAAATCATTTTGCCCAGGAACCTTTGACAGCAGTCGCAGGGGAACCCTACGCTGCTGTAGAACCAAGGAAATCAGCTCACGAATGCTGTCCTGGCGCTCCTGGGAAAGGAACACCCTACACTGGCTCCCAGGTGGGTAAGGCGGGTACAGGGAGAGAGGTGGCTTTTTTCCATATTAATGGAGAACCCGTGGTGTCTGAGGGTGTTAATGGTTACCTGGATATCTTGCAGCATTTGCTGCCTGGTGGATGACAGAATTAATATATCATCCAGGTAACAGTGGACATGCACGGGAAGGCTCCTGAGATGAGCCGCCGCCACCGCCAGCACCTTAGTGAAAACCCTTAGGGCAGATGAGAGGCCAAACAGAAGCGCCTGATACTGGTAGTGGACGCCCCCATAACAGAATCTGAGATACTGCCAGTGTAAAGGAAGTATTGAAATATGGAGATAGGCCTCCGTCAGGTCGATCAAGGCAAGGAGATCCCCCTTTCGCACACAGGCCAAAATGGACTGAAGGGAGTGCATTTTGAACCGCCTGTACCTGATGTGACGGTTCAACCTTTTTAGGTCGAGAATAGCTCTCCACCCTCCCAAGGATTTGGGGTCTACGAATAAGATGGAGTAGAACCCCTGCCCCAGCTGTTCCTCAGGCACCTGCTGGATGGCCCGAATGTCCAGCAGATGTTGGATGGCAGACTTCATGAGGACCTGCTTGTTGGGATTTTTGGACATAGGGCACCTGAGAAAAAAAAGGGGTGGAGAGGAATTCTAGGGAGAGACCTGATGTTATTGTCTCCCTGTCCCACTGATCAGATGTAATTTCCTCCCATCTGCTGGCAAAAAGCGCCAGCCGACCCCCGATGGGGGACCCATTCGGGGGCTCACTTTGTGCGACGAAAGGGGCGATCCCCACCGCCCCGAAAGGTCCGCTTAAATGTTCTGCCCCTACCTGATCTGTCCTGGGATTGCCACTACCTAAACCCATACTGACCTGAAGGCCTGGGGTATGAGGGTGCGGGAGCTTGAAAGGGCCGTCTGGGGTAGGGGGCAGAACAAAAGGAACCCTTTCTAGAAAGGGAGGGAAGGATTTTTCATTTGTCCCGAGACTCAAAGAGGAGAGGATCCAGGGTTTCCCTGGCCATTGTAAGGAGCCGTTGCAAGGCGCCATTTATGTTGGTTGTCTGCCTGCCAGTTGTGGAGCCAATTCAACCTGTGCCCCATGACCGAAGCCCCCATGGCCCTGGAGGCAAACCGAGCTGATTGAAGCGTGGCGTCGGCCGAGAACTGAGCAGCAGCTAATAGTTTATTAATGTCTTGATGAGCCGTAATTTCGGAGGCAGGCAGTCATTTTTGCAGGTCATGGAGCCAAATAAGGGATGTCCGAGTGAAGAACGATGAGGAGGTTAAGGCCGGACCGCCCAGGCAGCCGCCTGGTGAGCCTTAAGGAGCACTTGCTCCATCCATCTGTCCTCAGGCCGCAACAGCTCGGCGGGATCGCCTGGCAGATGAGTGGATGAGAGAAGCGCCGACACTGGTGCATCCACCGATGGAGGTGGGAGAGAGGATGCCAGCTCCGGAGCAAAGTGGACGATGGAATGGGTCCAGAGGCTGGAGAGCTCCACTGTTTGTTAACAGCATCCATGAACAGCTGAGGACAGGGTATGATCTTGGCCTCTGGAGTGTGTTCTGAAAAAAGCAGGTCGGGAAGGCCCTGAGAAGAATCCGACCTGCCCAGGTTAGAGGGTTCCAAATTAGCCACATTGATTGCCTTAAAAAGAAGGGACTTGAAGAGACTCGGGTGGAAGAGTCCTGAAGTGGCTGGAGGGTCAGGCAGCATCCCCTCATCCTCTGATAAATCTAACTCCATGCCACCGTCCTTGTCCGAATGGACTGACTGCGAGCCAGTTGACCACTCAGGAGATTGATGGTGCCATTCCCAAGCCTGGCAAGTGGCCACCGGAACATCCTGGTCCAAACCCAAGGAAGATGTCCCGTAATGATCCGCGGCGGCTGGGTGGCACATCTGCTGAAGGCATTCTGCCACCCCCTGCTTGATGGCAGCCGCAATCTTGGCCTGGACGTTGGCATGCTCAAGTGGACCCTCAGCTGTCAGGGCCCAAAGGCTGGCGGCTGTTGGAGTGAAGGTGGCCGAGATGACCTACTCCACGGGGGCCTGCCTAAAAGCAGGCTGGCCCCAAATGTCAGAGCCCACTAAGGATAAGCCCGGGGCATCCAGGGAGATATTGTCCCCTTGATCTCTGAGGAACTGGCCTTCGGCAAGCCTCCAATTGTGCAGACAGCTCTTGATCAGCTGGAGGGAGGGCCTTGTCTCAGAGCTTGCGCAGCGCTCTGTCTCTGTGAGACTCGTCTCGCTCTGCAGCCTTAGAGGACTTGGCCGTGCCCGAACGCCCCTTGCCCGAGTGTCTATGCCCCCTTTCCCTACTGAGATCGTGCCCTGAGGTATGGGGCAGGGTTCAGGCAAGGCTAGAGGGGCCTCCCGAGCCGTCTTGCCCCGTTGCTTCGATTTCAAAGCCTTCGGCTGATTAGGCTGAGGCACCATTTTGAATCTCGGCCCCAAGGCGGGAAAAGATGACAGCGACACCTGAGATCCCTACAATAAAATGGCAGCTTGGGCGGCATCGCCTGATGTTGATTATTCGAGGGGCCGCCGAAAGGATCCCCCGGTAAGGCACAGTGTCATCACAGCCATCTCCGGGCTCAAGCATCTCCGTCAGCTGTCAGGCGGTCGGCGCGACCAATTTAGGCAGGCTGCACTTGAAACTTCGGCGCCCCAGCAGCTGATGTCGGCAATGGAGTAGAGGGGAGAGACAGCAAGATGCTCAAGCGCGAAAGCTCAACTTGCAACGAGTCCGGAAAATCTGTCTCCATGGCCATAAAGCGGTAGAAAGGAGGGCTCCGAGTTCTCATGGCCGTTGCAGCATGAGCGCGATAGCTCATGTGTCGCTAGGAGGCGTCGATGGAAAAAAAGGTCAGTCAGATTTTAAAAGCACGATACGTTCTCGGCCACTACTGCTGCCCGAAGGCGTAAGTGAGCCGCTGTGCTGGCTATGGGAGCGCGATCTCGCAAGGCTGGATGAGGGGAGTCCCCCCTGTTAATCCGAGGCCTCGCGGCTGAACTACAGCCTTGGCGGCTGGAGCAAGCTCCATTGCCACTCTCTGTCACTCGATCCCGCGGCTCAAAGAGGACAGAAGAGCAAGCAAGGGAGAAAAACTCATGGTGAGATGATTTGATGAAGGAACTTTTAACTGTCAAACTGAGGAGTGAAGCTATAATCCAGGATAGGAACTTGACCACACGTCCTGTCAGTCTGAGGACTGAGTCAAAAGCGGGCCTTAGAGATGGAGGCGGTTTTTTTATAATAAACAGACTCAGTCTCATTGGCTGATAGACGAGGTCAACCCGTCATGGATGATAGCTCCACCCAGTATGAAGTAATATATGTTATGAATAAACAAAGCAATAAAAATGGTGAGCAGTGTTGTCTTTACCAAAGCCAACAAACTACTGAAGCCACACAATGTTTTTATGAATCACTGAAAACAGACTGTATATTAAAAATTCACAGATTCAGCATTTCATAAAAACACTGCATGGCTTCAGCAGTTTTCGGCTTCAGGAACGAGAACGTCCTTTATAGTTGGAAGAACAACTTTATAGTTGTTCTTTACATGCTGTACGTCGCCCTGAGTCCCCAGGGAGTAGGGCGGCCACACTAAAATAAAATAAATAAATAAATAAATAAATAAATAAACTCTGTCTGATGTTTTTAAATAGAGGCAGTCCATTGTTAAATATAAGTTGTCCATAAATCGGACATTCTTAACTCAGAAATGCTTGCATGGAACTGCATGATATTCTAAGGGAAAATAAAGAAAAAAATGTAGTTGGTTATAAGGATAAGTAAACAGGATAGATGAATAGGAAAAGTGACCAAGCAATATGCAAAATAATAACAAATATTGAATAGAATATGATGGTGTAGCTAAGTACAGTCCCCCCACATGTATACTAAATCATTTTGTGGCTTTTTAATTCTAATTATATGAACTGACTGTAATCCTAAAATAAACACTAAATAGTTTGGTGGCAATACTCGGCTATTAATATTATTTCAATAATTTATTCAACATAAAGAATAATTTTAAATTAGCTTCCAATGTCAAACGTTTATTTAAAATATAACAGTTCTTAACTTATAAAAGCATAAAAAAGGGAAACTTACTTGTACCTTCTATCAGTAGTTCTTGACCATGACTACCCAAGAGGGTACGCGAAAGAAAAGGAGCAAAGTCCACAAATATCTCCCTCAGAAGAGGGGCAGCTTTTTCCAAAGCATGCTCAAGCCTCTCTGAAATACTAAGAGATGTACAAGTTAAATGAAAAACATAATTTAAGGAGCAAAAATTCTCTAAGGAGAAAACAATCTGCAAAAGTACAAAATGCATCAACAAAAGTCAACAAGCCAGTGGCTAAACACACTGAGTTTAATTACTATTTCAACGGAAATAGCAGTGATAGAAATCCAAAACTTCCTATAGGCCTCAAATGAAAGAGCACAATCCAGTCAGAAGTGTAGAGTGAATTCCATATTACTTAAATAAATTGGAATATGATATAGCCAGCTGGAAGAAACTTAAAAGTTACCTCATGTTTGAAGCAGAATCCTCAGGCACAGAAGAAAGTGTAGGAACAGATGGTAATCTTGAATCTGATGATCCATTGCCTGCCAAAGAGATTTTTAAGAGTTCAAATAGCTGTAAATATACGAAACTATCTTTAATCAAAACCCATGCTAGTTCAGTACTTTCCACTTTGACTGGTAGCAGTTCACTTTGGCTCCAAGATCTTTACTAGGGCCGCTGTCTTTGAACTTTTTAACTGAAAATGTCACTCACTGAAAAATTAATCCTACCTCTATTCACATATGAAGTAGTCAGAGCTAGTGGACACTTGTATTCAAATTTACCAGCTGCCAAAACATTTATATGTGGGACATATTAAAGGTTATATTTCTTTTCACACTTCTAATTTTTATGCAATTTATTCTACTTCTATAGCTTTATAATACTAGTTGATTTGTGACACAATAGTTCTGAATTCAAAGCAGGGATATCAATTTGTAAGTGTACAGAGTCATCATCATTGGCACCCTTCAGTCTCGAAAGACTATGGTATCGTGCTCTGGAAAGAGTTCCTAAAATGCTGTATGCAAAGCTGGAGTATCCTCTCCAGAGCACGAGGCCGGGGTAGGTTAGTATGGAGGATAGACTGTTACCCAAGCAGCAGATCCCCCCTCTCCACATCTCTGAAATAATCCAATGGAATGGCAAAGCCAATACGATTGGTTCCAGCTACATCACAGAAGTTATCAGAATGTGGCTGTACACAATCATAGAATAGAATAGAATAGAATTCTTTATTGGCCAAGTGTGATTGGACACACAAGGAATTTGTCTTTGGTGAATATGCTCTCAGTGTACATAAAAGAAAAGATACATTTGTCAAGAATGGTTGTCATAGGGTTCAAGTAAGTAATCAGGAAACAATCAATATGAAAATAAATCGTAAGGATACAAGCAACAAGTTACAGTCATACAGTCATGAACTGCTTCTGGGACTCCGGCTCCGGATTTTGCCTCAAGGTTTACTCCTGAAGCCTTTTCCAATGATGGATATAGCCACAAGGCAGTGGAGGTTTGGAGTCAGAGTTTCCCTTCTCCTAGAAGATGGTTTTGCAGCTTTATCTACCGTTGGGGCATAGAGCCCTCTTCCGCCTTCAAAACCGTTGACCATCTTCTCCTGTAACCCTGGAAAGGGGCCCTTACAAGGTGCTACCAGCCGGGCCAGCTGGACCAAGGTTTTTAATGAGGTATTACTCCTCCAATTCGATGGTATAACGGACGATGATCTTCCAAGTATCCATGTAAATTTGGACAACTTCTCCTCCCACAATCAGGATCAGGAAAGTGTACAGAGTAATTCACATATAATTGAGCAGATACTGACTAGCACTCTACTTTGTCATCAGCATCATACTATATTCATATTGTTTTTGGAATCTTGGAAAAAGAAAGCTCAAGCCCTTCAATATCTGAATAACATTCAAATTATTCCCTGTATTGCTTTTGGGAAACTCATAATTACCAAAGTTATCCGTTACCAAAGAGCATCAATTAAAACTTGTCTTTAACATTTTCAGACTGGGAAAAGAAAGAATAAAAAGAACAAAAAGCTCTGTTTTTCTCTCTACTTTGATTAAGATATGTATCCTTTACATTAACAGTGTGTCTCTACTCTTTAAAACTTGCCCACTTCTAAGAAACAGTGTTCACACTTGCCAAAATCTGGTTATTAAAAGATGGTATGATATAGAGATGATGAAAAGCTGCTATAGCTTAAAATACAATTGTGCAATTCTATCGAGCCCTGGAACTACAGAGTATCCCCATTCTTGAATAATAGATATATATAGGATATAAAAAGTGTTTTTATTAACTACTAGTAGCTGGAACCCGTGCTTCGCTACGAAACTATGTGATTGGGCTTGATAAATTAACAGTTGAAAATTAATTAGTTATGATCAGGCTTGATACATTGACACTTAAAGCTTGAAACTTTATGTAGAATATGTAACTCCTTAGCATCAGAGCGTGTTAATATAAGGCAACTGGCAGTTGGAACAGAGTTCTTTTCAGGTGGGGAGGGGGAGTAGAATGTCTAAACTGCCAGCCCGCAGTCAGGATGAGTCACGCACTGGCCATGCCCACACCCAGTTTAGTGAAGGGGTAGCATCAGAGTGTGTTAATATAAAGCAACTGGCAATTGGACCAGAGTTCTTTTCAGGTGGGGAGGGGGAATAGAACGTCTAACTCCTTAGCATCAGAGTGTGTTAATATAATATTGTATAAGAAATACTAATGATCTGATGGTCATTTTGAAAAATCCTTTCTTAGCAAGCACCTAGAAGCCAAGAGGAACATACATGCCAAGTTTCAAGTTTGTAGGCTTTACAGTTCTGGAGATTTTGTGATGATGCATGAGTGGTATTTGGCTTTTATATACAGATATAGATACAGAAGGTCTCTCCTGTTTCTATTCTACTATCAGAATATATCAGAGGGCTCATATTGATAGTTATGTTTCTTAACCAATAAAATGCCATTCTAAGATGATTGAAACCAGGTGAAATATTTCAGATATTCCTTTATTCAAAATAGTTAATTTCACTAACTCATTTCACAATTTTAGAAATTAACACTGAAACTACCCAGCATTTTTAGAAAGAAAACCATCTGGAATACATTTTCTATATAACTGCTATGATTACTATCCTTCATTTAATGGTTTTGTATAATATCTAAGTATTTTGTATTTTAGATTTATGCAAAATCTGTTTAGAATTCATCATTCCACACATTAGTCTCTCTGTTTCATAATAAAGTAGAGATTTAGTATTTAGTTTTGATCTTTGACAATTTATTTATTTAGTGTTCTTTACTTTACAATACTTTAGTACATATATTTAAATTCTGTAACATCAGACTGTCTTAATATGAGTAGTCTCTTTAGAATGTAGTATTCTGTATTTTATTATTGTAAGATTAGAATATAAGTAATTTTAGATTAAGAAATTTAATATTTTAGTTTGTCTCCAGTATTTAATTATTAACATTTAACATTTATTAACCCAGCTAGTTCTGATTAATTTGTTATCTATTTACAAATTATTTTTATTATATGACATCTCTAACTGGAATAAATGCTTTAAAAAAAAGAGCTACACAATGAACACATTAGCTAACATTTGAAGAAAGAATTAAATCCAAATCAGACCCATTTATAAAACTGGTATTTTCAGAGAACTAACATAAACATACTGTACCTGTTATATGTTCTCTTTCTACAGTAAAATAGATACAATGAATACCAATAATAGTGGATTATTAAATCAAAAGCTCAAAACACAAATTTACATAAATTCTGGCTATTAAAAGATATTCAATTTGTCAATTTTCTCGTGCTTGAGAAATATCAATACAATATCAATTCTTCCCCACATTCTTGAGATTTTTCCCTTTTTTTTAATACTCCCTCATAGAAAGTGCAATATAAGTAATTTTAGATGCTTTTTGTTTTTAACAAATGAACAACTGTGACTGAGATACAGATACAAGTCCTAAAGTCTCAATTTATCACTTTTTGTTTTCTTCTTCAACAGGTAACACAGAAGAGTGCATACAAAGTTTAATTTCTGAAAAATGTAACACAAATCAATTAAAATTAGGAAAATTAAACCAAAGCTAAAAACCAAGAGGATGGGAGACATGGGTGAGGATCACCATCCTGCCAATGCCAGAGGTCATTCAAAAATGTGACCAATACTATTTCTATCCCATATCTGGGTCTGAAACCAGACTGAAAAACATCCAGATAATTCACTTCCTCTAAGGTTCTCTAAAGCTATTGCACAACGACCTTCTCTACTCCTTCTCAGAAAAATAAATGAACAAAGATTTTTATTAAAATAAATCTTCATATCATTCAGGATCAAAAATGTATTTAGCTGAAACACTATCTCTGCAAGAAATAATGCATACCATTAGATCAATAAAATTACATAAAATCCCGGGTCCTGATAGTTTTCTGGTAATGGGAATAGGAATGGGAGATGGAATGTGGAAGTAACAAACATGTCAAAATGGACCCTCCCTAGGGCTGTAAAGGCAACTGGGAGAAATGCATTTTCAGACTTGCAAGACAATGTCAGTCTTGCAAGGTTGTCCACACAGGAAACATGCTCATGTGTACTAATTATATTTTATTGTAAGGTTATATTAATAGAATCTTGAAAAAGTAAAGATATGATATTAAATTGTGTTCCAAAAATTTTGAATATCTCAAAATGTAAGAACTTTGGATTCATCACGCATTTTCCATGTTTTTCCTTAACCTCTGTATTTGTTTTTGAAATTATTTTAAAAATGAATATCTGCATGGAAACTTCTATGGTATATTGTTACTTATGGTATCCTGCATCATAAGAAATTTGCAATTGTAAATTGTAATACAGAATCTATGACAAAAATGAGAGAAAGCAAGATATAGCAGTATTGCATGTATTTTGAATGTGTGTGTGTGTGTGTGTGTGTGTGTGTGTGTGTGTGAGAGAGAGAGAGAGAGAGAGAGAGAGAGAGAGAGAGAGAGAGAGAGAGAGAGAGAGAGAGAGAGAGAATTATCACTTTTTCCATAATATTTATATTTTTTAAAAAATAAACTTACAACTATCAAAGATCAGGAGCCCCCCAAAAAAGTAAGCATGCAAGCTAAAAATCTGTTATAATAAATGTTCTTCCTTTTAAGTTGCTACTAACTCTGATCCTTTGGGATGTGGCAAGTTATAAATCTAACAGGACAATATTAAGTTATTTGAGATATCAGCTCCTGATGTTGGACATTCAGAGTCAGCAACAGAGTTTTTGGTTACCACTAACTAACTGAAGAGCTTGGTTTATGATGAAAAACTTGGCTTGGCGCCCAGATAAAATGAAGTTTTATTGCAGCACAAGCTACTTCAAATCACATTTTCCATACTGCTAGAATCAGTAGAATGTAAATAGCAGTGCAGCACATCTGTTCAGGCTAATGCCTGCCTTAGAAAGGAGAAGCAATTCCATATAGCAGTTCCACTCCAAACTTAATTAACTAGTCAGGAAAAAAATGTACATTGTGCATGTTTTAAAAATTACTTGGTCAGTTGATAGGTTTAAAACAACTGTGCAACTTAATATGAATAAGATAAAACCTAAAGCCAAATATATACAAAATGCCACACATTGAATTGAACCTCAAATTTTACATTTCCTATATACAGTATATGAGACAGTGTTAAAAAAAAATCCAACCAATTTCTTAACACATTTAGATTTCAGACTGTATCCTTGAGGGTAAAAACATCCAAGCGGTTCTACAGATTGAAATACCATTTAAGGCTTATAACTTCAGCACTGATAAAAATAGTAATCTCAAAGAATATATTAAAGATTGTGAAAGCACAAAAATGCCAGTTAGGCATTGCTCTGCAAGTGTTTCCAACGCACTACATCATATAAATCTTATTTAGATAAATGTACTAAATGTACTTCCAGCTGAGTTTTCATTTTAAAATGGCTTTTATTCATTTAAGGGAAGAGAGATCTTTCAGAAGCATGTTTTCTTCTAAAGCAGACATGCAAGTAACTGTGGTAGCTACTTCAAACAAGTGGAACCCAAGTGGCTTATCTCTCTTATCCTTTCACTGATAAACTGGCTCCCTCAAACTGACAGTTTTACAGACATATGTAAGGACATAAAAGGAAATGCAAATAGATCATCTGTCTAGCACCCTTCTAGTGAAAGCTTATTGTTTATTCAAGGTCCCCAAGGGTCTAAACAAATAATGTCTCTGGCAATAAACTGCTCTTAAGAAAAGGGGTTGTTCCCAAAGCACCTGCATGTCTGAATGTATATGTGCAAACAAAGGTGTCACCCAACTACTAGTTTAATGACAAAGTAACAGCTATCAGACAGATTTTATTTCTCCTTTCTTTAGTAACAAAGAATTTCTTTTTTAAAGGAATATGTACAGTAGTTGGCTAAAGAAATATTTTGCATAAAAATATTGTTGCCTAACATAGAAAAAAAGATTTAAAAAGTAAATCTCAAGTTATCTGTTGCTATTTTAAAATACAAGAGTGAATTAATTCACTTATTGCAAAATATAAATAATATGTATCTCAAATTTATTTTCTTTACAGTAGTTACCTGATGCTCTCTTTAGGACTGAAACATAAATCTTGTCCACTATGAGAACTATCCTAAACTGCAGGATTATTTCCTATTTCAAATCTGCATAAATATCATCTAAATAAGCGAATGAAGGTATTTAATTGATGCATAAGGATAACAATGGGCAGGTAAAATAATCTCTAGAGAATCATTCCAAACCAAGATTTTATACAAATAAAAAGGTAGAGAACATAATATATAACGAACTTCAGTTTCAGCTTTGTTTATAGTACCAAGTAATTTTATTGGCAATGAACAAGTAATCAGAGCTAGTTTGCTTCAGAGGTTAAGGAATCAATCTAGAAACCGGGAGACCGTGAATACTACTTCCACCTTAGGCACAAAGCCAGTTGGATGACCTTGGACCAATCACTCTCTCTGTCCTAGGAAGGAAGCAATGTAAACTATTTCTGAAAAACCTTGCCAAGAAAACTGCAGGGTCTTGTCCAAGCAGTCTCTGAGAATCGGACACAATTGTATGAAGGAAAAAACAACCACAAGTAACTACCAACATTTTTGCATTTCTTTTATAAAATGTGGAATTCTACTAGAAGGGAGAATGTTATAATCCAAGGCAGAATATTTGCATATTACATGTTTAAGGAAGATCCAGGATCACAAATGAATACCAATGCCTATTCTCACTTTACGTGTAGTATTAAAAGCTATTTATATGGAGAAGAGGGATAGGCTCAAGAGTTCTCCATCTTATTACTTGAAGTCCATATAACAATCTTTGCAGTAACATCAGCACTGAAATTGGGGACATAATACTTATGTTAAAGTATTCTAAGAGCCAAATTTATAATAAATAAATAAATAAAATGTTAAAAAGGGTAAAAGATCAGTAGTTAAGATTCTTTTGAGTATTTCTTAGCCAAGGAAACTCAACTTTGCAATTTCAGTTGAGTGGTATATGATGTCTCAGTAGCTGACTTACAAATAGATATCATATTGCTTTGTTATTTTATTTTGCACAACTCATCTCCGTTCTCTCACTTACTTGGAGAGCCTCCAGTTACATCTGGAGCTTGGGAAGAATCCAAAGAAGAAACCACACTAACAGCATTTGTAGGCACGTTAATTGTAGCTGCAGATGAACTCACTGACTTCTTCGGTGCCACAACCACACTCCTATGACAGAAAAGATGCATGTTACAAACTATATTTTAAATGCTTGAGAATGGCCAAATATATATTTAAAATATATAACAAACTCAGACATATGCAAAGTAGTCAAGTTTGAAATTCATATATTACTTCGCTTTTCTCAGAATTGTCAAAATTTTATTATATGTTCTAAGGATAGCAAATTGTTATTAAAAATCTGCTAATTTATCTGAAACACATTCTGATTTTACCCTTTCAACACTTTATTTCTAACAAAAACTACACAAAAGTAGTTTTAGGCAAAATAGTCATCACTAGAATCAATATGCTTAAAACAAAGTAGACATTTGCACAAGAGTTTAAATAAATTGAAGACTACTAAACAGAAGTTCAAAATTAAAATAAACTGGACCAATATATGTTTTTAACTTTATAAATAAGTTGCTATAGAAATGACCTATGAAATTAGTGTTCTAACCTAAATACTTAGAAATATTCAAAACTGAATATAGTCCATGTTTCAGACATCATTTATATTAGAAAGAATAATTGTGGCAAACCAGTTTCAACTAAATAGTAATGTTTTATTCCAAACATCTAAAATATCCAGTTAACCATACGTAAAAGACACTTTTAATTGCAAGTTAGCTCCATAAACATGCAATACCCCTGTTAATGAGCTAAGGAATACAGTTGATATATATTATGGACTCCCAAAGCAGTGCTTCTTTTTAATTACCTGGTGTTAACTATAAGCCGAAAGTCTTCAACATTCCATTTATTTAATCAATTTATTCTGTTGACAGTACTGTTAAATAGTGGTAGAAAGTATTCCCTTAATAGCATTAAAAATATGCCATTTGTAAATAAAACACATTAACACTGACTCCAAACTCAGATATATAATGTAGAAATTTTCTAGCAGCTTATAAATTTATTAAAAAGATACCTTTATTTCTTCCCATTTTAAGTTCCACTGATTACTGTAACTAAACCAGGCTTGATTAGACATTCTGAATACTATGAATGAATAGGTATTCACTGTGGATGTTACGGTGTGCATCAAATTATTACAAGGGTGACTGCTAATGTTAACTATACATTAAAATATGGAAGCAAAAGCCACCTGAGCCCTAAACCAAGGAATTAAGCCATAACTTTTTCACATGCACATAAATTTGCACAAAAACCTATAAATTCATATTATCAGAATATGAGCTTTGATTTTCACTTTAAAAACAATGTAAGATTAAAGACTATAAATTTTAAATGTATGTTAAGTTTATTATGATTAATATTTTAATTATAGAATAGAATAACAGAGTTGGAAGGGACCTTGGAGGTCTTCTAGTCCAACCCCCTGCTTAGGGAGGAAACCCTACACCACTTCAGACAAATGGTTATCCATAATCTTCTTTAAAACTTCTAGTGTTGGAGCATTCACAACTTCTGGAGGCAAGCTGTTCCACGGATTAATTGTTCTGTCAGGAAATTTCTCCTTAGTTCTAAGTTGCTTCTCTCCTTGATTAGTTTCCACCCATTGCTTCTTGTTCTACCCTCAGGTGCTTTGGAGAATAGTTTGACTCCCTCTTCTTTGTGGCAACCCCTGAGATATTGGAACATTGCTATCATGTCTCCCCTACTCCTTCTTTTCATTAAACTAGACATACCCAGTTCCTGCAACCGTTCTTCATATGTTTTAGCCTCCAGTCCCCTAATCATCTTTGTTGCTCTTCTCTGTACTCTTTCTAGAGTCTCAACATCCTTTTTCATCGTGGCGACAAAAAAATGAATGCAGTATTCCAAGTGTGGCCTTACCAAGGCATTATAAAGTGGTATTAACACTTCATGTGATCTTGATTCTATCCCTCTGTTAATGCAGCCTAGAACTGTGTTGGCTTTTTTGGCAGCTGCTGCACACTGCTGGCTCATATTTAAATGGTTGTCCACTAGGACTCCAAGGTCCCTCTCACAGTTACTACTGTTGAACAAGGTACCACATATACTATACCTGTGCATTTTGGTTTTCTTGCCTAAATGTGGAAGCTTACTTTTTTCACCATTGAATTTCATTTTGTTAGATAGCACCCAATGTTCAAGTCTGTCAAGATCCTTCTGTATCTTGAGCCTGTCTTCTGGAGTATTGGCTATTCCTGCCATTTGGTGTCATCTGCAAATTTGATGAGTTCCCCATCTATCCCCTTGTCCAAGTCATTGATGAAGATGTTGAAGAGTACTGGGCTTAAAACAGAGCCTTGGGGTACTCCACTTCATACTTCCCTCCATGTAGATGCAGTTCCATTGAGCACTACATGTTGAGTGCGGTTGATCAGCCAGTTTCGAATCCATCTGGTGGTGTTGCTGTCTAACCCACATTTTTCTACTTTATCTAGTAGTAGGTTATGGTCTACTTTATCAAATGCCTTACTGAAGTCCAAGTAAATTATATCGACAGCATTCCTCCGGTCCACTAATTTTGTCACTTTGTCAAAGAACGCAATAAAATTAGTCTGGCATGATCTGTATTTGACAAACCCATGTTGGCTTTTGGTTATTACTTTGTTTGCTTCTATGTGTTCGCTGATACATTGCTTGATTATCTTTTCCAGAATCTTCCCTGGTATTGAGGTCAGGCTGATAGGTCTGTATTTTGAATGGTCAGGGATAATACTTCATAATTCGCACCGGTTCACACTGGTTCAGGCGAACCAGTAGCGGCGGTGGTGGGAGGCTCCGCCCACCCACCAGGCATCATCAAAAATGCTCTGCACATGCACAAAATTGTTGCGTGCATGCAAAGCGCGCGTGCACGCCTGCGTGCTCCCATTCCCAAACCAGTAGCAAAGATAAGTAAAACCCACTACTGTATAGAAAGTGTATGCATTGGTAGATGTATGAATGAAAAGAAGTGAATTTGTTGGATTATGTCTTTAAGAGATACATGTATCCATCTGAGTGTAGGAATATGTGGGGACCCTGCAAGCTCTACTTAGCATATCAAGTCAGGTAGTTGTTCATTAATAACAGATATGAACCTATTATTAAAACAAAAACCAAAGTGGCTTTTAAGCCCTGTGGCTCTAGAAATTTTTTTGGCTTTTTTTTTCCACAGCTGAAGCCTAGCCCAGCCTGGTCCAACATACTTCATCAGCAATGGGAGCAAGAAGAGGGTGAAGGTCACCTGGTATCGTGGAGTGCAGGCCAACAGAAAGCCTTGGTGGGTGGGGAGATAGGCAGATGAGGGAGTTTGAAGCACCCCATGGCCATAAGTGTGGGCGGCTGCCAAGTGACGAATATCTGTAGTTTGGGTGTAGGATGAGGGTGAAGGTTTGTTCTCCAAACCTTCACTCTCAGGCTGCCAAGTGCCCACTTTTAAACCAATAATTAAAATGTCCACAACACTTCCATTATTTATTTCACCTGTTTCTTCAAAACTGATGACTATTGAAGTAATAAAATACATTCTCATAATTCAGTTAATCTGCATATTTGACAGAGACTAATGAGCTTGTGTTAGGATAAATATATAAACATGCGAACATAAAAACATTGCAAAAACTCTGAAATACCTTAAAAATAGGAAAATGTTTGCCTTCAAATCTAATGTTCACTGCAAAGAACAACTATTTATACTATTCTTCTTTTTAAAGAACTGAAAAATGTAAGATCATATTTTAGTACTTTTAATAACTATAGCATAGTTTTGCTTAATTTATTTTATTCAGCAGGATTTTAGATAATTTCCAACATTTCTACCATTATAAAATGAAATAAAATAGCATTATTGCCCCTGGAAGTCTATAGAAAATAAATACTGCAAATAGTCTGTCAATTCACTGTCTCTACTTCCTTAATGAAAAAACCAGACCAGGCCTTGAACTTTTATCAAGATAGATCCCTGGCACCCACTAATCACCAGATTGGATCTCCATGTAAGATAAAAGAGTAGTTTTGAGTTTTGGGAATAAGCACACATAATCTTCTTCTTTGCAAAAATCCACAACCTGCCAGCCTTTCAGCTAGGTTTCACTCACGTAGCTGTTACTGTATATTCTCCAGCTATGGCTGGAGAAATATGAGGAGAGTTTTGATTTCTGACACAACATTCCTGAGATAAATATAGGATCAGAGAGATGCTTTGAAATTCCAAGAGATATTTTTCTATATAACTGCTACATTGGGGGGGGGGGGGAATTAACAAGATTTCTTCTTCCCCCAACCCCAAAAATTAATTCACAAAGCCCTGTGTTCCACACTAGACAATATATTAAATATAAACCAGACACACTAAGTTCCTCAGAGCATCCTGAAGCCAGCTTGCTCCAAGTTTCTAACTGTAACGTTAGTATTGTGATGTCCCTGGAGATAAAACCAGCTCGTTTCCTGAACAACAGGTCATAACCCATTCTACCTACAATCAACCTAAAACTGTAGCACAGGCGCATGCGCAAGCACACACACACACAGACACACACACACATATACAAAATCTGGAAAAAATGGGAGCAGACAATGGGACGAGGTTTCACCACATGTTAAAATCTTACAAGAAAATCAATTTTACAGAGTGCTGGTTTTAGTTTTTGCCCCTTTAATGCAGCAACATTATATTTTGTATTCAAATTAATTTTGATCACTTTCTTCAATCTGCATAATAACTGGAAATTTAGAAGCTCAGTAAGCAAAGTCATACACCTGTATAAAGCCAATAATATAGTTTATTTTAATGAAACCTGAAGGTGGTTTATTTTAACTCGAATGAGTAAAATTGAACAATCGGGCATTAAAAAAACAACTTTAGTATGGAAAGATTTTCACTTGTTTTATAGTTATTTTTCCTTTCACAAACACTGCCCTAAGTTCATTCACTGTACAGTATTTAGTCTACGAGACAATATGATAGTAACTAATTTTTTATTTTATTTATGTATTTATTAAATGTATATGCCGCACATCTCACTAATGTTATTCCATTAATTGATTAATGCAAAGTAAAGAATGCATGTGACAAAGAGGTTAATTTAATAGTCAATTAAATTATAGTATCAAAGAATTAACAATCCTAGATGCTAACTACAAATATATATTGAACATGGAATAGAATGATGTGTGTACTTGGTACAGAAATACATGACATTAAAATTCACTTTACTAGTATACCTACTCATTATAAAGTAAATTATGATCCAGAGATGCATACACCTTCTCATGAAATTCCTATTCTTACAGTTCTTCCCTAATAATGTTTCAATCTACACTGTCAGTGTCCTTTTATTCTAATAAAGTTTTGAAAGTAAATCACATGCCTTGCAATGAAGCATCAGAACCAATATATTGTATTATACTCTGCAGTCTGGCATAAAAAACTATACTATCTTTTATGTCATTATTCAATCTCCTTAAAATTGCAACAATACAAATTTATGCTTATGCTTCTGAATTTGTTCCTGTAATGCAAAAAGTCTTCAAAACAGTACAAAGCAATCCTGAAAAACCCTGAACTAATGCTGACTTTCCTTTCTACCATCTGCAAAAGCTTATTTTCTTTTGTTTTTTAACTTTTATTTTCGCTAGTTTTTTGCCACCATGACTAAATTATTTGCATTCAATACCTCAATATGAAATCTCAATCTAAAAGGCGTTTACTATCTTATTCTATGATTGCTTTACTTAAAAGTAGTCAATATTTCTTAAATATATCTTGGTGATTTGGGTTCTAAAATTATTTTTTAAATCGTCTTCACTATGTAGCACATATTGCAAATCACTGTTCTACAAATTTACAATTTTTGTTAGTTTCAGAAATGAAATGTGCCATTTCTTAATGAATTTCACACGCTGAATTCAAATATAATAATGAAATTTGTTAGTTGGCTCTAGTTTTCATGCAATGGACATTTTACATTTTCCAACTACAGGTTAACATTTTTATATGCTTTACCTTTACATTACAGGTAGTCCTCATTTTGTAAACATTCATTTAGTAAGAGTTACAATACTGAAAAAGTGACTTATGAGTTTTTCACACCTATTACTGTTGCAGCATCCCTAGGTTAGATGATCAAAATTCAGATACTTGGCAACTGGTTCATATTTATGACGGTTGCAATGTCCTGGGGTCATTTGATCACATTTTGTGACCTTCTGACAAGCAAATTTAATTAAATGGATTTTAATTAAAATAAAGTCAAAGCGGAAGCCAGATTCACTTAACAACCGTGTTACTAATTAACCACTGCAGTGATTCATTTAAGAACTGTGGCAAGATCGATCATAAAATGGGACAAAATTCACTTAACAACTGTCTCACTTAGCAACAAAAATTTGAGGCTCAATTTCAGTCATAAGTCGAGGACTGCCTATACCAGTGATGGCGAACCTTTTTTGGTTCGCGTGCCAAAAAGGGGGGGGGGTGCGTGCGCTAGCGCGCGCGCATACCCACACCCATTCCCTCCCCCCCATGCATGCGCACAACACCCCCCCATGCTGCCCCCTGCGCATGTGCACACACACACACACCCGCGCAAAGGCCTTACCGGAGCCTGGGACAGTAAAAAACGACGAAACGGGCAAACCGGAAGTTCGGAAAAACGCACTTCCGGTTTGTCCGTTTCGTCATTTTTTGCATTCCAGGGCTTCAGGAAGCTTCCCTGAACCCTCCGGAGTGCAAAAAACAGCTCACCGGCAAACTGGAGGTGCGTTTTTTCCGCACTTCCGGTTTGTCCGTTTCGTCGTTTTTTGCATTCCGGGGCTTCAGGAAGCTTCCCTGAACCCTCCGGAGTGCAAAAAACAGCTCACCGGCAAACCGGAAGTGCAGAAAAACGCACTTCCGGTTTGCCGGTGGGCAACGCTCGCGTGCCCTCCACTATGGCTCCACGTGCCACCTGTGGCACACGTGCCATAGGTTCGCCATCACGGGCCTATACTATACTTTTAGATTTATAAAATACATTTTATAAAATACATTTTATATATAATATAATATATATTATGCACATTTCAGGAAAAATATTTAAATTTTTTTAAAAAAGTTATTTTATATGTCATTTTATATAGGTCAAGGTTTAGCCATCCTTACCTGTCAAAAGATTGAAATTGTATTGGTTGTGCAGTGGCACCATCACCAAGGACTCCAAGAAAAGCAGGTGGAAGAATAGTAGGGTCCAGCGTGGCCCCATCTGCAGGAGCACTGACCAAACTTCTTAGGATGTCTTTTACATTGACATTTTTTGCAGTTTGTACAGAGGGTGCAGTTTTACCATCAACCTCATTATGTGCTTCATTTTTATTTTCTTGAGATTTATTAACTTCTGAAGAAAGAGTACATAATATTTCACTGATTGCATCTGGACCTGTACTTATACTCTGTCTTTCTGGTTCAGTAACCATCTCAGAATTGTGTCCTGATCCAGAATATGCTTCCTCCTGAATTCCAGAATCCCTTCTTTGTGGAGACGTCACACTTTCTGACTGCGCGGCAGGTTCCTGACTTAAAGTGGTAATAGCTTCAGATTGTTCTTCCTTAACTTGAGAGAGATATAAGATATAGTATAAAATATCAGAATTAACTTCAAAGTGATGAGATTATTTTATAAACAGCTGCTGTTTTAACACAAATTACAACAAATATCTGTTCTTAAAGTTTTCTGTTCTTAATTCATCATATGGACAATACTAGAGGTTACTGTAACTAAGAATTCCAACTAGGTTCTATGCTAGAGCAATTAAAATATAATGCTTACGAGGTCTCTTTACTTACTCAGTTATCGGATATTAGGGCTGAAAAGGAACTGGTTAGGTAAACAATCTACAACTTGTCAAAAAAACCACTGAATCTAGAAAACAATTAAAACTATAATGTACAAAATATCAGGTCTGCTATAACTGGTTCCAGATTCCATCCAATCTTGCTATTCTTAGAAAGTTAATTTCCAGCAGAATCATCCAATTGGGAAGTATGTTGATGGCTTCTATATCTCTTTCCTGCCGTTCTGAAACTTCACAACTTTGAATTTTCCAGTCTTACAAATCATACAAGCAAAAACAGCAGAACTCTTTATTTACAAGCAAAAATAGCAGGACTCTTTACTTACTAATAAATCAATGCACAAATTTGTCTATTCCAATCTATTTATCTACTTGACATGATCAATTTATCCTTCAGCTAAACACATTGTTGCATTTGGACTTAGACTGCATTTCTTAAAGTGTGATTATACATTTTTTGGGGTGGCGGTTGGACTAGATGACCTACAAGGTCCCTTCCAACTCTGTAATTTATATCCATGTATGAACATAAGGTATCATCCAGTTAATTTCTGAAGGACATTGATCCTATTTTGTGTTTACTACTAAAATATTTTTATCTATTAAGCTTGCATTAAACCAATGAAATATTAAAAAAATAATGTTCTGGACAGTAAGCAGAAATGGATGATCAGTTCCAAGGTTCTCTGAGGGCTAGTAAACTAACTCCATATTTAGAAGTAATAATCAGAAGTTTTTAACATCAATTTTCAAGTCACAGATTAAAAGTAATCTTTCAATTCATATAATACACATATGAAAGTATGTTATTCATAACATTTTTCATAATCAAAACCAGTATCATAGATCAATGAATTATTCAGAATGTTAACAAAGATTATTCTGAATAGACCATAATCTAAAAATAAAAATATTCACCATTATGCCCCCAAATTATATAAATTAATAGAACAGTTCTATATATCTATCAAACATATGATGTATGAATATATTTACTGAATAGTAGTTTGCAAACTGATCTGTATGGCCTGCTAATGATTTTAAGACTATTCCCCAACATCAGCAATGTTGTGTGGATTTTAACTCCATTTGAATTCTCCAGTAAGCATGGTAAATACTAAAAATTCTAGGAATTGAAAAAACATCTCTTCAAGTTGCTGAAATTTATAATTTTATGGATATCCTACTCTAATCAATAAAGTATATTTCCAGGTGCCTACAGTACTAACCTATTTTGGGTGACTGAGAAGGTTGAAATTGCCTCCGTTCATCTTGAGGTTCCAAAATATCTCTGTATTTTGATACCATGAGTACAGAGATAAAATACACTACAGCCAAAGCCAAGAACTGTGCCTGCTTACTGTCCTCCTAAAAAAACAAAAACAAATAAAAATTACTTTATTGTCCGACACTAAGACCTGAATTACACATTGCTATCACAAAATAATTTCCTCAAGGAAATTACAACAAAAATATCTACATGGATTTTTATTAGGGCTGTATGAATCACATGGAGTGATTATTTGGGAAGCAAGTCTGTTGCTCAATAAAACAGCTTACCACAACTGTTTCAAAGAGCTCCCCACAATGTCTTATGATGAGTACATAAGCAAAGACTCTTTATCCAGGAGTAGCAGTGGAATTCAGAATTCATTTAAAATTTGCAGAAGCACGTTTAGAAACTCCCCCTTTTTGCTCATTTAATGCTGGACTAAATCCTGATCTTTGCTAATTGCATATGTTGATAAAATAGCATAACATTTCGTTTTATAATTTTGAATGTTCACAGAGACTTCTTCTCACGTAGAAATGTTTTAATCTAGGCAATTGATATATTATTCTAGTTTTATATTTAGCAATAGCAATAGCACTTAGACTTATATACCGCTTCATAGTGCTTTACAGCCCTCTCTAAGCGGTTTACAGAGTTCAGCATATTGCCCCCAACAATCTGGGTCCTCATTTTACCCACCTCGGAAGGATGGAAGGCTGAGTCAACCTTGAGCCGGTGAGATTTGAACAGCTGAACTAGCAGTCAGCTGGAGTAGCCTGCAGTAGCTGCATTTAACCACTGCGCCACCTCGGCTCCTCATATTTGAGTGAAATAAAATATCTACAGCTTCAGAATTGGGAAATATTCTATTGGCATGCTATTGACATGTATTGGTGATGTACTGAAAAAATATTTGGACTCATTCCAGTCCTACTTTTTAAATAGGAAGAACTTGGGTTGTCCTGATGGTTCAACTATTGTAGGAACACAGTGATAACATTCTGGTTTTTAATACATTCCAATTAAAAAATATTCACAAAATCGAATCCACCTGCAGAAACAACTGTTAATATGATCTTAAGCTTTTCACATGATCTCAATTCCTGATTTGCTATTCCCACAGGATTTTACAATTCTTGTACATACACTGTTAGATTTTGGTATCATTGGATGGTGCATAAGTTTAACAACTATACATGAAAGAAGGAATTAAGTAGGAAAAGTTGCTTACTACATCTCTGAATACCACTGCACGGAGCCGATTAATATCCATATCCTGTAGAAGTCTGTCAATATCTCTTATTGGAGAAATCCCTCCAGTTACAATATCAACTGGACTCTGTTCAAAAGAAAAAAGGGGCATGTATTATTTAATTTTGAAGATCTATCTATAGATGTATCTATCTATATCTATATCTGATGAAAAATCAATTAAATTGTAGTTTTTCAAATTTTTATATAAAGTTTGAAATCTGTATACTACTCATATATCTGTGATCTTTAGCTGGGCAAAATTATGTATCATGGGGCAAAACCTTGTCAACAAATGTACCTCAAATGGGCTAACTTACAGAATGCTAAGATCCATTACTTCTGAGAAAATGAAATTTGGAGAAGTTAAAACTACTTCAGTAGCTTGGCCACTGCCATGGTCACATGATCTTCATTTTCAACATTCCGTAGCAGCTTCTCAGCCACTCACACAATCCCTCATTCGCTCCCTCAGGGGAGGGAAGAAGGGAGGAAGAAAGAAAGAAACAGGGAGGGAGGGAAGAAGGAAGGAAGGATATCTGAGGGTCAATGCCAGCTTCCCATAAAGAAATTCAAGGAGAAAGTCAAAAGGAAGTCAGAAGTTGCTCCTGTTCCCAGTGAATTTTTGTCCACTCATGGTCATTCTGTTTTAGGTAGGGAAATATAGCTGAAAGAACTACACATGATCCTTATTTACAAGGTTCCCTGACACATTCTCACAAGCCAAGCCAGGGAAGCTTGCAAGGAAATTATGTAACTGTGGCTGATGGCAGACACTGGGTTTGAACTTGCTACTTTCTTCCTGGGAAGCTTGCAGGGAAAAAGTCAATGGGGAACCTTGCAGTCAAGGCCACAAGTTGCTCGGGTAAGTCTCCCCAACCGCACACTTTCTGCCAGTCCCCTTGCACTCATGCCGTGCTGGGCAGCCTTGACTCCACAGATCATGGTTGTCTAGTAATAAAACAAAACTGTGCAAAGAAACTAAAAGTATTTATGACTTACATTTAGTACATCTTTCTTCCTGAAAAGTGACAGCATTTATATGTAGAATTATTACATTGTATATACAACTTAAAATAAATGTCTAGGTAATTAAACAACCATACTTGGTTTTTAATACCTATATTAATATAAAAAAGTCACATAAATGTATTCATCTGGATACAGAGGGAAAAAAATCATCATTTGCCAGTATTGATTTTAAAAAAGCCACTTGCCTTTGCTCCAGTCCTTCCTGAGGCTATAAGGCTTTGTAGTGTTTTCTGATGCTTAACATTTTCTCCACTAGGCTTCATTAACATATGCTGTTGCTGACACTCCAAACAATTTCGGACGGCTATCGCACAGACTAAAATGAAAGGATACATTTTAAGCTGAATTTCAAGCAGTGCAACCTGCAAGTAAACATAACTAGCCTAATGATAATAATAATAACAGAGTTGGAAGGGACCTTGGAGGTCTTCTAGTGCAACCCCCTGCTTACGCAGGAAACCCTACACTACTTCAGACAAATGGTTATCCATAATCTTCTTTAAAACTTCCAGTGTTGGAGCATTCACAACTTCTCATAACAATGAGATTGCTTATAATCCAAAGGAGAATCAAGTTTTTTTTTAATATATATATTTCTATTGAGATATTTAATTAATTTTCAGTTGTGTGATATTTCATTTTCCTACTTTTTAATTACAATGGAATGTGTCAAACATTCAATGTTGCTGCAATCTGATTTCCAAAATGCCCCATTTATCTCCACAATATTCTAAGGGTGAGTCATCTATTTTTGCTCTGGATTTTCAGACTGAAAGCAGTTTCTGATGTTAAAGACACAATACTGTCATGAAGCATCCAGAACACCACATAGTTCTGAACCATCTACTTGCAGAAATACATGACTCATCTCTCGAACATTGTGATTGGCTATTCTAGAATGTTTTGCATATAACATTAAAGAATTTCCAATTCTTTTTAGAAAGGAAGAAATAATTCCTTTTCCACTCTGCAGAACTTTTCTCCAATCAGCCTTTTTTATATAAATGGCCATTAGATCTCTAGATGGATACAGGGGCATTGTAACTTTGATAGGAATTTTCTTTGTGAATATATTTAAGATAACTTATCAAAGATAAAAAACATCTCAATGCTAACAACTATTTGCTTACCAAGTCGAAGACATTGCCGTAAAATTCCACCAGATGACATATTTTTCTCTGACTCAATTTCAGTAAATCCAAGGGAACTTGCAAAGATCAATACATCCACAAGGCTAATTAACCTTTGAAGGAATGCTATGGAAGCTTCCACTGATAATCCTTGAGTTGGCTCAATGTTTTCCAATTCATGCTGGAGAATGGAAAATGATTTATTTTTATATACCTTCCTAAATTATCATAGTCTAATGTGTACTATGGTTGTGTATCAGGTAGATCTCACTTACCAACTGACTCAGGCAGCAACTATTTGAAGCTACAATAACGAAACAGGGGTACCAAGCTACTAAAGGCTTTAATCAGGAACCCTTTACACTAGCCGGCACTAATATATTCCTTTCAATTATATTCCCCATTGTTTGCTTCCTGACTTTCTTGTAATTCTTTCCTCTCCAATAAATATAAACTCAAACATTAATTCCCTTTTTGCTAGTTATCCCAGCACTAGGGTAAGCATTCCAAAGGATGAGGCATTGGAGAAAAGGGGAAGCTGCTATAAAATTGTAATCAGTCATGGTCACATGATTTTTCACAGTGGCTAAGGCATTTAGCAACTACCGTATTTTTCAGAGTATACTACGCACCTTAGTTTTTAGGGAGGAAAATAGGGGAAAAAATCTGCCTACCAGGTATTCATCTGGCTAGCGTCCTTAGTCTGGTCAGCTTCAGCACATTATTTTATCCCCTGGTTAGGGCTTAAAAAAAACCTTATTCGGAGGGAGTAGCAATGAAAACAAGCCTGCAAAGACTTAGAGCTGGGGAAAACCTTCTTCGGAGGGAGTAGCAATGAAAAAATCCTGCAAGCCAGGAAGATCGTTAGCACGTTAGGGCTGAAAAAACCTTATTCAGAGGGAGTAGCAATGAAAAAATCCTGCAAGCCAGGAAAATTGTTAGCACCTCGTTAGGGCTGAAAAAACCTTTTTCAGAGGGAGTAGAAATGAAAACAAGCCTGCAAAGACTTAGGGCTGGAAAAAAACTTCTTCGGAGGGAGTAGCAATGAAATAAGCCTGCAAGCCAGGAAGATCGTTAGCACCTCGTTAGGGCTGAAAAAAACATTTTTCGGAGGGAGTAGCAATGAAAACAAGCCAGGAAGAGCCGGGAAGATCGTTAGCACCTCGTTAGGGCTGGGGGGAAAAGCTTTGAAAAAGCTACAAATGGAATTGATGGTTGAAATGTCTCAATTTATTTGTCCAACAATCTAGGAACTAATGACAATATGAATAATAAACACTGGTTCCAATTACTGTTGGAACAGGATGATCTCTATTTTCCCATTTTAAGAAATCAAGTGGATAATGACTGAAGAAAGTTGCTCAACAGTAACATGTTTGCTCATATTCATTTGATACAATTGTTAAATGTCAATTAAGGATTTTAATATTTTTTAATGATTAACACTTTTAATGATTAACTCTTTTCTCGATGTTTACCTTAATGTTCTCTAGCTTTTTTTGTTGTATTTATGCTTTCTGTAAAGTTGCTGTGATTTATTATTTTATATAATTTTAATATTTCCTAAAAATACAGTACATTGTTCTAATAAATAATACAAAATAATATTTTTTCTTCCAAAAGTTTTTCCTGAAAACGCAGGCTCTGCTTCTTCTTTTTCTCCCCCCCCCCCCACCACCGGATCACCTGAGTGTTGAAGGAATTGACCAATTGGCTTATTATCTGAGCCTGACCTTGTGGGCTGAAATAGATGACTGGCCTAAAGTCACCCAGCCAGCTTTCATGCTATACTGTCTTGGTTCTAGCTTTGTGCCTTAATCACTAGACCAAATAATATAAATAATTTCTATTATTTATAAATAATATAAAAGAGAACTGTTTCAAAACTGGTTCCATGAAGAAGCAAGCATAACTTTAAATGACCTTGATTGCCTAGATACCATAATAAACAAACTTTAAATTACTACAGAGAAAGATCTGAAATAGAAATAAAATGGACAAATGTTTCGGCTAAATTGTGAAAACATAATAAGTCAGAATGTGATTGTAATTTCCAAAAATTAGTAATCTAGTGAACAGTGATGGACACATTCTTGGGAAAGAAAAAATGATTAGGAAACATGCCAACAGCACAGAAATAATCTTGTTCCCTTTAAGCCCTTTTCTGGATACAAAAGTTCCATGTCAGTTACTTCCGAAACCCTCTGTAATTCCTGCCTATTCCCCAGAAAGGAGATTTATGACAGCACATCACACATTCTTGTTTTCAGCAGACAGTCATGGTGCCCCGTTATATATAGGCAAAGGAACTGCATCAAAGTCATGGTGTCCCTACGGGACTTTTGAGAATAAAGGGAAAGGATAACATTTGAGGGTAAAGGTGCATGAATAAATGCATGTGTTATTCCTTAACTGGCAATCTGGTTCAAAAAAAATTGTGAATCCTGTCTTAAACTAACTATGAAATGTCCCAAGTTATTTTATTCTGTGGTAGACTTCATCAGTAAAGCAAAAATTGCATTTATGATAATATTTTAACAGCAAAAAAAAGGTTAGAAGGGCCAAAAACACAAAATAGGCTGCCACTCCAATCTGGTATCCCCTTCAAAAATTGTTTCCTGGTCTTGGAAGAAGATATTTGCACAGATGATAAACTGATATGTCATAAACATATACTGTATAAATGGCAGTGCTTTCAATCACATAGTTGCAACTGTCATCTTACCCTTTTGCTCTCCTTACATATGCCCCTGGATGATACTATAAGAACATGAGCACATTTGGGCAAGGAAGGGAAAGAAACAGACTGATTCCAAGTATCTCATCTTTAATAGACTTAGATTGGATCTGAGAGAATGTTTTCATATATCCTTTTTTACTCAAGGAAAAGAAAGGCAAAATGAAGTCCATGTCACATAATTCAGTTTTTTAGTGTTAGCTCACAGAACAAATCCCCCCCAGCAGAGCCCTAAGCAAGCATACCTGAGCATAATTTTAGTTTAGTATAATCCAATGCACAAAGACACAAAGCACCACTTGTGTATTGGAAACTGAATTTCTTACCGTAGCAGATGTAGCAGCTGAAAGCAAAGGTAATATGCCACCACAAGCCATAATCATATTGTCCATCACTTGAGAGACAAGATGAATTGTGTTGTGTACAAAGATGACATTATCACTGCTGTTCACGAAGTCCATCACAGTCTTGGTAGAATGACTGCTCCAAAATAAAATATACAGGTTATATGTAATTTCTCTTGCAGTGTTACAAAGTACTTATTTATTGAAGTATTATTTACTTATATCAACCAGAAATTTCTCCTGCAGCCAAGAATCACACATCAGCATTCTAAGTTACCAATGCATCTTCATCTTAACTTGAAAATGCCCTCTCCTTATCCTTCTAATTTTCTCCAGAACATAGAACTCCACAAACTATGGTTAAGTATGTGATGAATATTTATTATTAGGAACCCCAATTATCTAATGCCTGCAAAAAACACTGAATAAGTTATCAGATTTCCCTTGAGGGTCACTTAAAACATTGAGATGAGTGGTGTTTAAATTTGATAAAATAAATTAATAAAGTGGATCTGAACTCATTCCCCCTAAGAGGAAACCAGTAACTTATAAAGATATTGCACACTTCACTTTCTAAGCAAAAAGAATAATAAAAATGGAAAGCATAAAGAAATTAAATCCCTGTTACAACAAATAAATGCAATAAATTCCTTCTATTTCTTGGGCTCTCACCAAAGTATTCAATGCATGTGATTTAATACATTTTCATTGTGGTCAATCAATAGACTAAAACTGATGAGTTGGGTATCCCAAAGGTGCTTTTTCAAAAGGCAACTGGACTTTGTTTTTCCCTGAAGATGTTTCACTTCTCATACAAGAAGCTCTTTCGGTTATGAGTGTTCAGAGTTCACTCAGAACTGAAGAAGCTTCTTCGATGAGAAGCGAAACATCTTCAAGGAAAAACAAAGTCCAGTTGCCTTTTGAAAAAGCACCTTTGGGACAACCATGACCTGGATGACTGAGAAACTCCATAGATATGATAAGTAGGATAACTTCAGATTGGTCAGTTAGACAATAGTCTTTTCTATTCATATCTAATCTCTCACAGAACATTTTCTAATATTTGATTCTGTTTTTTAAATAACATCCTAATGCTCAAGGGAATGTCTTGTGCAATTTCTTTTCAGTAATTCTGGATGTTGCTGAACCTGATTTTAAAAAAGCAATCATAGTGTTGCAGTAAACTAGAACAAGTTTGAAAGGAAAAAACTGCTTACAGAATTGAGTTTTGAAGAAGCATTATTTTACTGTTCAAATAAAATAAAACCACAAGGGAAAAACATAAAGAAATAGTATACTTTTAATGCAATGCGATTCTTGATCCTGAACGATCCTTAAATTATATGAAAACATTATTTAATCAAGGGACACTTTAAAAAAAAATTTGACATGTGTAGCATTTCAGAAGATGCTAATGCAAACTTGGTCACGAAAGGCTCCAATTCAACTTTGAGAACTCAGTTATATATCACAATTCATCCATTTAAAAATATAATTCAAATATTTTTATCTAATTAAGATACAGTTTTACAGATTTTGCTTATGCTATGTAAACTGCCTAAGATTTTGTAGACATTACCTTCTCCACATTTGTACATCTGTTTCTATAGAAAAGAGAAGATCTGTAAGCAAGCGCTGATGCATTTGAGACCATCGGAATTCAGGGATACGGAACATGGTAGATCTAGAATCCTTCCTCTGCCCATCCGCAGGAGTTGCTACATTTTGATCTGATGAATCATACTGCCTAGATGTCTTTGTAAACAATATATACCGAGAGAGATAAGTCAAGCTGAAGATCACACTGAAAATGTCATCTGAGCCTTAGTAGATATCTAATCCTAGGAAAAGCTGTTCATACTCTACAGGTATGATGTAGTCAATACTAATTTTATAAAATCATGATTATTTGAGGACTATGCTTAAGCAGTCATATCAATTCTATATACTACTTAGCAACTATGCCACCATGTCTGCCAGCCAAGGTAAGAATAAGCAGCAGCTAGACCTTACCACAAAGGGTGCATATATTGCTGCTGCCTGTGATTTTCCTCCTTTGAGGAAGTGTGAAGTAACTTGATGATTATCCATTGGAAGGTATTTCTGCAGGAGGGAAGCACTTAGGAACATCACTTTAATTAGGAATAATGCATAAGTGATGCAAATCTTGCATGCATTCTATTTTTAAATTATTAAAACATTTTAATACAGAAAATTATGTGACATTTTAATCTCAACCTTATAATATTTGCAGTTAAAATATCTAATCTAGCTAGGTCACTTTACAAATCTATTAGCATTCATAATTATAACTGCCATAAAAAGTTAGTTAAGTAGACAGACATTCTCGCACACACACACACACACACACATTCACACAATCATGCTATCTGGTAAATATTTTTAACTTACTTAAGTAGATAGTAGTGAAAAACCTACCTCAGAAATGGCTCTAGGATGATTTACTTCTGGATTTGCATGGGGTTTTAATTCTAATCTTTCAGTATCTGATGCAATGCTGGAAACATCAAGTCTGGCAATTTTCTTATCTGAAGCAATTATCGCTTCTGAAGTCTGTGGTTGTGCGCTATCTACAACTGTCTTGGTTTGGGGTTGATTAGTATTTTTGTCATCAATGTTATTCTCAGTGTCTGAAGTTGACTGAGCTGTGTTTATTTCAGGACCGCTGATTTCTGGCAAGCAATCCTGCTGTTCTGTTTCCACTGATCCTTCAACAATTGATCCTTCAACAATTTCAGGTACTACTTCTATTGGAACAGGTTCTTTTGAAGCAGCAGTGCACTGCTGTACAACTGGGGTTACCTGGCTATCACACAAATCATGTTCCTCAATGGGTTTTGGAACACATTGTTCTGCTGTAAATGCCAGATTAGTCTCCTCTTTTAAATCAACAAAATCTTCATCTTCCTCCACGTATACTTCTGGTGTTACATTTTCTAACATTTCTGGACTTTCTAGTATTTCAACATTTTCTAAAGTTGATTGTGAATCACTGGTACTTATTTCTTTTTCTTCAATAATTTCAGCAGTATGTTCTGAGCTCTGTTTTGTAACTTGGGCTTGTAGGGGAAGATCCAAACTAGGAGCTTCATTTATATTCATTTTCTGAATATTTTCTGTTTTGTTTTTTTCTTTGTTTGCTTCTAAATTACTGTGTTCTTCAAAATCAGGTAATCTACTTTCATCTTTCAAAACACTGTTGTTCATGCTTCTGTTGTCAGTATCAACTATAGAAGTGTCAGCTTCTTTTTTTTCAAGATGGAGTTTCTCTGTAACTTCGGCATCTTTACTAATACCTGAAACTGTTCTAATAATGGATGATGGACCAGCACTGAAGCATTCCTCTCCTTTCTCTTCATATTCCCTGAACATCCGAGAAAGGTTCTGTTTATGTATTTCAAAAGTTACCTTTTAAAAACAAAACAGTTGGAAATGTTTTAATTTTAAAATATTTAATTTTTACATCTTGCTTATTTCCCTAGTAATATATAGAAGTTGACAGAGTAATTGTAAATGTATGTAAATATCACAGTATCCATAAAAAACAGTTAGATAGCAATTACTATATTTCGGTCTGGTTTTAATGGAGTGAGTTTATGGGTTTCATGGATACAGTATGTTGTAAGCTACCATAAGTGGTAGAATAAAAATTCTTAAATAGATAAACCCATATCATTGTTTAGACTGAACACTTAATAATTATTTTTCTATAGTTAAGAGTTACCTCAAAATAAATCAATGTTCAATTCTAGAAGCATTTGGGCTGTAAAAAGCCATATATCATGCCTTAGCCAGCCACATTACCATATCTATTTATAAGTATCCTGTACTCAACAATAGTTCTTTTTATATACTGTATTTATTGTAGGGCAACGAGGACAATATTTTTCATATTAATCCACTTATTCAGTTCCAATTGGAGCATTCCTTAAAGTTAAACTGAAATTATTTCATGATCTAGGCATTGCCTATATGGTTGGTGGTACTTTATGGGGTTGTTAAGAGCTGCAATATCATTATTAGATTTTTATTATACAGCAAAGAAAAGAAAAGACAAGGAAGAGGTTGAGGTTGAGGTAAATCTGACTCAGAGGAACCATATCTCAGCACTAGAGGCCTAGCACCACAAGGCCTGTTGCTGCTGCTGACATTTCAACTATGGATATCGAGCACCTAGTCTGCAAACACATTGTTACTGACACACCAAAACCAATGGGATAGAAAAACATCAAATTGTGTTGACAGCACAACTAACCTTGCAATCAAAGCTAATTAGCCCCATCACAGTTCAGAGAGAGATTCAAGTGTATAGTATACATAATCTACATCATTTAATTTCAAATATACAATTTCTATCTGGGAAAAATTAGACATAGGAACTACATCTGTGATAGCCTGGGCCTATATAAATTATCATGCCAAAAACATTTCTGCCTTCTACTAACTTTAAGCCTTTATCCATGCCTGATAATATCTTTGAAAAACAGAGTTAGAATCATTTTAATTTGTAAATCTTCATGCTTATACAAATTTTCTGTACATTGTGTTCCTACCACAGAATCATGACCATTCCTAGAGTATTTTATGGCTCTTGAACCTCATGCTTTGAACTAAGTCTTTGCCTATCAAAGTCACCATGGATACCTTTGCCAATGTCAACCTCTGACTGTTAATTTTTTTGTGAACAGGACAATTTTGAAATGATAAAAAATCATGAGAAGCAAATTCTGCCTTTTCATTGGGAATTAGAATGTATACCATTTTGTAAGAAAGGTTTCCAGGCATATCACGTTTCAATGATCTGTTATCTGTCCAATACTGAGTTGATATCAGGCAATTCTCGCTCTCTATTTCACTCCAACATTCTTACTACTTCATCATTGTCTTATATATAGCAAATTTTATGTAGATATTGTAAGATAAAAATAGAAGACTATTTTTATACTTGGGATATTTAACATATATCTATCATACTTATTTTATATATAATTTAAACTTCCACACTGCAATAACAATTCATCTAACAAGTAGGACACAAAATATTGTTAAGGTAGCAGGGAGCCTATGTTTTAATTTCATGATCAACATCAGAAAAAACAAAGAAAATGATGGTAAAATAAAATCCATAGTGATCCGAATTTCACAACAGCTGTTCCTGAACCAAAAGTGAATCAGTATTTTCTCCTGGTTGCTATCATGCATTTTTCCATTTTGTTCACTCTCTCTTATCTATGTCAGCAATATATATTTTTCATTCATCTTGACAAAGGTGCAGTGAACTGAGAGATATATAGCTCAATTTTTTAAGATTCATTTCCCAAAGAGCTAACCTAAGCCCTGTAGAGTTTTTCATCACCTAACTTGGTATCTGCAGCCTTAAATATTCCCTTAGGCAAACGAATTTCAGGGCAATATGCTTTGACAAGGAAATTCATGGACACCTTCTCATTCAGTAACAGGGTATGTATTCTATCCTGAATTTTTGTAAAATTGTATTGTTTAATGGATATATGAAAAAGGAACAAATCACAAGTTAAAACTTGCAGAACATCTTTTTTGTAAAATCACTATTTTATTATTAAAAGTACATTAGTATGCACAATTTTTATTTTTCTTCAGAATGCCTATAAAATGGCAAGGTGTTTAGAATTATTTGAGGTTAAAATATCTATGATCTCAAGTCCAGATTTCCATGAAGAACTCTCAAGGTACAGTTCAATATTCAAAGCAGATGAAGTCACTGCAAACAGCTTTACACTCAAACTACCCTACTAATCCTTATATATCTATTAAATCTATCCTAAACAGCAATGGCTACAAAATCAGATTTTACATACTGTAAATGTCTTGCTATAGTTGCTTCATCAATAGTTGTACCAACAGATTGTGACAGTTTTCTCTGAGATTGTCTTTCAGCCACTGCTGCATATTGACTACAGCAGAGTTGAAATGTTGGAAGCCTTAATTGCTTAGTATTTTGAACAGGAATTGTAAAAATGAGCAGAAAGCAGTACCTCGGAAAACAACCTGGAAGAAATGCTTCTCTAGGGATGTGAACTTTGCCATTGAATGTTGTTCTCTAGAATTCACTATCTCTGCCAACCACATGGAAACACAACTTAAAGAAGAATCTCTGTCTTTCTATTTTCTAATACAATTATAATACAATTGAGAGAGTCCAGAAATACTTCACAAGAAGAGTCCTCCACTCCTCTGCTCGCAACAGAATACCTTATTCCACCAGACTTGAAATTTTGGGCTTAGACAACTTAGAGCTACGTCGTCTTCGATCTGATCTAAATGTAGTTCATAAAATCATCTGCCACAATGTCCTACCTGTCAATGGATACTTCAGCTTCAACCGCAACAATACACGAGCACACAATAGATTCAAACTCAATGTAAACCGCTCGAAACTCAACTGTAGAAAATATGACTTCAGCAACAGAGTAATCAATGCCTGGAATGCACTACCTGACTCTGTGGTTTCTTCCCCAAACCCCAAAAACTTTAACCTTAGACTGTCTACAGTTGACCTCACCCCATTCCTAAGAGGTCTGTAAGGGGCGTGCATAAGCACACCATCGTGCCTACCATCCCTGTCCTTCTGTCCTATTGTCCAAATTTACCTATACATACTTTGCTTTTGTTTATGTTTATATCATACCTGTTATCTTGTACATGTGTTGACAAATAAATAAATAAATAAAATAAATAATTCAAAGATAAATATTACAGTGCTCTCCAGAATTCCAAAACACATAAGAGAAGTCGATTATTTGATTCTTCAAATATTTTCTAATCCATAAAAATCTATGCCACAAGTAATCACTACATAAAGGAAACTAGCCTGTTTTTAGAGTTTAGGCAAATCAAGAAATTATATGCAACATTTGTTAAATTTCTAACCACCAAGAAGATATTCTTCTAGTTATTTAAAAATAACTTCAATAGATAAGAAAAATAAGTTCAATAGATCTGGCATCCACTGAAAATGATTTGTATTGCATATTGAGTTTTTATGGAGGAAAATATTTTTCTTATTCACATTAATAAATAAATAAGGTAAATGACACTTGATTTTTTTTTGTAGCAAGACAACTGAATAGATGTCACCCATTGTTTCACACAAGAAAACATGTTTATTTCAGTCTAATGCTTTAAAATAAAAGGAAAATTAATGGCTTTAGTTATTATCAGCATTAGATCCTGGTCCCTAATACCATTCAAACTGAGCATGACATGAATTCCGGTTGCTGTAAACTTGCACCGACAACTTGAAACCTATTATGTTAGCCAAGGGAATTTCACATGTACCTTATCTTTAATTTTATATTTCCCTTTAGGTATTTGCAAATGTGCAACTGATAATTTAGAATTAATTACTAGGTATTGCTTTAAATTAGCAAGCTAAAAGGCCATTCATTAATCTTCACAACCATGTGATACCTAATCTATAGCTATTTGCAACATTTGGAAAGCTCCTCTATGCACTACCAGTTAGAACAGTTTCAAGCTAATAAGTACAAGATTCCCTCTACCATTAATTTTAACTTAATTTGACATTCAGCTCACTAATTGCTAGACAGAAAGATTAGAATATGCTATAGAAAAGCTATGATAATATATTTGGCTCTAGAATCAGAGTAAAAATGACAAAAAGTTAGCTGTTTATAATGATTTAGTTTTTGTTATTCACTGTATCTTTAGTGTATATCACATCAAAGATGAAGTCAAGATTCAAGGCAAAAGAAGATTGGGCATTCACGTAAGCAAAAGAACATTAATTTTGAGGGGGTTTGTTTTAATTTTACAAGATTTTCTGGAAATTAACTTTGGTGCTACAAATCTCCATCAATAATTGCTATTCATAATTCCAGCAAAAGTTTTTATTTTTTATTTTAATGAGAGCTTTATTGACCTGTTTTTCCACCCTCCTAGGAGCAATGCTAACAGCTCAGACCTGGAAACTCTCCACATCATTCAGAAAACAAATCAAATTTGACTGTAGGCACCAATACCTGCTGATACCAAGCCCAAGGAATCAGTCAAAAAGAAACTGAGGTCCTGTATACACAAAAGCTTGGCACTTTCCCCAACATAACAAATCATTTAGCCCCCATACTGGCAACTTACTTATTATACAGATCAAAAGACTGTTTTAAGTCCCAACATTGAATTTAACTGTCAGAACACAAAAGAAGTTATGTTTACCATTATTATTGTAAAATAGTTTAACTGACAAGATTCGTTGTATTATTTTTAAGATGTGTATTATGGAAAATGTTTTTCAAGACAATAAAACTATCATATCTGTCAATTATGTTTGTCACAAATAATATATTCTATAAACACTGCCAAAGTAGTGAAATACAGGCAAGCATTTGTATTTTAGTGATACCACATGATTCTTGACAAATGTATCTTTTCTTTTATGTACACTGAGAGCATATGAAAATATTAAGAGCCGAGGTGGCGCAGCGGTTAGAGGCAGTACTGCAGGTCACTTTAGCTGACTGTGATCCGCAGGTCAGCAGTTCAAATCTCACCGGCTCAAGGTTGACTCAGCCTCCCATCCTTCCGAGGTAGGTAAAATGAGGACCCAGATTGTTGGGGGCAATGTAAATATACATTGCTTACTGGTGTAAACTGCCTGCACTGTGAGGCGGTATATAAATCTCACAAAATAAATAAAATAATAATAAATAATGAACCAAAGACAAATTCCTTGTGTGTCCAATCACACTTGACCAATAAAGAATTCAATTCAATTCAATTCAATTCAATTCTACTGTACTTCCACAATGTATTCCAATCCTGAGTTATATACACTCAAACCTGTAAGTTACGTGTTGATATTATGTATTAAAATCATGGAACAATAGTAATTTTAATTAGTGTTTAAAATTTAACTCTGAGAGTATATGATAGAACAATCTTAATAGCAGCTAAGCTGGTCTAAATCTATAAAAGATAAAAGTCCACCTGGGAGCTCTATTGTCAGTATTTTGTATGATGTTCCGTTTTTTAAGAATTGGAATAGATTTACAGAAAAAATTACAAACAAATATTATGAGAAGATGCTGAGAGAAATGGGAACATTTAGCCTTGAAAAGGAAAAATGGACGGGACAGGTTGGGAGAGAGAAAGAGCTAGTCGCTCTCTTCTATTATATGGTTTTTAATATAAGAAGGTAGTGATCCACAGTAAGGACGTGGAGTAATAAATTTAAGTCATTCTAGAGTATTTCAGAGATCTTCCTGGTGACAAAAGCATTAACTATCAGGAAGTGCTGAGGTTTCTCTTCCTTTTCTGGATATATATAGAAGAACAGGTGGCATTCTGACAGATTAGCTTTAATTTGTTCTCCTGGTCTTAGAAGAGGATTGCACTCAGTGCCGTAACACCATGATTCTTTCAATGTCTTGAGCGATAATGTCTCATTTCAGTATGTTCATTATATAAAGATAACACTCAAACTATTATCAATGCAGCTGTTGAGGATTCTAATTTGCACAGAATAGCATAATGGAGAAGAAATATAGTGTACATATGCTTTATTACAAACTACCATATTTTTCGGACTATAAGACACACCGGAGTATAAGACGCACCAAGATTTTGAAGAGGTAAACCAAAAAAACAACAGTTTTTGCCCTCCCCAGCCCCCAGGATCCCGTTTTTGCAAAAATGGGCCTGTTTTCCCTCATTTTTGCCCTCCCCAGCCCCCAAGATCACTCTACAGGCCTCCCAAACCCTCTGCATGCCCCTTTGTTTTGCCAAAAGCGGCCCATTTTTCGCTCATTTTTGCCCTCCCCAGCCCCCAGGACACTACAGGCCTCCCAAACCTTCTGCATGCCCTGGTTTTTTTTGCAAAAAATGGCCCGGGTTTTGCGTGTTTTTGTCTTCCCCAGCCCCCAGTATCACTCTACAGGCCTCTGCACACCCCATTTTTTGTGAAAAATGGCCCGTTTTTTGTAAAGAATGGCCCCATTTTCACAAAAAACGGCCCATTTTTCACTCATTTTTGCCCTCCCCAGCCCCCAGGAGCACTTTGCAGGCCTCCCAAACCCTCTGCACGCCCTGTTTTTTTGTGAAAAACAGCCCCGTTTTTGTGGGGAAAGGCCCATTTTTTGTGAAAAACAGCCCCATTTTTCACTCGTTTTTGCCCTCCCCAGCCTCCAGGAGCACTTTGCAGGCCTCCCAAATCCTCTGTGTGCCCCGTTTTTGCGAAAAACAGGCCCATTTTTTGCAAAAACGGGATGTGCCAGGCAGGGTTTTTGGAGGCCAAAAATGGCTGTATTCGGTGTATAAGAGGCACCAACATTTCCACCCTCTTTTAGGGGGGGGGGAAGTGTGTCTTATACTCCGAAAAGTACGGTATGTGACATGTGTCAGGGAAGTGGCGTTGTACAAATGGCATTCAAAGCATGGATTTCCCAAAACTAACATGAACATGCTTATGTAAGAGTGGGCCTTCAATGAATTTGTAGAATATTAACCAAAAGCTATCAAAACAACTAGTACCATTAGCATATGTAGAAAGCTGCATGTGAGATGGGTACAATAGCTAATTACAACAACCCCAGCCTGGAGTAGCAATGTAAAGTTAATGTCATCAGTGAAAGGATTTCATACCTCAAACTTTATGATGTTCATACACGGCAGCTTCACATACATGTTAAGAGAGCAGGGAAGAATGGAGTCCTATGGCACCCCATAAAACAGAGTTACCAGTCTGATCTCTCATCCCCACTACTACAGACTGAATCTGCCCATTGAATAAGGAACAGAACCATTGTATAACAAGGCCTCCAATGTCCAATCCCACTCCAGTAAAATACTATGCTCGATGGTACTGAAAGCTACTGAGAAATCTAAAAAGACCAAAAAAAAAAAAGCTGCCCTGCCTGACATATGTCATTCAGGAGAGCAAACAATGCTATCTCAGTCCTATGCCCAGGCCTGAATCGTATTTGAAATGATATGAAACGCTTGAGAGGAAGGAGACTTCCTTCCTGCTTTCTTCTGGAGCAGGAAAAAACCTTAAACAGGAGGTGTCTGTCTAAAAACAAAAATCAATATAAGACCATAGTAGCAGCAATGATAGTTTGTACAGACAGTTTATACAGACAAAAACATAGGTTTCATTGGAATAAAATAAATTTGATTAGATTTCTTTTTTATATTTCATATTTTCTATATGAAATATATTTCATATTTTCTATATTTCATATTTTAAAATTTTTGTTACTATTTCTTATTCTTTTTTTGTGCTTTGTATAACATTGCTTCCTTACAAAGAGTATGCTTATTAGCTTCTGATTCTAATAAAAGGAGGAATATGGCTTCTTATATGTCCTTGCAGCATATTTGATACAAAAGAAAAAATGGTAAAACTGGGAAAAGAGGGGTACAGTTAATAGCTGATATATCCCATCTATAATGAGATGAATTATTCTAATGGAACAAGAAACTGCTAGCTATAGAAGCTACAGCTACATATAGAAGCTATAGCTACATATAGAACCTAGCATTTTAGGAAAGATTAAACCTTCTCACTATTCTCAACTCTTTTATTTGTCCACTATACTGATCCTAAATTATGAGAGGGTTTTTATTTTTTGACAGAACCCAAATTGTGTGAATTTTGTTTGGTGTTTGTTTCTACAAAGAGAGAAAGAAAGTATATTGTACATGCAAACAACTTCCTGAATTATAATGAATACAGTTCATTATATTTTACAAGAGACTACAGTAAGGACAAGTATAGTAGGGCTGGCCATCTACATAAGATGAAATAGAAGATATTACTTGCTATCCAACCAGACTGTTCTATGTTACCCTTAACTTCTAAGAGGTTTTAGTGTTTTGTGAACCTGTTTTGAGAGTAAGGAGAAGTTTGGCTGCATTGCAACAATTCCCCAAAGTAGCAAATTTCCACTTATTTGTGGGCTAGTTAAATATACTTGTGTTTGATTATTTTATCACCTAGAAGTGATTGAGTATCAGACAGTTTCTAGCAAATGCCACACTAGTATGGATTGAATGTTCATCGAAATATTCAAAATGTTTCTTTCTATAGTTACAATTATAGTTCAGTAGCTCTCTGTATTAACATTTTCCTATTGCACAAAATTAACTAAATCTTTATTATTCTTTAATATCAAATTTAAACATTTCTTTCACAATTCTAATCTTTAATTATATATCTAGCCATTCCAGTACAATATAACCTGCCATTTTTTCATACCTTCTATTTTTATCTTTTCTTCTGCTCCTTACATATGCTTCAAAGTAATTCCCATGAAACAACAGCAATTTCTCAATTTTTTTTTATTTTAGACACACGTAAAAACAAATGAGAGATTTCTCTCTTTTCCCCTTAGGCGCATTTAACTAAAATAGTAAGGACCTTTTGCAAATTATATAGCTTAAGAGTCACTAGGGTATTTTTAGTGTGCTCTGTTATTTCTTTATTTTTTCACTTTATATTCTATTTTGAAATTAATATTGGGTGTTTTATATTTTGACCACTCACTTCATTTTAGAAAGCATAATTGAAATATATGAATAGTCAATCCAAAAATATAATTTTTATGATAAAAGCCAACATATGTAAGCAGGAACTTCTGATGTTGTAGAAAGTTTAGGGGGAGTCCTGCGGATATATTGATGGGAAAATGCATTTTTACAGTCAATGGGGTTAACCCTCTAAGGATATTTATTTATTTATTTATTTATTGGTTCTTATATGCCGCCCTACTCCCGAGGGACTCAGGGCGGCGGATATGGGATAGCTGTTTAAGTCAAGGGTTATACGTTAAATTTTTTCCATTATTTTTCCAATCATGGCCCAAAGTTTTATTCTTATTTTACAAGAGTGTTTTCATGTTTTAAATTCTGAAGGTTTATATGAATTCTGATACTACTCTTCTATTCCTCAAGTTATTCCATTGGGATAAGAACATCCCAGGCCTTCAAGGTCTGCCATTTTCAAACTCTATGTGGAAAATCTACGCATTTCAAGATTCAGCCATCCTCCTTTCATACCTTCAGACTCTTTAATCTTTCCCCTTAATTCAATATAACCAACAAATCATTTTTGCTGGTCTTCTCTTTTCAATTTGTTTGCATCTGGAAGCCTGGGCATGTCAAGTAAATAACTATATAATTCAACTTAATTTTACGGACATCAGTTTCACCGAGTAATAATATTTGGCATTTATTCAATCTTATACTTTGCCAAAACATTAAATAAAATGCTAAAGTTTATTCCTTGTTTTAGTTCATTGCATTTGAATCCTCAATTCTTAGGGGCTAAGTAATTTCTAACTTAAAATTACATGTGACATAAATTACTGTATCTGTAAGCATTTTAAATATATGTTGATACAGCATTCAAACTGCAACTGAAAAATAAATATATTTTTTTTCATTTTGGGATTAAAAATAATTATCCAAGTTACTTTCAAAATATATTTTCAGAAAATAAATTCACTTTAAGAAGTTGCAAGGATTTAGCAAAAGTAAAGAAGACATAAACATGCTCAAAACTGAAGAAATGATAGAAGAATTTATCACAATAGGAATATAGCTTCTATCTGGGTGATTTTGTGGTTAATTCTGCTTAGGACCAATACAGAAACTAGACAGAAAAATCAAGTTGTTTTATACAATATATAATGAAAAGAGCAGAAATGAGAGGTAGGAAAGATATAAAAATACTGAATCTTTTTTTAAATCAGAGCATTACAACAGGCTTTAGCTATAATAGGATTATGTACACCTTCAAATCCTGAGAGCAAAAAAAAAAAAAAAAACCTAGGTAGTGCAATTATGCCACAAAAGCCATCACTGCTTATAAAGCGTAGTACTGCAGTTGGAAAAGAGGCTACAGTGACAAACGGCTTCCCTGCTACAAAGGTGGCAGGAAATCTATCAAACTGGACAATAAAATTGCAATTGAGTTTCTTTGGTTTTTTATAGCAGCTCCATGTATCTTGATGTGCAGCTCTGCAAAATCTATCCAATTTTGCAATACTAGTTCTTTCCACACAAGCTCTTTACCAAAAATAAAATTACACAATAGAGTATGAATAGACAGTGGCTGATGTATAAATGAAATAGAGCTGAAATATAAATTAAAGCATACAAATTTTTTAAAATTACTGTGACTCAGTTTAAGGAAATTTTGTCTTATGAATTTGAACATATTGAAACAGTAAAAAAAATGCTTACTTATTCAAACTAACACTTCCAGAAAATTCAGAATTCAGTAACAATTACTAAGAAAGTTTTGAGGATCTTTGTCTTCAGAACATTTACAGAGAAATTTAATTAAAACAGGTTATTTTATTACTAACTTTTGTATGCTACTCTAGAAAAACCAAAGGATGAGAAGCAATATGACAGTTTCAACAATATATGTTGCAATAGCATTCAACAATGAGGTAGATAAATCTTAGTTCAGGCAGGTAATATGTCACAGGGATAATTAAAGTGAATTAACCTGAATTCAACATCACATGCCACCTTACTCTTGCATTGTTAAGACAGAAATGTAAAGTGGCTGATTTAACCCAATTATTAAAAAAACAAAACTGACTAGACTAGTGGCTGAGATGCTATTTTCCTCTATCGTAAATTGACTAGAATAATGAACTCTGGCAATAAACGCCACACAAAAAAACCCTCTTTGATTCTTCTTGTCCTTAAAATGTTCCCATCATCACTTAGCCATCCCACTTTACACCTGACTGGGAGCAAGCCTGGCTGAAAGTAGCATGTAGAAACTGTGTCTCAAATGAGTATAAAAATACATAAACTAGTAATAAAAACAGTATTCTTAACAAAAGCTAATATTTATAATTTTATTGGATTGAAAAATTAAGTGATAAACTTAATATTAATTTAAATACTAATTTCCCATGTCAGAATATGAATATGTAGACTATCAAAATCTATGTAATGCAGAAACTGAAAAGTGGTTTCTTATAGCATGTATATGCCGTGTATATACTATGTGATACACACATACACGTATGTATATATGTATGTTCTAATTGGCATCCATTCATATAAGATCATTTTATGCCAAAATAGTGCAGCCCAAAATTTATATATAGAGTTATTAGCAATGTTAATATTTACTTTCCTACAAATGTCTATGAACTCATAAGCAAATGTTCATGTTGGAACATTTGGTAATAGGTGTATGGAAACCTTGAATCAACATTAAATTTATGTCAAGTGTCTAATACCAAACCAAATTTAAAACTGAATAGTCACATATTAATGGTGAAAAAATAGCTTTATAAATAAAATTTATTATGAACAAAACAGGGGAAAAAGCGCACTAGAAAACAGTTTAACTTCCCTATAAACTATAGACAATTTAAGAAAAATTTTAATGCCAATTTCAACCTCTACAATTCAAAAGAATAAATTGCAAATTAAATATTAATCCAGAATCTTAATTATCCAACATAATTCATAAACACCTTTTAAATACAATCTATGTAAGTAAAAACATAACCTGGAAAGAGAGTATCTGTTGTTTCACTTTATAAATATGATGGTCTCATAAGACATTGACATCCACATAGCTGAAAGAACAATTTTTGTACCTGAACTGTGCTGTCAACACACCAGGTGTCCCATAATTCATGGTGTAACAGGGGAAAAAAGTCTCTTCGCTTTTCTTACACTGTAAATCCCCATATGGAAATCCACCCAGAGCCATATTAAAAATGTTTGGGGGAATAGAAGGAGGAACCACCGTGGCAGCCACTTCAACTTTATTCTAAAATCTGTTTCTCAGTTGAAAAAAGGTTACCCCCATTAGAGAAAAATTCTTTCCATCACAATTTTATTTTAATTGTAAAAAAATTATATTATTAGTAGTAGGAATATTGTTTTATTTCTTATTCAAGAAGAAACCTTCTTCCAACAACCTTTCTTCTCTTTGTTTGGATGCAAACAGCTTTTGCTTCAGTTTTATCAGTAATTTGTTGCTCAGCCTCTCCACATAAGAAAAGGGCATCATTCTAACATAGAAATAGGCAAAGTGCGCCACCTTGTGTTTTAAATTTATATGGTTCAACTGCACAGGCAGTTCATAATAAAACAAAGTTTTCTGAACATCAACTTGGCTATTCTCATACCAAGCTGGTGCATGAAATTACACAAGTATTGCACTAAATATTTTTAATTATTTCTTTATGAAATATTGACACCTTCTCTTATTTTGTTCTCTCTAGTTAATTTCAGCGAAACTTGGTTTTGCACAAAACTGCCCTTCAAAGTTCTTTTAAAAAATTCTTTAAAAATCAGAATTAGAATTGTTTTTGCATAGCTCACCTTTGAATGTGTAATTGCTAGGGTATCCACCCAAACACGCCAGCCACCCCATTCATACTTGATTGCATGATAAAGTAGTATTCGAAAAATGGCATACACCATTTCTGTTATCTTCTGTTCATCAGAGCTTTGGGGATTAAAATAGCAAAGGGAAAGCATCCATTCCTGCCACACAGAACACTGCAGTAAACTCCTGAAAAATTGCAAACACAAATTGAAAATTAACTTTGAAGAAAGCAGGAAAATACAATTCAAAGACAACTGAGATTTGTCTTGAACACCAACAGGAATTAATGAGATTAATAAACACTTGATATGGCTAGTAATTGAATAAACCACCTGAACAATTTGAGACCAATTTTTACTTTAAGAACAATTTTTAATCATGCAGCTTGAAGAAACAGCTCTTTAAGCTATATTATAATACATATATCTAAAATTATTATGATCTTACCTCCTATTCTCCCTGCTGCTATTAAAAAGCTTAATCATGTCTGATAGAAAGACTCGGTGGACTTCCATGGTTTCTGAGCACGTTGGGGAATTACGTAGCAAAACAGCAATAACTTTCAGAACCTCTGGAAAACATAACAATTTAGAAAATCAACATGGAAATAAGATTTTTATCCCCATCATTCTAGTTCCTCCTCCTTCTTCCCATGTTAAAAATTATTACATGGGTATATAACAAGAAACAAAGTATAACTTTTTTGGAATTATTCCTGGCTCATTTCCTACAGTGTTTTCATTAACAAACCAGTTTGTGTATTAAATGATGGGAGAAGAAATATTGGTCCTTCAAATGCACCCTTGTATCTTTATTCTGGTTTGAGTATCATGCACCTTAAAATTCAATTTAACCATACAGCAACCTAAAAATATTTTTATTAATTGCTTCCTGGGCCCAAGTCACAAGAGAAATCTTATTGGTGAGTTTCCCAAGGACATCTGGGAATGTCTACTAAGAGACAGAAATCAGATAAGCTGAATAGTACATATTTATAGGTGGATAATGATTGCATCTTCAAGTATACTTTTAGAGCAGAACATATTTTCAATTAAGACAGGATGTTATTAAATTCAGACCAAAACTTTATGCTATTCAGATAATCCTTGACTTGCAACCATAGTTGAGCCCAAAATTTCTATTGCTAAGCGAGATAATTGTTAAGTGAGTTTTGCCCCATTTTACGATCTTTCTTGCCACAGTTGTTAAGTGAACCATAGCAGTTATTAAGTTAGTAACATGTTTTTTAAGTGGCTTTCTCATTGACTTGGCTTATCAGAAGGTTGCAAAAGGTGATCACATGATCCCGGGACACTGCAACCATCATAAATTATGAGTCAGTTGCCAAGCATTTTAATTTTGATCACATGACCATGGGGATGATGCAACTGTCATAAATGTGTAAAACAGTCATAATAAGTAGTGTTTTTCAGTACTGTTGCTATTGTAAGTCGAGGGCTACCTGTAATTAGTAATAGCCAGTTTGGAAAATTACAAAAGCTATATTCTATGCATACGGGCATTCTTCTATTCCTATGTAAATTAACTAATTTGTCTGAGAAATGCATAGCGATAATCTTTAAAAACTGTCAAGTTTTTTAGTGAAAGTATCCCTTACTGTTCAATGTGAAGAACTGTATTATCCCATTGCTATAGCAGCATCTTTTCCCAGGATAGCATGGCTGCTTTCCTCAGAAAAGAAGAAAAGGATCAGTTCCTTAAAAGAGCTGTAAAAATGGTCATCTCCATAGCTGCTCCAAAGCACTTTCTGGGATTCAAACCCAAAATAATAAACAATTCTATATTTATTATTTTCTGCCATAGCAATCCTATGCAGATGTTTACTTGAAAGAGATAATAGGTAAAACAATAATAAATATTTAAGGCCTCCCAATATAGAACACTGATAATGAAAGACTGCTAGACTGGAAGCATACTGTATTCACCTAAACCTTGTTCCAAGCTTCCCTACAAATAAGAAGCCCTATAAGGCATATTTCTAGACTGCTAAAATATTATAAATGAATCTGAATGAACATGCTTAAAGGCCTATTGCAGGGTTACAGTTAAATAAGGCTGCTGAATATGGGGCTTCTGTATATAGCCTCATTCCTTTTTACCTCTCATTTGTGCATGTTAACAGCTCTAATATTAATAAAAAATAAGATAATTAACAATTCCAATGAAGAACTTTCAAGTATTTGAGAAACTGAAGCATCAGGCCAGTTTTTCCTCATCACTGATATAGTTAGTTTAGAATGGAAATTAATAATGAAATTAATTTCCAATGACATCCTACCAACATAGGTAGTCAGATATATGCTAGAATTGAAATTGTTACTGAAGTCCTATTCCTTAAAAAAAAACTTTAAAAATACTTCATGTAACAACACTTCCCAAAGTAGCAAATGTTAGATTATGAAAACAAACATAAATATAAGAAATATGCTTCCTAGTACATTTTTCCCTTTTTGAAACACATAAAGCACCATTTACAAGCTCTCTATCTGAAAGAAACACAGATGCTTACGGGGATTTTGTATTTTCACTGTTGAATCTGGGTCAGGATGCTGTTTATGCATCACTTGTGTACAAATCTGCTCAATAAGTATCTGGTTAAAAAGAAAAAAAGAACATATTAGGAAAAATCTAATATTGAAATAACTTCAAATTTTCCAATTAAAAATAGCCAAATTCTGATCTTTAAAATAACTATATCAATAAGTAAAATTAACTTTAGGTGATAAGCAGGAAGAATGACTTACTTCTTAGTAAATTAATGCTTCGTTATAATATTTTTCCTTGCTCAGATAACATTATTTACCTCAGGCTGGTGACAAAGTTCAAATGGTAAAATACTCAATAGAAAAACAAGAAAAATGTAATAACTCTATGAAAGTCCATTTTAAACACAGTCTGTTCATGCAAATAAATAAAAAGTATATTAAAACAACAAGAAGCTTATTGTTGGACCATTCTGGCACACTATACAATACATATTGTTTGTTTATAATAAACAGAAAAAATTATCTATAATCCTTTATCTCTGCTCAAGAGGGTCAAAATCAATTATATGGACAAAAGGTGGGATAGAAATTGAAAGAAGTCATAACAATTATTTTTAAGGCCTCTGTGGAGCTTTGGTTATGTGACTTTTCATAAAGATCTAACATTTTAATAATGAAGAGGCTCCTGACGGATTGAAAAGAAATGTGAGGCCCTCAAATTGCCCATTCCTATCTTAACTGAAGGATTGTTCAGTGTTATACCTTAAGGTTCTTTACTTGTTAGTTGCCATAATAAAAACTTTTGATATATTATTATTCTGCACATGCTCATGCTGATTCTCTCCTCTCCCTCCCCCCCTCTCTCTCACACACACACGATTCAAGAAAGCTAACATACTTAATACTCCTGCTTCCTATTTTCTCTATACATCTGCATATACATATACGGATATCATCGCATGACATCATACTAATCAAAAATTTATTTTCATAATATTGAAAGATGTTTGACAATAGAAGTATTATTTTTAATTAAATTAACATTTTTATTCAAATTAAGTACTGAATTATTAAGTTTTGCTTTTCAAGTTAAGGATATTTTTGTAACATTTATGTTTGCTAACTAGTATTTCTGTGAAATAGAAACAAAAAATCCAAATTTTATCACCTGGAACTTAGTATAAATTAAATCACCTTAGCTATATATTTTAAGTCTTTTACCTCAAAAAGTACATTGTAGGTAGTCATGGAAATTAAGTTTGTTTGAAGTGTAAGCCTCTCAATCAGAAGAGAGAAAAGTCCATGTCCAATCATAATTTCTGCTTTCCTCCTAAAATTATATGGAAAATTAAATAATAATAATAAATAACTTGTTGAATATATTTTTGGACAACTATCACTTTCAGTATTTAAATCAAAACTATTCTCCTTTTCTTCCCCATGCTCATTTATTTTGGTCTTAGCTTATACCTAGGTTTGTAGCTAATTTTTATGTTATGAAAAAGGAAAATTATCAAGTCTCATCTCAGAGATATTTCTCAATTAAAAAATTAGTATTCTGGTGGAAATTTATATAATCTATATAAAAATAATACATAAAATCTATATAATATATATATAATATATATAATCAAATAATCAAGTCTTTATAAAATAAATTGAAACATGCACACAACTGCTTGAAACCCCTGCTTTGCTTCTAAGTTTCAAAAGCTTGTTAATACATGCTATGTTTATATCAGAAACACAGTACGGTTAATAACTTTCAAAGAACCAATAATATGCAAATGAAATTTAGGGCCTAAAGATGTGGCTCTGCCAGTTAGTTTGGGGCCCCAGTGGGAGAACAGCACAGTGGAGGTGGTTGATTGAGTAACAACAGATCCCATCTCCCCTCATTCCATCCTCCCCTTCCCCGTGTATCCTTAGATTTTAATGTTTAATGTTAATTATTTAGGTTTTAATGGTATACAAATAAAGATATTTCTATGACTGTAAACCCCTCAGAGTTACTGTACGGTAAGATGGGTGGGCAATAATTTTTATTTTTATTTTTAAATAAATAAATAAATAAATAAATTTAAACTACATTATCATGTTCTAGCTTCTTTGAAAGTCATGACAGATTTACATTGATTACAATGAAAAATTATGGTTAACTACAGGGAAATATTAAAAGAATATGGGCAAGCCTAGTTGATGCATACTTGGCCAAGGTCTAATTGTCTGTAAAATGTAAGCTGAGTAGACGGCTTGTTCAGTGATTGTTTGAAATTACAACAGCACAGATCTCTACCTGAAGTTCTGACTATTGCAGCACTAAATAATTAATAAATATCTTCAACAATATAAAATCTATTACAGGTAATCCTTCAACTATAACCGTTAATTTAATATTGGTTTTAAGTTACAACAGGCTCAAGAAAAGTGACTTATGACCTGTCTTCAAAGATATGACCTTTGTACCAGCCCCACAGTCACATGATCATAATACAGACACTTGGGAACCAGTTTGCATTTACAATGGTTGCAGTATCTTGTGGTCACACAATCATGATTTGCAACCTTCCTAGCCAGGTTCTGACAAGCAAAGTAAATTGGGAAAGCTGGATTCACTTAACAACAGTGTGATTCATTTAACACCATGCAATTCACTTAACAACCATTGTAAAATGGTCATAAAATGAGGTCCGGTCATGTGATGACTTGCTTAATGACTGCATTGCTTAGTGACCAACATTCCAGTCCCAATTGTGATTGTACATCAAGGACTTATAGAAAATAATCCAGAAAAATGATATTTAAGGAGTTAGATACTTTTATGGCTTACTTTTGTTTCCATCTAATACTTACTTGGGTGCCAGATGCTTTAAAAAGTAGCCCATCACCTTCAGTGCTTGTACTCTGATTCCTTCACTTTTGGAAGCAAGAAGCTTGTAGATAACACTAAAAAAAGATTTTTTAAAAAAAATGTAAATTGCTAAAATAGCTTATTTAGGCAACAATCAAGCTACACTTAGAAAATAATACTTATTGTATACAGTGATAGTTAAAACAACCCGGCATATTACTGAGATACTTGTCCCACTGAATCGAAATGGGGAAAATATTCATGATTAACTCAAATCCCACTACTATTAATGGAAAAGAGAATTTATATAGCAAAAGGTCACAAACAAGACAGGAAAATATTAGTTCAAAATTGACAAATGCAAATTGTCAAGGAATTGCGCAGCAGCTGTCCAGATGAAGTTGGAGACACTGACAGAAACTTGCAGTCTTTTATATAACTATAAATATATTTATCATTTAAATTTATAGCAGTCTTTGTCGTCATCCAGAAAAGGAAATAAGATAGTCAGGAACACGGGAACATCATGAGGTAAATCTAAACCAAGATACAGAACAAACGGAAGGAAAAAAAGGAGGGGGAAATGGGAAACTCCCCCTTTACACCTACAGCAACTAATCATAGCGTAGATTACATCATGCATGAGTCAGCACTCTCTAACTAATCAATTACAACTGTGTGTTCTGGCCTATTGTTCACTTTACAGTTCCAGCCACTAAATTCAATATCTTAACACAAATATTTATTGAAAATAATAGAAAATACTTTTAAAAACATAGTTTTTGAAATATATAGAGAACACAAACTGGAGAAACCATATATTTGCAGCCTTTTTCTAACTCTTTGCCCAGTTTACAATGTTGGGTAAATATTTATTAATGTGTCCATATTCCAAGTGATGGATTTAATATATCAGAGTTTTTGAGAGAAAGCTATGTTAACTAGAACATTTGACATGTATCCCTTGCTAGTTGTATATGACAGCATCCAGAAAAGTGAGGGAAAGAAGTACAGCTAATCCTCAATTTACAACCATAATTGAGCCCATAATTTCAGTTGTAGGTCGTGACAGTTGTAAACAGGGTCACCATGTTACCAGATCCAATTTTTATGATGTTTTTTTCAATTTCAAACAATAAAGGTAGATAGATAGAATTATTGTTTCAAACTACATTCTTGAATATGAATTCACAAAACATATGTAACTGGACAACGTTTTATACAAAGTAACCCCCACATTAATATGTAACAAAAGATATTTATCTGACAAGACAACCAAAAATTCAACTGATTATTGTTATTTCTACTGGAATTTATTTCTTACCGTAATCCATTCCTCTGATCAAAAGCAGGAATCATAGAACTGGGGTGCTCAGACATGAGAGCAACAAGCAATTGCAAAACATCCATTAAATTTTCATCCTAAGTATAAAGAAACTCATGTTAAAGCTGATACTGTATTTCAAACTTTGTTTATTTTTATCAATTTATGAATTACTACTATATTCCTCCTCTGTCATAATAGACCAGGAGTGTCAAACGTGCGGCGTCACGTTGTTGTCACGTCACATATCACGATTTTCCCCCCTTCGCTAAACCGGGGTGGAGGTGGCCAGCGCATGACACATCTGGCCTGCGGGCTGCAAGTTTGACACCCCTGTTATAGACAAAACAAAGAGAAAAGTGTTTCACATATAGTGTTTTCTTCATTGATGACCATAGTAATAAGCACTTGTTAAATTTAGGATTAGACAGAATGGAAGATGCTTGAGACACATTCGTGATATTTTCAGTCCTACCAGGACTGGCAGAGTGGGCATCTACCAAGCTGTTTTCTTGAAGCAATATCATCTAGCGCAGGGGTCACCAACCTTTTGGACCTCAGGGACCACTAAATTCATAATTTTAAATCCCGTGGACCACTAATATGAATTTTTTAAAAAGATAAATAGTATTTAGTGCAATATAAAAAATGCACCAATTTTTTTTTGCTGACCACCAAAATTTTCTCATGGACCACCAGTGGACCACTGGTTGATGACCACTGATCTAGCGGGAACCAGAAGAGGTGCTTTCTCTGACTCACAGCTTGCCTAATTGCTTGCTCTATTCCTCCCAAAACTGAGTAGGCCCCAACACTTTGGGCTTTCCAAAAAGCTTTAAAATCTTTGCTATTCCCTCAGGTATTGGGTCAAGATAACAGGTAAACTCAACTGTAAGGCTGTATGACTGAGAGATGAAAATTTTGAGAACTTGTCTACATTATAGATAGTCCTCAAATTATGACCAAAATTGGAATTTTAGTTGTAAGTTGCAGTCATTAGTTGAGGAACAACGTGACCATACTCAATTTTACAGCCGCTTTTACAGCAGGCATTAAGTCATTAAGCAAATCAACCTCATTCTTAAGTGAATCATATGGTCATAAGTGTGAATCTGCTTTTATCCAAAGGGTGGCTTTGCCAGTTTCTGGCAAAAACATTACAAAATGTGTTCACGTGACAACCAGTCACAAATGCCAGCCAATTGCCAAGCATCCAGAATGTGATTGTGTGACTGCAGGGGTGGTGCAGCAGTCATAATTTCTAATATGTCATAAGTTCTGAGATGGGTCATGATTATAGTCCATAGTAATTCTGGTTGTTAAGTGAAATGTCGTAGATCAAGGATCACCTGTAATGTTGTGGTATTTATTTTTCTAACTTTCTGGGTTTTATTGTTATAGTTGTAATTTATTCTTAGCCATCCAGTCATCAAAGCAAGATGTATAATTTTTTAATGAATAAAAAATGCAGCTTCACATTATAGTATTCATGTAATGATATTCATAAGAAATATGTAAATGATACTTATGAAATTTCATGACGACAGTTGTAAAAGCCAAAGGAGGCAGTAGTAAGAAAAAACTGACAGTCTAAACTAAAAAAAACAACAACCCAAAACTTAACTCAGATCTATACAAACAAACCTAAAGAACTCACAAAGTTATCCCTACTCCCAGCACTAAAAAAAGGTGAATATATAAAATATTCCATATTAGGCCATATTAAGATGAAGGAAATAGATCGATTGGCCCATGAAAGCTTTGATATATTTTAAACAAAACAATCATTTATCCCATGCTATAAATCAAAGCATTTCAGAAGTAAAGAGACACTCAGAAGCAATTTAGTATGGCAGGGAAACTGTTATGCAAATAACAGCTTTTGCTGCTTTTTATTTTAGATTCCTAACACCAAAACCACCGATTAACACATGTCCTGTTATACAAAAAACATAAAACAATGTGTTGCTAAACTGTTTCAGACTTCAGTCCTAAAGTAGCATTGCTATACAAAAAAAATCATGTTTTTACAAAATCAAATAGTAACTATGTTATAAAATGCATAAATATAATAACTGTAGTCCAGCAATAATTTAAGAAATTGACAATAACAAAGCTACTCCATAAACACACTCCATATTTAGAAAGTAGTTGATTTAATATAAGCAGACTGTAAAAATAAGAATGTGCAGTGAATGGAAAGCCCATGCTCCCCTTACCTGTCCTCCTTTAAGGCCCCACCCTGTGGAATTGATTGACCTGGACTTTTAAAAGTGCTTGACTCTGGAACTAGTTATGGTGGCATTGAAGAGGAAAAGTGGAAGAAAAGAAAAAGAAAAGGAGAAAAGACAGAAGAAAGACCTGATGTCTCACAAGAAGGATAACCAGAGGACATTAGAAACTGGGATTGGATAAGGAGGCATTGGGGATGGGAAAGAAAGTAGGAAGAATTCTTGTAAATGGCCAACCAACGGGCAAAGACTCAGCAGATTGGAGAATGAGATCAGGTGCAGCATAAATATGTAGGCATCATTACATTTCATAGACTCTGTCAAGCAGCCCAAGCACAGCTCAGGCACCTGCAAGCCCAGCAGAAGCAAATAAAAAAGACAGTCCAGGCCCCAACCCACCTCCTTGTTGAAACCCCAGAATGGCTGCTACCGCAGCATTTCAAAAACAGCTGAGCCAAGTAATGTCAACCTAGCAGCCAGTCATTTGAAAGTCATGCAAGTAACTATAAGACAAAGTAGGTCAGATCTCTAAAAGCTTAAGAACCAGACACAAAGGGGTTAAACCAAGAAGCGTAAATTAAAATGAAAGCACAGAAATAACAGCTATATCACCTGAAGAATTATAGACTGTGATTCAAGAGAGAACATGGGACCAGTTTGGTAAAAAAAGTGGTCAAGAGGTTGGCCTAGAAGCCTAGCTGGGTGACATTGGGCCAATCACTCTACCTGAGACCAACCCAACTCATAGAATGGTTGTTGTGGTGAAAATAGGAAGTAAGATGATTACATAATATGTTTGCTGACGTAATTTGACTGTATACATACAGTACATGCATAATAAAACCTAATAATAATAGAAATCATAGCTAAATATATGCTAAAAGATAAAATATTAATGTTGGCATTCCCAGGTTAGTATCTGTCTTACAATTATACATAAAAACAATACATAATTTTTGTATGCAATCTGCCATATTTTACCATGTTTTCCATAGGTAGGGTGGCTGTGTTTGGGCTTGCTTTAGTTGTTAATAGAGATTGCGTGTTAAATTGTGAATCACATACAATGAATGCAATTTTTGTAATTACTTGATTTGTTCTGCCCCTTGTTTAAGGGGCAAAATACATTATTATAATTGTTCATCACATAGTCAGCCAAATGTTTAGCCTTGATTTGGCATTTTTATCCACCTTTCGAGTCCCTTACAAGGGCAGTGGATAGACAAATGTTGATGTTTGAGAGTGTTAAATGTCTCATCGTAAATGTGAGCTGTTCTGAGTAAAGCTGCCTTTTGCAATCGACTGATTTGTGATTTTGTTAATGCTAATGGTGTTCAAGTGGTTCTCCAGATGTTTCGGGATTGCACCCAAGACCCTTATCACTATAGCTACTATCTTTGTTTTCTTTTGCCACAGTCTTTCTACGTCTATTTGCAAATCTTTATATTTTGTGATTTTTCTACTGTAGTTCTTTCTTTTCTTCTCTGCTATCTCCAAGTACTGCAGCATCCATTAACAAGACTTTTTTGTTGTTCTTATTGACAGTTCTTAAGTCTGCAATATTATGCACCAAATATTTGTATTATTATAGATAAAATAAAATAAAACAAATAAATTCTATTTCGTTTTTAGATGCTCCAGGATATCACCATCAGTGTTTTGAGAAAACTTTATTTCTAAGTGCCAGAATTAATGCACATAGAACTCAAAGGAGTGGGGCGAGGGGATTACTTATGATGTAAAATTATTTGTTTTAATGCCCTGAAAGCAAAGTAGTTTACTTATATTTATATCCAACTTTCTAAATGTTTGATATTACTTCTTGCATCAAACTCTTCCTGAAACCAAAACAGGAAGCTATAGATAATTACAATAGTAACCAATGCTTACTTGTACTTAGTGCTTTATTGTATATATTTGTATATACTTGCAGACAAGCCAAGAATTTTAGGTGGCAAAGTTCACCCTCATTCAGTTTATGCATGAAGGAGCTTATCAGGGAGTATACTTTTTAAAAATATCCATACAGATGGTGCATAATCATGGATAAACCCATCCATAAATAAGCAGACCCTCACATTTTAACCAAAATACAATGAAGAAAGTGCTACTTGTGGATAAGTAAATTGTGTAAATTTAAAACAAACATTTTTAGGGCTCAGCTTATTGCAGGTGGCACATTTTTCACATGTATCCAGAAATACTTTATTTAAAATGGTATTATTATTATTTATTTATTTTTCATGGGGGGGAATCCTTTGTGGGTACAGCTTCATGATTTGTTCTTTTCTCTGTCCACCCTCCTTGATATTCCAGTTCGATGAAATGAATTAAAAAAAATCCCTATAGAAGCCTGTTACACAAATGAACTTCAAGATAAAGGTTCTTAAATCGTATCTGTAGATTCAATCAATGTTATGCATGTTTTTCTTGCTTCAATGTTATTGGATGGTAGGAGGAAATATTTTATTTAAAAGCTTATTGGAAGCAAGTTGCTAACTTAGTTTACCTCATGAATGGTAAGAAGATAATTCAGAATGCCCTGGAGTTCATCTTCTTTCACTCCATAGTCCTTAAAAGATAAAATCAAGAGAAATGTAATTCAAGTAATGTTGCTTTCTAACATAAATACTAGTGAAATATTTTGGATTCATTAATACATTACTTCAGTATTAGTTTTAGTTGGCATTAGTATTAGTTTCCCTATGACTAGGTCCCTATGACTAGGTGTACCACACATAGATTCCATATATCCCTATATATTGATCCTTTAGATCAGGGCTCCCCAACTCCCAGTTTGTAGATTGGCATCAGTCCACAGCATGCCAGAAACCGAGGCACGCAAATGAGCAAAGTCCCATCCGCAGGATGCAGGCAGCACACAAAACCATGTCCCCTCCAGTCCACAGAAAAACCTCTCTCCACAGAGCCGGTCCCTGGTGCCCAGGGCTCCACTGCTTTAGATCTTGTACTCTTGGCCTTCATTTATTTAAAGGGGGGCTATATGAATTACAGCTTACTCAATAAAAGAGGACTGTGGCTCAATAACAGAGCTTATGTTTGCCTGAAGGAGCTCCCAAGTATAGTCTTTCAATTAATTTGGAATAACCATACCATGGCACAAAACCCCAGAGTCACTGCCAGTTATCAAACCAGATAAACAAATTGTATGTTTGAATATAAAACTAGCTTTAAACATTCCCATCATTTTTTATGCATTTAAAGTGGTTTCTGACTAATTTGCTAAAAACTTCAAGTAGAATCAATTGTTAGAAGCAAAATATCTTGAATTTTAATTAAAAAGACACAAAGTACACCATCCAGAGTCACTTTGTTTGTGAGATGAGTGGCTATATAAATTTGACAAATAAATAGATAAATGAATGTCTACATATTTATATACAAGTCCCAAACCATAATGAAAGAAAGCAGTTTTTCACTATTCCAGGGTATACAATAGATACCAAAAGAGACAATATTCTTAATTTTATATGGTATAATCATATAGATCTATTAACTTGGCTTGCCTTAGTCTCAGAAATAAGAAGAAATACTGAGCGTGCTATTTAATAAGGCTTCAAGCATTCTTAAAGCAAAATCAAATATTCTACTAATTCCAAGCTCTGAAAATATTTTTAAAACATTTGTCCTATAAGGCTTTTCCGTTTTTTTTCAGCTGGAGAAAGTCTAAGCCTCCTTCAGTTATTTTCATTTATCTTTGGGGAGCTTTATTAACTTAGCTTTTTTCAGTTAAGCAATATGACAAGGGCAACAATGAAAGAGGGACGGAAAACAAAAGGAAGAAATAGGACAAGATGGATGGCTTGAACTTTGCCATGGGCACAGTTTCTGTATGTACACATCAGTTTCATTACAACATTGGATTCACAACATGGTTAACCCTCTTTTTTATACTGTATAAAAGGCAGTGTTTTCAATATTAAGCAAAAATCAAGAACATGGGGGCATAACCCCAAACTGACAGGAGGGAAGTTCAAAAGTAATGTTTGAAAGAATTATTTCACAGAAAGAGTAGTGAAAGCATAGAACCAACTTCCAACACAGGTTGTAGATCACATGTTTGGGATAAACACATACCCACTGTCCAGGGGCGGGTTGCTCTCTTAACTTGCTACAGGTGCGCTGCGCGCACATCACCACGTTTCATGCGCTCACACGCTCGCTACGCATGTGCGCCCCCTCGTGCGATTTTGCTTCCACGCATGCGCAGGAAGAAAAAAAAGCCCAGAAATTCTGAAAAAAAGATGGCGGCTCCTAGGGACCGGCAACCGACCGCACCGGGTCGGTAACCTCTTGATGATGTCCCCAGCCCGCCGCTACCGGTGCGATAGAGTGGACCGCACCGGTAGGAACCCACCACTGCCACTGTCTGACAAAAATTAAAAAATAAAACAAATTAAAAAAACCCTGCAAGGGCAGACTTAATGGACCACTGGGTCTTTTTCTGAGGTCAGTTTTCTATGTTACAGAGAAAGCAACTGTTAATTGAAGAAGAAAGCAGCTCTAGTGAGACATGGACATTTAAAGGGCTGCACCTTCTTCCTCACCTTAATTATTTTCAAAGTCTGTACTTCCTACAGCAAATGTTCAGTCATCAGAAATATAAGGTACACTCTAAAGCAGGAAGCCACCCCCCACCATTGCAATCCATTTAAATTAGAATGACGATTCCTAGATGTTGCGTTCCCTTCCCTTAACATCTTAACAATTCTAGAAAATAATAAGCAGGGCAAATAGCTCTGTAAGAAAATAAAACTGAACAACACAATCTCAATTTGAAGATTTCTTACCTTTGTCACCAACTGCTTAATAAACATCAGTAAACAGGCTCGCAGAGAAAGAATTTCTTTCTGATTAGGCCGAGGTCCATCTTAATATGAAAGATACATTATATTACATCATATACTTAAAAGTCTGTGATTATTACAATGCAATTACAGTAACTCCTAATTGTTTGTGCTGCATAGTAAATAAAATGTTATTATTTTGAACACATGAAATATTTCAATCATTATGGATTTGCTGTAATCAGGTTAATATCTTAACAAAACTCAAATAAAATGTTTAAGCTAGAATGTTTTCATCCAACTTAAGCAGTGGATTGCTTCAATCCTTTTCAGTGGAAAGCTTTGTGTCAGAAATATGAAATATATCTATATTTCCTAGGGAAAAACCATTCTGACCTCTTTTTTTCTAATTTCTGGAAACATCTCCTTGTGTCCTCATTTGTGCTTAAACCAGGCTCATCCACTCTTTCTTTTTATGTCAGCAATCCCAGAGAATTGTCTTCCTTGCTGACTAGTATTTTTTGCTATTGAGATTTTTCCTTCTGAATACTGCAAACCACCTCCAGTCTCTTGGTCATATCTCAAATAGGCAATATCCCTTGGCAGCCTTGGTCATGTACTTTTACTTACAGAAGGAATACTAAGTCATGGTTTGTTGTAACTGAGCATTACAAGTTTTGCATGCACCATAAGGAGCAATATTTTTTGTTTTATTAGTATGCCACCTTTATTTTTACAAATAGCTCAAGACAATGAATATATACAACACATCTTCCTCCTCCTAATTTCCCGACAACAACAACCCTGTGAGGTGGGTTGGGCCACGTGGGAGTGGCTGGTCCAGTCACCCAGCTAATGCTGTGCTAAGTCACAAATAATATCTATATAATTCACAGTGCTTGGATTTGCAGAACCTCCTAAACCACGAGTGTCAAACTTGCGGCGTCACATTGCCGTCACATGACATTTCACAAAGTTTTTTCCTTCGCGGAGCTGGGATGGGCATGGCCTGCACATGACGCATCTCGCCCACGGGCCATCAGTTTGACACTCCTGTCCTAAGCCAAAACCCAACTAAATATATTGTATGTTAAGCTGAAGTATGAATCCAGGTAAGAGTTAGTAAGAGATCCTGAAGGTTTATGATGACATCATTAAAACAGCAAAAGAACTATGAAAAGAGATAGTATTTGTATTTATTTTTAACTGTGGTTTTCACCCCTTTGGATTCCTTTGAGTCAATGTTAATTCCTGGCAACTGCCTAGACTAATCCCTGCAGTTTTCTTGGTAAATATTTGTAAAGTGATTTGGCATTGCCTGCTTCCTAGGGCTGAAATTGAGTGTCTGATTCAATGTTCACCCAAGCTTCATGCCTAAGGTGGAATAGAAATCCACCTTAGTACCATATCACACTGGCTCTCTTTAGCAGAAATGCATATTGCGAATTCCATGTGAATTTCTTATCCATTGAAATATTTTATGTGTATTTCCAGATTGGGGTGGGGGGTGGGAGGCTGAAATTAAATAAACTGATTTAAAAACACCTTCCTACATTTGTGTTATTATCTTGGCCTGTTTATTCTTTACTAGGGATATGAAAAAACATATTTTTCCATGAAGAAAATACTTCCTGAAACACCAGATACTTAATTTTTTTCATTGACTATTTTGACTTTTTTCCCCCCTGGCTGTTCCAGGGATGGTCAAAGGTTTTCTAAAAGTAAATCCACCTCATTCTGGAAAATGTTGAAACCATCTCCACAATAACCGAAGCAGCATGGTCCAGAAGGAAAACTTAACATTTGGATATTTCTTGATACATTTTAGTATTTTAATATTCAACATTTAGTATATTTAGTATTCAAGAAGTATGTTTTGCATATATCTAACTATAAGAGTAATTCCATATATACACACACACACACACACACACACACACACACACACACACACACACACACAAATGGAATATGACACTAGACTAGTTTTAAAAGAATACAGATCACCCAGTATCATACACATTATACTTAAATTCTATAAATATTTAAAATATTTATAGTCAGCATCTAACTTATTCACAGTCCAAATGTTGTGTTATTGTTGTAAAACAAGAAAATAAATACATACCTAGACCTTTAGGAGTAATTCCACTACGGTCTTGAGGATTAACTACCCAATAGTAATACTTCAAGGTATGCACTGCCAATAGAACTGTACCAACTCGTCTAATTGCATTATATATATTTGCTATGCCAATGAATTCAGTGGACAAATAAGTGTACAACATCAACTGAACCTGTATCATCCAATTAAAAAAAAAGCAAAGGAGAGTAACTAAGATTGCATACATAGGGGAAATTAAATAAAGGCAAGGAAATGAGCACTTCCAAAGCTCTATTTATACATTGATTTATCTGGAATTAATACCAATAGATATGATTTATAACATTTACAAAAGTTTTCAGAGGTTTGCTGTTGTGATACCGGTATATCATTGCATTATGTCTATATTGGGCTTATGTACAAAACAGAAAAATTGGGGTTTGAGTTCAAACAAAGCAACCCACCAAAGCTTATTCTCTGATCTGCTTTCCACAGAATAAAATCTGAAACAGTTCAAAAGTTCTATTTCATTGGACTAAAACTCAGAATATTCCAAGCCATATACTAAAAAGTAAAAGTAAAAAGTTGAAATAAGATCTCTTTTTCACTTAAGTATCGCAAGAAGGAGAGGGTCGTCCACATTAGTTTGCTTCAACGAGCCAAATGACAAAATTCTTCATGAAAGGGACAATTTCTTAAAAAAAATAAGACTATCAAAAATGTTCAATTTAGTAGTAATCAATTACTACTAATTACTTACCTGAAACAAAAACACTCAGACCAATGTACTTTTGTTTAAGCATGAAACACCTGAAACAGCTGCTGTGTACTCAAAACAGTTTCACAAGTGAAACATTTTTCATTAATTTGTATCAGTAATTCACTTTTCCCTTCTTCTGTTCTCTTTCTTGGAGACTGCCTGACAAGTGCCTACAGTTCTCCTGACAAGATTTTTCAATAGTGGTTTGCCATTGCCTCCTTCCTAGGGCTGAGAGAAAGCAAATGGTCCAAGATCACTTGGGCTTTTTGCTCAAGGCAAGACTAGAACTTCCAGTCTCCTGGTTTCTGACTGCTTAACTACTGCACCAAACTGGGTCTTTTGGTTCATGTTATGTTTCTCCCAAATACTGTATATCTTTTAACACAGTAACGGGAAAATAAATCTAAATTATTGAATCCGTTTATCACATTAGTACTAAAAGAAAAACCAAGTCTTTTTTATGCTCTGTTCACAAATGGAATGCATCTTACCTTGGCTGGAGTATAAATCCATATTACAGGGTTCAGGAGAATATGATCACAGAGCTGCTTCAGCAAGGGGGCTCCATTATGCAAATTGCTCAAATATTTAGCAAAGGCAAGGCAAAGGTCTAAGACAGTTCTGTTAATGTGTGCTTTGGAAGACTGTAGAAGGAAAAAGATACTTAAGCAATGATGAACATGGCCAAAATATTAAAAAATGCAAAGAAAAAAAAACATTTAATTGTCTTTACCTTTTCAAGACTGTATCCTATTACAAGGAAGCCCTTACAAGAAAGCATTTGTTCTTGCATAGCAACTGAGTTCTTCAGCAACTCCATAATGAAAGCCAGTAAAATAGAACTGAAAAACATATTGCATTGATGCAGCATATTAAAAATTAGCATATGTAGGGTTTTGGAATAGGATTGCACATTTTTGTTGATTGATTTGATACTGGATCATTCTTCTCAATTCAGCAGACTACATTATTTTTATGTTTCAAATAAAATTACTGCACTTGCATAATTTACCACATCTTTGCCAAGTAACCACTATCACCCTATAGCAATCCCAAAGAGTGATGACTAGAATGAATATAAACATTGATGTTCCTCCTTGAAGAAATATTCAATACTAGCAGGAAGCTTCATTATTGCATACAATACATAATCCAGTTTGTAATGTACCTATATTAAGACAAACTGGCTCTGAGAGTCAGTGAGCCATGTTTAAAACACATTACACTGCAAAGCGAGTCTAGAGGACCAGAATACATACAGATTGCAGATTAGAACTGAGTTCTATAGTTTTTTTTGTCATGAAATATAGTTCATTTTCCAGTATTACGACTTTAAACTATATGGAATTAAAAGTATGTAATTTAGAAAAATAATACATGCAAATACTATTTTAAGCAACCATTTATCCTGACAGCTGAGCAATTTAGAAGGTTATGACTATGATTATTGTACAAAATTCAATCAAGAAATAATACCACAAAAGTGGAAGGAACCAAATACAAAACCAGGTAACTTTGGCCAATTAAAATATTTGAGGTAAACCAAAAGGTTGTGCTTTGGTACCAACATTTGCAATTACTTTAGAAAAACAAGCTGTCTAATAAAAACAAACAATCAACAGGATGAAGAAAAGAAATGTCTGTTATTTCTAATATTACATTTTCTTTTAGATGGTAAAATACTATGACATCTGGATCAAAACCAAACATTATAGCTTTGATTTATATTTATATTGTTATTGCATCCAAAGCAAATAATTCATGTTGCTGCATAATTTACTGGGGGGGGGGGATTAGGTATTCTAATCCAGAATATGTCTCATTAAAAATATTACATGTACAATAACAAAAAATACCAATTGCTTTTGAAAGCTATTGCATTTAAATCCTAAAAGCATTTCTAAGACAATTTCTGCAGAACAATTAGCATTGCCTGGAAACACACCCATTGTTCTTGACAATCCTATGATAGTTTGTGCATATACGACATTTTCCACTGATCAAATACTGCAGTCAGGAAAATAAACTCTCCTTGGCCAGAACTAGCAGCTCTGTAAAAAATAACCCTGTATACCTTTTTGACAGAAAGGAATTCATCCCTGAGGAATTTTTCATATCTCCCCCTCCCTGACTCCATAAATTACATAGCTACTGAATGATGTACACATTTGTGTAGAAGACTTAGTGTCAGTAATCTGACTTCATCTCAAGGTCTTCTCTGCACAACAGATTTAACATGCTCTAACCTTGAAAATATAAATAATGTTCTCCATGCTGCAATATAATTGCATTACTTGGGGATAAACCCCCCACCACCACCAAAAACTAAACATGTTCTCATGTATTTTTACCTCAGATACATTTATATGTGTGGGCCTATCTGTTAACATGCATTTTGTTTTCAACTTACTCTATCATCACAAACATTTACAAAATAAGTGCAGTTGCTACAGAGTTATCACTAAGAGATCAGGCATAAAAATTCTTTACTATTAGAATGCAGTATTTTCTCTAACATTTAGACCACCCAAAATGAAAGGCAATTTGAAGTGAGAATAAAGATTCTTACCAAAGAGTTGTGTCAGGCTGATCCAAGGAATATTGCCTATAGTCCAGCTGTGCAAATAGAGGAAATAACACCTGGACTCCTCCAATAGAATGCATTGCACTTTGGATAGAATGGGTTATGACTGCTTTCACATCCTGTAATGCCAAATTTGAACACATTAAATGTGGTTTCTCTCCCCCCCACACACACACCCATTGTTACTTTTAGGCTTCAATGTACCAAAAGAGTTTCAGTAAGAACTTTGCATTATTTACATTATAATACCCTGCTAAGGTCATAAACAGTGAGAGCACAATTGTGTTTTATACAGCAAATCTAAATAAAAGCCTTTAAAATAAGGATGAGAGCAGAACTTCTATCAGGCCTTAAAGCAACGGATATGTTTAGCTTGAAGAAAATACAAGGGCCTGGGAGTTTATGATTGCACATCACTAATCATTCACATCTGGTCTGAAAACAGGCTATGTGTTGAAAGGATCAAGCCATAAACCTTAAATCTTCTGGAGAACACACTAAAAGATCAAAACACACCCAAGGGGGGGGAATCAAATACATCGATGAACCTGAAGTCAGACACACCAAAATACCTGTAACATGAGGGCATGTGGTGAATGTACAAAGATAGAAGGATTGTCCTTGGGTGATGATTCTAGGCAGAGCTGTGCATCTGTAGCCCTTGGGTTGTATGTAAAGGCAATAGCATTAGACAGTTTCCCATCATATAATAACTGTTTATGATGATCAGCTAGGAACAGATCACTTTCTCCCTTGAACTTATAAGTTCCCTAAAATGAAAGATTAAAAGAAAGAATATTTAACCAGAATGCAATTGGAATGCAAAGTTTCACATGTAAGTGGTTCAGGATGATTCAACTGTACATGTCTGAGATGCGTTAACGAGAAAAAGAGCAATGTACAATATTTTTGAAAAGAAATTCTACATTTGTATCTTGGCATTGTTTATTTGTTAAAAAAAGGGGATAAGGATACGAGAAAATATATTTGAATACTCTATTGGAAAAATTGAAGAGCAAAACATTTGTAGTAATACTTCAAATGTTCAGAAGTACAGGTAGCTTTGACTTAGGACCGTTCTTTCAGCTACCGTTCAAAATTACAACGGCATAAATGAAAGAACATATGACCCCTGCCTGAAGTTGTAGCCACTGCAACATCCTTGCAGTAATGTGAACAAAATTCGGGTACATGGCAAACTGCCTGCCCTTACACCAATCACAGGGATGCTGCAGCAGGATTCCCCACCTATTTTCCCCCTCATCCAACTCTGCTAGTCCCCACAGTTCTTAGGCCTGCTTCCCATCCTGCTAGGTCCCACACCTTCCTCCCCACACTATCATGGCTTGGTCCACTTCATTGTGTCTGCTTCCAAAAGGGTGCTCCCTTCTGTTATGGCACCATGCAGCCTCCAGGTAGGAAGGCTGTGTGGCAGAGTATCTGCTTCTAGAGAGAATTCTATAGAAAAGGTAAGTAGAAACCATGATGGAGGGAGGGGAGGGAGGTATGGGATCCAGTAAGTTGAGGCAGACTTAAGACCAGTGGGGACCCAGTGGTGCAGAAAATGGAGCATGTGGTGCCTCAGAGGATGGGAAAGGCCCTGGAAGGCCCAGGGCAGGCCACATGTGAACTGGGGAAGTGAAGCAATGAGAGTCTGTGCCTGTGCTAGGCTTCCCAGGGCCTCCCCCATCTGAGGCAACTGCTGCTCCAGTTAACAACCACAATAGGGAGAGCAGGAATTGATGTTATTAAGCAAGGTGTTCACATGGGCGCCTCAATTAATGATTGTCATGATTTACAACCATAATACTCAGGCTGGTTGTAAGTTGAGAACTATCCGTATACGAAGTAGAGAGATTTACATTTAAAATTGACACATACACACACACACAGTCAACATCAAGCCATAGTTTATAATACTTGAACCAGTGGTGAAATGCTCCCAGTTCGCTCTTGCCTGTCGGTCGTCGGAGAGCCGATCGCGAAGGCAGCGCGACGCTCCGCCCACCCGCCGGGACACCGCCATTTCAGTTCTTTTACCCTCAGCGCATGCGCAAAGCATTCTGTGCATGCGCAGAGGGTAAAAGAACTCAAATGGTGGTGTCCCGGCGGGTGGGCGAAGCATCGTGCTGCCTTCACGATCGGCTCTCCGATGACCGACAGGCAAGAACGAACTGGGAGCATTTCACCCCTGACTTGAACTCTATCCTTGGAGCTTAGCTGAGGGACAAGAGGGTCAAATCCTTCATTTTTGAGTTTAAAAGCAGTTTAAATTAGTAATATTTTACTATTATATTCTGCATAAAGTAAATGGAAATCAAAATATTTAAAAATCCACTCATCACTTAACAGGGATGCTGTTGTATTTTTAAAACCAATCCAGCATAAAATTAAAGTTTTATCAGTTCCAACAAAATCCTGTTAGGATTTATACATACTTTGTATCCCAGACCAAGTTGATAAATCGCAAAGATCTGAGCAGCATTGAGAGCTTCACTGAAAAGATAAACAGCTGTCATCTGGCCACAAAACACTCGATTGGCATCTGCTGTTTCTGAAGAGCCCAGGAAACATTTGTCAAATGTCTAAGAAAGTAAATAAAAAAATCTAGTCAATGTTTAATTTGCTTTTGAAGGGGAAGACTATATACATGATAAAATATCTTCCATTCTTTTTTTCTTTTTCTTGTTGTATATGTATTTGGGACAGAGGTGGGTTGCTCCCAGTTTGGACCAGTTCCATAGAACCGGTAGCAGGAATTTCCCCCCCCCTCGCCAAACCGGGAGCGATCGTCAGTTGGCCACACCCCCGAACCAGTTCTAATGGCAGCACCTATCTTGTTTTTGGCTTCTATGCATGTGCAGAAGCTGTTTTTTGCTTCTGCACATGCACATAAGCTTGGTTTTCGGCACTGCGCATGCGCACACGCAAAGCGTGCACACCCACGCAGCGGAGGAAGCAAACCGGCGGCAAGCTAAGTTAGAACCCACCCCTGATTTGGGATGAGTAAAGTAGTTCAGTCACTGGAGTTGTGGACATAGATTCCTTAAAATCAATTTTAATGACGTCAGAATTTAATTCGTTATTCTTTTTCAGGGATGAGTTTTTTCTTATTTATGATATTTTCTTAGGTACCATTTTACTCCAGGGGTATGGTAATGATTGTGATGTTTTTGTTATTTGGATTGTTTTTACATTGATCAGAGTAGAGATGTGAGTAGTATACATAGTACTGACATAATTTAATTAATAATAGCAATAAATAAAGTAGAAATATCACATAAATTATTTCTCATCCACATTTATTTACTTAGTTGGTAAGACTATTTTTACATATTCATTCATTCATTCATTCTTCATTCAATTCATTCATTCATTCATTCATTCATTCATTCATTCATTCATTCATTCATTCATTCATTCATGCATTCATTCCTTCTCCAAGTGTCACAGATAGGCCAAAGAGAAGATATAGAACTTTTATCCTATATCTTAATCTATAAATATTGCTAAAGATATAAAAATAAGAGTTCAGTTACAATTTAAGTGATGCTTATGACAAACTAATAAATGTGAATAAGAAAAAATGTATATGTATTTTTCTACTTATTATGTAAAAATAGTCCATACAACAAAAACATTATAGTCACCACCACCACCACACCATCCAGAATAAAAGGCTAACTAAGAAAATATATGAATAAGGAGAAACAATGGTATTCCAGTTGCCCATTAAGCTCCGATCAACCACCAAAGTAAAATTGTTTTCACAACATTAAGAGTAAGAGTTAAGGTTAGTGACCAAGATATTCAATGCTTTGAGATCACCTCTGAGAAAGCTTGCCACTAAAAATGCCTGCCTCCTGAGCCATGAGATCCCTCATCTCTGACAGGATTGGCTTGAATTATTTAAGACAATGTAGTGTTACATATGCTCTAAAGCAGGGGTGTCAAACTTTTAATAGCATACCAAGGGGATATTCACATTATTCCACACTAATACCCTGTAAAATTGTGAGAGGCCTACTTATATTTATAAATGGAGAAAAAATTCTGGGTTAATACTCAAGATCTCTGCTTCAAATTATTGTTTAAATGCTGGCGCAAAAATTAAGAGAACAATAAATTTTCATTTTTCATTTTTCAACTTTAACGTAAGCAACACAAGACAGAAAAGTCATGCAATATTTCCTGTAAATAACTGATAAAGTGAATTACTTACATCACTGGCATTGACAAACCATGTTATCTCTCCGTATGATGCTAGTTCTCCATTTACATAACATCTGAGTTCACTGTTCTTCCAGCGATTATAGATATGAACAATAGTAACCATGTACCACTATATAAGAAATGTAGATGAATTATACAAAGTGTAAAAATAGAGTGTTTTTAATATTTTGAAAATCATGTACATTTGAAAAGCAGAAATGCTTTTGCCTACAGTTTAAAATTGTTAACTTGTAGGAAATACAAATTGAACAGATGCATCAAAATAAGCCTGCTACCAGATATAATTTCTTTTGAATAAAATTTCTAACCTGGCTGAAATAAAATGTTTCCTTCAATGAAAATACTCGCTATAAAAGACATAGTATAACAAAATAATGATATAAATGTGTAAGAAGGAAACCATTTGTAAAGTCAGATATATATAGCCTGTTTTCCCCAAAATAAGACATCCCCTGATAATAAGGCTAATCGGGCTTTTCAGTGCATGGCAATAAGGCCATGCGCTTATTTCAGGGTTCATAAAAATATAAGACAGGGTCTTGTTTTCGGGGAAACACGGCGTTAGACTGTCAGTTGAAAATTAGTCAGTCTACACATAGCGGACAAAAATGCATTGTTGTATAGTTCTTTCACTGACAGTCATCCATTTAATAGCATTATTCTTTAAGTAACAATTTTACTTAATTTTTGCTATTGAAAATTTGTTTTGCATTCTGCATTCTGTTCTTGTTCTGTTTTGTTTTTTTAATCTATGACTGCCTCTACAGATAGTCCTCAATTTACAACCACAACTGAGCCCAAAATTTCTGTTGCTAAGTGAGACATTTGTTAGGTAAGTTTCGCCCCATTTTACAACCTTTCTTACCACAGTTGTTAAGTGAATCACTGCAGTTGTTAAGTTAGTACCATGGTTGTTAAGTGCATCTGGCTTCCCCATTGATTTGTTTGTCAGAAGGCTGCAAAAGGGGATCACCTGACCCTGGGACACTGCAACCGTCATAAATATGAATCAGTTGCCAAGCATCTGAATTTTTGTCACGTGACATAGGGATGCTGCAATGGTCGTAAGTATGAAAAATGGTCACGTAAGTCACTTTTTTCAGTGCCATTGTAATATTGAACGGTCACTAAATGAACTGTTGTAAATCGAGGTTTACCTGTATTCCATTTTATCTTTCTGGCTAAAACAAAACAAATGAATACATTCCTGAACTGAACTTTAAATAGCTAGTTATTACAGAATCAGAAATCCTAAAGTTGTTCCTTTTAAATTATTATAGAATTTTATATTAGAATTTTCTTTGTATATATCTCTCTAAAATGCAGATTATGAAAATGAATGTCAATCTAATACCGCTAATGCCAATGATCATTAATTTTCAAATGCAGAAATATCTATTATACATTTTATTAATTGTAGATTAAACATACTGTGGAAGAAAGCTTACACCAAACAGAGTATGGAAAGTGAGAGCTCTTCCTTCACATATAAGTCCAGCTGTAATAGATTGGGGGGAAAAGTTTTTTTTCCTTGACTGGTGTTTTGGAAAGAATCCAAACTTCTGGAAGATATAAATTATTTCCTGTACAGTGGATTCATAACTGTTCTAAAAGAAACAGGAATCTCTGTGTGTTCTCCATCTACTTACTAGTTGATAAATAGAATGATAAATAGAATTCAGACAGAAGCAGAAGCCATGTTGCTGAACGGCTTTTGGCACTTAGTATAGAATGTGTTGGAAAAGGAACTATTTTATTTGAGCCTAAAGCATGCAGGTCAAACAAATAAAGCACAATTCACAGTTCCCAATGAAAATGGAAAAGAATTGAATCACCATGGAACTGATAAAAAGTAAAGAAAAACTAAAGAAAAACTAAAGCAAAAAGTTACTTACTAGCAAAACAGAAACAATCTACACTTTGACACAAAAGATGAAGTTTACTTCTAAATGAATCACCATCTGGGATCTCTGATAGAAACCAACCTCTCACATTAGGAGGCAGTAGATTAGGAAAATATTGTGTAAAGAAATTATGAATGTTAAAGCTGTTATAGAGAGAGGGGGGGAAATCTCTATACCACTTAAAGGAGCAAAAAATAAAATAAAATAAATAAAAGCAGAAACTGAGGTGGACTCAGTCTACAAAACTAAAAGAAAGACTGAAAACACTGTAAATTAGGCTTATAGGAAAGTTATCTGGGATGTAGGTTAAATGAGGTATAAGAGTAGGAGTGACACTTCATGTTACTTAAATTTAAGTGCTACCTGTGAAGGAATAAACCCTTTGAGGATGAAACCAATAGCTACTGGGCTGTTTGCCAAAACAAACGCATGCATGACACGTACCTTTTGCGGCTTGAAATCAAATTTCACACAGTGCTGGAAACCTTTTCCTTTTGACTTAATTGATGTCACAACCAAACAGCCTCCCACAAAATGAGCGGAATAACCAAGCCCTTTACTTGTTCTAAAACTGAAACAAGTAAATAAAATTATTACGCTTATATTTATTTACATGTATTGATGAAAGTCAATTTTACAAGCAGGTATATTACAACAATAGTAAATATATCAGGATATATTTATATACATATTTATAATAAAATATATAGTACCAATAAAGTACTAGGACTAGCACTGATGATGTTACCTAGTTAGGGTAACGAAACATCTGCAAGAAAACAAGCAATTCAGAGAGCACAAAGGATACCTCAAAATATATAGTGAATATATAAATATATAAAATGCATATATACATACCAATATAAGTAAGGCTTATCTTTGTCTACATTGATATTATTTACAGGATCCATTCTTAACCAAGTATGAAAGGTAAATCCATTCTGGTACGGCCACTTTGCTATAGGAGGTAAGGCAATAGCCTAAAAAAAGCAATGGATTATCATAAATGAAATTTTTTTTAAAACTTTAAAATATGTTTTACTAAATATCCTTATTTTCATTTCAACCTTTGCTGTAAGTTAAAGTCCATTTTATGTATGCAAAGGCAGTATCTTCCTTTGTGTTTTGCTTTTTTGATGTTTTAATATAAATAAATGTGAAATAATTTCAAATATAAAATCAGAAAGGATAGCAGTGATTTATACCAGTACATTGATAGAAATATTGACAGTTCACAATTGAATCGCGTGAGACACTTCCAGCAAGGTGGATGAATGGACACTCTGCATTTTGTAGAGCAGGATTCTCCAACCTTGGCAACTTTATGACTTGTGGACTTCAACTCCCAGAATTGAAGTCCACAAGCATGTGCTGGCTGAGGAATTCTGGGAGTTGAAGTCTACAAGTTGTAAAGTTGCCAAGGTTGGAGGACCCCCGTTATAGAGGACATTGCAGCCGAAACATAAGATCCAGACTGCTTACAGTATAATTCTCTCTGCAGTAAAGATAGATCTTGAGATCGCCCTCATGTATTTTGCATAGCTGGTGGCATTTGGTTTTATTGTTTCTTTGGGTAGTGGACACAGAAACTGAGGTATTTGCAATCAGCTGAGAATCACAGTTTTCATCATCATCTGAGCTCTTAATATAACCCTTTCTAAGGACTCAAATTTTGACCTAGCCTCACTTTTGTAATCATGCTGGAATTTAATTTAATTTTTATTATGTCTTGAAGACTGAAAACCCTTCAGAAGTACAAACTCTGTATTTGCTATGTGATTCCCTCTTTAATCTATTTATAAAGAAAGAGAAGTACATATTTCCAGCTTTGATTTTGTTTTTTTTCTAATATGCAGCTAAAAGATGACTATATATTTTCCTTTGGAAAGTTTTTAAATGTGAAGAATGTGGATGATTTGATTTAAAGAAAGATGTGGAAGTTAACTAAAAATATCCTCTCCTGTGGGAAAGAATTTCTGTGTTTTTAAGTTGCTGATAAGAAGGCTTTGAACGTTAACTGCCAGATGGCTATGTTAAAGGAAATTTATGATTTGTGGACTCATGAACTGTAAGCGTACTTAACCCTATATTGCAATCAAAAAGTGCTGAAGAGAATCAAGTCTTTTTGAATAAAATAGAAAAGCTTAAGTATTTATTCAGGCAAACCACTTCTCGCTTCAACCCATGATATCAAAATCTGTGACAACTCCTTTTAATTTATTTTAAGCTGAGTTTATTAATTCAATACATGACTCTTTAAAAAAATATATGAATCAGAACTGCTATAAAGCTTATTAAACTTTCTCTGCATGTTTTTGGTTGATCCCAGTTTCCAAAACTGGCACAGAAAGATTTGAATTACTTTTCTTTAAGCTATTATATTATGTTTAAGAGTTCAGAAAAAAAGACCAAGTACCTTACAAAACAAAAATTTTAAAAAACTAACATGATAGATAAAATCACTTACTGCAGCACTTTTTCCTGGGAAATTGAAGAAGGCATCAGGCCCATATTTCTGGGGCATATATTTTAACACAGACAACAGCTTTCCAGCATACAGAGGCTATTCAAAGAACAAATTCTTATTACAACGAATAATAATAATAATAATAATAATAATAATAATAATAATAATAATAATAATAATAATAATAATAATAATAATAATAATAATAATAATAATAACAACAACAACAACAACAACAACAATAATCATCCTGAATTTGCAAAAAACACCCTACCCAGAACTGCCTATATACTCAGACGCTACCTTAATAGCTATTAGGTCCTTGGTTAGGACTTGAACTGTTAAGTTTTTAACAGTCCCAGACTGTGAATTGAATTGAACATTAAATCTTTAATAATAATAATACAAAATCCAATAAAAATATTCAACTTTCATATCTCTAATAATTTTAGATGTTTCTCCAAGGCTCTTGGGCCAGAAAATCAGGATATAAACAATAGTTTACTTATAATAATGATTATATATCAGAATATTACTATTAAGAATGTAAGGCCACATCTATTCTATCAAAACTATTTGTGCTGCTACAGCCCAGGGATATTTTAAGTCTGGCAGAGCAGCTAAAAATTAAGATTTCCACAAAGGCAGGCAGGAAGACATATAGTATGAGATGGAGCAGGCCACTCTCCCAGGAAGAGGACTGATCTTCTAAAAATCAATCCTTATTTCCAGCATTCTGCCATTATCTGGGATCCAGCTACCAGGTCCTTGAAGGCTCCATGCTCTGGTTACTGCTACTGAGTGCCAAATTCACCCACAATCTGGTTCATAGGTTGGCATCATCTGGTTCTCCACCCACCATCAAGGTTCATAAGTTAGCATCATATGTGAACCTAGCAACCAGAGGCATTGTTCTACAGATAACTCTGTATGATGCTTTACAATTAAGGTTGGGTGCAAGGCATAAGCAGAAATTTCCTTAATATCCCAGTCTCAAACTTATACTGTAGACTGTAAAACCAACAATATTTCTCCATTCGTACTGCATGTAATTGTCTTGCTTAAAATTACCCAGGAAAACACCTGCTGACTACTATGAAGAGTTTTCAAGTTATGTGGAGGATAAAATCACTTGTAACTGCTCAAAGATGAATGCTGGCTAAAAGTGAGATGCCTGAGGTAGCATCTTCAAAGATTATCCAGCAGGAATTTGAGCCTTTAATCCTGAGGAGATAGACAAGGTTCTTTGTAATGTTAGCCTGGGCGTTTGTTGATTGGAAGTCTTCCTTTCCTGGCTGGTGAAAACCTCCAGGAAGGAAATGTAAGGCTGGTCAGGGCAATCATAATACTTTCTTGACAGAGGATAAATAACTTTGTCTTAAAGAGGTTTGTCTTAAGGTCATTGTTTGACTTAGCAAAGCTAAACAACTATCAACCCAGTCTCTAACTTATCCTTCTTATGAATTGTGTTAGCTGCCCTGGAGGGACCCTGGAGGAAATTATTTCAGTCCTGGGTGTGGTACTGAAAACACAATTATCACTCTAGTGGCTAACCTGTGATGAGACTAGCAAAATGGAATGCAATTGCCCTGATCTTGCCGGACCTTTCAGTGGCTTTTGAATACACTGATTATGGTATTTTACTAACCTGGCTGGGACTGGGAGAGGGAAGCATTGTGTTGTAGTTGTTCTCCTTAAAGTTATATTTTAATAAATAGTAAGGAGGAGGAGAAGTCATGTTCTAGAATTCTCCATTATGGGGCGTTGCAGAATTGTGCACTATACATTCTTTCCTCTCCTATTTAATAGCTATATAAAGCCGCTGATTGGGATTATCTGCCAGCACAGATTCAGGTATCATCCATTTGTCCTCACGTGATACACAGTTGTATATCTCTACCCTGTGCCAAAATAGAAACAGGATGGAAGTCTTATATTGGTGTCTGGAACCTGTTAATCCCAACCAGGTGAAAAAGTTATGAGTTCAGTAGCCTTCTGATAGCAGGGACATATGTGGCTCTGGATAGGGCTGTGCTGTTCCATGTAGAGTGGGTTTGTAACTTTAAATGTCCCCTTGGGCTTGCAGTTACTGCTTAAAGAACAAGACATCCAGGGCAAGAAAGCCTTTTGCACATCTTCAAGCCCCTAATGTTGACCTTTCTTGGACAGAGGGTTATGCTTCTGTCACATTTGTTTGGATTAATACGTGCTGTACATGGGATTACCCTTGAAGAGCATGCAAGACTTCAATTGGGCTAGAACATAGTATCTTATATAGAGATGAGAATTTCTATATTTTCTTATGCAATACATCTATTTACTTCAAAATGGAATTCAAGGTATCATCTTTAAAGCCCTGCATGGCTTAAAACCTGCTTATCTATGGGATCTGCTCTTTCCGGCTCCCTCTTCTTAAGACAGGTCATTTGAACAGGGACAAGCTTCACAGTGTCTGCCGCTCTTCTTCTGAACAGCATGCTTCCCAAAATTGGGATGGCTCCCGTGAAAAAAACCATTAAAATCTGACTCTTCTGAAGAGCCTTGGAATAGAGCAGGGACAAAGGGGACCTTCCTCCTAGGTCAGGGGTAGGCACAGTTAGCTCTTCTATGACTCGTGGACTTCAACTCCCAGAATTCCTAAGCTAGCATGATTGGCTCAGAAATTCTGGGAGTTGAAGTCCACGAGTCATAGAAGAGCCAACTATGCCTACCCCTGTCCTAGGTATTTGTATGCTTTTCCTCAGGGCATTGTTACTTCGATTTTGTTTTGAGTTGCGATTATTTTTATTTGAATGGTAGATACTGCTTTGGATCTTGTTGGACACAATGACATATAAACAAAAATGAAAATCACTACCTGACTCAGTTTCCATGTATTAATCATAATTATCTATTCAATGCTATTACTCATAAAATTAATTTATAATATGAAAAGTTAATATCTATTTGAAATAAAAAATACTTTTTTTACTAATACAGATTTCTACATACCCATTTCCCTCTGTCTCCTTGAAGTTTGCTAAAGTATAGCTTTAATTCCCGAACTGTCACACTGTAGCTTGCTAATACTCCAAGCATATCTACTAAAAGATCTGTGGACAATTAAACAAAGGTTATTAGACGTAGGTTACTCTTTATTTTTTTTCCAGACATGTATGAAAAAGGGTTCCATATTAGTTCATTGGAAGTTTCTTCCAATTCTAGGACCATTTAAGAAGTCATACCTGCAATCATATTGTCAGCTCTATCAATCCTCTGAAGCACATGCTCAATGAGACCTACTTCTGTGCAAATCTGCAGATTTCGGATACTTTTTTTCAGGATGGCTGTAAACATGCTCCATATCTCTGCCTGGCAAGTGATATCACACTTATCCAGCAAGTCCAACATGCATGTAATACCTTCTCCTTCTTGTATAATAAAATTCATTTCCAGATCAAAATGACCACCTACAAGCTGAAATTTATAAAGAAGGAACATCAGGACCAATTTTCAGAATTATCTCTTTTAAATGTACAATTTACAATTAGCATTTTTCCTTGCGACAGATAATAGAAATGTTACACTAGGCTGTGCAATAAATGAAAAAGTTGATAATACAATCTTATACAAATATACTGTATCAGGGTACAAATCCTACAAAGTTGAGTAAGATTCCTAACAAAATTTGCATAGAATCGTTGATTGAATTCCTGTTTTATGTTAACAATACATGAACTACCGCGTCTTATTTTCTTTTGACCCCCGAAATAAGCGCTTGGCCTTATTTTGGGGAAATCTTATTATTTTTGAGGTGCAGGAGGTGGCGAGCATGGTCACCTCAAGGCTGCTGCTGTATTGCGCTGCTGTGGCAGCGCAACACAGCAGCTCGTCAGCTGTTCACCCCCGAGGCCGTGCACGTGCTTCCAACCATGCTTCCCAGGACTCTGCACCATGTCGTCGGCCCAGCCATGCCACTGTGACCGAATGTCCCGTCGCCTCCCTGTTCTTCGCTAATGGCTTTTGCGGCGGCCATTAGTGATAGAAGGGGCGTGGTGGCTAGGGTTGCGGGAGCGGCTGTTAGGTAAGGGCGTGTGGGATGCTTGGGGCATGTTCCCCCCTCCCTTCCCCCCTCCGGCCTTGCCTCCTCATCTCATGTTGTTTGCGCAGAGGAAATGGCGGGGACCAGCTGCGTATGTGTTTAAATATTTTCGGGGAGGGCTTATTTTCAGGGGAGGGCCTACTGTATTTTAGCACATGCACTCAAAAGTCTGATTGGGCATATTATCCAGGGAGGTCTTATTTTGGGGAAAACATTTATGATCAAAGCATATAATAACCCAGCATTGGAATATGTGCAAGTTATGTTTCTAATCATTCTATTATTAGTATAATTATTTCTATACTATGTATTCTTTAAATAAATTACCAAAGATTAATAAAATAAAATAAAATGTAACAAAACAAGTCTATGTTTATTCAGCTGTAAGGAACACCGAGTTCAATGGGATTTATTTATAGTTAAGTAGCATCAGGTACAGATACACTTATATACCAAGTTAAATCTATCAAAGGTCTATTCAATGGATAAGGCAAACTGTATATACAGGTAGTCCTTGACTTATGACCACAATTGTGCCCAAAATTTCTATTGTTAAGGAAGATATTTGTTAAGTGAATTTTGCGCCATTTTGTGGCCTTTCTTGTTAAGTGAAACATTGCAGTTGATAAGTTAGTAACCTGGTTGTTAATCTGGCTTCCCCATTGACTTTGATTGTGGGAAAGTCACGAAAGGGTATCACGTGACTCCGGGACACAGCAACAGTCATAAATTTGAGTCAGTTACTAAATGCCCAAATGTTGATCATGTGGCCATGAGGATACTGCAATCGTCATAAGTGTGAAAATGGTCATAAATCACTTTTTTCAGTGCAGTTGTAACTTTGAATGGTCACTAAATGAACTGTTGTAAATCGAAGACTACCTGTATATGCCTCCAGGTTAACTTATCCAACTATTTCCAACTGAGCCTTAAGTGTAAATTACACTGAATGAATGACTCTGTTTCCAAGCATATAAAATGTTCTCAAATGAGAAAGGCAAATTGTTCACCTGTGAGAGTACCCCAAATAGCATTAAGCTGTTGCTTATGGGCTTTGTATTTTATAAAAAGATCATATAATCAATCAGTACAATGGTAGAATAATTGTCCAAATGCTACTAGATCTGTTTTCCCAGCTGACAAATTTAAAAAAATGTTCTGGGTCACAGCCATACAGTTGTCATTCAAAATTTTGCAACCAGATTAGTAATTATACCAATCCCCACCCCTTCATTTAGATGCTAAAAAATATCCCTTCTATCTTACTACACAATTTAAACTTTTGGTAAAAATGGAAGTGAAATCAAAATTCAATAATAAGAGCAGCTGCAGCATGGTATAGGAAAGAATTATGTGACTGAACCAATTATCTGAAACATTCGTTTGCAATTTCTTCTTCGTGATCTCCAAACAAACCTAAGCATGGTTTGTAGGGCAAAGTGCTAAGAAACCAAAAACCTATTTGCCCTTCCAAAAATAAATGTTAGTCCTAGCCTGGATACACAGCTGTCTGTGATCAATGACAGTGAAGAGATTGGACTATAGCTGCTGTCAAAATAAGGCTACATCTTCTGCAATTCTTGAAAAGAGAATGAGTTTAGGTGGTATCACATGTGCACTTTTGAAGGCAAAAGCATTGAGTTAACCCTACTTGCCTTCCTTAGTGTCTTCATACATGAATGTTCTGTTACCTATTTCATGATTTGAACAGACTAAGGATGTGGACTGGCAGAATTTTCACTTAATATCACCTTGTTTTTCTACAAGAAATTGTTAATATTGTTATTCACAATGCTACTGAACAGACTCCTCAAGCTGATGTTCATGGATTTCATATTACAGCACGTAGTTTATACTGCCACCTGCCAGCTAGTATGGATGACAGGTTTTCTTATTGGGCCTATATTTAATTCTGTGAATGTCACATATTGGGTATATGAGTTAGTGGCAGAGATCTATTACTAAACAGAAACTAATCATAGATGGTTTTCATTTAAAATATAGCAATTCTGCTATAGGATTTGCTAAACAAGTCTGTTTCCAATGCTTTTCCATGAATTCAAACAGCTTCCATTCATTACTCAAGGTCAGAAGTGTTGGAGGAATATGTAACTTGGAAAACACATTTTTCAGCATTCTCAAAATAAATCAATGGTGTCAAACACTTCAAGATTGGGAATATATAATGATTATATCTGACATTTTAAAATAGAATAGTCAGACAACAGAAACAAAAATTTTAATATTTTCTTTTTTAAATTTCTCTCTTAATGAAGGAGTAACAGCATATATAATCATCTGCAAATATATTTCTCAAATATGTGTTTGTGTAATGACAAGCTATATGCAAATCCGAGAAATACATGCACACTTCTTAAGTCTAATGGTGAGATGTGTGCTTTATGGCCGATGACAATGCAAATTCCATAGCAGGGAAGTTTATAACTATACATATTGTATAACTATCATTATTTCAGGTTATTTTAATTATAAAACCTAGGCAACTTTCATTACATCTAAAGAGGCCACATTTTCTACTCTCTAATGCCCGCATAGCAACATCCAGTTCATAAAACAATTTCATCAGAAATGATTATCAAATAATACAGAATATGTGACTTGAAAAGTTCTCTTCACAACTGGATATTAGAAATAATAGCAATTAAGAACTTTGTTCAATAGAAAGACCAGATAAATACAGTTATAATCAACTTCAAAGGAATTTTATTAAAGGAAAAGTTTGAATTTATGCTTTGGAATACAACTTTTAGCCAATGCTAAGCTCACTGCCAAGCATTACCAAAATAAATAAATAAATCGGGCCTATTATCTTCTTACGGTTGCTTGAGTCAATATATTTGGTTCTAAAGAACCATCAACTGTCATGCCAGCACCTTATAGGCCATACATTTCGCTCTTAAGTAAAGTGACCTTACCTTCACCTCAATTCTCTTTGAGTCATCTTTCACTTTTAGCTACATGTACATAGACAGTAACCACCCATCCAAGAAGTTGACATATTAGTTTTCCTATCTAATCGGCAAAACACAAATAATTCACTAGCAATTCTAAATAGTACATTCAGGAAATCAGACTTCAGTAATTTTCATTTAAATGTTTTATGAAAGTATTTTTTACAAATGGGAGAGTTACACGCAATTTGTGGAAAATTTGATATACTATTAATATGGCAACACATTATACATACATACATATAAGCGCACACCTTAACAGTATGTCATATTAACCTATTATAATAATAATTTGAAGCTGATCAACCTTCAAGACACAAATTTGCTGCCAAAGACAGGGATCGCATAATCCAGGTATGTACACCAGCTAGTTATTATCTGAGCAGCAGTAATGGCTGTGAACAGCAAAATGTAATCTCATGAAATGTCACAGTAAGTTATGAATATCTGAGCAGCCTAATGCACCTTACTAGCCATGAAGTGTGAGAATGTAATCTTATTACCTTTTTTATGGTTGCATTTTTTTTAATAATATAGGCTTTGAACTGATGTATAGTTTTTCTTTGCACCTTAACATGATTTGGTCTCTTGTGCCATACAGTTCATTTTTCAGAATTCCCCAATTCAATGTATAAGTCTTAGATTCAACTTCATAAACAATCTTTATAACAACCAACTGGCTGACATAATATTTTCTCTTTCTAGACTGTGGAATGATATGTAAGCATACAGCAATGATTTCCAAGCAACATATTTGAAGCATTCAAATACATCTTCCTAACTTTTACATTTCATTTTAATATTTCCCTGGATATTTGTAAATTTAAATATGTCATAAATATATCAATATCTGGATGAATTTTAAAAGCAATGGCAACTTTTGATATCTATAGATCATTCCTTCTCAATCATAATTTCACATTCCCAGGGATTACGTTTCACCAGAGATTGAAAAATAAAATAAATTAAACTCTCTTTCTTCAACCTCTTCACCAAACAGAATTACAGCATCCTTCAAATCCAAATTTTAAATTCCTGAAGCAATTACCCAAAAGAGTTGCATATCTCTATTAGCAAGACAAAAACACATTACAGTTTATCAATTCTCAAAAAAAAAGTTATCTACAGAATTTATTTATTTATATGCTGCTCATCTCACTGACAAGGCAAGTATAGGCAAAATACATTCAGGAAAAACAATTCCTCCCTTAATCTATTTATTACTAAAACTCTCATTGTGTTTATTATGTTTGTACCATCAACTTAGCCCAAATGTTGCATTATATCATAAGAGTTTTTGTTTTTATTTCCTCCTTCTCCTATTACTGTTTGTATTTTGTCACATCTTCATTTTAGTAAAATACAGTTTTCCATTCACTGAAACTGACCATTTTGCAAAAAAAGAAAAAAATTCTATTTGCCTTAAAGGAAAATGGAGAAAGGGAATAAAAAAAACCCATCAAGGCCACATAGCTGGTATGATTGACAGGATTAATTCATGCAATGCCAAATTTTGTTTTGATGTTATAATATAACTGAACCTATTCACCTAAGTTTTAATATCAAAACAATAATACATCAGAATGGACTCCAGTTCACAAAATATTTTTTCTAAAATAAATATGGTTAGAATATGATTAGAATAGAATATGATTACAATAGAATATGATTAGGATATGATTGGAATGGAATGGAATGGAACAGAACAGAATAGAATAGGACAATGAATGGAATGGAATGGAATGGAATAGAATCGGAATCGGAACAGGAACAGGATTAAGAATGAATAGAACAGAACAGAACAGAATTCTCTATTGGCTGAGTGTGATTGGACACACAAGGAATTTGTCTCTGGTTCATAAGCTCTCAGTGTACATACAAACAACACAGCGATAAGTCATACATCATAAAGCATAGTTATAATCATTAACTATAAGATACAAACAACAAATGGACTCCAGTCCACAAAATATTTTTTCTAAAATAAATATGAATAGAATAGAATAGAATAGAATAGAATAGAATAGAATAGAATAGAATAGAATAGAATAGAATAGAATAGAATAGAATAACAGCAATTGGACGGGACCTTGGAGGTCTTCTAGGTCAAACCCCTGCTTAGTCAGGAAACCCAATACCATATTTCTTCTTAAAAACTTCCAGTGTTGCAACATTCACAACTTCTGGAGCCAAGTTGTTCCAATGATTAATTGTTCTAACTGACAGGAAATTTCTTCTTAGTTCTAGGTTGATTCTCTCCTTGATTAGTTTCCCTCCATTGCTTCTTGTCTTGTCTTCTCGTCTTCTCCTCAGATGCTTTGGAGAATAGCTTGATTCCCTCTTCTTTTTGGCAACCCCTGAGATATTGGAACACTGCTATCATGTTTCCCCTGGTCCTTCTTTTCATTAAACTAGACATACCCAGTTCCTGCAACCGTTCTTCATATGTTTTAGCTTCCAGTCTCCTAATCATCTTTGTTGCTCTTCTCTGCACTCTTTCTAGAGTCTCAACATCTTTTTTACATCGTGGCGACCAAAAGTAGATGCAGTATTCCAAGTGTAGCCTTACCAAGGCATTATAAAGTGGTATTAACACTTCACATGAAGTCTATGTTATTGTAATAAGTTAACTTGTATTTTCCACCTCCTACCCCGATAGTAGAAGTGAATTATAATGATATGTGAGATTGATTTTGAGGGATTTGAGGAAGAGATGCTGCCTAGGAAATGATCAGACAAGAGAAGAGATCTTAATGTTAGAAGAAGAAACTTAGGAAGGACCCATCCTAATTGATCAGGTGGCTAAAAATGGACACGGGAGTTTTATACCTTCAGACCTGCAAGAGTATATTAATGTAGTCTTACAACAAAATGGAATTAATTAGCTAATCTCGTCATGTTTTCAGTCTAGTCTGCCTGGGAAGGCTGCCAGAAAAGCTCTGTCACATCACCAGAGTTCTGCTAAAATCTGGAAGCAAAACTAGGGAATTGCCATCACAAATTTTATTTCATTATTAATTTTTATTAACCAAACTATTATTACATCATTCAAAATATAAAAAGAACAGACAAGATTCAAGTTTGACAGAATCTTTCAAGATAGGATTGTTTCCAACAATAAATTTCTAAAAATATTGTTGTCCAAATCTATCTATCTATCTGTCTGTCTGTCTGTCTGTCTGTCTGTCTGTCTGTCTATGTATCTATCTATCTATCTATCTATCTATCTATCTATCTATCTATCTATCCCTTCATTTTCATTTATCAGCAAAAAATGTTACATACATTACACACACACACACACACACACACACACACACACACACACACCTATAGGCCATATCAATATACAGGTTCAAACACATATTACCAATAAAATTCTAAACAAACAATTTAAAATGAGAGTAGGGTACAATACAATAGTTATAGGGTAAAATACAATAATTTAATACATAAATATGTAAAATACAATAAATGACATAAAATTATATTTCTGTATCACCCCTGCAATCTACCCCAGTCAGGCCCACATATGCCGATCTCAGTCGGACCATTTTAGTCAGAAATTGTGCTGTATTAAATGTTGTTTCCCCGAAAATAAGCCCTCCCCCGAAAATAAGCCCTTCCCTGAAAATAAGCCTTCCCCTGGAAATACCATTTCCTCTGGTTAAGGTTAGGAAGACAGAGCTGGAAATCAGGTAAGATGGCAAGAGGAGTCCCGTCTTGCTCCACATGTCCCAAAATAATAAGACCTCCCCGAAAATAAGGCCAAGTGTTCATTTCGGGGTTCAAAAAAATATAAGACATGGTCTTATTTTCGGGGAAACACGTTAGGAGATGTAAGAACTAGACAGATTCCATTCAAAATAGATTAGTACAGAGAAAATAGGAAAAGAGAAATTATAACCTTATGTTTATTTTAAATTTATATAATGCCAGTGTCAACAAAATTGCATTGTAAGCATTTTATTTATCAGTGGATATGTTCTGAAAAACTTGTACTTTGAAATAGAGAAGATTCTGATTTATTTATTTATATCCCACTTTTATTGATTTTATAAATAATTCAAGGTACCACACGTACCTAATCCTCCTTCCTCCTCCTATTTCCTACAACAACAATCCTGTGAGGTGAGCAGGGACTAAAAGAGAGTGACTGGTCCAAACTGACCCAGCTGGCCCTCATGTCTATGGTCGGACTAGAACTTACTGTCTCCCAGTTTCTAGCCTGGTGTCTTAACTACTAGATCAAATTGGTCTCAATTTTTCAAGGAATGTCCAAAGTGATAAAAATAACTATATTTAATTCATAGTTGTCCACTCATTAAGCAATAAGATATTCAGAGCTTACAGATTTAAGAATAATTTTATAGACGATTTCTAATTTTCCTGTAGGAATAGCAAAGGTTATTACAATGCTCAATTTTACATGGAAGCATTCAAATGAAATTATAAGAATTTATTCTTATATTCTTCTGATTTTTATTGTAACAAGTTCACATTTTTAAAACATGATCTTTACAATCAGATTGTCACTTTTGAACTGCCCTAGGTAAAACCTAATCATACAAATAATCAAAATGTAACTTTATTGTAATACAGACATTAATATATAAAGGTAAAATATGTAACCTACAATCATATGGAAAGCAGGCATCTTCTTACAGAAAATAGATTTTCAAAATCCATTACATCACAGATTTATACATGAGCATTGAAAGCCAATAAATCACTTAAACTATGATAAAGAAACTCTTTTAAAATTTGCATCTACCTATAGTAAATATACCATGTTCTTTAATAGCTTGCTACTGCAATCTCTAAATCAGCTGCTGATTTATGGTTGTGACAGATTTTCAAAATCAGAAATCCATCACTGTATGCCATCTACTTAAAAATCAGTTCAACTTATGTTACTCAGAATTTAAATCTTACCGGTATGTAATATGAAAGTTACAGCAAAATATACCACATTGTTCATGTTATTTTCTTTACTATCTGAGTATAACAATATTCAATAATTATTTCTTAAAACAAGTGTAATTTTAGAAAGTTATTGAGAAAATGTTTTGAACATTTAAGCATAATAAGGCACAAAAAAATAACAAAACATTTGTGCAAATTTTCAAGCCTAAAGACACTCTCTATTTTTTAAAAAAAATTAAAACTAAATAATTGGCATCGTTTACCTAAATTATAAAATTACCTAAATTTATCTTCAAAATATTACTAAACATTATCAAGTGCATTTTATCAAACTTATACCGAAATCTGCATTAAAGTTTATACTTTAAGATTAATGCAAGTAATGCTAATTTTAAAAATAGCTAATTTGTTAAATACTTGACTAACATAAGTGGCTGTGGTAAATAAATCAGATACCATTAATTTTTCAATCTACTATCAGAAAATACAGGATAGAAAATCAATAGTGGTATTCAGCCATTGTCTACATGGAATTAATGAGGGAAATGTTTTTTTTAATGGCTTTTTAAAGTAATCCACATTTTGACTGCAAATCTTCCCTAATTCAGCTTCTCAGATTATTAAACTGAGGTGATGTGGATGCTGAACAACATATTTCCATTGTGGTTTGGCTGAAAGAGTTATGATGAAAGTACTGGTTATAAACAGGGGGATTCAATCTGTTTTAGATCCCTGCTTTTGGCCTCCATTCTCTTTTGTGGGACCTTGAAAAGCCACATGGTGCTGAATGCTAAGATCAAGAAGAATAAGACCTTGATAGATTCAAGGATAAACTTTATTTGTATCACTGAAGACTGGCTAGGAAAGAGCATATAATATGAAAGGCCCCGTTTCCCTCTGACCACCCTTGTGTTCTTCCTCTTGTTGCTGATGAGGCACATCTGGCCAAGCAAGGTCCTCTGCAAGACCTCCCCATAGCCTGGAGAGGCCTTCATGACACTGTGCCAGGCCTCACAAAGATATAGAGAGGCTTCATGTAGCCCTGCAAAGGCCAGCAGCTGCTTTGGCAGTCAACAGCCTCGTCAACAGCAGGAGGAAGACAACAATGGTTGATAGGGAGTTGTGCAGGTGCCAGAATGCAGGGTGGCCAAAAGGGCAGGGATAAGAGGAAAAATGGGTGGGCAGAGGTAGTTGAATTGCAAGTTGTGGGGCATAAATATGGAGATGAAATCAGAGGTGGATTCCTCCCGGTACGCTCTTACCTGTTGGTCACCGCAGAGCCGAAGAAGCTGGTGGCATTCGCGGCGCGGGGCTTCCCCCGCCCGCTTCCCCCGCCCGCCTGGATGCCGCCATTTGCGTTCTTTGGCCCTCTGCGCAAGCAGAACGCTTTGCGCATGCGCAGAGGACAAAAGAACACAAATGGCGGTGCCCAGGCGGGCAGGGGAAGCCCCGTGCCGCGAACACCACCAGCTTCATCGGCTCTACGGCGACCAACAGGTAAAAGCGTACCAGGAGGAACCCACCTCTGGGTGAAATGCTTGAATTTTCATCACAGCCCTGATCTAGAGGAACCGCGAATCAAGATCCTTAGCAGATGGTAAAGAGCTGCATTAAATCAATTATCTTGCATGACTAAGGCTAGGAGAAATAACAAAAATGGGAAAATAAGAACAAAGTTGTTGACATCTGTTTTGATACAAGGCACAATTACAAAGGGAGTCAGTGGCATTAAATACCAAAAATGCCCATCCAGCAAACTGTGTTTCAAGAGCGTGAAGGAACTGAGAATGTACCAGTGGCCATTATGGCACTGTTTCTCTCACATCCTGAAAAAAAAGTACTGGGTTTTACTAAGAGGAAATGAAAATTCTAAATTACTCTGGGCCATTCAGTGACTATCAACTATTTGTAATGACTACCATTCCTGAGTGACAATAGATAAGAGGTTCCTCAATAGCAGCTTCAGCCAAATCTGTACCTGTTTTGAAGAACCTCCAGTTTACCAGTCACTGAGTCCTCTTTTCTCTATCTCTCCCATGAAACATACTTCTCCCTTCTCATTTTTCACACTTAAATCATTGACAGTTGCACATTTACATTCTCTGTGTTCCCACTTTGAGAATCTTTTACCACTAATGAAATACAATACCAGAATCAAGCTGATTGATTAAAGTTGTCCCTATTTGCTTGCATTTATATATGCTGCTTAATGCTATTCTGGTCAAGTTTTATATTAAAATCCACAGAACTTTTGTTTGCTTTAGAGTGCCACCTAATGGACACTAGAAATAATGTACTACAAAGATACTGGCAAGATAAGGAAAATTGTTCAAAATTCCTAAAAATTAACAAAGATCAGTATTGCATAAAATGTCCACCACAATTTCATGATTTTAGAACATATATTTGCAAATATTTCTTTCCTTATAAAAATACATATATCTCTTTTAAAATATAATAATTCAAACTTGTATGTTTCATAGAGTTTATGCTTCTAGGTAGCAATCCTATACATGCTTGCTTTTCAATAAGCGCTATTAACTTTATATAGAGAAATATATTTTAAGTACATTATCAAAGTTAACCATTAATTCCAATTAATGTCACCTAGCCAGGCACCTAGTTCTCAAAGAGCCCTGTGCTACACATTTTTCTTCTATTAACTTAAGGAGCTGATAGCTTTCACGGCAGTTAACAGTGATCTGAAATGTAACATAATCAACAGTTGATATCTCAAAGATTCCCTGCATTTACATTCTCTGATGGGTTTTATTGTGGTGAAAAATACTTGAAAAATGAAAATTAAGCAATTTAAATCTGTTATTTGTAAACATGTTCTGAGCAGCTTTAATTATAAAAACAAAATAGAGCAGCAGAAATGTAAGAAATGCACAACACTGGCATTTCTTTAATGATGTTTAGGAAATGGAGATGCAATCTGCTTGTGGGGTGTATACCAGGGGTGGGTTCCAGTTTTCTTTGCTGCCGGTTCACTCAGGGACGCGCTGAGGGGGTGCGCACGCTTTGCGTGCACACCCACGCATGTGCAGTACTTTAAAAAAGCTTCTGCACATGCATAGAAGTTAAAAACAAGATGGTGTTTATATCAAGAAATCTACCCTGATATCTATATCAAGGTAGATTTCTTTAAAGTTTACCACCTGGTCCTGAAATTCTCAGCAAGAAAATTAATCACTGTAGTATTTTGCCAAATAATCAATAAATAAAAACCAGTCTTGAATACAGCTGCTTCATTTATAAAGAAAAGCTTGAGGAATGACACATTGAAAAAAATCAGTGAGGACTAGTCACAACTTTCCACTATATCAGGGGTCTCCAACCTTGGCAACTTTAAGACTTGTGGACTTCAACTTAAAAAAAGCTTCTGCGCATGCACAGAAGTTAAAAACAAGATGGTGGTGCCTACGGTGCCACCGGCAGAACCGGCTCGGGGGCATGGCAGGCCTGGGTCGCTGCCGGTTCTAGCGACCCAGGCCGCCAAGTTACTACCGGTTCTATAGAACCGGTCCGAACCAGGAAGAACCCACCTCTGATGTATACTGGCTGCCATGTTCTAAATAAAGAACATTACTATCTATCCTTAACTATTTATGTTTCACACAGTCATGCACAATGTGAACACTAGCATATAATAAACAAATTTGAAATTAAATAAATCTTAATCGTTTAAGCATTGGTCCATTATTATACTCTATGCAAGGTGAAAAACTGTTATTTTTTAAGTCATTCTTTGTACTAACGTCTGATTTCTATAACAGCACTTTAGCAGAAAGAGTTGTAAACAATTATACTGCTTGAGTAGGTCTTCGATAACTACAAGCTACTTCATTATAACAAACTGTACCGTTTATTGACAAGATGTCGTTTTCTACCGCATACAATTGTAACAGAGGAACAAGAAACAGGTTGGAAAATCACAAAGAACATGAAAAAAGTATTCTGAAAATAGTTAATTGATACCAGATGTAGGATTACTAGATAGCCTAATTAATTTTGAGGAGCTTGATTATTCATTGTTACAAATCAGGAAATACCAAAAAGAATTGAAAAAAACCAATTAATAACATCTCCCAATTATAATGTCAAGCATTCCGACTTTGTCAAAGAACCTCATTTGACGTCAGTAAAATGCTTCACAAAGTCTCCTTACTTTGTTCTGAAAGTAGAGTTCTGAGTATGACTGCACTCAAATAGTCTTCCAGTAAGAATGAAATCCTATATCAGTGATGGCGAACCTTTTTTTCTTCGGGTGCCGAAATAGTGCGTGTGCGCGCTATTGCACGCGTGTGCGTGCCCACGCCCATAATTGAAAGCCCCTCACTTGCCCCACCCCCCTGCACATGCGTGCGCAATCCCCCAATTCCCCGACTTCCAGTGGGCCCGGTGGGCCCGTTTTTCACCCTCCCCAAGCTCCAGAGATTTTCTTGGAGCTTGGGGAGGGTGAAAACGTTCCCCCCGCCACCCTGGAGGCCTTCCGGAGGCCAAAATCACCCTCCCAGAGTGTCCGTGTGAGCCAAAAATCAGCTGGTGGGTACGCACATGCGCACTGAAGCTGAGCTAGGGCAATGGCTCGCGTGCCGGCAGATATGGCTCTGCGTGCCACCTTTGGCACCCGTGCCATAGGTTCGCCATCACTGTCCTATATTGTATATCTGCTTAATGAAAAATGCAAAACAGTTGCAAATTCAAACTAATTAATTAATTAATTAATTCAATTAATATTAATTGAAGTGAATAGTGATATTAATTTATAATCATGTTAATTCACAAGTCCTGACCATTCAGCAATAAAGCATACTTCATTCAACACAGAGAATATACTTTTGAGGCTAATTTTGTTAATGTTGGGATCATACTTTAATTAGAATATGCTTTCATCAGGGAAACAATGTAATCTCAGGATCATAATGTACTCAAAACTCAAATACTGTAGCTGCAGGATATCCACAAAGAGTAAACTGTCATGCCATGAAATGCCTACAAAATAGCTACTCTCAGTCTGCTAAAATTATTAAGCATCTGAGATTCGACACTTACAGGTAGGTTCCTCTATTGCTGGCCTGCCTGCTACTGCCTGTAGTTTTTGCAACATACCAAAAATCAAAAGCATGAGACAACTTCCGAAAGGATAAAATTTCTCCAAGCAAAATATTTGGTTTCATGGCAGATTTTAACAAAACATACCATATTCTTCAGAGTATAAGACGCACCGGAGTATAAGACACACCTTAGTTTTTGGGGAGGAAAATAGGGGGGGGGGAATCTACCTACCAGGTATTCATCTGGCTAGCGTCCTTAGTCTGATCAGCTTTAGCACATTATTTTATCCCCTGGTTAGGGCTGAAAAAAACCTTTTTCGGAGGGAATAGCAATGAAAACAAGCCTGCAAAGACTTAGGGCTGGAAAAAAAACTTCTTCGAAGGGAGTAGCAATGAAAAAAATCCTACAAGCTGGGGAAATCGTTAACACCTTGTTAGGGCTGAAAAAACCTTTTTCGGAGGGAATAGCAATGAAAACAAGTCGGGAAGAGCCGGGGGCTGGAAAAAAAAGCTTCGAAAAAGCTACATTCGGAGTATAAGACACACCCCAATTATCAGTCTTTTTGGGGGGGGGAAGGTGCATCTTATACTCCGAAAAATACGGTATTTAGAAAGATAATATGACAGCCACATCACTTTTACCATCCAAGTTCCTTTGGAGCATAGTTAAGTTTCTTAGAGCTATATCTATGTTTCAAATGGGTCTAAGACAACTCACCACAACCAACTTGCTGCAGTCAATTCGCCACAGCCAACTGGCCACAGGACAATTCACCACAGCCAACTTGCCATGGGACAACTCAAAGCGGGACAACAGTTACACAATATCAAATAAATGCTGCAATAGAATCATTCAAGAAATAATGCAAAAGAAGGAACAAAATGAAATGTGAATGACAAAAATTAAAATATTTTTTTTATTATTTTAAATAATTAAATAAAATTGATGAATTGTCACACAGCAACTTGGCTGTGGCAAGCTGGCTTCAAGCAAGTTGACCATGGTGAGTTGGCAGCAATGAGTTGGCCATGACAAGTCGGTAGTGGCGAATTGTCCCATTCCGGGTTGAAATATGGAAAGCACGCAAATTATATTATTCCATTTTGTGTTAGACGCGTCTAGATTAAAAATAACATGACATTTTATCTATATAAGCTTAAACTACATTCTATTGTCTTCATATTTTGAATGAACTTTTAAGAATCCTAGGTGAGATGAAAGAGATAAAAGAGAAAAAATTGAAAAATACATCAACGTTCAGATTAAATTATCCCAAACCAAACTTTCACAAAGAAGTGTTCCAAAAGTCAAGTGACAAGTTGAGACACGTTCATAAAACTGTCTCCCTATTCCTAGCTAGAGCCAATATGAAAGTGAAAGTGAAACAGTTGGAACATACTATAATTTAAAAATAAAAATGAAACCTAAAAATAATATATAAGTAGATTAATGTGGTTGATAAATCCCACAAAATGGAAATCTTTGTTGGATTCTGTGTCCTTTTGCAACTAGATTGGATTGAACATTTATCACACTATTTTTAGTCCCAGCTTTTTTGAGAAGCTTAATATCAGCTTTTTATTTTTCTTAGCTTTTACATTACCAGGTTCCTTGATCTGTTCGTACGGCTTTTTAAACTGCATTTTCATTATTTAATGTCCTTTTCTCAATTAAGTTCTACTGCTTTATCAACATGGCTTCTCAAGTTGTATAAACTGTTTAAAGCTGCTTTTTGACTAGCAGTGGGGAAACAATCTAAATGGCAGGTTTTTTGAACCTTTGCCTGATTTCGTTGAGAAGATTCTTTCCCACAATGCAACTGCTGACAATGGCCTTATAGAAGGAGGACTGAACCCAGTTGAAACTACTACTATCAGCATCTTTTGCACAGGTTCGCCTGGTGCACCAATTGCGACTATACTTGGAGGAGGCGGCTCTACTCACAGTCACTCATGCCCTTGTCACCTCCCGATTGGACTACTGTAATGCGCTCTACATGGGGCTACCCTTGAAGAGTATTCGGAGACTACAATTGGTGCAAAATGCGGCTGCACGTGCTGTGGTGGGTGTTTCAAAATACACCCACGTAACACCCATACTCCGCCAGTTGCATTGGTTGCCCATTGGTCTCCGGGTACGATTCAAGGTGTTGATCATCATCTTTAAAGCCCTACATGGCTTAGGACCAGGTTACCTCCGGGACAGCATTCTGCCTCATATTTTCCTTCGACCGGTCAGGTCCCACAGAGTGGGCCTCCTCCGGGTCCCGTCAGCTAAACAATGCCGACTGGCGGGGCCTAGGGGGAGGGCCTTCTCTGTAGGGGCCCCTGTTCTCTGGAACCATCTTCCCCCAGAGATCCGAATCATCTCCACCTTGCTGGCCTTCCGAAAAGCCATTAAGACATGGCTCTTCCTGCAGGCAGGGTTCTGAGACAATTTTACATCTGAGGTCTCCCCTATGTATGCATGGTGTTGTATGTATTTTTTTAACTTTTTTAAAATTGTTTTTAATGATTTTATTGTTTGGTGTTCTTTAAAATGCTGTACGCCGCCCTGAGTCCTTAGGGAGTAGGGCGGCATAGAAGAATTCCCAAATAAATAAATAATAAATAAATAAATAAATCTTAGTCTTAAGGGTTGTATACAGCTTTCTGAATCAGAGACAACATGCCTTAAATACCAGTTGCCAAGGAACAATTGTAAACAAAAGCCATCTCCCTTTAGTTTTGCCTGTTAATTTCTCTATGTATCAGCCAATAAGAAATCTATATCAAAGTAGATTTCTTTAAATTCTCAGCAAGAAAAGTAATCACTGTAGTATTTTGCCAAATCATCAATAAATAAAAACCAGTCTTGAATACAGCTGCTTCATTTATAAAGAAAAGCTTGAGGAATGATACCTTGAAAAAAATCAGTGAGGACTAGTCACAACTTTCCACTATCCAGGGGTCTCCAACCTTGGCAACTTTAAGACTTGCGGACTTCAACTTCCAGAATTCCTCAGCCAGCTTTGCTGGCTGAGGAATTCTGGAAGTTGAAGTCCGCAAGTCTTAAAGTTGCCAAGGTTGGAGACCCCTGCATACTGTGCTTGTATTGAAAACTGCAGATGAAAAAATATTCCTTAAAACATTTCAATGATTTTGTTGGAATACAGGAAGCCATACCATGCTTCAACACCAGAAAAAAATGATAAAGGAGAGAGTGAAGTTAAGTAGATGAGATGCAGAATGCATCTTAGTTCAAAAGTAATTATCATTTATATGTCAAGTGAGAACTCTATTTTTGTTTGCTTTCTTGACTGTCAATGGTGTTCTCAGGAGTCCTCCAACATCAAAGTTCAAAAGTAACAATACTGTTTCTGTCCTGTTTCTTCAAGGCCTGGTGATAAAATAATAACCTGGGAATTTTGGAATATACAATTTCATCACATCTGAAAAGCATCAGATATAGCCTAAAGCTGTCTTCAATAGTCACACAAATGATTACTGATATATGATAAAATAATTTGAAATACTGATATAATTAATGTTTGGCTAATTCTAACATTAGAACATTTAAAATTTTAAATTTCACTATGAAAACAAAAATTAGCATTGTTATTACTTTGGGCTTAAAGGCAGAGAGTAATAGATAATTGTTTAGAGTTCTATTCTTACTAAACTATAAAGATAGAAATTGGACTAATAAGGAAACACTTGTCTGATACTGTATACCACCTGAAAGTGGTTAGAAATGTAAAAGAGATGGTACAGCAATATGGTTTATACTTATCTAATACCATCATCAAAATTATGTCAGCAATTCAATCCATCCTTCTGAGGTCAGTAAAATGAGGACCCAGATTGTTGGGAGCAATATGCTGACTCTTTCATGGGGCTTCAGACTATCATCTCTTCAGCCCCATGAAAGAGGGTTTGAGAGGCAAACATTATTCCAGTGACGAGGAAGTGAAAACTGCAGTGAAGAAGTGGCTCAAAGAACAGTCAACCAAATTTTACGAGGCAGGGATACATGCTCTCATTCGAAGGTGGAACATTGCTTTGAGAGAAGCGGTAACTATGCTGAGAAGTGGGATGTGATCCACAGAGGACCAGCTTCATTTTGATGTATGCTACATGTTCCTGTGTTGATAATTATACCTGTCCTAAAGAAAATGGAATTACTTTTTGACTCACCCTCGTACTTGTTATCAAGACTGTGATTCTGATACTTCGCATTGCGTTATTATATTAAAAGTGAGATCAGAAGAGTATTGATACTTTTCAGCTTTGATGTTGGAGAAGATTTCTGAGATAAACCATGTATATAGCCAAGAAAACATATGGATCACTGAACAAATCAACCTAAAGTTCTCATTTGAGGCACAAATGATCAGGTTCAAATAATTCTATTCTGACAAATTATGCAAAGACCCCGTGTTCTCTGGAAACAACGTGAATGCCAGGAAAAGCAGCAAAGTGGATGGAATCAGTTATAGTGGGAATGGGTACATCCTTGGAAAACCTGAAGCAGATGATTAGAGACTGATTGTCACGGAGAAAGTCTGTATAGTTGCACCAAATTTGATGGCACATAATCAATATATATGTACTTTTGTTTCTCCATTTGACTTGAACTACGTAAGCAATTTTGAAACAAATGACAATAATAATTATTTGAAACTGCATATCCATAATAATACATTATGTAAATTGTTCTATGCACTTGTAACAGCTTTACAGATGACTTTAAAAACTAAATATATTTTCTGTTACAATATTATTTAGTATTATGACCAAAAAAAAGTAATGGAAAAATAAACAGCCTATGCAGACTGACAGCACAAACAGCACATTAAAACTTCTTATATGTAAGCAGTACGGTGTAGAGCACGGGTGTCAAACTCGTGGCATCACATTGCCGTCATGTGACATTTTGTGACATTTTTCCCATTTGCGGAGCTGGGGTGGATGTGGCCTGTGTGTGACACATCCGGCTCGCAGGCCGCCAGTTTGACACCCCTGATGTAGAGATAAAAAGAATAAAAATTATGTTTGGGATAGCACACAGATTATCTTTAATGCTACTACCTATCTTTCAAGAACTGTTCTACCGGTTTCCAATCCTCTGACTCTTATGCATGTTAGACACAGAGTCTCTATATCAGAAGTGGATTATAAAACCCTTTACTACTGGTTCGTGCGTGCGCGATACTTCTGCGCATGTGCAGAAGAGTCCCGGGCGGGTGGGCGGAGCCTCCCGCCGCCGGCGCTACCGGTTCTTAGAACCGGGCCGAACCGGGAGCAACCCACTGCTGCTCTATATGCGGTTTTCTGAGGATTAAAATATAAAATTTCAAAAAAGGAAATTAATTTTAAAAAATACAAACCTCCTGGCCATCTAGTATAGAGGTATGTTGTCAGGAAAATCAAAACTTTCTTGGGGAACAAACCAATCTCACAGATAAATAAAATCAAACTTTATTTTAAAAAGCAAAAAGTAAATAATAAAAGTTAAATTTTACATATAAAAATACAAATATTCAATACTGAAGAGGCTATTGGTAGAGCTCTCCAATCATACTAGAAAGCTATTTAAAAGAAATATATGAAAGAAAATGCAGTATTCCAAAAAGACTATAAGACAGTAGTGTTTTGTCACAAATGGTTCATTTTTAAGTTATTTTATTTTACTCTAAAACAATACTTCCCAATCCTGGGTAAATTACCCAAAGTTGGATAAAAGTGGTTTTTCTTTATTGTTAAGGACACCTAATCCCATTACTAATCACAACAGACATATTTAAATTTACTTAAAGATTGCCATATATACTAAAATACATTTTAAAAATCTCCCAAAATATTCCTATTAAGGTGAAAACCAATGAAATTACCAAAAGGAATTGCTGAAATAAAATGTCAGATTATTCGATGATATTGTTTTTAATACAAGTAGTCAGGGGTGGGTTCCTACTTACCTCGCTGCCGGTTCACTTCCTCCCAAGCCGCCTGTGTGGTTTGTGTGCACACGCAGTGCCAAAAAATCCAGAAAAAAAGCCGGAAACAAGATGGTGACCGCATGCACAGTGCCGGAAACTTGGCTTCTGCGCATGCTCAGAAGAAAAAAAATTCAGGGAAAAAAATTCAAAAAAAGATGGCAGCGCCCACGGACCGGCACCAACCGAACCGGATCGGTGACATCATTGTGATGTCACCAGTGAGTCGCTACTGGTTCGGGCAAACCGGTCTGAACCGGAAGGAACCCACTCCTGCAAGTAGTCCTTATGACCATTCATTCAGCAACCATTTGAAGTTATGACAATGCTGAAGGAAGAGACTTACAACTGATCCTTGAAATTCAGTAAGATTTTCTGATAAGTGTTTTTGAGTAATGAAGGAAAAAGTTTGGGAAGCGTTTTTTCTAAAGCCTCATAAAACAACAGAACTGGTTAGGCATTTCAAATTAATTTGATAGGTTACAAGAAAATTATATACAAAATTGGGATCTTCATGCACAACCTGTTATGGAGTTCTCTGAGGCTGAAGAGTAAAACTTTACAGGTCTCCCAGCTTGCAATTCAAGAGGCACCTGTCATTAACCACCTATGAATGATAGGTATGATTCAATGCAGGTGGCCACTGAATTAGGAGGAAAAAAGTCAGAGACTCTCTTTGGAAAAGTACCAAGTGCTAAATCATATACTAAAATAGGCTGTAACACTGGAGGTCAGCACAGTTCTGTAAGAGATATTTACACTTCTCATTAAGCTCAGTCAGCTCTACAACAGGAAACTTAAACTTCCTTGTTGGAAAACTGTTTTCTGTGGATATTTTTTTTAGTGAATCTGATGTCTGCTTGGGCTCCTCTTAACATTCCTGTCTCTTAACTCTTAGTTTATTGTATTAGTTTGTGGTGTTACATAATTTATTAGCCAGGCAAAATGGTCCAAATATTTGACTAAATTAGCTTTAGCTTCGTCTTGGCTACTGGTAGATACAAACATACATACACATAGTCAGGTCAGGTTTGTGTGTATTGGGACAAAGATACATTTTTTGACATTTGAGCTACCACACTGAATCTGAAATGAAACACTCAAGATGTGAGTGAAGACTCTCAACTTTAATTAAAGGGGTTTGACAAAAGTATGGCATTAACCATTGACGGAATTACAGCTATTTTAATACACCCAACCCCATTTTTGATGGCTCATAAATGATGGACAAACAAACAGAATTATAAATATTAGGATTGTTTTTAATACTTAGATGAAAATCTTTTGCACTCAATGACTGCCTGAAGTCTAGAACTCGTGGACTAGCCCCAATGCTGAATTTCCTCCTTTGAGATGCTTCGCCTGCTTTTACTGCAGCTGCCTTCAGCTGTTGCTTGTTTGTGGGTCTTTCTACTTTCAGTCTTGTCTTCAATAAGTAACAGCTTGCTCTATTGGTGTGATGTCGAACCTATGGCACGTAGAGCCCTCTCTGCGGGCACGCGGGCACGCGGGCCGTCGCCAAGCTCAGCTCCACCGTGCATACGCGCACACCTCCCGCCGGCCAGCTGATTTTTGGGTATCTGCCGCGCATGCATGGAGGGCAGGGCGCATTCCCAGGCTCCGGAGGCTTTCCTTGAGCTCTGGGAGGGCGAAAACGGCCTCCCCCAGGCTCCAGAGGTCCTCTGGAGGCTCTACAGGGGCTGGAAACAGGCCCATTTCCGGACTTCCGGGAGAGCCATTTTTCGTCCTCCTCAGGCTCCGGAGGCTTTCCTCGAGCCTCCGGAAGGGTGAAAACGGCCTCCCCCAGGCTCCGGAGGCGCTCCAGAGGAGGCTGGGCACGCAGGATGGTGGTGTCGCGCACACATTGCATTATGAGTGCCGGCATGCAATGAGAAAAAGGTTAGCCATCACTGCTCTATTGGATTGAGATCAGGTGACTGGCCAGTGAAGAATATCCCATTTCTGTGCTTTGACAAACTCTTGGTTACTTTTGTTGTATGTTTTAGGTCATTATCCATCTGCAATATGAAGCGGCATCCTATCAGTTTTGCAGCATTTGGTTGAATCTGAGCAGAGAATGTAGTCCTATACCCTTCAGAATTCATCCTACTACTTTTATCAGCAGCCAGGTCAACAATAAATGCCAGTGACCCAGTTCCACTGGCAGCCATACATGCCCATGCATAACACTGTCTCTGCCATGTTTGACAGATGATGTAGGTGTGCTCGGATCATGAACTGTTCCTTTCCTTCTCCATATTTTTTTCGTCATCATGGTACAAGTTAATCTTGGTTCCATCAATCAAAAGAATATATTCCAGAACTGGGAAGTCTTTTTAAGGTGTTTTTGGCAAAGTCTAATCTGGCCTTCCTGTTCCTGAGTGTGGCCAGAGTTTGCACCTTGTTATGAAGCCTCTGTATTTAACATTTGTGATGCCGTCTCTTGTCTGTAAACTTTAACAATGACACATCTACCTCAAGAGTGTTCTTGACTTGGCTAGATGTTGTGAAAGGGTTTTTCTTACCCAATGACAGAATTCTGTAGTCATCCACTTTAGTTATCTTCCATGACTTTCCAGGCCTTTTGCTGTTGCTGAGCCTGCTAGTTAATTCCTTCTTTTTAAGAAAGTTTCAAAAAATTGTTCTGGCCATTCACAGTGTTCTTGTTCTCTCTCTCTCATAGATTTTGCTTTTTTAGCCTAATGATGGCCTTTTTCATTTCATAGACACCACTTTGGACCCCATGTTGAGAGTTCCAGTGAACAGCTACCAAGTACAAATCTAACACTCAGAACTTCATACTTTTATCTGTTTGATTTGTCACAGAGTACCAAGGGAGCAGGCCACCCCTGGTCATGAAAATGCTACTCAGCCATTTATCCATCACCAAATATGGGGGTTGCTATATTAAAATGGCTGTAATCCCTCAATGGTTATTGTCCCATCAGAGAAACCTGATTATCTCTCTTTTTTTCATACTGTGTGTGTTTGTGTTGCTACAATTTTCCTGGACTTCCTACAATTGAAAATGCCAATTTTTAATAAGATGCTATGGGGCAATAGTAAACCACTTTTTTCTAGCTTCTCTGGTGTTTCTCTAGTGTTCTGCCCTATTTTTGGAACAATAAAAGTGTTTTTATACCATATCTCTAATAGAGGAGCCATGGTATCTGAATCAGAACATGACCAAGAGTCACATCACACTGCACAAGATGGGGAACATATTCAGTGGCAGGAAAGGGAGGGTGTATGAGCCCTGCCCAATTGGCAAACTATTTACCTTAAATAGTCAAAATAAATACTTCAGAAATTTTCACTATTAAATACGTAAAGTCTGATTGTTTAAAAAATTAACAGATGTGATTCATAGATATGAATATATTTTCCTTATGAGGAAGGAAAGCATTGGCTTGTGGAAAGAGTATATACTTCTCAAACTGAAGTTCAACTGTAGCATTATGCATTACATTATTTCTCAGTAGTAATAAAACACATCTATACCTCAATTCCTAGAGAACAGGTCTAAACTTATATCCAGACTAATGTCAAAGTATTCTAGATGGAAGATACCAGATGGAGATGGGATTGGGTAAAATATGTGCAATGTCCTGCATATTACCCACCTCCCAAAACACTGTGTATGACAAAGAAAAATGCCTACCATTTCACAAAAGAAAAGCCAATCATACTGGATAACATTTCCCATGCTAGGTCCTCCCAAATATTTCTAGCTGCATCCAATTTATACAGTCCATTCACATATAGGAATATGCCTGGCAGACATTGACAAAAATCCAATTCACTGTAAAGTACACCTTGGTATACTCTAGCGGGGAAAGGAGGGGGCAATTTTATATTTAGATTCTGTAAGGCTCTATAATTCAATTTGAATCATTTTTAACAAAACTCATATTGCAAATATGACTTATAATTGTTTTCCAATAGGTTGAAATAAAATATACCAAACAGCTGATACAAATTGCTGATACACTATACACTTGCAATACTGTGTACAAAATGCTGCAATGCTCTAGAGAGTTCAACAAACTTTTATATATTCATAAGCATAAAAAGTATGACTGTCAAATACTTTTTGGACCCAGGAATTAATGTGTGAGGTCTTCTGCTACTGCTATAGAAAAAAGTGATAATATTTTCGATTTTTAAGTCAAAAATCCACTAGTTAAAGACAATGGAGACAATGCAGTATATATAGCCTAGATTCATAATCACTTTATGTTTATGGCATAATAAAGCTAGGCCACAATTATTCTTGACAAATCTTCTATTTCTGCAGCTTACTTCTAGCAAATGCTTAGGGCTTAAATGACTATACATATATAATCCCTAACTCACACTTCAAAGTAAAGAACTATTATAAATATATCAGGAATAAAACAACGCAAAATTTTCTCTTTCTATACTTTTACTACATGTTTTATTAAATTAGGAATGTTCTTCCTCTAATTTACATTGCAGAGCCTAAATTTAAGTAAATATTTCAGATTTTATCTAAACCAAGTTATATCAAATCCAAGTAGAACTTTGTGAAAATGTAGGCTATAACTTTTAAGCAAAGATCTCATGAGGAATGTGAAATGGTGCATGTTGTGTGCCCAAACAATTTTATTTCAGTTTTTAAGACCATTTCAGATGCGAGACATGGTCTTAAAAGTCAGGCCAATCATTAATTTTGGCTGAGCCAGAGGAAGTAATTATTCTCACATTCTAAAGTTTATGCAATATATATATATGAATTGCCCAGATTATCATATAATTACTGTTCTCTGTCACCAAACTGTAATACTCAAATTTAATGTCATTTAAAGCCTAATAATTGTATTTAATATTAATCAGCCTAAACCCTTTTCTAAGAGAACTTCCACTGTTAGGAAAAATTGAGAGTACAAAAAGTTGAGGGTCTGCAGTACAAATAATGATATATCCTATAGATCACGGGTGTCAAACTCGCAGCGTCACGTTGCTGTCACATGACGTATTGCAACTTTTCCCTTCGTGGAGCTGGGGTGGGCGTGGCCTGCACCTGATGCATCCAGCCCGTGGGCCGCCAGTTTGACACCCCTGCTATAGATATATCTATACATTTGCAGAGCCATCAATTACAAACTTACAATAGGATATATTAGAAGTAGACCAATATTACAAACAAATAAAATAGCCTATTTTAGGGTGCAAATTTTAACATCTACCTTGTGCTTTCATTATACATTTATAAAGTTACAAGTGGCAGAAAAGTTGTTTGACAACAAGAATTTGAAACAAAGTCCCAGAAAATGCAAGCAAAAATAAAAACTCTGAGGAAAAAAAGCAATGCAACGTTAAATGAGTTAGTCGGCTTTTCTTCCAGGCAAATGCAGGCAAATGCAGCAGCTTGCTAAACTCACCCCCCTATTACAAATGGCCAATTGTACATTTGTGTTTAACCACAGTAACATGAACACGGAGAGAATGTACATTATTTCATCATCACATGTTTTTCTTCATTTGGAGTGAAACATAAGAAAGAAAGATAAGTGACTCACCAGATTGAACACAGTTTCTACAATATCCCTGTTGGATACTTCCCCAACTTCCACCAATCCTGTCAGAACAGCAAATTTCATCCTGATACCCCGGATAGGGATGCCTGGATTCAAAGACTGCTTTTCAGCTGAGCTTCCATCTTTTCCTTGTCCAGAACCACCTCCTCCTCCTCCTCCTCCTTTATCATCCCCTGTTGACGGAGAGGAAGAGCTCTGTCTTTCTTCACTAGCCATAGTTAGTTCACTTCCAGAAACACAGAACAGACACTGTAGCCTGAATCTTCAGGTCCAGTTCTTAAAGCACCTTGAGAGGCAGCACAGCAACTTGAGTCGAGACTCCTCCTCCTCTTCTTCCCTCAGTGGCAGGGCCTGGGCAATGGTCTGTTGAAAGAAGGTCATTCCAGAAAGACAACAGTAAGTACAGAGGCACTTTGTTAAACAATATTTACAAGCCTGCCAGCTACCTAACTATAAAACTCTGCTCCCTTTTCTGGAAGCACACGCCTCCCTCTCCCTCAATAAAACCAGAGCAGGAGCAACCACACCGCACAGGTAAGCTCCTCCTCGCTGCAAATGTTCAACTTGCTCGCACCCGAGAGGAAGAAGAGAAAAAATGGTTTCCTAAAAGACTGTTCTTTTTTTTAAAAAATAATATTGTAGATTTGAAGAGGCACCACCCTCCCCGGGGCTATTCTCCAGCCTCTCTCCTGCTGCTGCCCTTGTCTTTCAGCAGCTCCGGTAGGAGCAAGCGCTCTCCCTGCTTCTTGCCCCTCGCGCGCCCAGTCACAGGTGCAAGGACGAAGTCGGGCCAGCGGGGAAGTTCGCACTCACCCAGCCGAGCTCTCCGCTCCCGGGACGACCGGGGCCAAAGGGCAGGGAGACGCGCCTTCTAATGCCAGGCGGCTGATCCAGACATGGAGATAGATGTCTTCTTCGTTTCTCCGCCACCAGACTGGCGCTATGCCGACCTGAGCTGGATGGAAACCAAGCGGGAGGTTCCGCTTTGGGTGTGGGGGAGGGGAAGACGCCTGAAAGTTTTTTTGGTTTTTTTTCCCCTCCGGTGCAGCTACTTCACTCTGCAGTCGCCACGGTTAGCTCGTCCATCGCTTCCTGCTCGCTCCGGTTGCTGCCGCCATGATAGCGATAAGCCGAGCCCGAGGAGAGTTGCCGGGCGAGTCACAATGCGCCTGCGCGGTCAGGAACAGGCGGGGCGGGCCACAAGCGGGACGCAGCGGGCTCGGAAAGGGAGGCTTCCGCGCAGCCTCAGGTGAGTTAGGTGTGTCCAGGTGAGAGACGCAGCGTACAAAGTAGAAAGAGGAGGAGGAGGAAGAGGCTGACCTCTGTTTTCCCTACGGGAATGGAGGCAGTTTCCAGTGAAAATCGCCGTTAAGAAGGAGGATGTAAAATCAGTTTTTAGTATTGGATTAGACCAGTGTTTCTCAACCTTGGCAGTTTGAAGATGTGTGGACTTCAACTCCCAGAATTCCCCAGCCAGCAACGCTGGCTGGGGAATTCTGGGAGTTGAAGTCCACACATCTTCAAACTGCCAAGGTTGAGAAACACTGGATTAGACGCTGAAGCAAATCCTGTTTCTCCGCTCTTTGGGGAAGGAAACTGATGATTGATAAGAGTCAGGTGGAATATTAGATGTTATGGTTCATTCGAAGTGCAGTCTTGTAAATAAGGATTTGGGTTTTAATCATATTGAATTCAGCAGGAAATGTATTTTCTCTTGGAAAAAGAATCAGGACATTGCCACATGGGGGGAAATGGCATTCTCTGCTCCTGTGAAAATTATAAGAACATGAAACTACTTTTGGCTTGACTGCAGTTTATAAATAATTTTTAAAGTGGATTTTTTTCCTGCATTTGTGTCATACTAAATAGGGTGGTTAGGGGACACCCTAAGATGCTGAGCTTGTCGATCAGAAAGGTCGGCGGTTCGAATTCCTAGCGCCGCGTAACGGAGTGAGCTCCCATTACTTGCCCCAGCTTCTGCCAACCTAGCAGTTCGAAGGCATGTAAAAATGCAAATAGAAAAATAGGGACCACCTTGGTGTGAAGGTAACACCGTTCCGTGCGCCTTTGGCGTTTAGTCATGCCAGCCACATGACCACAGAGACGTCTTCGGACAGTGCTGGCTCTTCGGCTTAGAAACGGAGATGAGCATCGCCCCCTAGAGTCGGGAACAACCAGCATGTATGTGCGAGGGGAACCTTTACCTTTACCTTTAAATAGGGTAGTTAAGGCTAGAAATCTGAAGACTATGAATTCTAATCCTGTTTTGGGCACAAAGCCAGCTGGAATCCCATGGGCCAGTTATTTTCTCTCGGCCATATAAACAGGGCAATGTCAAACCATTTCTGAATAAAACTTGTCAAGAAAAGTGAAAGGACTTGTCCAGGCAGTCATAGAACATAGAATAATAGAGTTGGAAGGGACCTTGGAGGTCTTCTAGTCCAATACCTTGCTCAAGCAGGAGACATACCATTTCAAACAAATGGTTGTCCAAGCTCTTTTTGAAGCCTCTAAAAGTCTCCCAAGAATCAGGCATGATTGAATGGAAGAAAAAAAAATAGGGCTTGCATATACCGTATTTTTCGGAGTATAGGACGCACCTTTCCCCCCCTAAAAGAAGCTGAAAATTTGGGTGTGTCTTATACTCCGAATGTAGCTTTTTCGAAGCTTTTTTTTCCAGCCCCCGGCTCTTTGTGGCTTGTTTTCATTGCTATTCCCTCCGAAAAAGGTTTTTTCAGCCCTAACGAGGTGCTAACGATCTTCCCAGCTTGCAGGCTTGTTTTCATTGCTACTCCCTCTGAAGAAGATTTTTTTTCAGCCCTAACCAGGGGATAAAATAATGTGCTAATACTGACCAGACTAAGGACGCTAGCCAGATGAATACCTGGTAGGTAGATTTTTTCCCCTATTTTCCTCCCCAAAAACTAAGGTGCGTCTTATACTCCGGTGCGTCTTATACTCCAAAAAATACGGGTAATTGAAAAAAATGTCTTTGAGCATCTGAATCTAGGTTCAACATGTTTAACTTCCCAAAATTGCTGAAGCAATTGCAAATAAATAAAATCTTTGTTTGAGGATGAAACAATAAACATTGCTAAAAGGGGGGGCAATGGCCCATTGCTATATTGCAGGTTCTGCACAATCAAAAACCAAGCATCTCTAGGGTTAGAAGTTGAGTTAGGGAAATAAGAATTTTACACACTCTGGGTTTTGAATGTATTTTATACATGTTGCATTTATTGAAGTAAACACACATAAGCAAATAGTGTTAGTTGAATGCACATATTTTTATATCTAGTTAAGAATCTGGAAAAATCTAATGTTAGCATATAAATAATACACATGTAATAATTCAAACAAATAATTCAGTATGCAAATGACTGATGAGTTGCAAAGTCTTATTACATATAATAACCTAGCTTTCAGAGTAGCTAAGCTTTCATGCTCATTCGAAGAACCTGCATGGTTTTGCAAAACCACATACTTTTCATCTCATCTTGAATTTCCTGTTTTCTTATGTTTTAAAGTGTGCTAATGCACAACAAAATGTAAATGATATATTGCAAGCACAGGTGTTTGCAATGGGGTAAATGATAGCATGTTGACAGAAATGATGTGATTTACATATCAGTTGTGATGCAAGTACCCTTTGCATAAGTCCATAATGAAAAATGCTTTAAAACTACCTCAAAGTTTTTGTTACTGTTATACTCCCATTTTATTACTGTTCTTTTAAGAATGTTGGTAATCATCTTTAAAGCCCTTCATGGCATGGATCCAGGCTACTTAAAGGACTGTCTCATCCCACTGGGATTGGCCCATCCCATGCATCCTGCCAGAGAAGGCATGCTGCGGGCTCCATTTGTCCGATTTGTTAAATATGTTAATAGGGAGAGAAGCCTTGGACAAAGGCTTCCCTCAGGTCCACATTCCAGACGGAAAATAATAAAGGTTTAAAATCATTGATTCACAGTACAGGCGGGAAAATAGAGCAACAAAATTTGCCAGACCAATCCTCGAATACAGCTCACCTGTCTGCAACCCGCACTGCATATCGGACATTAATACAATTGAGAGAGTCCAGAAATACTTCACAAGAAGAGTCCTCCACTTCTCTGCTTGCAGCAGAATTCCTTATTCCACCAGACTTAAAATTTTGGGCTTAGATAACTTAAAACTTCATCGCCTTCGATTTGATCTAAATGTAGTTCATAAAATCATCTGCCACAATATCCTACCTGTCAATGAATACTTCAGCTTCAACCGCAACAATACACGAGCACACAATAGATTCAAACTCAATGTAAACCGCTCGAAATTCGACTGCAGAAAATAAGACTTCAGCAACAGAGTGATCAATGCCTGGAATGCACTGCCTGACTCTGTGGTTTCTTCCCCAAACCCCAAAAACTTTAACCTTAGATTGTCTACAGTTGACCTCACCACATTCCTAAGAGGTCTGTAAGGGGCGTGCATAAGCGCACCATCGTGCCTACCATCCCTGTCCCTCTGTCCTATTGTCCAAATTTACCTATACCTACTTTGCTTTTGTTTATGTTTATATCATACCTGTTATCTTGTACACGTGTTGACAAAATAAATAAATAAAATAAATAAAATAAAAATAAATAAAATAAACCTCAGTGGTTGGACTGCCTGACAGCTCCCGTCAGACAGCAGCAGCAGTCAGTTGTACCGGTCTCCCAATAAAGAGCTGTAGTCACTATACTGAAGTACTGCCTCTGTTATGTCCCTAAATATACATCTTTAATTCAACCCCAACTTTAACACGATTATTCCAGCTGGCAGGGTCGAGAAAGGCCGCCTCTGCCATGGCATTTGCTCTCTGAAACATCTTGCCCCTCCCATGTGAGGTTGGCCTCAACATTCCTGAACGTTATTAAGGGCCTAAAAACCTGGCTCTTCCAGTTAGTTTGGGGCCCCAATGGGGGAGCATCACAGTGGTTGATTAACAACAGATCCCTCTTCCCTCCACCCTGCTCCCCTCCCCATCTGTAATTGGATCAAAGCGTTTGCGGGTATTTTATTCTTTCTATCTATCTGTCTATCTATCTATCTATCTATCTATCTATCTATCTATCTATCTATCTATCTATCTATATCTATCTGTCTATCTGTCTTTCTATCTATCTAATCTATTTATTATAATTGCAAGCCCCCCAGAGTTACCTTGATAGTAAGATGGGTGGCCAATAAACTTTATAAATAAATAGATAAATAAACAAATAAAATTGCATTTTATATCTTGATTCTTGCATCAATGCAGCATTTGAATCTTTTTATTAAAAGTGAAGTCTAACCAAGTTAATTTACCAAGATTAGGGTAAGTAGACTTTTAAATTTTTATATAGTTTGGGCCATATGCGAGCACGACATCTCTCTGCTACGAATTAAAGCAAAGCGGAATTCCATCCAAGGCTGAAAAAGATGCTTCTATCTTAACTTTTAAACTAGCAGTTTCCACGTTTTTCCCTTCCCTTTTCTCTTCCCTTTTCCCTTCCCTATTTTCTCTACTATTTGCTTTTGTCCTTTTTTTTGTATGTTATGTTATAAACCAATAAAATGCTTAATTTAAAAAAAGGTTTCCTTTTTCAGATTTATAACCTTCAGCAGAATCTGAAGAGGAGGGTTTAAAATCAGCAAGTTGGCAGATGGAACATCACAGTGCCAGTACCATTCATTTTGATGTGATGTTGGCAAGTGTGCGAAAGGCACACAGCTTATGGGGCAGGGCCCCATCTGCCATCTTCCTGGTTTTGTTCCCCTGCAGATACAACTGAGCTGATTTAAGGAATAGCGAAGAGATACTGTGGTTGATCTGAAGAAAAGATCTAATGGAGATTGTCAGGGAATTGCACAGAAAGTGTCTAAATGAAGTCAGAGACACTGACACGAACTTATAGTTTTATATAAATAAATATATTTTAGATCTATAATTACAACAAACAAGATAATCAGGCAAACAGGAGCATCATGAGATACCGTAAACCACAGAGCATACAGGGCACACAGAAGAAAAAGGTGGAGTCGGGAAAGGGAAACTCCCCCTCCACACCCATAGCAACCAATCACAGCGCAGATTGCTTCACGCAGGAGCCAGCAGTCTCCAATCAAGTACAACTATGTGTTCTGGCTCATTGTACAACCCATTGTACCAGCTACTAAATTTAAATATCTTAACCAAGAATCTTTTACAAATGTTTTAGGACTGATTAATTTAAATCTCTGTTAAATGTATTAGTATTCATTTTTAAATTTTTATTAAAGATTGTTTTTTAAAAAAGAAAAACTAATACAAACTAATATTTAATAATTAAATTTATATGCCGCCCATCTTGAAATCAATGATAGAATAGAATATAAGAGAATAACAGAGTTGGAAGGGACTTGGAGGTCTTCTAGTCCAACCCCTGCTTAGGCAAGAAATCCTACACCACTTCAGACAAATGGTTATCCAACATCATCTTAAAAACTTCCAGTGTTGGAGCATTTACAACTTCTGGAGGCAAGCTGTTCCACTGATTAATTGTTCTCACTGTCAGGAAATTTCTCCTTAGTTCTAAGTTGCTTCTCTCCTTGTTTAGTTTCCACCCATTGCTTCTTGTTCTACCCTCAGGTGCTTCGGTGAATAGTTTGACTCCCTCTTCTTTGTGGCAACCCCTGAGATATCGGAACACTGCTATCATGTCTCCCCTAGTCCTTCTTTTCATTAAATTAGACATACCCAGTTCCTGCAACTGTTCTTCATATGTTTTAGCCTCCAGTCCCCTAATCATCTTACATTTGTATACTTGCAAATATAAAGTAAGAAAAATCGAAATCAAAAATCAAATAGGAAACTAAAAGTGCAAAAAAGGGTAGAAAAGGAAAAGGAAAAAGATACAAAGAAGTGGCTTCCTATATTGTTATAGCAGTTATAAATACAATTATGAATTTACCTCTTACTCTATGGTTACAACATAACTCTTCTTTCTATAATCTATCCTATCTAATCCTAAAAACCATAAATCATAACTTCACTTTTTTCTGTTTTACACAAAAAGTTTGCATGAGGTCTTTTCTCTGATCAAAGAAGTCAATTTAGCAATTTCAACAAATTCCATCATCTACTAAATATGTTATTGGTACCAAATTATATGTCAACCTCAGTCCAGCCAAATAAGTCTGTTGAATTCCTGTGTGAGCCAGAACCAACTTCTGCTCCAAGACAGAGTGGCTGTTTGGGATATGTAGGTCCAGTGAATGTCTACCTTTACTGTAGAGGTGGGATTCAGCAGGTTCTGACCAGTTCTGGAGAACCGGTAGCGGAAATTTTGAGTAGTTTGGAGAACCTGTAAATACCACCTCTGACTGGCCCCGCCCCATCTATTATCTGCCTCCCGAGTCCCAGCTGATTGGGAGGAAATGGGGATTTTGCAGTGATCTTCCCCTGGAGTGGGGAGGGAATGGAGATTTTACAGTAACCTTCCCCTGGAGTAGGGTGGGATTGGAGATTTTACAGTAACCTTCTCCTGCCACGCCCACCAAGCCATGCCCACCAAGCCAGGCCACACCCACCAGGGGTGGGTTCTAACTTACCTCGCTGCCGGTTCGCTTCCTCCCGCGCTGTGTGGCTGTGCCTCATGGGCGCGCGTGCGCTTTCATCGCACACGCATGCGCAGTGCTGAAAAAGCAAAAAAAAAATCCAAAAAAAGAGCCGAAAACAAAATGGTGATGCATGCGCAGTGCCAGAAATTCGGCTTCAGCACATGCGCAGAAGGAAAAAAAATTCCAAACATTTTTTAAAAAATTTTTAATTAAGAAAAAGATGGCGGCATCCACAGACTGGCACCGACCGAACCGGTTCCGTGGTGTCATTGTGACATCACCAGCGGGTTTCTACCGAACCAGGAGGAACCCACCTCTGACGCCCACAGAACCGGTAGTAAAAAATTTTGAATCCCACCACTGCTTTACTGCACAGCTTCTCTGGCATGCCAGTTGTGTCCTTTCCAGGGTCAGATGGCTTTCCAAACAGACACTCAGGCCTGGTCATCTCATAGTTCAAATATTGCAACTTATTCTACATGGGCTGCCCTTGAGGACCACCCAGAAGTTTCAACTGGTCCAGAATTCAGTGACACAAATAGTATATGCTTTCGTCAACATGCCCACTTGACACATCTGCTTTGTGAGTCAGTTTACTTTCTCTGAAGTGTCTGCCCTCTGGAACAAGGTCCCTCCATGTGACTTTCCCCCTGGTCCAGAAGGTCTTCAAAACCTGTCTATTCTCCCAACTTTGGAGTGGAATGAATAGGACTCCCCTGTTTCTGATGAATTATTTTTAATTTATTTTGATCTAATTTATTGAATTTTTGTACAGAGTAAAGAAGATGACCTTAGCATTAATATGCAGAAGCAGTTGCCCAAGCAAAATAAGACTGAATTGTTTTCTTTTACGTCTACAACAGCTAGATAACATTTGAAAGCTATTTAGACAAACATCTCCCTAATTCACTGAATATTAAAAAAGGAGATAAGCACAATCAGATATGGAAGTTTCTGTTATTATAGCCAACATCAGCAAATATTGTTTTAGCCGTCATGTGGAATTGATTTCATGGTCTGATCTACCTAGCGTGGCTGTAAATTTTGTTATTTTTATACTGTTCTTTAAGCCCAAATATGCTTGGAGTCAGGCAGCATCAAAACTGAATAAATAAAAACTACATATAGTTCACGGAAAAACAAACGTTTCTAAATCATTAAATTAAGGGTAATGGAAGTTTTGATTTGACATAACTGGCATTCAACAATAAATAAGAGGACAGTGGTAAGAAAACTGGGTACTTTCTTCTCATAAGAAGAGCTGGAAGAAAATGTTAAATTTGTTCTCCTTTCTCTGACTTAGTTGATGCTGTCTTCCTCTGTAAGAGAACATTTGTTTTTGTGCCTTATCAGTATATTTTTTCAGTGCTGCTTTAATGTAAGAAAATAGATTTATATTTTAATATAATATATTAAGCAAAACATTACATTGTGCATGCTAATAAAAATCTCCTATGTTTAGCATTTTAGTCAGACAATACTAGATAAGTAATTACAAAATTGTGATGATTGGTCAGACCGGATTCCTTGTTACAGCTATATTCATTTCCCTGATACACAGATTTAAAAAAAAAACCTAGTTCATCTGCTGTCTTCTTATGGAAACTCTGCGGGAAAAATCTGCACACTAGAAATAGTATTTCTTAAAGTACTTAAAAATATAAGCCTGCCTTAGTAGAACTACAACAGGATTTGTCATGAGAATAAGAAACAAGGAAACTGCAAATTCAATAGTACCTGTGGGAAAACCCCTTCAATACATGTGGAAATATATTTTCATTGCAAAGGCCAGGGTAATATACTACAAATATAATTGCTTTGACAATGTGCCAAAAAATTATTTGGATTGATAAAGTCAACTGAAAATGTTCCAATTTGCAAGACTGTTTTAAAATCTGTATGAAGATATTGTGGTTTCATTTACCCAGATCTTCCCTGTCCAGATGTTATTGCAATTGCAATAGCACTTAGACATATATACCACTTCATAGTACTTAGTACACATAGTACATAGTACACAGGGGCAATATGCTGACTGTAAACTGCTTAGAGAGGGCTTAAGCAGTTTACAGTCAGCATATTGCCCCCAGCAATCTGGGTCCTCATTTTACCGACCTCAGAATGATGAAACGCTGATTTAACCGTAAGCCGATGAAGATCGAACCCCTCGCAATGGGCAGAATCAGCCTGCAATACTGCATTCTAACCACTGCGCTACCACAGCTCATTATATGCTGACTTACTTTGTGGCTTTTGACATGTCCACATTAGGATAATATATTGATATATGGAAGTTGTTCTTTCTTTTGAGAATTTATCTGATTTACCATACAGTAATCATTTTCCTATGAATGTATGGATATTCATACTATATTAAGTTTTCTTTTTGCCTTTTCAGAAATTGAGTTAATTTTGCAGAATTAACCCAATTTCTCACACTGCAAAATTTCAACACTGGATTCTTCCTCTTTTGTTGAAGTATCATGTTGCCTCTCATGGGTTGGTTCTGAAAGATAATCTCTCTATTCCAACAGTTTTTGGTTTTTGCAAGTAAAATATTGTGTGCTGACTATATAAATCTATGCAAAACTTAAGTAGTAGATTCAGTATTCTGAGAAAATACTGTACTGTGAGAAAAATACTATATTTATCACAAGTGGACAAAAATTGGCAAACTTTCAACATTTATTTTCTTCAAGGGATACATGAGACAATTTTGTGAGAGATAAAATCTGGTTTTAAGCTTACTTTGATAAATAATATTACTGTTCCAATTGGATACAACAAGGATATGTTTTAATGACAAGGAAGTACAGCTTAAAACAGCAATCATTTTATTATTTTTAGAATAAAGTTATTAGAAAAGCTGATTATAAGAGCTCACACAGAAATAGACATTTTTGAGTGCGCTATACAGATGGTAACCAATTACAAAACAGTAGTGGATAACGGTTCAGCCAATATTTGAGTTTATTATTTTCAGCTTTACAAATATAGCCAATTGTGATTTAAGATTGAACCATGGCTTAGTGCATTGTGTCAATCATTAAATATTATAGTGGTAATATTCCTCTTGCACACCCCACACACCCTTTCTGACAGGCATCACACCCCCACACTCCATCCCCAACCCATGCTGCACCTGTTCTGCACTCCCATGCATCCTTTCCAACTTACATCACATCCTTGCATCCCCTCCCTGATCTGCACAGCACCTCTCATGCATCCATCCTGACTCAAAAGCCCACCCTTTCCAAACCCAGACACCATCCATCCCAAACAAGGGAGGCGCAGAGGGAGGGAGGGAGGAAGGAAAGAAAGAAAGAAAGAAGGAAGTGTGGAAGTGTATCCCAGGGGGACAGTGCCAGGGACCTCATAGCACCAGAAGCCTCAGAAAACAATGCCAAGAGACTCAAGCCAGCCTTTCCCCCTTTAAGAAAACCATAGCACCAGCTGAAAGAAAAACACAAAGCAGCCCTGCTAACAGAGCTGACAATAAAAATACTTAAGTAGAGCCATTAAGATAAGGGGAATCAGGCTAAAAATAACTCACCTGAAACTCTAGCTTTTTCCTACCTTCCTGACAGGATTAACTCCTAGGACAGGAAAAACAAAAGACTTGGAACCAAGATTAACCAAGGAAAACAGGAAAACAAAACCCAGGACAATCAGAAACACATCAAAACCCATCAAGCTGCAGGAGCTTCATAGGGGAATTAAGCATAAAAGGCTCAGTCACACTTCCAAGTTTGCTTGCAACCCAGGAACCCTTGAGCTGTGTCACTACTCTTCTTGCTTTCCTGAATTAAAGGATCCCTTTTTCTGGCAGCTGCTTCCATGTCTATTTCTTCTCAGCATCGGTGACTGCTTCCCAGCTGGGAACGAACCAGGGAAATTTCTTCCAACAAGGGAAGGGAAGGGAAGGGAAGGGAAGGAAGGTTTTCGATACTCTTTGCCAGCTTCCCACAAGGAAGATCAATTAAATGGAGAAGCTCGTAGGAAGTAACAAGTTGTTCCTACTCGTTCTGCTTTTTTGCTTGCCCATGGTCATTCTGTTTCTCTACAGTGGTACCTCGGTATTTATTGTTAATTGGTTCCAGGAACCATGATAAATACCAAAAAACAATGAGTACCAAACAAATATTTCCCATAAGGAATAATGTTGAAGTATCATGTTCACAAGGCAGCCGACATAAACAAGTTCTATCTTGTGCATCGAGTTCTATCTTGTGCAACAAACAATGAGTATCAAGATAAAATTTTCATATCAAAATGTGTTGAGTACCAAATTAGATGAGTTTCAGAGCAGTTGAGTACCAAGATACCACTGTATTTAAATAAGGAAATATCTCTGAATGGTTGATCACATCCATATATAATGGTCACATATAATATAGTCTTCCAAACAATATTGCTAATGTACATTATTTTTCTTAATTTAACATACTTCAAGAGCATCTTTATCAATTTGTCTTACGTAGTGGAATTTTCATATAACATCAGTGTGGACCATGGTTCTTTGCACAATCAATACTTTGTTCACACAACCACTAAGATCCAAAACCACCTGGCATTTATCTGGCATACACAATGTATATATGTATGTTTTGTTTAATTCCCATCGGCATATATTGTTTACAATCAAAGTCTGATTGTTCATTTCAATATTTTGGGCAGTATTAAACTGAAAGAATGTTTCTGAATGATAAGTAAAATGTACTCATAGGGTTGGCAAAAAAAAGAAAAGAAAGAAAGCTATACCAATAGCCTCTCAGTCACAATGTCTCTGGAAAAGATATTCATGAATCCTCTCAAGGTTTATAGTGATAGGTCAAGAAATCAAAACAAAAGAGTATCGGATTCACACTAAGATTTGAATAACAAAGGAATTATTAGTGTGCAAAATCTAATGACTATGGTTCCATATTCATGGCTGATCCATGTTTCACCAATGGTCATAAATGGTCTGGCATCAGAATGCTATTATGCCTTCCTTTCATCAATATGGATGGCAGGTTGTTAATCTGGATAGACAAATAATTCTTTGGTGTGATATGGGAGTGGTTAATAATTACCTAAATTTGTAAATATTTCAAAGCAACATATCCATATAAAGGAACATTATAGGACAGTGATGGCGAACCTATGGCACGGGTGCCACAGGTGGCACGCGGAGCCATATCTGCCGGCACACGAGCCATTGCCTAGCTCAGCTCCAGCGCGCATGTGCGCTGCGGCCAGCTGATTTTTGGCTCGCACGGAGGCTCTGGGAGGGCGTTTTCAGCTTCCGGAGGGCCTCCGGGGGGACTGGGAAGGGTGTTTTTGCCCTCCCTAGGTTCCAGGGAAGCCTCTGGAGCCTGGGGAGGGTGAAAAATGGGCCTACCAGGCCCACCAGAAGTTGGGAAACAGGCCATTTCCGGCCTCCAGAGGCCCTCCGGGGGAGCGGGGGAGGCTGTTTTCGCCCTCCCCAGGCATTGAATTAGGGGTGTGGGCACTCGCACATGCGTGATAGCATGCGCGCATGCACTTTCGGCACCCGAGGGAAAAAAGGTTCGCCATCACTGTTATAGGACCACTGTTTTATATATAAAGTACTCTGTTCTGAGAATTCTGATTGATTCATGAGTACCATTACAATGTCGGACTAATGAAGCTACTAAAAAGCGATTTCATAAAGTCTACTAACATGAACAATTAATATAACATGAACTATTAGTATAATAGAAGGTAAAACAGGTCACAGATATATTCCTTATTGCCACATCTGACATTTCTATTTTTCGAGAGAGGGATATGAAGCTAAGCTGGGAATCAAAACAATACAAATAGGAAGGTACAGTAATGGGAACTTGTATGCCCATATTGCTTTCGAATTGTGGCATTGGAAAAGACTCTTGAGAGTCCCTTGGACTGCAAGGAGATCAAATCAGTCAATCTTAAACAAAATCAACCCTGACTGTTCTTTGGAGACAGATACTGAAGCTCAAATACCATATTTTTGGAGTATAAGACGCACCGGAGTATAAGATGCACCTTAGTTTTTGGGGAGGAAAATAGGGGAAAAAATCTACCTACCAGGTATTCATCTGGCTAGCATCCTTAGTCTGGTCAGCTTCAGCACATTATTTTATCTCCTGCTTAGGGCTGAAAAAGCCTTTTTCGGAGGGAATAGCAATGAAAACAAGCCTGCAAAGACAGGGCTGGAAAAACACTTCTTCGGAGGGAGTAGGAATGAAAAAATCCTGCAAGCAGGGAAGATCGTTAGCACCTCATTAGGGCTGGAAAAAAAGCTTTGAAAAAGCTACATTTGGAGTATAAGAGGCACCCAAATTTTCAGCCTCTTTTGGAGGGGGGAAAGGTGTGTCTTATACTCCGAAAAATACGGTACTTTGGCCACCAAATGAGAAGAGAGGATTCATTGGAAAGGATCCTGAGGTTGGGAAAGATTGAAGGCAAAAAGAGAAGGAGACAGTAGAAGATGAGGTGGTTAGATAGTGTCATCGACGCAATGAACATGTATTTGGGCAAACTCCAGGAGACAGTGGAGGTCAGAGGTGCCTGGAATGCTATGGTCGAGGAGCATCGCTAAGGCGTATCGCGAAGAGTCAGACAAGCCTTAGAGACTGAACAAATGCCCATATTTCTTATTGCAACTGCTTCTTGCCCTGAAGAGCTATTCCTGATGGAACATCTGGAATGATATGAATGGTGACACAGAAGCATAACCTAATTTGTATTGATTCCACTTCTATACTGCAGTGTACACCAAGTATCATGATGCCAAAATCTCTGTCTTCTGGATGAGCTTTGCACCTGGTACAGCAACAAGGAACAAAAAGATATACAAAGGATTAGAAATAGAAATTCTCCATCTAACAATACCCCAGGACTCTGATATATATATATATATATATATATATATATATATATATATATATATATATATATATATATATATATATATATATATATATATATATATATATATATATATATATATATATATATATATATATATATATATATATATATATATATATATCAGAGTCCTGGGGTATTGTTAGATGGAGAATTTCTATTTCTAATCCTTTGTATATCTTTTTGTTCCTTGTTGCTGTAACATGTAACATATGTAACATTTTTTGCTGATAAATGAAAATAAAGGGAGACTATTATAGATCTATTTCGAGCTATTTTGCTCTCGGTCCCAGGAGGGGCTGAAAGGCAAAAGGAAGCTGTGATGTTTCCTTCCATACACCAGGATGACTCGACAGAATAAACACACACACATATATATATATATATATATATATATATATATATATATATATATATATATATATATATATATATATATATATATATATATATATATATATATATATATACACTCTGCACTGTGTGCACAATTATTAAGCAAGTGAGTATTTTGACCATATCATCATTTTTATGCATATTTTCCACCTCCAAGCTGTATAAACTTGAATGCTTAGTGGATATAAGCATATCAGGTGATGTGTTTTTGTGTAACAAGGGAGGGTGTGGCCAAAGGAGATCAACACCCTATATCAAGGTGTGCATAATTATTAGACAGCTTCTTTTCCTCAGACAAAATAGGCCAAAAAATAGATTTCAGTGACTCTGAAAAGTCAACAATTGTAAAAAGTCTTTCAGAGGGATGCAGCACTCTTGAAATTGCAACGATATTGGGGCGTGATCACAGAACCATCAAACATTTTGTTGCAAATAGTCAATAGGGTTGCAAGAAACATGTTGAGAAAAAAAGATGCACATTAACTGCCAAAGATTTATAATAATAATAGACTTTATTGTCATTGTACATCATGTATACAACGAAATTAGTTAGAGTTAAAGATTTGAGAAGAATCAAATGTGAAGCTACCAGGAATCCATTATCCTCCAGTGCTGTCATATTCCAGAACTGCAATCTACCTGGAGTGCCCAGAAGTACAAGGTGTTCAGTGCTCAGAGACATGGGCAAGGTAAGGAAGGCTGAAACCCAACCACCAATGAACAAGACACATAAGCTGACTGGGCCTTGTGTACGGCAAGACTGGGCCAAGAAATATCTGAAGACAGATTTTTCAAAGGTTTTATGGACTGATGAGATGAGAGTGACTCAATGGACCAGATGGATGGGCCTGTGGCTGGATCAGTAACAGGCACAGAGCTCCACTTCGACTCAGACGCCAGGAAGGTGGAGGTGGTGTACTGGTATGGGCTGGTATTATTAAAGATGAGCTAGTTGGACCTTTTTGGGTTGAAGATGGACTCAAAATCAACTCCCAAACCTATTGCCAGTTTTTAGAAGACACTTTCTTCAAGCAGTGATACAGGAAAAAGTCTGCATCTTTCAAGAAGGCCATGATTTTTATGCAGGACAATGCTCCATCGCATGCATTGAAGTACTCCACTGTGTGGCTAGCCAGTAAAGGCCTTCAAGATGAAAGAATAATGAGATGGCCCCCTTCCTCACCTGACCTACACCCTATTGAGAATTTGTGGGCCCTTCTTAAATTAAGGTGACCAGACGTCCCGATTTTGGCGGGACAGACCCGCTTTTTCATCATTTGTCCCGCGTCCTGCCCGTTCTCTAAAAAGTCCCGATTTTTTGAAAGAATGCACGACTAGGGCATTCTTTCAAAAAATCGGCCTGAAAGGCAGCAGGCCTCTCAGCTCGGGCCGGCCGTGGGCGGCGGGCGGGCGTCCCGCGTTGTTGACTCCTCCGGCGGCGGCTGGAAGCTGGGGGGAGGGGGAAGGGAGGCTGCTCCTCCTCTCCTTCCCCCGCCCCATCCCTAGCCCCGCCCTCAGAGGCGCCGCTGCTGTTGGGAGGGGTGAGGGACGAGGAGCCGTCGCCGCTTTGAGTTTACGAGCGGCGCAAACAGCCCTTCCTCGTCCCCCTCCCCTTTCTTCCCCCCGTCGCCTCGCTGCCGCCGTTGCCCTGGGGCCGGGCGGGCGACCGGGAGACCGCGGCGCTTGGATGCTTGGAGCAGGTAAGCTGCCGGCTGCCTCCTTTCCCTGTCTCCCGCCTCCCGTTCGTTGCTTGCCAGCCCGGCCGAAGGGAAGGCGGGAGGCGAGGAAAGGCCTCCCGAAAGGGAGGCGGGCTCCCAAAGGGTTTTCCCGAGGCCTTTCCTCGCCTCCCGCCTTCCCTTCGGCCGGGCTGGCAAGCAACGAACGGGAGGCGGGAGACGGGGAAAGGAGGCAGCCGGCAGCTTACCTGTCGCGAGCTGCAGGCATCCAAGCGCCCTCCCGCCTCCCCCCCTCCCCCCCACCTCACCTGGACGCCGACATTTGCTGTTTTGCCCTCTGCGCATGCGCAGCGTTCTGCACATGCGCAGAGGGCAAAACAAATGGCGGCGCCCAGGCGGGCCCCCCCCCCGTCCCGCTTTAAAAAAAAAATCTGGTCACTTTATCTTAAATGGGAGATTTACGGTGAAGGAAAACAGTACACCTCTCTGAACAGTGTCTGAGAGAATGTGATTGCTGCTGCACAAAAAGTTGATCGTCAACAGATCAAGAAACTAACAGACTCCATGAATGGAAGGGTTATGACTGTTACTGAAAAGAAGGGTAGCTATATTGGTCACTGATTTTTTTTGTGTGTGAACTGTCAGAAATGTTTATTTGTACATTTTGAGTTGTTTGTTTATTATTCTCACTTTAACAGATGCAAATAAACAAGTGAGATGGGCAAATTTTCATTTTTCATTTAGTTGCATAATAATTCTGCACACTAATACCAGTTGCCCAATAATTGTGCACACATAGATATTCTAAGTAAGCCAAAGCCTCACTTTTACTTTCTTAAATGTTCAGGTTTGAGGTTTATTAACATTTTGGATTGACCGAGAGCACTGTAGTTGTTCAATAATGAAATTAATTCTCCAAAATACAACTTGCCTAATAATTGTGCACAGAGTGTATATTGAAAGTTCTAACTTTCAAATAGCATATTATTTCAGATTTTACACATCCCCATTCTTCTGTTTAATTTCACTACTTATTTATAAAATTTATATGCCTATATCCATTTACTTTATAAAACTTTATTTAAATGATTAAAACAAGTTGTAACAGACTAACTTCATCTTCTCTTTTGACAAAGTTACTGGTTAAATGGACTGAGGAAATATTGTGGACATAGTATACCTTGACTTCAACAGACCATTCAAGTGTCTTCCAGTATCCTTAGTAAAATTGCAAGAATCAGTATTTCTTGAACTTTTTGCTCTCAGAACCCCTGCCCACATAATTTATACCCTATAATTTCTATGGGTAATATTTATCAATATTTAGCATATTAAAAATTAAAATTGATGCTTCTAGATTTATTGAATCATATAAAAATAACAAACACAGGTAGTCCTCAATTTACAACCATTCATTTAGTGACCATTTAAAGTTACAATGACACTGAAAAAAGTGCAGACTTACAACCAGTCTGCACACATACAACAGTGCAGCATACCCACAGTCACCTGATCAAAATTCAAGCACTTAGCCAGTGGTCTGTATTTACGATGTTTGGAGTGTTCCCGGGGGGGTGGGAGTGGTCACAGGATTGCCATTTGCGATTTTCCCAGATGGCTTCTGACCAAAAAAGTCAATTGGGGGGGGAACCAGATTCACTTAATGACCGCATGATTCACTTAACAACTGCAGTGATTCATGTAACAGCAATGGCAAAAAAAGGTCATAAGATTGGGCACAACTCATTTAACAACTGGCTTGCTAGGAATGGACATTCCAGGCCCAATTGTGGTTGTAAGTCGAAGACTACCTGCATTAAACCCATTTGATATTAACCAAAATATTTTTCATGAAAAAAGCTTTATTTTAACACATAAAAGTTAAAGAGAAGAATATCATTGTTTTACATTTTAGGCCACATTTTAAAAAACACTGGGCTAGATGAAAAGAACCTTTAAAGGGATTCATAATTTGTTGAATGACCACACAGACAGTACTCATACATCAGCTTGCAGGGTGACTGTAACAGCTCTTTGTTGTGAGTTCTGTGTGGCTGAACATTTTTTATCAACGATCTGGACAAAAGTGTTAAGGCAATCAGTTGATGCCAGCCATCACTTAAGCAGGAAAGTCAACATTTGCCTGCTCATGAAGATCCTTTCACAACTCTATTAGATCATAAATTGAACTAGAGCCAACAATGTATGCAGCTGCTAAAAAGGCAACTACTATTTTGAGATTTAAGTTTTTTTTCCCGGTGGGACCGGTCTATCAGGGCAACCTGGTCTACCCAATTATGGGACGGAGCAGCGGCGGGTTGCTTGCTTACCTAAGGTGACCAGATTTTTTTTTTAAAGCGGGACACCATTGACGGGGGGTGGGTTTCTAGGGGAGCCGCCATTTGAGTTTTGCCCTCTGCGCATGCGCAGAACGCTGTGCGCATGCGCAGAGGGCAAAAGAACGCAAATATCTGCATCCAGGTGGGTGGGTGGGAGGCGGGAGACCTTTCCTCGCCTCCCGCCTCCCCTTCGGGAGCCGGCAGTGGCTTGGGCAGGCTGGCTGGCTGGCAAGCGAGCGAGTGGGGCTGGCTTGGGAAGGGGAGCAGCCCGGAGATGGTGCTCCAACCCAGCGTCTCGGCTCTCCTGCTCCCCCTCCGCCAGCGCTGGGCTGCTGGAGTGACAGGGGGAGAAAGGAGATCAGGAGGCGGTGGCAGATCACAACAACCCCAGCGGCAGCTCCAGGCAGAGAGAGAGAGAGAGAGAAGCGAGCAAGTCACTCCGCCGCGTGCGCTCACGAACACACACACACACACACAAGCGCGCATACAGGCGCGCGCGGGGGAGTGACTTGCTCGCTCGCTTCTCTCTCTCTCTCTCTCTCTGCCTGGAGCTGCCGCTGGGGTTGTTGTGATCCGCCGCCGCCTCCTGATCTCCTTTCTCCCCCTGTCACTCCAGCAGCCCAGCGCTGGCGGAGGGGGAGCAGGAGAGCCAAGAGTAAGGTGACCAGACGTCCCGCTGTTTCTTTTCAAAATGGCATTCTTTCCAAAAAAGCGTGACTTTTTGGAAACAATGTGGGACGCGGGACACATGCTTGAAAAGCGTGTCTGTCCCGCCAAAAGCGGGATGTCTGGTCACGTTATGCTTACCTGTGCCAGTGCGCGCACATCTCCACGTTTCGGGCGCGTGTGCGCTCGCTACGCGCGCGTGCCCCCTCGCGAGATTTTGCTTCCGCGCATGTGCAGAAGCAAAATCTCACCAAAATCTCTCTCGTGCGTGTCCCCTCGCGAGCTTTTGGCACGATTTTGCTTCCGCGCATGCGCAGAAGCAAAATTGCTCAAAAATTCACAGAAAAAGATGGCGACGCGCGCAACGGACCCGCAGAGAGGACTCTGAAGCGGTCGTGCACAAATTGCGCAATCGGCCGCTCCCTACCGGAGCTGTGCACCGGACAGCTCTGGCAGGAACCCACCTCTGGGACGGAGCATACTGCTTCCGCTTTTGCCTTTTAGCTCCAGTCCAGGAGCCTTGCGACAAACTATTTTGTAAAACATACATTCAATACTATTTTCAGATATATTCCACCAGGTTGCTACTGTGACAGCAAAGTGTATCCTCAAAATGTATATTTGTGATTGCCCATGCCTAATGTGGCACTGTATGCTGTAAGTTTTCTGTGGCAGCCCTTTTATGAATGTATCTTCCCACGCACACTGTGGGATTTATTTATTCCTAAACGCTGAAGGCTCACAATGGCCATCGATCCCAGAACATCGGGTAACCCCCACCAGGGGCCGCTGTGATTTCGTGCCACGATTGAGGAAAAAAGCCGAGCGCGTTTCTCAAAAGACGCGGAAGTCGCGCTCACGTGACCCCGGCTCTCGCGCATTATCGCGCTCTTTACGGTTTCCGGCCTCTTTGGTTCCCGGTGCGGTGCTATGGCGGTAGGGAAGAACAAGCGCCTCACCAAAGGAGGCAAGAAAGGTGCCAAGAAGAAAGTGTAAGTGGCGCCTGGGAGAAGCATTGGGGCCATAGCAATGCGGCTGAGGGGGACTCGCGGCTCAGGACTGTCGGATGCCGACGATGTTGACTGGATTGCGGAGGGGAAGGGACGGGACGGGAGGAGAGAGAGAGCGGCCAAAGGAAATAGGTGCTGACATGGCGGCTTCCAGCAGAAAGCCAGCGCGTGGGCACTCGCAAGTCAGGAATGGGCGCGTGGAAAAACACGCGGAATTCTGCGGCGCCCTCCCGTCTATTTCGCCAGCTGCCTAAAATTAAAGGGGGTCTCGTGCATTGGCCTCCCGGCGACGAGAAATTAAACCCAAAGCAGTCTGGATTGGGGCCACTTCTTTGGTCCAAAAGCTCCGGTGGTTTTCGTGTGGGGAGAAATTTGGGAACGGGTGAGTGAAGCAGAGACGGTTGCTTGAAAAGTGGCAGCAAGAATAGTGTGCAGGCATAATATCCTACGGGCTAAATACGATAGCTTATGTGCATCGCTTTTAAATAAATATTCACGAGAAACGGTTTTCTGATCCTCAGCTGTGGATCGCCCTATTCGTGATTTGTGCATGTAAAATTTAGTAAAGCTGCCAGACTTTTGTTCCACTTGAAAGACTTGAGGTTTGATTCAAACCTCCCTAAAAATAACCGGAAAGAAGGTGGCATTCCGAGTTGCTCTTGGATCAGCTAGAAAATGCAGGCCTAAATATGAAAACTGCCCTTCTGAACATTTTCTTTTTTTCTTTTGAAAATCAGGGTGGACCCCTTTTCAAAGAAAGACTGGTATGATGTCAAGGCTCCGGCAATGTTCAATATTCGAAACATTGGAAAGACATTAGTTACCAGGACTCAGGGAACAAGTAAGTTACCAAAATAAGAAATGCTGGCTTTAAAGTTATGCTGTATTTCTGAAAGACTTAAAACCCTAACCAAATACCATTTTTATTACTGTTTTCAATGTTGTGTTTTGTTTACACATTTTACTGTATATTCCTATATTTATTAAATTTATAGGCTGCCCTTTTCACTTTATAAAGCAGGGGTCCCCAAACTTGGCAACTTTAAGACTTGTGGACTTCAATTCCCAGAATTCTCCAGCCAGCTATGCTTAAAGTTGCCAAGTTTGAAGACCTCTGTTATAAAGTGATTCTGGGTGGCTTAGAATTATATATGCAATTATATATTGCAGTTGTAATTATTTTGAATGTGGAGGACCGTTTGCAATACATCTTAGAAAGTGATATATAGTTCAGTGATGTTTTTAATGAACAAGTTACCTGTTTAATGTTTATAGAAATTGCCTCTGATGGACTGAAAGGCCGTGTATTTGAAGTAAGCCTTGCTGATCTACAGAATGATGAAGTTGCCTTCCGTAAATTCAAGCTGATTACAGAGGATGTCCAGGGGAAAAACTGCCTGACAAACTTTCATGGCATGGATCTCACACGGGATAAAATGTGTTCAATGGTTAAGAAATGGCAGGTTAGTATAAGTATTAAGCTGAACAGTGAATACTGGAATTTTGTTGATGGAGGCAAGTAAAGTACAGGTTTCAGATGATGATTGTTCAGCTATTTTCATACAGCATCAGATCCAGAATTTTAAAAGTTTCCAAAAATTTTGCTAGTTCTTCTCTGTGTTCTGATATATAAATATGTGAATGCTTCCTAAGCATACTTTGCAAAAATTCCTCTGAACACAGTTATCTTGTAAAAATGCTTTAAAAGTAGGCAATCTCATCCAGACGTAGCAATTTGACGTAGCGTTAAAATATCTGTAACTCTTACAATGTTCCAGACTATGATTGAAGCCCACATCGATGTCAAAACGACAGATGGGTATCTTCTACGCCTTTTCTGTGTTGGCTTCACCAAGAAAAGAACCAACCAGATTCGCAAGACTTCCTATGCTCAGCACCAACAGGTCCGCCAAATCCGGAAAAAAATGGTGGAAATCATGACACGTGAAGTACAAACAAATGACTTGAAAGAAATTGTCAATAAACTGTAGGTGGATTTTTTTTAAATCTCTGTTTAGTAAGACAGTTTCAGTGGCATGCTACTTTAAGAATTTATACAGGTAGTCCTCGACTTAACAGTTCATTTACTGACCGTTCAAAGTTACAACGCCACTGAAAAAGTGACTTATGACTGTTTTTCACACTTGCGACCATTGCAGCCATCCACATAGTCGTATGATCAAAATTCAGACGCTTGGCAACTGACTCGTATTTATGACGGTTACAGTGTCCAGGGGTCATGTGATCACCTTTTGTGACCTCCTGACACGCAAAGTCAATGGGGGAGCTGGATTCACTTAACAACCTTGTTAGTATGTCTGTGGAGATTCTCAATCATCTAGGTCATGGTTGTCCCAAAGGTGCTTTTTCAAGAGGCAACTGGACTTTCTGGTTTTTCCTTGAAGACGTTTTGCTTCTCATCCAAGAAGCTTCTTCAGCTCTGACCCCACCATCCAGTAAGAGCTGAAGAAGCTGCTTGGATGAGAAGCAAAATGTCTTTAAAGAAAAACCAGAAAGTCCAGTTGCCTCTTGAAAAAGCACCTTTGGGGCAATCTTGTTAGTAACATTTAACAACTGCAGTGATTCACAACATCTGTGGCAAGAAAAGTCATAAAATGGGGCAAAGCTCCCTTACCAAATGTACAGTTTAACAACAAATTTTGGGCTCAATTGTCGTAAGTAGAGGACTACCTGTATTTTTGGATTTGGTATTTAATTATATTTATGTTAAAAGTGTTTTAGATTCTGTAACAATTCAAGTAATTGTGTCCCTTTTAAAGAACTGAAAATATATTTCTGGAGATTATTCATGAGATTAGATTTGGGTGGATTTAGTGGGTACTCTCTAAGGCAGGGGTCGGCAACCTTAAACACCCAAAGAGCCATTTGGACCCGTTTCCCACAGAAAAGAAAAACCGGGAGCCACAAAACTCTTTTGACATCTAAAATGAAGATAATACTGCATATATCATTTTTTTACCTTTATGCTATGTATTAAAAAAACTATCGTGTGTTGCATTTATAAAATCAATGACCTGCTACAGAGAAAACACATTTTTATTTCTGCATGCAATAAAAACATTTTGAACTCTGAAAAAAAAGATGGGTTGAAAAGCTCAATAAATCACGTGCCGGCGCATATTTTGAGCGACGGAGCTGCAGCAGAGGGGTGAACGAGCCACATGCGGCTCCAGAGCCGCGGGTTGCAGACCCCTGCCCTAAGGCAATGGTTTAATAAAACAAGTAAATTGACTAGTTTCAATGCCACAACATTCTAAGCCAAGGTGAAATAAATTATCTTATGGTGTAATAAGATGTGGACATTTTTTTAATATTTTATTCAGCCACACAGAATGATACCATTCTCATTGCCTTGCTTCGTGCTGGGACAATACATAATCTGGTTTGTTCGCTTTATATTAATGTGTGGACATAGTTTGTTTATTCAGATTGTGGATAAACATTGTACAAACCAAGTCATCGACACTCTTAATATTCACATTTATTTCAGATTAATAAATTGAAGTTTCTTTGTGAATGCAGGAGGTTAGGTTCCAGTTTATGATAGATTATTTTTCTTTACCTCACATACTTGCTTTAATCTGTGCCACAGTCACTAGTAATTCTGCAGGTTTTTGTCTAATTTCTAGTTTGGAGACTTCAAAATGAAATATTTCTTATGATTCTAGGATTCCAGACAGCATTGGTAAAGACATAGAAAAGGCATGTCAATCAATCTACCCCCTTCATGATGTCTATGTTCGCAAAGTCAAAATGCTTAAGAAGCCCAAGTTTGAATGTAAGTATCTGTCATTGAAAGTGCTGTGTTAACATTGATTATGCTTACTTGAAATGGGAATGAATGATGACACTTTGTTTCGGTCCCAGATGAAGAAATGATTACTTTATCCCAATGCTGACATTCCCATAAAACACGAGGCTATTTACTAGTTTTTGTAAGATGTATAATGAATAAGTGAATATTTTAATAGAAAATATAGCACCATTCCTTTAAAATTTAACTCTCATGGAATTTTATATATTAATTTACATCCTTAATTATTTGTAGTGGGCAAATTGATGGAACTGCACGGTGAAGGTGGTGGTGCTGGAAAACCATCTGGTGATGAAACTGGTGCCAAAGTAGAACGAGCTGACGGATATGAGCCCCCTGTGCAAGAATCTGTTTAAAATCAGACACAAAATAAAAGACTTAATATAAATAGTGTGGTAATTGCGTTTTTATGGAATAGTTGTATTTTGCATTTATGCAGCAATTTTGCTAAGCTATTTCGGCTACCAATTGATCCACTGAAGAAACTAGAATTGGTGAAGATGTATATTTTATTTCACACAAGTGTTGCAATTTGGGTAATGATGAACAACGTTCAGTAACACTGTAAAAAGCACACATTCAAGCTACTTTGGATTTTTTTTCATGCTTGTTTTTTTAAAGATCCAGGCAATAATGCACCAAAGTAAATATTTTTAAAGATAATCTGCATATAATTTATTACTTTTGGTTATTATAGATTATAGAGCATTTATTATTGTGATCAGGCCCCTAGTCTTGTGAAAGTAATTAAATTTCTATGCCATCCATTTCACTAATATAGCAACTCTTGGGTAGCTTACAATACAGTAGTTAAAAAGTGTAAAAAAATAGAAAAAAGGATTAATAAATTATTAAATAAAATGAGCTGAGGTGGCGCAGCAGTTAGAGTGCAGTACTGCAGGCTACTTTAGCTGACTGTTCAGCTGTTCAAATCTCACCGGCTCAAGGTTGACTCAGCCTTCCGAGGTAGGTAAAATGAGGACCCAGATTGTTGGGGACAATATACAGTAAATATACATTGCTTAATGGTGTAAACCACTTAGAGAGTGCTTGCACTGTGAGGCTCAAGTCTCACTAATAAATAAGTAACAAAATGATGGGCAGTCTGGGTAAGGTTCTTTTCTGCCCTGTCAGCCGCCCCCAATATAGCAGGGCCCGAGGCCAAGCAGCAGAGCCAAGTTTTTAGACTCTTCCAGAAGTCCAGGATATGGGGGCAAATCTCACCTCTGATGGGAGAATATTCCAGAGAATAGGGGACACTGGAAAAGACTCTTCTGGAGCCTGCCAGCTGAAATTCTTTGGCCGATGGAATCAGAATTATGTCCTTTCCACTGAAACAAGCAGGGTGGGTTAGTCCCATTATGTAAGGTATACCTCAGATAACCTGGTCCCATGCCATAAAGGGCTTTAAAGGTGACCCAACACCTTGAATTGTACCTGGAAGCAAACTGGCAGCCAGCACAGCTCATTTTGCATTCTGGACCAGTTGTAGCTTCCGAATACTTTTTTAAGGGTAGCCCCACACAGAGCACGTTGAATAATTGAACAGGGAAATGACCAGTTTATGAGTGACTGCACAAAAGTTATAGCTAATGTATTCAGCTATAACTACTGGGGGAAGTTTCCTCACATTGCAAAACTGATCTTTTATAAGAAGTGTAACTCTTAATATGGACTAATCACTAGGTTACACTTGTCTTTTTAAGTTTGCAAACTTTAGTGCATCCCCCCTCATCCACAAAAATGTTCAGTAATGACATGCATGGCTATTGAATGTTGTGAACTAGGTAGAAGATTGAATTCATGAAAATCAATGGATAATAAATTCTGGATGTATCAAGACACTTGCCTCCAGTCATCTCATTCCTTACACCAGGGGTCCCCAAACTTGGCAACTTTAAGACTTGTGGACTTCAACTCCCAGAATTCTCCAGCTTAGCTGGCTGGAGAATTCTGGGAGCTGAAGTCCACAAGTCTTAAGTTTGAAGACCTCTGCCTTACACCAATGCAGAAGCCTTAAGGTAGCATGCCATATGGTTTTACATGCTTGAAAGAGGGCAAGAAATACTTAAATTTCATTTCAGTATACTTGCCATAAGTATTTTCAGCTAAATTCCTTCATTGTTCAGCTTAGCCTAATCAAGTCTATGGTGCTGCTATGGAAAAATCTCATTGAATAAAAAGTATTTAAAACATGACTAGAATAGGCTACGGTAAGTATTCTAAGGAGGTATCCATTCTTATTCCAAAAGAAGTATTAAACTGGTAGTATGGAGAGGGAAGATGAAATATTCTGGAAAGACGTATTGAGATTTTTTTTATTGCAGCATCTTCTGTGAGTAGCTTGTAATTAACAGGTTTTTAAAACATTTTCAAGGCAGATTATTAAATATTTGGTAGAAACGGTAAACCAATTTCAGTGGATTTATTTTACATTATATTCAAATAATGTCTTTAGCCTCATTTATATAGATGAAAACTGGAGGTAGCTTTTAAAATCACAACCCTATCATAGCTGCATTTATGTCTCCTTTTTTCTGAAAGTTCAAGGCCTCATACATAATACTCCCAATTAAGCATTACCTTCCCAACAACTCTGGTATATTGGGTTTAGAGAGGCAATGAATCTGAAGTTGACCAGCAAGCTTTGTAGGTAAAGAAAGGAGAAACCAGCACACTAACAATACTGTGTGATACCCCGGTGTCATTAATCTGACAGCTACTGGGCTTTGATTCCCAATCACTTCAAGCCTTAGAGCAGGGGTGTCAAACTGGATTTCTTCGAGGGCCGGATCAGCATTGTAGTTTTGAACGGGCTGGCGGGGGGGGGGGGGAAGGAATGGGTCGGGTGCCTCCTGCAGCACTCTGCTGGCCAAAACATGTTGATGATCATCTTTAAAGCCCTACATGGCTTAGGACCTGGATACCTCTGGGACCGCATTCTGCCTCATACTTCCCTCCGACCGGTTAGGTCCCACAGAGTGGGTCTCCTCCAGGTCCCATCAGCCAAACAATGCTGGCTGGCGGGCCCTAGGGGGAAGGCCTTCTCTGTGGGGGGGGCCACGCTCTGGAACCAACTTCCCCCAGAGATCCGAATTATCCCCACCCTACTGGCCTTCCGAAAAGCCATTAAGACATGGCTCTTCCTGCAGGCAGGGGTCTGAGACAATTTTATACCCGAGATCTCCCCCTGTATGCATGTTGTTGGATGTGTTTTTTAACTTTTTAAAAACTTTTTAAATAAGTATTGTTTAGTGTTTTCTTAAAATGTACGCCGCCCTGAGTCCTTAGGGAGTAGGGCGGCATAGAAGAACCTAATAAATAAATAAATCCTCACGTGCCCCCCTGCGCCGTTTTGGCTGCCAGAGGCACTGCGGGCCAGTCCTTTACTATTTCCAGGCCGGCCCCATAGGCCAGATTTAAGCATCCCGTGGGCTGGATCCAGTCCGCGGGCCTTCAGTTTGACACCCCTGCCTTAGAGAATGTGTAAAACTTATATGCATTAAATCAAACTGAAGAAAACTTCCTTTAATTGTGAAGTTTTTAAAAACTGCATTTATGATAAATTTCATTCCAGTTTGCACAGTTCATTGCAACAAACACATTTATTGGTTATATACAAATGTAGTAATGCCATTAAGCTGAGGAACAACATTTTAATTTCCTGAAGCAAAAGTATTTTTGTAGATTTGTGTAATCTTTGAAGAAAATTCATTAAACTGATCTGGAGATTAAATAGCTACCATAATAACCTGGTTCACACACATATATATACATAATGTAGTATTTGTATCTTCAGCTAACTGCTGTACTTATATTCATTTGAGAATCTTATGTGATCTATAATACTTTATGGCCTCATTCTAGAAACTGATGCCAGTTTCTTAAATGGGAATGTCATTCGTATTTATCTACATTATTAACACTGTATTAAAAGCCCTTTAGATGGCACTCTTCAAGTGAAGTAGCTGTATTTGGCAATCTGAATACCTAGATTGGTAAGGTAACAAAGCTTGCTCAGGTGAATGCTTGCTTACTTTAAACAATGATAAATATAAAAGCCATATTTACTACTAATGTAGAAAAAAAGAAATTAGTACATTTGCATTAGTAACACAAAACAACTATTTCTCAGTCACTGGAAAATTACATGTTGAGAATGAATATGGAAAATACAAAATCTGAAAATATACGAGTAAGAAAAATTATAGAAGTCATTTTTAACAAGCATTGCATTCAGTCTGGTACACAGTGGTTTTCAGTCAGCAATTGCAATGACCCTCAAAAGCTTAAATACTGCAGCTGACATACAACAAAAAGTCGATCGTTCCTAAAAAAAACCACAGCAAAATATGAGATGGCAACAAAGGTTGCAGTAGTGAATAATGGGTTCTGCCTTCAACTAACCAATTTCACATTACTGTACTTAATGGTAATAATACTATTTTCATGTGCTTCAGCTCTTACATCTCCTTAATGGAAAACTGAATTTTGTTTATTTAACTATTTTTATATCATGGAACTATTTTATTCTTAAAAGAATGACCACAACTAGGGAACAAGATAACATTCAAAGTCAGCTACCTGAGCAGGTGTGTATTTTCCTCCAGTTTTTAAATGGAAATTTTGATTAATATTAGTTTGTCCAATGACATCGATATCCTTTATAAGTGCCAAAGCACACCATTGTGAACAGAAAGCATGTATAAAGGAAGCTTTAAGAATTTAAAATAGGAAACTACCATTTTATGAATAAGCAATTACAGGGAATGAATCCAAAGCAAAATGTAAGATTTTTCATTACTTTCGTCCACTAAAATAAAATTTGATTTGCACGATATGCCAAACCTCAAACCAAAGTGTAGTTTGGTTTTAAAATATGGCCCTAATTAAAAGCATGGGTGGATTGTGGTCAAAGCAGTCCTTGGAAACCAGAAATAACTGCAGCAGGCCTGCTTATCACAATGAGAGGCTGGCTTCTGAATTACATGCTACTGTGTATTTTATGGCTTAGCAACTAACTATTAGTTCTGGAAAATAAGAAGAGTATAAGAGGTCTGCAAAGAGAAGGTGTTCCTGCATGCTTCCCCCCACCTTACTAGCTGGGTATAGTTCAGAGGAAAAACGGCCCTGTGAAAGAATTTTCCTTTTTTTCATCCTTTGGGATTAGGTTTGTTCACATGATTGTTTTGCTATTGAGCCTTCATTTTTTAATCTTGTTAGTTGTGCCTTACACACAAAAGCAAGGTTTCCAGCAATTATATACAAAGCTGTGACTGTGCTGTGTTCTTAAGTACTATTTCACCCTCTCCATAAAAGCCACACAGTGAACAGTCAAAATGTAATATTGGTATTGAACAAGAAAATGGATTTTGGGCACTTTTTAACTCAGTCTTGAGAGATAGGAGGATCTATGTTTTAGGTCTTATATTTCACCACTATCAGATTTATAAACATTTAATATTAATTCCTGGCAAAACTGACAGGAAATCAGAGCATTTTTAAAGAATGTAATCTAAAGAAATATGGGGCAAAATGGGGCTTAAAAGTTTAATTTTAAGATGCATTTTTACGTTAAATTACATTTACAAAGTTGGAGATTGAGGAGATGGAGATAACAAGACAATACAGGCTGTAGTACAAGTTTATAATAATATCTACTCTTATGAGATAGTCATGACAGCAAGACCCGTGAAAATTATTTTTCCATCACTTATCATAGATAGTTTTCTGAACACACTTAATTTCTGACAGTAGATTTGATAAGAATAAGGCAATAGGGAGCATTACAGAATTTGAAAGATCCAAAATGATATCAGATTTTTAAAAAGATCCAAGAAGAAGGATGAATCTTTGAAAAGTCACTCTAGATATAAATTAAGATTATGATACAGCAGAACGCATAGGCTGCAAAAACTAAGAAATCTCTATAAGTGTAATTTTATTTACTGAAAGTAATAAGAAAAGTTACCAGCCTTTCTTATCACAAAATATACACAATTATTATTTATTAGGATTGCGCAAAGTGTTAAAGCATATGCATGTATAGTATGAGACCTGCAAAAACATGGATACTTTTAATCAAAGCAGGCATTTTGTACCTGCTGAACATTGCAATAGTTCTCTTCAATTGCTTTGCCCAGCCTTATTGTATATATCTTGCATTTGTCCATTAAAAAAGGTCAGCCAACAAATGTTGGGACTCAGCACTATTTGAAAGATCCTGGAGACCCATTAGTAGCTAGGATAGAAAACTGGATCAAACAGACTAATGGTCTTCCTAGTCTAAGGCACATAACTCCATTATCATCCAATTGTTTCAGGATACTTCAATCCAGACTAAAAGTAACTGATGCACTTTTAAACAACTTAACTTACTTGGAAAAACTCAATCCTTTTACCGTGATAATCCTATTTATGTATCAGGATTTAATGTTTTCATCATGGTAAAACATTTCAGTTTCTAAAAAACTGACTCGCAAAGTATAGTGTGGGATATGTATTGTAAAAAAAAAAGCTATTTGAGCAGTGTTTAGTAATTAATTGGACTTCACAGAAAGAATAAAAAGTAAAGGTAAAGGTTTTCCCTGTCCAGTTGTTTCCAACTGAAAGTAGTGGTGCTCATGTCCGTTTCTTAGCTGAGGGAGTCAGTGTTGTCTGAAGACATTTCCGTGGTCATGTGGCCAGCATGACTATATGCTGAGGCACACAGAACACTGTTACCTTCCGATAGAAGTGGTACCTATTTATCTACTCACATTTGCATGCTTTCGAACAGTTAGGTGGGTAGGAGCTGGAGCAGGTGATAGGAGCTCACCCGTTGCATGGCACTTGGGTCTCAAACCTGGGCTGTCAGGTTTCCAGCTGACAAGCTCAGCATATTTAGCTGCTGAGCCATTACACCCCCACACAAAGAATATAAAATGATTAAAATGCACCGTTTAAATAATAAGGCTTTGTATTCCTCTTGTTTTTTAAAAAAAACATTTGCCCAGGGTCTGCTAAGTATAAACTAAAAAAAATTGTACAGTCTAGTAAACATTTTACAAAAATAGTGCAAAAATGCATTTGATAGTCTAGATAAAATGATCACAGATAGCACTCTTTCTCCGCTGTCCAGAATATAATGTGGTTTTCTTCCAGCGTATTCACTTGTAAAACAATGCTCCAGAATTGGATTTCACCTTAGGAAAGATGTAGAATTTGGACAAAATTCTTTGGAAATATTCCAAATTTGTCTTGTAATTCTCCACTCATCCATTCTTCATCTACAGATTCTACACTTGTTATGATATCACCAACCTGTTGAAACAAAAATTGAAACCAACATTATTTGTTTTTCAGAATATCCTTCACACATATTTAATACTCTTAAAAACTGTAGACTCTTTCTTCTCTCAAGTGATACTTTGTTTATTTTTAAATTAGTTTTATATCAGATCAAAAAAACTGATAAAAAACAGTGTTTTAATACTAGATAAACAAAATGTCTTAATATGTCAAGTGAAAAAAATTTCAAAGTAGGCCTCATATTCTTTAGGAAAAGTGTTTTAGAGTTGGGACAGCTAGAAGCTTTGCAGTTAGATAATTTCTTAGGGAAAAAATAAATTAAGTGTCTAAGTTTCACTGAAGTATTTTTTATAGATTAGAATAGAATAGAATAGAATAGAATAGAATAGAATAGAATAGAATAGAATAGAATAGAATAGAATAGAATAGAATAGAATAGAATAGAATAGAATAGAATAGAATTCTTTATTGGCCAAGTGTGATTGGACACACAAGGAATTTGTCTTTGGTGCATATGCTCTCAGTGTACATAAAAGAAAAGATACATTTGTCAAGAATGGTTGTCATAGGGTTCAAGTAATAATAACTATAATAATAGTTATAATAGAATATCAGCCCACTTTTCAGTTGCATTCAGTTCATTACAAAAACAGAAACTGTGTTCTGGCTGGTTCATACATCACACTAAATCAAGATAATCTTAAGTCCAACAGTGGATTTGTCTATTAGGTTGTTTAATTATTTTGTTTCAAACAGAATTTTTTGCAGTATAAAAAAGAAGAAACTTACTATCAACCCAAAATAAACACCATTTTGCAAAAATTTCCCTAATTTTTATGCTGCAGGAGAAATGCAGGACGGTATTTTTCACAATGATAAAATATAATGTCTTTATCACTGCAGAATTGTATGTTTAAATATGCTTACTTTAAAAGAAAGTTCATCTATGTTCTCTGCCTGGAAGTCATACAGGGCCTTAGCTTTTGGTTTCTTGCCTCCCTGAGGTTCTGATGACTGCATTCCACCTGTAAGATATGATGATCCAATTAAGTTTCTATCTTTGGGATAATATAAGAATTATTTTTTTTTTTGCAAATATCTTAATCTGGTTTGAGGTTAATGAAGGGAATGAAAAGCACACCTCTTTTTCATGACACATACACTGCAAGTTTAATTTATGCCTTTTTCCTTTGAATAAAATCTACTTGTATTTATTAAAAAACAAAACAAAGTGTTTTGCTAATTATCACATAGGAATAAAAATATATTTTCCTTAATTTTTCAAAGGAAAATTACACCGTTGTTCTTATATTGGACAAAAGCAAGCACTAATTACTTTTTCATGTCATAAGTCTTCATTTCTTACCTTGGTAATTAACCAAGAAAGTTGCCTTGGAATAATATCAAGTCACTAGGGGGATTCTAATTGACATCTTTAACCATTCCAGATTTTACCACCGTTTTACAAGGTACACTAGCCCCACTACCAGAATACAGTAAATGAGCTATTCAATCATTGCAATATATTCTATGTAATTTATGAGGGCAAACTGTGGGCATCATCATGCTTTTCTGTATGCAAGTATGTAAGTGAGGAAGGCATATGCTACTTGTATCACAGATAATTTATTTATTTGATTTTTATCCCACCTTCATTACTTTGTAAGTAACTCAAGGCAGTGATCATATCTCATACTCCTCCCGCCTCTTATTTTTCCCATAACAACAACTTGTATGGTAGATTGGGCTGAGAGAGACTGACTGGCCAAAAATCACCCAGCCAGCTGCATGCCTTAGAGTAAGACTAGAACTCAAGTCTCCTGGTTTCCAGGCCAGCACCTTAATCATTACACCAAACTGAATGCCAGAACTTTTAGAATCTGAGTAAGCTTATAAATACTAACATTGTGTTTGCATATTACAAAGGTATAGTATAGCAGTCTAACTCTGTAATTCTACCTCAGCATATAGTTTGTTGTTCGGCATAAGTGTTTTTGAGATACCAACTCTGATATGGCAAGAATATAGATTTCTTCAGAAATTTTACACACCTTATTTGAAGCTCTCAGTTTAAACACTACCCAAAATAAACTTAGTTTCAATTTGTTTGAAAGATATTTGCTTCAAACTGTAAGGCACTGCAAAATTTCTTTTTCTTAATAATCATTTAAAATAATAAGAAAAAAGAACAAACAAAAAGAGAAAAAATAAACATCTTCATGACTGAGAGAACAATACTGATACTTAGTAGAACAACAGTAAGTCTTGGAGCTGCATCCCATTTTTCTCAGACACCTTGGACATTCTTCAATTGAGAATTTCAAGAATATCTATAAATACTGTAAAAATCTGCCCGTGGTAATATATTTGAGTAGAACATCCCAGGACATTAGCATATCTACTAATCACGGGACTTCTTAAAGTTTTTTTGCTGTACAGTGATTCTTATGAATCAGAAAATGAGAATTTCTCATCAATAGTATACTATTAACTAGTTCCATAGAATATGGGGAAACTTATTTTTGTTTCCATCATCAAAATGAGCACAACAGTACAGGCTTAGATACTAAAATAGGAATGTTTTAAAAGTTGTATTTGCATATATCAGGGGTGTCAAACTGGCGGCCTACGGGCCGGATGCGTCATGTGTAGGCCACGTCCACCCCAGCTCTGCAAAAGGGAAAAACATGATACGCGATGGCAACATGACGCCACGAGTTTGACATCCGTGGCATAGATCATATCACCATGTACCTCCCTGGAATGCTCCAAACGTATTAATTAGTTGTATATGATCTTGGTGCACTACAGGTAGTTCCTGACTTTTGATCAGTCATTTTTCCAAGTCACTTACCAACTAATCAACATTATGAAAGACACCCCACCAAAAGGATTCGAAGTTCTGATATTCGAGCACATCTGACAGTAGTCACACCGTCAGATGTGGAGCACTCGACAACCAGCTTATGTTTCTGGTTGTTTGGAGCACCCTGCATTCATGATCGCAATTTATGTTTTTTCCCGGTTTCTGGCAAAAATCGCCCCCTAGCGAACAATGAGTTCACTTTATAATTGCAGTTTTTGCCTTACAACCACTGTATTCGTTTTATGATTATCATGTTCCCTTAACAACTGCTGCAAAAAAAGGTTGTAAAATTGAGCCTCTTTATGACCATCATGACCTATAAATGAAATTGTGGCTCGATTTACAGTTGTAAATCAAAAACCACCTGTATCTTTATAATCTGTACAACAGAATGAAAGCAGTTCCATTTTTCTTTCAGCACTGTACCTGAAGAAACATGAACAAACACAGCTGGGAAAATGCCTTCCTTTCCATTTAGCCTCCCTCTATACCACTCTGAATCCAGTTGTTCTAATATCAAAATACGATCTCCTTTTTTAAATGATAAATCTTCCTGCGCTTCTGCTGTAAAGTCATGAAGAGCATCACACCACTGTCCAGCTTCTCCTTCCAGCTTTGAAAACAAAAAAAAACATAGGCATGTAAGCTTTAAACTTTCCAGTGTTACTGAGAAAACAACACTGTCTATCCAATGAATTCTATACACATCATTTAATAGGCTTAAACAGATTAATTACTTTAGTGCAATTAATTAACAGGTTAGGAAAAGTAATCTTTCACCCTGCAATGAACAAAGAAAGTTGGTGAATCTTTTTTCTTCTTCTAATCTATATATTAGAATAACAGATTGTGTCTGGTTGATTACATGCTATAAAATGATAAATACATTACCTGTGTCTTTGATCCTGAATGTTTACTCAACAGGAAAGTGCCATCACCTATATAAAAGATTAATAAATAAACATTATCAAATAATTTTTTAAATACTATTCAGAGTTTAAATATAGGCTCTGCCAGTAATATTCGTAATATAATATAATACATACAGAGAAAAACAATTCCCAAAAACAATTGTTGAAAATCTGAAACAGATTGGCTGGATTCATTTATCACACTAACCAGTAATGTTGTTTGTTTTACACTCTGCAGATTGGAAAACCTAGTCACTGTGGTTAATAAACTGTAATTAACCGATTTATAAATTGTAGAACCGATTTTATCATTAAATCAGCTTAGTCTCTCTCTCTCTCTCTCTCTCTCTCTCTCTCTCTCTCTCTCTCTCTCTCTCTCTCTCTCTCTCTCTCTCTCTCTGCATCTTAGCTCTAAAATGGCAGATAATGTTTCTCTGAATAAGTCTGAATTATACTGGTACATAATGTAAAGCAAACATAATTGTTTCTTCATATAATTTGATTCACTATAAAAAAAAATCTACTGTATCCCACCCTATAATTGCTTTTAAAAGGTAAAAAAAATCCTGAGTAATATTGAAAATTGACCATAGGCTTGAGAGATGCATATCAACAAAAGTTAGCTTAGTGCCGGTACATGTTAGGGGTGACTTTTCTCAAATTGCCTTCTAAACAAGCATAAGAGGAAGCATGTGATTTCTGTCATTCTTTGGGGACTATACAATTTAGGATTGAATGATAAGACAGAATGCACTGAATGGCTCCTTAATGCAACCTAATACTAGTACAGTATATCACACACATGCATACAGATAGTCCTCGACTTATGACTACTGAGACCAAACATTGGTTTGCTAAGCAAGACAGTTGTTAAGTGAGTTTTGTCCCATTTTACAACCTTTCTTGTCAGCATTGTTAAGTGAATCGTTGCAATAGTTAAATTAGTAACACGGTTATTAAGTGAATCTGGCTTCCCCATTGACTTTACTTGTCAGAAGGTCGCAAAAGAGGATCACGTAATCCCGGGACACTACAACTGTCACAAATATGAGTCAGTTGCCAAGCGTCTGAATTTTGATCATGGGGATGCTGCAATGATCGTAAGTATGGAAAAACAGTCATAAGTCACTTTTTTCATTGCCACTGTAACTATGAATAGTAACTAAATGAACTGTTGTAAGTGAGGATTAACGGTACAATAGTTATTATAAAATTTTGCAAAAGTGCTAAGATTCAGCTCACACTGTATTCTTTCACTGTGTACCTGTAGCATACATATGTTTAAAATTGTGCTTTCATGTTAACACAGGCACAGCATGACCAATAATACAACAATACGCAAAAATACTGATTTATATAATACATAAAGTATCAATGAAGAAGAATTTCTAATTTTGGTATGTGTTCTATACCCAAACATCAGTCTTTATTAATAAGGCATTTTGGTCACATTAATTATTTACTGTGAGATGCTGGTTTTTCTTCACCAGTTGGTTAGTTGTATTTACCTGATTCAGGTAGATCTTCAATAACGTCCACAAAATTTAAGGGAAAAATTCCAGAAGTACCTCTCAGCTCTCCTTTGGCCCATTCTTCATTAATATACCCTTTTAAAATAATAACTTCACCTTCTGAAAAACTTAATTCATCTTTCAGGTCTCCAATGTATTCAAATCTAGCTCTACATCTTGGGCCTCTAAAATAACAAAGAAAGAAAAAAATAGTAAAAGGAAAAATATTCTTTCATTCATTTCACTTATTCTTATGAGTTCATTGCATTAAATATACATTCACTATTAATACAAAAAAAGTAAAACCATTTCACATCATTTAGGCCTATGTTTTATATCTGTTTGTTAGACCTGTATCACATATTTATTATTTGAATGATGTACACTGAGAGCATATGCACCAAGACAAATTCCTTGTGTGTCCAATCACACTTGGCCAATAAAAAATTCTCTTCTATTCTATTCTAAGTTATGATGGTGCTGAAAACATAACTTTAAGGTCCATTTACAACCTTTGCAGAATTCCTGTCATGTGATTGTTGCTGACCTCTGCAGAGCAGAGAAATTGGGAAAGAATAGATTGCAAGAGAATTGGCTGTTTGCTCTTCTGTAATTGAAAGCAATTTGATCCCAGTTGCAGCCTTTGTCTGAGAGCCATTGGTGTCCTATGCAAACAGCTTGGATTACATTTTTCTCTCCAATCTCTCTTGTCGGAGGGAGGGATTTGAGGGGGGGGGGAATGCATTTTTACACAATCTCTCCTTTGCCTGACCATTTGTTCACCACTGCTGAAAGGAGTGATTGGAGAGAAAGAGATTTCAAGAGAGTAAGCTATTTTAGACATCAAGACAATGAGATCTGGATAGCACCAATAGTGGTTAAGGGTCTAACAAAGAGAGTTGTTAAAATAACATTTATATTCTATACACAAATATATTCTTTACCATATATGTTAACACTGCTTTTGAAGAAAAAGAAGAAAACTGGTTTTTTTAAAAACTAGTTTTCAGAAATCAAACAGCATAGACAAGAAAATAGCTTTCAATAAATATTTTTCCAATTAGTCAAGCCACCCAAACCATAAATATTTAAAATTCTTAAACTAAACAATTCTGTGACTTCGTTTTGTAATGTACTGCGGTATGCTGTTTTATAATTCCCTTTCCAAGAATTATTCTGTGTTTGAAGTCTCCAAGTCAGGATTTTATTTGCTGTGAGTGGTAGCCAGAATACCTTTGTATGAATGGAAAATAAATCTGCATGTCCAAGACCGCAAAGTCAACACTTCTATGAAAACTTACACAATATTGGATGGTGGAAGCTGCTCTTTTTTCCAGCTGTTTTCTCCTGGAGTATCAATCTAGGAAGGAGACAATAGGAGCATTTAACTATTTTATCTATGTACCTTAATTAATTTCTTTTGAAAAAATTATTAGGGCTCTATTCAAGTTTTGAAGTGCAGGAAGGTGTACAATTAGCGAGGAGTTGCAGCTGTTTAAACCAAATACATTTTTATCCTGGATTGTACTGCAGTTTCAGAAGACAGCTTTGCAAGACATTAAGGCTGGCCATGCCCCATGAATAGGTTGCAGTCACCGTGACAGCACAGTTGACTTCTTGCAGTCAAAAATTGCGTAGATCAGAGGTCTTCAAACTTGGCAACTTTAAGACTTGTGGACTTCAACTCCCAGAATTCTCCAGCCAACATAGCTAGCTGGAGAATTCTGGGAGTTGAAGTCCACAAGTCTTAAAGTTGCCAAGTTTGGGAACCCCTGGCGTAGATCCATACCTCTGAGTTCCTGAAAACCCAGTCACCAGTTTGGTCTAGTGTAGGGGTGTTAAACTTCGTTGTCACGGCGGCATCACGTGATGTATTGCGACTTTTTCCCCCTTTGCTAAACCGGGCATGGGTGTGGCCAGCAGCCAGTGACGCATTCAGCCCGGAGCCGAGAGTTTGACAGCCCTGGTCTAGTGGTTAAGGCAGCAAGCTGGAAATCACGACACTGCCAGTTCTAGTCCCATCTTAGGCATGAAAACAGCCTGGGTAACTTTGGGTCCAGTCCAATGTTTCCTCTAACCTGCACGGCCGTGCGGCCACACACGTAACAAAAGAACGGCGAGGAGCAGTTTCCAACTGCCGCGTGCCGTTTTATAATATCAGAGGCTGCGTGACTGCGCGCCCGCGCACATGACTAGAGAACGGCACGCAGCAGTTTCCAATTGCCGCGCACTGTTTTCTAACGTTAGAGGGATCATTGGTCCAGTCATTCTCTCTCAACCCAACCCACCTCACTGGGTTGTTGTGGGAAAAATAGAAGGAAGAACTTTGAGGTATGTTTGCTGCCTTGAGTTACAGGTAGTCCTCGACTTACAACAGTTCATTTAGTGACCGTTTGAAGTTACAAAGGCAACAAAAAAGTGACTTATGACTGTTTTTCACACTTACAACCATTGCAGCATTCCCATGGCCATGTGATCAAAATTCAGTCACTTGGCAAGTGGTTCATATTTATGACCATTGCTGTGTCCCAACCTTCTGACAAGCAAAGCCAATGGGGAAGCCAGATTCACTTAACAACCTTAAGTTACTAACTTAACAACTGCAGTGATTCACCTAACAACTGTGGCAAGGAAAGTCATAAAATGGGGCAAAACTCACTTAACAACAGAAAGCCTGGGCTCAATTGTGATCACAAGTTGAGGACTACGTATATTTATAAAAATAATAAAGGCAGGATTTAAAAAAAAGAAGTTGTTATAAAACCGATGTAGGAATATTCTTGTGCTTTCTCTTAGCCTTTAAATCTGAATAGCAAGCCTAATTTTTATCAAACCTGCTTGGTCAAACTGCAGTTCTAACTGTATCTCTTCATATGGAAATGCTGAGCATTTACAATAATTTAGTAAGACGTTTCCTTTGTTGTCATTTTTCTTCAGTCAGTATATTAGAAGATGCGCCATTGTACTTCTTTCTGATTTTCATTTCTTGGGCTTAACTGCAAATTTTATGCTAACAATCCTCTCTTGATTGCTCATAGAGTGACGAAAATCAACAATTTGAAAAATTATTGTTGCTTTTGCTTTCTGCTCCTAATTGACACTGTGGTTTATTGTGATTTTTTTTCACTTCATACCGGTTAGCATTGTTGTTCAAACATTATACACTTCAGTAGGGGTTTTTTCTTCCTTTCATCACCAAAAAAAGAGAAATGTCTCAAATGCTACCATTATATTTATACAAAAGAAAAAAATTAAGAATATGATTGTAATAATACATTACCCAGAGTCTCTAGTATGATATTCTTAATGTTTTGCAATTGCTGGAGAGTCCCACTGCTGTTTCCCTGACAGCAGGAACTCCGGCTAACCATAGTCTTGAAAATACTGTGGCCAGGTGGGAAAAAAAGGAAAAAAATGTTCTACAAATGCAGCAAAGATGATTAGGGGGCTGGAGGCTAAAACCAAAGAATGGTTGCAGGAGCTGGGTATATATCAAGTCTAACGAAGAAAAGGGCTGGAGTGACATGATAGCAATTTTCCAATATTTGAGGGGCTGTCACAGATAAGAGGCAATCAACCCCAGGTCTGGAGGTGGCTGATGTGGAAGAGGAGGAACAGCTGAATCCAGTGCCTGATGCACGGATGCGCAGAAGGCAGAGGAGAGGAGAGCAGTGGAAATCCGTAGGTCGATCCTTGGGAAGGAATAGCCACCACTGCTAGCGAAGCCCCACCCTAGCTCTGGGGATAAAAGACAGGGGGCAGAGATGAATTCTGTAGTTGTGGCAGACAACTATTCATCTCCCCTGCCGGACAGATTTGTTAGCCTGAGGTAAAAGAGAAACTTTTTGCCGGGGCTGCTGGCACTCCTAATAAAGGAATCATTGCTTCAACTACAGAGAGTTTGTCGTGTTTGGGGAGCTGGGTCAGAACACTTATCAAGGAGAGGTCCAACCTAGAACTAAGGAGACATTTCCTGACATGAGAATAATTCATCAGTGGAACAACTTGTCTTTAGAATTGTGAGTGCTCTATCACTGGAGCTTTTTAAGAGGAGATTGGACAACATTTGTCTGAAATGGTATGGGGGTCTCCTGCTTGAGTAGGGGGTTGGATTAGAACAGTGTTGGTGAACCTTTTCGGCACCATGCCGAAACGGGAGTGTGCACGCATGTGCGTGCCGGAAACAGGAAGAGCAGCCACCCAGTGCGCATGCGCACGCAGGGAAGATGATCTTCCTGTTTCCAGCGCGTGCATGCACACTGGCCACCTGGTCTTCTGGTTTCTGGCATGCATGCACATGAAGACCAGTTTCCCGGTGTACATGCGCACGCCGGAAACTGGAAGAGCAGCTGCCCGGTGCGCATGCACGCGCCGGGAAGATGATCTTCCGGTTTCCAGCGTGCACATGCGCACCGGCCAGCTGGTCTTCGCGTGCGCATGCACGCCAGAAACCAGAAGACCAGGTGGCATGCGCACCAGGCAGCTGCTCTTCTGGTTTCCAGTGTTCCTGCGCGCGTGAAGACCAGCTGGCCAGCGCGCCGGAACCGGGAAGAGCAATGGGTGATGGCTCGGGTGCCCGGAGAGATGGCTCTGCGTGCCACTTCTGGCACACGTAGCATAGGTTCACCATCATGGGACTAGAAGATCTCCAAGGACCCTTCCAACTCTGTTATTCTGCTGCAGCTTTTTGTGAAGAAATTATGGGAAAGCTGCTTAGACCAAGTCAGTTGAGAAATTAAAATAATTGCTTCTCTAAGGAAATTTCAGGCAAAAGATGTTTTAAAGACTTCACTTTAATTAGCTCACTATAATGGAAGCTGAAAAATCGTATTACAGTATTGAAAAATTCTCTATTTATACCAAATTAACACCAGACACACCCTTGTGAAACCCATGTTGTTCTTGCTTTCTTACTACTATCAGCTCTGTGGGGCTTGACACTTTTGGATGATCGTCAGCATCACACAAAATGTGAAGCAATAATGCAGTTATGACATTATTAGTGTTAATCCAGTGTAGCTGGTAGAATATTAATATACCAGCTGGAATTAAGCATAGGTTAATAAAGTTATTAATAGGTTAATAAGTAATAAGGGCATTTTCTCACAATTTCAATTTATTGTAAAAATGAAAACCATAAAGATCAAGTCAGTTGCAAATTTAAATAGATTTGCTGCACGCTACAAAAAATGTATCTGCTTTGTGCACTCAAGCAAGATTTAACTACATGATATGCTCAATAAAATGCACAGGGGAAAAATTAAATTAGAACTCAAATGCGAATCCAGATGAAATGCACTATATTTCACTTGAAATGAGAAATATACTCACAATAATTTTGACAAAGCTAGCAGGAAAAATCCCAGTACGATTCTTGCATTTCCCTCTGTACCACTCATCATCTATTTTTTCCAGAAGAAAAACAGTGTCCCCAGTACAAAGGTCCAAATCATCAGTATGCTCTAAGTAAAAATTAAAAATAAAACTGGTTTAGTTGGTAGATCATTTACCAAATCAAAAATAAAATCTCATTTAGGCTAAGCTCTATTTCTGGTAGCTACAGTACATTACATACCGTATTTTTCAGACTATAAGATGCACCGGTGTATAAGATGCACCAATATTTCGAAGAGATAAGTAAAAAAAAAGTTTTTGTCCTCCCCGGCCCCCAGGAGCACTCTGCAGGCCTCCCAAACCCTCTGCACGCCTCGTTTTTTGCAAAAAAAAGGGCCTGTTTTTGCAAAAAACGGGGCGCACAGAGGGGTTGGGAGGCCTACAGAGTGCTCCTGGAAGCTGGGGGAAGGCAAAAACACTGTTTTTGCAAAAAACATGCTGTTTTCACCTGTTTTTTCGCAAAAATGGGGGCATTTTTGCCTTCTCCCAGCCCCCAGGAGCACTCTGCAGGCCTCCCAAACCCTTTGTGCACCCCGTTTTTGCAAAAAACGGGCCCATTTTTCGCAAAAATGGGACGCGGGGGTGGGGCTTTGGGAGGCCAAAAATGGCTGCATTCGGTGTATAAGACCCACTAACATTTCCACCCTCTTTTTTGGGGGGGAAGGTGCATCTTATACTCCAAAAAATACAGTAAATATAGGGCAAAAAGGAACAGGCAGCTAACAGCATTAAAGATCAATGCTCTGAGTTTTACTAAGGAGTACAAAAAGTCAGCAATGAAACATTCTGCGGAGAAGAAAGCAACCTATGCAGAAAAACCAAAGGAAAAAAGAAATGAAATGAAATAATTGAAGACAGAGGCTTCAAGCATCTGCTAATATTTCTCTCCCCACTAAGGAATAGGCCAGAAGCAAAAGGCTTTGAATTTAATGTCAGGACAAGGCAACTAACAAGCTTTAAGATCAGGATGACCAAGGGATTCAAATTTTAGCATGCTGCAGAAAGTAAACCAAAGTATATTAAGAATCGTTCAAAAAGCAAAACTATATTTCAATTTACTCTGATGTCACTTACCTGCTGTGAAATTATGCAGCACTATTGCATGAGGAACACTTGAATCACTAATCTTCTGCATATTAGCTGAATCCTTAAAAATACAACAGATTTGGAAATTACAAATAACTGATATTCTATCATTTCTCGAGCCACTGAACTGATATTTGGAACATCGATTGCTGAGTTAAAGTACTCTCTTCGCTGATTTAAATGCAAAATCCCCAAACGCTAAGGGAAATCAATTTGGATTTTAATACAGCCAATCCTATTGAAAATTAATAAGCCAATACAGCATGTACATCATTAAAAACAAAATCAACTTTGCATAATCTGCTTTGGGTACTTTGAATTAAATATTCCCAAGTAAGATTCTTTCCTTCTTTTTCATATTTTCTAATTCTTCTAGATGCTAACATTATAGCAGTGACAGTAACACTGAATCCCTTTGATAGTTACTGCTCTAAAATGCAACATGTTTTTGGAAGATGTTTTGTTTATTCAGTTCATATGCCACCTCAGTCATCCAAGGGACTCTTATTAAATCTTTGAAGGAGTCCAACATGATAAAATACTTAACAGACACTTACTATGCTGCAAAAATTATATTTGGGATTGGGATATGTATTCCAGGCTATATTGTATGCCTAGAATAGTGTTTAATTATCGAAATTTATACCTGCTGTTTGCTTTGCACACTCAGGAGAGTTATTATCTGCATTTGAGATAAATGAACTTTGCCAGTTTCTTCTCCATTTTTGCATTCTATGTAGGTATTCTCAACTTGATCCACCAGAAAAAATGTACATTTCCACACTTCAAAATTATAAAGTTAGATGACTAAACATATTACACATAGACAGACAGACAGGCAGACAGACAGACACACTTCCATTGATGTAGAAATCAGCATTACCTTACAAGAGAGATGTCCAGCATTTTGAGATGAAATGTCTTCTTTAGCAATTCCATGATGCACAGGAAGCTTGAAACAAATTATTCACATTTCAGTCAAAAATAACTTTTGACGATCTAATATACATTTTCATGCTTTTTCTATTTGTCATGAAAATGTATTCAAGTATTGCATGTCATTTTCTTTTCTGGGATTCATTTTGGGGATCCAAATGAACTATGGCACTACTGTCCCATTAATCCTACAACTAGTTAATTCCAGTTCTTTGTTCACAAAATGAGAAATCCCTGGTTTGAATTTTGCACAAGGTTTTGTACTCCTTTTAGTTCCCATAGGTTTTTGTGCATAACTGCTGATGGAAAATACTCCAAAATGACATAATTACCTCATTTGTTACTTGATAGGTTTCAAGTTCTGATACTTGCCCATACAGCTACATTGTCAGTTATTATTTAAATTAAGTTTTGTTCAACTCCTAAAAGACATAGACTGGTCCACATTAGGAAAGCAGGGGAATGGACTATTCTATTCTATTCTATTCTATTCTATTCTATTCTATTCTATTCTATTCTATTCTATTCTATTCTATTCTATTAGTATTCCTATTCCTATTCCTATTCCTATTCCTATTCCTATTCCTATTCCTATTCCTATTCTATTCCTATTCTACTCTACTCTACTCTACTCTATTCTACCTGCTATCAGAAAGTGCAACTGGAAATATGATATATTGTATTTGCTGAACTTTCATACAATTAAAATCAATCTGCCTACTCTTTTTAATAAGAGATTATATGTACAAAGTCACATCTCTCCCCCCCCCCCCAGTGAAATTAATCTTCTCACCATGTATTTATTGTATAGAGGATGACCTGGCTTGGGTCGAGGCGGTAAATCTGAGCCATGTTTTTTAAAATCATCACTCTTTGTTTTTTTGATTCCCAATCCAAGCATGCTAGGTTTCTTATGGAGTGTCACATCAGATGATGAGCGTGGAAATCTATCAGTATCTGATGAGAGTTTGGTGGATTTTGGCGGCGGTGGTCTTCCTGGGGGCCCTTTAGGTGGAGAAGGCCGAGATGGTATGATTTTCCCCTGAATGGGTCTAGAAATTATGAAGAAAGCATAGTATTAGAAAATACATTCTATTCCAATTACATTACAAATACACTCTGAATTATTAAAAACTATTGCTAGGTTAATTATGTGCCATCAAGTGGTTTGTGATTCCTGGTGACCATGAAGATAGATTTTCTCCACAATGATCCAACCCTAATTTTCTCTCATCTGACTGTTCCCTAGGCAAGCAGCATCTCTTCTCTCCTCCTGTCTCCCAAAAACATTTCCACATACCATTACAATGATGGATACGTTAGAATTATTACTAATCCCCATTAAAGAGTTTTTTAAAGAATCTGCTAAGAGCACTAGACTCTCTTTAGATCCAGAGGATGAGTGATTGGCTTCTTATTAAACTATATGTTTATGCATAATACACAATATACAATTTAACAGTCTCTCTTCTGTAAAAATGAAATTCAAATGCCAAATGTATACATCTCAGCAATATTATATTAGCTATCTGAAAATAAAATGAGAATGGTATCCTACATGGAAACCGTTGAGTAAAACAGGTCTTCATATAGTTAAGACAATTTCAATCAAGGAAACACAATGCAAAAAGGCTTGACTAAAACCATTAGAACAGGGGTGTCAAACTCAAGGCCCGTGGGCCGAATCCAAATAGATCTGGCCCGTGGGGCTGCCCTGGAAACAGCAAAGGACCAGCCCGCCACAGCCCGAGCTCCATTTTCGCTGGCACAGGGTGGCAGGAAGCTGTCGCAGCCGAAAATGGAGCTCGGGAGCCCATTTTCACTGGCAGAGCACTCAGTCCACCACAGGCACCCCCGACATGAGTGACGTCGAGCTGGCTATGCCCACCATAGCCACACCCACTCTAGCCCCCCCCCGAGGTCAAACACAACCCTGATGAAATTGAGCCCTCAATGAAATCGAGTTTGACACCCCTGCATTAGAATCACATGGGAAGCAACTTCATTGTTGCGATTCCCCTGTTCAATAGCTGGCACTTCGTTTTGTTTTTCTAATTAATGTAATACATCAGTTTACCTTCTGCAATCTGTTAAGAAGATTAAAATGTACATAAAGGTTTCTTTAAAATTAAAACTGAAGATCTGCTTTGGGTTATTCACAATGACAACAAACACCGATTTACTGCTGTATACTCTCCCGTAACTTCATAATATACTATTCTTCCAAATATTATGAATGGATCAGACTGTGAACGTAAATATTTATATCTTCTAGGGTGAAATTACAGAATAATCAATATAATCTATAGTCCATATGTATTTTTAAAATTGTAGAATATTTTACATTTTGCCATATAATGTAACAAATTAAAACTATACAACTAATATTAATATAATAAAGTGGTAGCAGAATATGTACTGCACAACACCAATCCCACTGCTGCTTCTTTGCTACTCACCTTGGAGGCAGAACAGGCTCATTCTTGATTGGCTGAATCAAGCTGGGCTGTTCAGGTTCCTATTGGGTCATTAAATGTTATTATTTGGACAAAATAAATTAGAATTGTTATGATTATTTCAAAGTAAAATGTCAGATAAGAAAAGGACTGGTAGTTGCCTGGACAAGTCTATACAAATTTCTTGGCAACATTTTTGGCCAAATGCCTTCTTCCTAAGATTAAGAAAGATAGACCCAGCTGACTTCATGATTAAGGTAGACTAGTACTCAGTTTCCTGGTTTCTAGCCTGGTGCTTTTAGCATTACATTACACTTGCTTTTGTGTATATACAGGTAGTCCTCAAGTTATGACTGCACTTAGAACCAGAATGTATGTCACAATCTGACAACAAATTGCAATGTCACATAATCGCATTGCTTAGTGATGGCAGTCCATGGAATCCCTGTTGCTATCATTAAGTGAGGGTTGTGGGTCATTAAGCAAGCAGCTCCTCACAACTTCCTGCTGATTTCCAACAACCACAAGTCAGTGGGGAAGCCATCAGGAAGTAGTAAGTCATAGGCAGCTTGGATATAGGCCAGTAGGCAAGTAAGTGACTGCTGCCAGCGGCGAGTGGCAAGGGACTGAGGTGTGTGCAGATGGCTGAAGAAGTGCGAAATGGGCATGGCAGTGCTTGGGGTAGTTACCGTCGGGTGGGGGAGAAAGTGAGCCATGGTGCACAAATATAGCAAGGCTCAGGGAGGTGCATGAGGGTGTGTAAGTGGCAGGGGAGGGGCAACTCAAGCAGAGTGTGCAAGGGAGCATGGGTGGCAGAGGAGCTTCAATGCAAGTGCAGTAGGGTTACGGTGGCTGCTGGCCTTGTTAAAAATGGATGAACTTTTTACTTCAGGATATGGTTAAAAAGTCAAAAATTACAAGATCGAATGGCAATTTTTCAGAGTTTCAACAGTCTTTCATATGAGTGCTTCAACAACACACAGAACAAACGAAAGCAGGATTATATACTATCTAGGAAAATTGGTTGGAATGAGGCAAGGCAAGTGCAGTAATCAAAGCAGGAACCGGATAGGTCTGAATCAGGGGTGGGTTCCTTCCAGTGCGGTCCGGAGCTCCGTTCCGATAGGGGCCCGCTGATTGCATAATATTGGTGTGACGGCTCCGATGCTTTGTTTGCCAGTCCATGCGTGCCACCAACTTTTTTTTGAATTTTTTTGCAGTTTTTGGCTCTCTGCACATGCACAGAGAGCCGAAATCGCACAAGAGGACTCGTGCGCGCACGTCACAATGCGCGCCGGTAGGAGAAGGTAAGAGTAACCCACCCCTGGTCTGAATGCAAGGAATCTAAGGAATCTGAATTTATTTATTTGAAGATTCTAGCAATTTTCTCACTTGTACTATTTTGGGGAGGGGGAGAGTACATAATTGGTGAAATATGCACATTAAGCATTGTAATACTTAAAGATTAAGTAAAATAGTTTAATAATGTGGCTTCATTTTTTAGGAAGGAAGGAAGAAGGGAGGGAGGGAGGGAGGGAGGGAGGAAATGCATTACCTTGTTAATTATGTTGATGTTATTGAGTTTTCCAGCTGCAATACCAGATGTGTGTCCAATTGGTTTCTCTGTAGGTAGTGGAGGAGGGCTTTCCAGAATGTCATTTAAAGCTGCAAAAATATTTATAGTTTTCCAATGTTAACTATCAAAATTCAGATTTTGATTTGATTATTAAAGTTATTCTACAAAAATATTCAACGGAAAACTATAACAAATATCACCAAACAATGGGTTGTTAAACACAACATCACATGACTGCATCGCTTGGTCCTGCTTGCCATCATACTCCCAAGACATGCAAGTCATTAAGCAAGAAGAAGCAGGAATTCCTGGTAAGGAGCACCAGAGTCCACAGCTGGGTGGGATAAAGTTGGGGGAAGGGGCTGCTGTCGTGTGTTCAGGATAGGAAGGTCTGGGATGGAAGGTGCAGGTGCTTGCAAGTCCAGGGAGGCCTGAGGAGGAGGACATAAAAGTGCAGGGAGGCTCAGGAAGGAAGACATGGCTAAGTGCATATTTGCAAGCAAAAAGGGGAAGGCAGGCATGGTGCATGCAAATAAGTGAGGCAGGGAGGAGGGTGCATTGCATGCAAGCAAGCAAAGGGGGAAGGAGGGTACGATACATGTGAGTGAAGAAAGGCTGAGGAGTGAAGGAGACAATCAAGACTAAATGGCTTGACTTTACTTGGGGGAAGTTGGCAGGGAAAGTTGCAAATGGCAACTATTTGACTGTGAGATGCTGCAACCAGTTTTAAGTGTGAGCTGTTTGCCAAGTGCCCACATTTTGTTTATATGACTGCAAGAGCATAACTTTAAGTACCGTTTTCATATGTCCCTTTATTCAGTGACCTTGTAACTCAGGGGTCCCCAATCCCCATTCCGTGAACCGGCACCAGGCCGCGTCATGCTTGCACACAAGCAAAGCCCATCTGCAGGATGCAGGCAGCATGTGAAACCACCATCCTTCCGATTGGTAGAAAAAACTCTTTCCACGGAACCAGTCCCTGGTGCCCCCAAAGTTGGGGGCCACTGTTGTAACTTCAAACAGTTATTGTGCAAATTGTTGTGTGTTGTATGTTGAGGAATACCTCTTTGTTAAGTATAAATTGGCAACTTTAAAATGTATGGACTCCAGCTTCCAGAATTTCCAGCTAGAGATGGTCCATACATCTTAAAGTTGCCAAGTTTGAAAAACACTGATTCAAGAAAAGAATTTGATTGTTTTTAAGAGTACATGATTGAGAAATGCAGATCATTACAGATACTCATGCTGGAAACCTATCAAATAATTGGTGCAGGCTGCTTGCCATGCAAAATTTAACTCATTTTAATATTTAACAAGGCTTTTTTGTTTATTTTGTTTCTCTACCCAATTACCTCTTTCGCTTGCCTTAATTCTAGCCAGTTTTCTCTCTTTCTCTTTCTCTCTCTCTCCTCTCTCTCTCTCTTTCTTCCTTCCTTCTTCCCTTCCTCCCTCCCTTGCTTCCATCCTTCCAGTACAGGTATGACACTCACTGCTATCTCCATTCTGGTTTTCCCTTTTTCCTGTTCCTCCTAGAAAGAAGGAAGGGAGTAAGTATTGAATTATTATTTATTTGATTAGCTGCCCAACTCTAATGGGCTCATGATGGTTTACTTGAGCCTTGAGAAAAGGAAACCTGAATTCCAAAATGACGTACACATATTGTATATAAATATCTGAACATGTATGAAATCTCCAATTTTGTTTCATTTAGAATTGGCAAGCCAAGTTTAGCAAGAAGAGGGAGGGAGGATTATATTTGTGATTATAAGTTTTTAAAATATTCTTTCTTTTTTCAGGGGTTTGTCTAAAATTTAGAAAAATCATCCTTTGAGGTAAATATGTTCTATCAAAAACAACTTTAGGCAAAAATAGCTTTTTCAAGACCATATTTTCATACAGGACGGATGGATGGATGGATGGATATTACCTTTTGCTGGTTTAGATGGGATTCGGATTACAGTAGGTTTGCGCACAACAGCTGGCTGAACTGGTTGTTCTTTTGCAGATTCAGCTTTAGATGGCAAATTGGTAAGATCTAAGAAAAATGCCAAACACAGCATTTTATTCTGTTTCCTTTCAAGAGGAAACATCAGTAACGCTCATAGAAATCTAGGGTTGTATGCTGAAAGAAATACCTACAACAACCACACAGTCTAAAGTTTACAATAAATTTCAAAAAGGAAATTCCAGCCTAGTAAAGATAAGGCTGTCTTTCAAACTATTGCAAATGAGGAACAGATGGACATTTCAGCCTTATCTGTTGTGTGTGTCATCCGCAATCAGTTACGGAATTTGAAGAATTAATTTCAAATAACTCACACAAGCCTCTCCTTAAAAGGTTCAATAATAAATAAGGAGTAATTTAAAAAAATAGTTTACAAGATTTTTCAATCTAACTCTGGCATTAAACCTGATTAATAAGATTAGGGGCTTGACCGCTTCCCTCCAAACAGAGCATTTACCTCACGTTCATTCTCAGGTTTTTTTGTTTTTTTCAATTTGCCCTGAACATTCTTTGGCTGCTTTTTTTGGCAATTTGATGTTTTTCTTGGTTTATTATTATTATTTACTTCCTATAAAGCTTTCCAAAACACACATAACATCTGTCATATCTGGCTTCACATTGAAAGGCTACAAAAGCCTCTTTCCGTTGCCAGTTATCTCATTCTTCAGTTCTGCATAGGCCTGCAGCAACTTGATCATCAGATTTCCCACAATTCCAATGTGATAATGCCAGTCCACATTCACAGGAATGACAGCCAGTTACTAAGACAGTTAATATACATTGGGAAGAAAAGACAAATGCACCAGAGCCTCTCTTTCTCCCCCCACCCCAGTAGGAAAATGTGTTACTTCTCTAGGGCAGTGGTTCTCAACCTTCCTAATGCCGCAACCCACGCCCACGCGCACCCCGCCCGCTACCGCAATCCACGCCCCGCCGCTGCCATTTGGGTTCTTTTACATGAGTTTGACATGTGAACTCATACAAGTACATTTATTTAGCTCTTAACCTCTCTAGTACATAGCTCCTCAATGTTATTATCAAACTTCAAACGTAGTATTTTTTATGCAAGCCTTATGAAAGTATAATAAAACATAACTGAACTGAATTTTTTAAAAAATCAACCATTAGCCAGTGCCTGTTTTTTCAGTTCAATTACAGACTAATGTTCAGTTCTATTTGTTGTAAATTCTGAACAAGGATAATTCTGTCAATATTTGAAATAACTAAAATTTCATAATTCAAAGACGACCAAATATTTACAAATTTTAATGAGAAAGGATTTGAGAAATTGGAAATCAAATTATTATGAAATATACCAAGGCAAATATGTGCATGCTTATGCCTTAAGAACAATCTGAAAAAAAATATTAAAAGTTTACTACTATACCAGACAGTATAAAATATATTATATAATACTATATATCGTCTTTCCCTCCCCTTCAAATATGCAAAATGGTGGAGGGGATTCAGATAAATAATCACAAAAGTTGTAATGAGAATTGGAGGGGTTCCAGATAAGCAACAAAAGGAATAATGACAGCAGAACAGATAAAGGAGAACATAGCTCAGGGTTGAACTGCAGGGTCCTTGGTGCTCCCTGAGCTTGGTTCAGAGGTGGGTTCCTGCCGGTACGCTCTTACCTGTTGGTCGCCGCAGAACCGAAGAAGCCGGTGGCATTCGCGGCGCGGGGCTTCCCCTGCCCGCTTTCCCCCGCCCGCCTGGATGCCGCCATTTGCGTTCTTTTTCCTTCTGCGCATGCGCAAAGCGTTCTGCTTGCATAGAGGGCAAAAGAACGCAAATGGCGGCGTCCAGGCGGGTGGGGGAGGCCCCACACCGCGAACGCCACCGGCTTCTTCGGTTCTGCGGCGACCAACGGGTAAGAGCGTACCGGCAGGAACCCACCTCTGGCTTGGTTGTTTTCTTGCAGACGTTTCATTACCCAAACTAGGTAATATCATCAGTGCTACTCAGGAGTGGAGTTCCTGACCCAATGTTACCCAGTTTGAAACATTTACAGAAACTTCTTGCAATTTACAGTATTTACTGTTAGATGTGGCAATGGTATTTTAAAACGTTTTCCTTTGCTGTAATTCAAGTACGTGTTTTCTAAGAAATCAGAAATAAGGAGGACCATTCCAGAATACAGCTTCCTTAAAGTCAAGCACACAAACCAATCCTGGCTATAATCTGAAAGGTTATCTGGAGTCTTTGACCTATTGTAATTCAAATTAATAGGATCTACTTTTATCACATTTCTGTTACCTTGGAGAACGTGGAAGATAGTAACAAACAAACAAACAAAAATCCAGTAATTCTGCAAACCATGTATTTGGAGGATAAAGTCAAATACTGTAGCATTACTGTAATATTTAATAGGCACTGATTTGATACCATAGACCTCAACTGGAAAACTCTCCAGTGCATCCGACCAAATCCATTATAGACAGAAACATTTGCAGATGAATGAGTTTTGGTTTCATAATTTTTATATACATACTAATGTTGCTATTGAAATGCACCTGCATTTACTATACAACCTGAAACTTTTTTTGTTCTTTATTTTACAAAAGCTCATTTTCTCTTTTTAAAACTTACCTGATTCTGAATGAGAAATTTCTTGAACAGCCTTGACAGGGTTAAAGGATAAAACATCGTCGTCAAAGCTGATCAGATCTCCTTCTGCAGAAGTAATATTTTGTGTTGGAGATGCTGCAACACTGCTTGGACAACCCTCCACTGGGGATCTAAAGGCATTTGATTGGGCAGCTATAGAGGGCTTGGGAACAGTACTTGTTGGTTTAAGAGGAAGCATAGGAAGAGAAGGACTTTCAAAAGAGACTGACTTCTTGGGAAGAAGTGGCCTAGGAGCAGGAATGGGAAGTTTTCTCTGTCCATCAATATTCTCTAAAGCTGATCCACTTCCTGAATTAAGGAGCCCGTTGCTATTACTCTTTACAGCCACTAATGTTGGCTTCTTTGGCAATTCAGGCTTGGTTATAATGTTGCTCCTAACTTCCTCAGTCTGAAGGGGCTTCTCTTGGGAGGCAACTTTTTGCTTGTTTTCTGTCCAAGACTCCCATTCTCCCGATGCTCTGTTAACACCTGGCTTTGGTGCCACTACAGGCTTTTTTGCACTAATGATAGGTTTGGGCCCTAATGAGCGTGGAGATGCTTCTGGTTTCTTGGTTAGTCCTGAAGTTTCAACGTTCCCTTGCATCTCAAATGATTTAATCCGTGATAATATGTTACTTTGGTTGTTGTCTGTATCCATGCTGTCCATTACAATATGACTTTCCCTAAGGCTATTGTCTAGTAGGAACATCAAAGGATTAGTTAACCCATCATTTTCGCTCCTTGATGGGCTCGTTTGTTCCTGATTGTCTGCTTGATTGTCTTTAGCCACTGGTTTCAGATTGCCCTTTGATCTTGGTTTTGGCACAGGACATACTGCAGCATTAGACTTCTCTCGAGATGTCTGGTCTTCTAAAATAACCAAGAGTTGTTCATTTATGGGAAGATTGCTGTTTATCAGAGATGATGAAGGTCTGGGTGGCTTCTGAGAAATATGTGTAGCTGTAAAAAAGCAATGTACATATACAATAGGTTTCATTGAAATATTGCAACATCAAATAACATCTTAGGCCAGTGGTTCTCAACCTTTTCTTCACCACGGTCCCACCTTTAAATACATTTTGTGGCCACGGACCATGGCCACAGACCACCAAGACTTAACTCAAAATTTAAATAACATTTCTTCAGGCCTTCACAGACTCCCTCTGATGACATCACGTCCCCCCAGGGGTCCATGTACCACAGGTTGAGAACCACTGCATTAGGCTAATTGTTTTTAAAATATTGCATAGAATCGTCCCACAGTCATAGAATCAGTCCAATTATCTGCAGAATATGATATCAGTGCTAAGAGCAAATAGATTATAAAATTTCTTTCACATAAGAACTTATAGAAATTGTACATTGTGTTTAAGCATATTTTGAAAACATATGCAAAAATTATCTTTCAAACTTTGGTCAGTATCTACTAAAATAACTGTGCCATAAATTCCAATAAAATATGCTTCATAAGTTCTTATTATACAAATTTAAAGACTCAGATAATTCATTCATAAGCTAGAATCTATTTAATTTGGGAAAAGCTTTAATTAGATTATATCTTAACTAAGCCTATAGGTTTATTTTTCACTACTATATCTTAACCAGATATGAGCTTTAAAGTAATTGTCTATGCATTAGAATTTACTTGCTGATAAACAGTTTGTATAAATAAGATTCTTTAAACTATTTTTTGTCATTTCAATCATGATAATTGGGGATCACCAACTATACATATGTAACACTGATGGATTGTTTTACTGGTGGGATACAAAATGTGTTGTGGGTGGATTTTTTATGACAATGTTGAGATATACACCTTTGGGATTGGATTGGCACTGAAATTTTATTAATAAAAATTACTGTACATTACCAGAAAAATCAGTTTGTAAAATATGTTCTTTGTAGTAGACTTTGGCTAAATATTTGTTCATTTCTTTAAGTAATTGGAAAATTACTTAATTTTCAGTTTGGAAGAAGTTTTGAATTTCAGGTTTGAATATTATGGGCAAGAAAGATCTTTTCCTTAAGTTCATATTTTATAGCTTATTTTTTATAAATTTATAACTTCTGAAAAGTATTTTTGACATATTCTCCTAGATTTTCAATTACCCAGTACTTTTCAATTACCCAATACTCAATATCTATGTCAACATCTAAGCTTGAGTATCTAAATAAAGGTCCAGTACCATTTCATTTCTGAAAAATGAGTGTTCCCTGGTGGCATACATCAGGGGTCTCCAACCTTGGCAACTTTAAGACTTGTGGACTTCAATTCCCAGAGTTCCTCAGCCAGCAAAGCTGGCTGAGGAACTCTGGGAGTTGAAGTCCACAAGTCTTAAAGTTGCCAAGGTTGGAGACACCTGGCATACATTACATGTTACCAATGCCATCTTATTTCAGTTATAAGACTTTTGTGTCAATCCACACAAATAATAGCTGAAACCAATTCAACATATATTTTGCATAATACATCTATCAAAATAAAAAAAATATTCTATCCAAAACAATCCTTTTAAACATCATCAAACTAAAATTAACAGCAATATACCTGGATTATTTTTGCATTCAGAGATAATGGACAGATTATTTTTCACATTTATTGCTGGCAAATTGCTGATTATCTCTTCTGGAAAGTCAGTCTGTGTTGAAGATGTAGTAGTACATCTAGAATTAGCAGCACAGGCAGCATTATTATTGCTGGCTGGGATGATTGGCACTTGATTGATCTCTTTGATTACCTGCTCATATGAAGGTGGCTGAAAAATAAAAATACCAAACGTACACACTATTCATGTTAAAAATTCAGCATTTATAAATGTACAAAATCCTAGTCTATGTCCTAAATGCTTTTTAATAGTAATTTTACTAAAATTCCAATTGCAATAAAAAAACTAATACAACCTAAAAGAAAAAAAAGGGAAAAAGGTCCAAAAAAGGAAATAGAAAATAGAAAAGAAAAAATAATAATATGGCAAACAAAAAGAAAAGCAATAAAGAAATGATGTCCCCCTTCAACACAAGCACAAACAATTTTAGTTAACTTGTTACCTTCTTTTAAAATATAACATATTCTTTCTTCCCATATCCCAACTATTATTTAAAAACAAATCCTTAAAATCTCATCATTTCAGTCCTGATCAGCTAATGTACATTAAGAGGTATCAGAGATAACATCTGTTGTAACCATGATTACATAAACCAACTTTATATTCCATCTACTTTTAAGATCTTGATCTTTAGCCCCTTCAAATAATGCTCTAAAACATGGGTGTCAAACTCTTATCATGTCATGTGACGTATTGTGACTTTGCCTTTGCAGAGCCAGGGTGGGCGTGGCTTGCACGTGGTGCATCCAGCCTACAGGCCGCCAGTTCATCCCTGCTCTAACACTTTTTCTTTTCATTTATTCTTTGTTTTTTTCCTCCCAAAATTCTTCAATGCCTTAACAAGCATCTTTTGTAAATACAATATAGGAAAATTATCCAGGTCACTCTCTTGGTTTGTTATATATATATATATCAGCTGACACCTTAATAATTAATAAGGATATATATATATATATATATATATATATATATATATATATATCCTTATTAATTATTAAGGTGTCAGCTGATTTCTTTTGTATGCAAAATGTAAATCTTTTTTCATATCATTTTGTAATTTAAATCTTCAAATTCACCTTCAAATCAGCTTCAGTTCAATGTCCGGTAAAACTTGTTCCTCTTCCATAACATCTTTTAAACACAATCTATCTGTAGAAGCAGACACTCTTAAAATTAATTTCTGGGTCCATTGTTCAAAAAGTATCCTTTAATATGTTGAATGTTAAAATATTTTGCTCCATCCTGTATTAGTAAGTCAAAATTAAGAATTCTTCTCCTTTACTGGTAATATTTGTTCTTTTTGGTTCCCACTAACCTCCAAGCCTCAAAATCCTATTGTATCGTTTAAAAAAAAAATCAAAGCCAAAGCATTTTCCCATGAGGATGACTCTTATAATTAATTCTAAAATCTTATTTCAAAGTTAGCCTTAATTCGTTTGTAACTTTCTAAAAATCAAAGGTTTACTTTTTCCATAAAAGTTTCACTCTTTTGCTGTTTATTCCAGAAAAAAAATTAAGGCTGTAAACTTGTATTTAAAATGCATTTTGCTAAGGATTGATGGAAACTCAATGTAATGGAATACATGGGTGACCTTGAAGAAAGGGGAGAAGAGATGTTCCTTAGGAAACAATCAAATAACAGCCCAAATCACTTTATGCTCTGGGGAAACTGAGGAAGGACCCACCCTAATGGAGCAAGTGGAGGATGCAAAGTTTGTACTTTCAGACTCTATTAATGTAGCCTTGCAATCAAGTAGATTTAGCTCATCTAGTCATGTTTCCTGTTTGGTTTACCCAGGAGGGTTGACACTCACTATACAATTTGTCGATGAAATGGTTCCTAATAATTGAAAAGCAGCTAACAAGCAATTTCCAATACTGATTAATAAAGGAAGTATGTAAACCCAGTGTCTTTTGAAGGCATCAACTGGGGTTAGAGCAAAATGACTACAGATAGTCCTTGACTTACAGCCATAACTGAGTCCAAAATTTATGTTGTTAAGTGTTTTTAATTTTGCCCCATTTCACCACCTTTCTTGCCACAGTTGCTAAGTGAATGACCGCAGCTGTTAAATTAGTACATTAGTAGCTGTTAAATGAATCGGGCTTTCGCATTGACTTTGCTTGTGAGAAGGTTGCAAAAGGTGATCACATGACCCCAGAACACTGCAACCATCATAAATATGAACCAATTTCCAAACATCTGAATGTTGATCACATGACCAGGGGCATGCTGCAATGGTCATAAGTGTGAAAAATGGTCACTTTTTTTCAGTGCTGTTGTAACTTTGAACGGTTACTAAATGAACTGTCAAGAACTTACTTGTATTCCCTTATCTCCCAGACCTCCAAATTGCCAGAGATTGCAGTCTCATAGTTGCCTCGCGAGAAGCAATTGTCTGAAGAATTTATGGCAATCTCAAGCTCTCTTCTTGTTCAGAAAGGAATTTCAAAAGCCAGTCTACCTGCTGGCTTTTTATTATGCCATAATCGTCAGTTCTATTTTTTGCCTCTTCAGTTCGCCATTTCTTCTCCTGAATTCACTGTTCATGAATTCTGATACTAGAGTTATTTCACTACATTATAATGCTCAAACAGACATCAACTTGAACCAAGAAGGAAATCCTGTGCTTCCTCACCTCTGCTGGAACAAGTTCAGTGGTTCTCCAAGGCGTCTGGCTATGAGTTGACTGGAACAGTAGCCCTTGTTGAGGGACACAGTTTCCACCTGGAAACCAGGAGGATGGTCCAAGTGGCTCAGCTGCAACTATTGTGATTTCAGGGCGTCTGGATGGGGGGGAAAGAATAGGACCAAATTCAGTAATTTATGATTACACAGTATTTGGAAAGTGATTGGGCTTTTCTAATTCAGTTGCTGGGAAACACCTTTTCTCATTCTTCAACACATTAGTGCCCATAGATAAGTCCATTTACCACCTTATGTTTTTGTTGCCTATATCTAAGAGGCCAATAAAATCTCCAACATTCTTATTATTGCTAAGAATTCAATTTTTGAATTTTTGAAATATCCATAGATTTGCTTTAAACATGATTGTCCAATCTTTTGGTTTGCCCATACTACATTAAAGAACTGTCTTGGGCCACATATAAAATATGTAATATAGTTAATGTATATGAATAACAAACTTCATTTATTTTTCTATATGTTTTATTACATCGTGAGGCTGCATTTGTACACTATATAAGGCCCATGAGCTGCAGGTTGGCCATGCCTTCTCTAAACAATCAGCCAACATAACTTTGGGCATCTAAGGCGTGAATTGCCACAACATATATAATATTGTAGAGTCCACAAAAATCAATAGTATCCTGTATGTCCAATCTCAATGGACTTGATTTATCACTTTGTGATAACAGCATTCGTTCACATAGTAAACTCTTTCATCCTAGCAACTTTTCCCAATATTTTGGAAAATGATAGTCACTTGTCTTCTATCAAGGCTGTAATTATTAATTTATTATAAACTTTTAATATCAATATTCATTTTAATTGTATTATTAGTCTAACTTACATTATGTTTTAATCACTAGATGCCATCCTGATTGTTGAAGAATCAGACAGAAAGAGTAGACATTAAATAAATAAAAGAACAAAGTATTTGAAACTTTGTATGAGTTCTTCCAATCCCAAATCTCTTTTTCTGTTAATGCAGTCCAATGAATATGCCACAGGAGAGAGGATAGATTTTAAAATACAATTTCCAAAGAAAACATATTTAAATCTATTTATTAACTCATTTTTAAACACATGTAATAAAAGATACCTAGTGCAACATTTAGATACTCTATAACAACATTTTCATTTATATGTTATAAGTCACTTCTTACACTTATTTTATTGGTAGAATAATTACAAATGAAGGAGTGATTATTAACATACCTTCTTTCTCTTTGCTGTTCACTGTGATAAGTTGTCCGGGAAGCTAATTTTTTAAAAAGAGCAGACAATTAATTTTTTACCACTGCTAACATATTTAAATGTGTGTTTCCCAAAATTCTTCAGAAATGATTACTATCCATAGGTGATTATCAAAAAATAATTATTTAATTCAAAACATATGATTAAAGTGTTTTTGAGTCCAGCATTTGATCAACATCTCCTTATAGCTCATGAGACAATATATAGAGAATTCAAAATTAGTCCAACAATATTAAACTATAAGTATACTGTACATGGTTGATTTATTAAAGTCTTTAACGTTCACATATACCTGATTTGACTTCATTTTAGTACAAACAAAGGCAAAAGGTCTGATATGAGAAATATCCACACAGTCAATTAAACCATGTGGACTTTAGCTTAGCATTATTAAGTGAGCCACATCTGGTTTATAAATCAGAAATTACTTAGTGATCCATCATATATATTCATCAGGTTTTACTACATCCATCACCATATATATTCATCAGATTTGACTTAGCATACTATGTGAACCAAAAGAATATGTAATTGGCTCTATCAATTTGTTCTACTTTTCATGTCTGTGCTTTCAAACGACAAGCGAAAAGTGGACTGGGCATTTCCAGTAATACCATAATTCCAAGCATAACCTCAGTAAGATTCAGGCAATATTACTACTAATAAAAAATTAATGCTTATGTTAGGTAGTTATATTAGAGCACATTTCATTATGTAAAATGACTTAACTATAGATTTTCTCATTATAAATCTTATTAAAATAACTGAAATTTTATTTGAATGAAATCATTTGCATTTATCGTATATAATTAAAACAATAGCAAATTAGAAGGAATATTCTCCAGATAACACGATTTAGCGGAAAATCTTGTTTGATTAAGCAGCAGCAAATTATTCTAATTGCACCATTTAAAATGTATAGAAGCAAAGCACCAGGTGGGGAAGTGAGAAAAGACATACCTCTTCTACGGGGCATATTTGAGGTGCACTATTCATGAGTGCTAAAGGAGAAAAAGAAGGGTTACAGTAGAAGATAAAGAAAGAGAAAAAGAACAAACCAGGTGAACAGTAAAGATCAATTAGACCAGCGGTTCTCAACCTGGAGGTCGCGACCCCTTTGGGGGTCGAATGACCCTTTCACAGGGGTCGGGAGACTTCACCTGGATGCCGCCATTTGGGTTCTTTTACCCTCTGCGCATGCGGCGCGGGTGTTGCGGCAGAGGGATGGGGCGCGGTGGGGGCGCAGGGGCGGGTCGTGGGTCGCGGCATTAGGAAGGTTGAGAACCACTGATTAGACTGTCTTTGTTAGTCAGATAAGGGTATCATAGTATGTTTCCCCCACAAAATGAACTCTGGCAGTGTTTTAAAAGCCAGTTTTAAAATTCAAATTTGGTTTTAAAAAGGAGGAAAAAAATAACTAGCAGCTTTATACTGTATCTATTTAAACAACGGAATTAAACAATTTCCTTATTTTGAAGTTGTTGGTACTTTTTTCCCCTGACTCTTCAACACTCGTGTATTAACTGAAGATGGTAGAATTACTCAAAACTTCCATGTTCTACAATGGCAAAATGTTGTTTTGATTTCTCTGTCTTAGTAAAGATCAATTTTGCAACAGATATTCATGTTTTCTTATTGATGACTTTTTCTGGGGAAAAACACATGCTCCTTTTATACTCTCCTTCAGTGTCAGAGGACAGGCTGCCTGCAAAATAGCCAGCACCTATAGCCCAGCAATTGTGGCTATAAAAGCTGAGTAGAGACACAGCCCAGTATGGTGGTATTGTAATGAGAATCGGAGGAAAGATGGTTTGTGCTCGTTTGGGAAACTAAAACAGCCCGAAGCAGCCTAAAAAGCAAATAGAAAAGTTACTGTTCTTCAGAAGTAGGGCTTACATAGAGAAGCCATGTAGTAAAGCTGTAGTAAAATAGGGAAAGAATGATATAGTAAACTGAGTACTAGTCTTTGAGTACTTGTAGGTGTGTTGCCTAGAGGCCAGATGGGTTGTGTTGGCTCTCTGGGGTTTTGGACATTCAGATAAACAGATTTATTTTTGAGAAAAACAATCTCTCTCTTGTTATTATCATAATCTATCACTGTTTTTAAAAGATAAAGGCTCACTAGACTTCATATAAATCTGCACATAAGGAACATGACAGAAAATTTTTCAGTCAAGATCCATGCATAAATAATTTCCGCTTGTAAACAAAATCTCCTTTTCCACTTTAGTCAGGTGGTCTTAACTGAAATTGCTTTAGAGAATTTCTTGAATTTAAAAAGCTTTCTGGCAGTGTGATAAAGATCTCTGGGGCATTAGATCAGTGTTTCTCAACCTTGGCAGTTTGAAGATGTGTGGACTTCAACTCCCAGAATTTCCCAGCCAGCGTTGCTGGCTGTGGAATTCTGGGAGTTGAAGTCCACACATCTTCAAACTGCCAAGGTTGAGAAACACTGCATTAGATTGTTATGCTGGGTGTGGGGAGAAAGTGACCAAGCAAGAAAATGCTTGCTTGTAGATAAACTATACATAAAGGAAAACGTTCCTTCTATTCTAAAGAAAAGGAAACAAGTATATATACAACAAATTTCAGTATGTGCACAAATGTTCATCTGTACATATGCTCACATAATCAGTGTGTTCAGTGGGACTAAACAGGACAAATGTACAGAAAGGGAAAGCAGGTGGGGAAGATTACTGTGCTATCAAGATGACAACATTACAAACTTACAGTATGTGCACGCTGAAAAAAGTTCCTTCCAATGCATATAATTGTTTTTGCTGAAATATTATCCCAATTAAGGGAAAACATGAAAAAGATACAATTTTCATTAATAGAGACAAACATTTTTAGAACTGTTAATGTCATTAACAGTTGTCCTAAAAATATCTTCTGAAAAAAACTCTGATCTTGAGAAACTTTGGTTCTTCTCTTTAATTTAATGCTGCCCCCCCAAAAAAAGTTGGGGAAAAGTTACTTTGATTGGAAAATTGGAAAAATGGTTACAGGAAATATGAAAAGTGTTTTAGTAAAACTGTATTTATATATATGACAATTCCATACAAGCAACAATGTTAGTTTGAAGCAAAAGAATGTGAGAATTTGACAAAATGCTTAAGGGTGAAGGGATGAAAAGGAAGTGAAACAGTATTCGTTTATCAGACTCAATTTAGTTCGCCACCTATTTATATTATCTAGAACATTACAAATAATTTATCATTAAGCCTGAATTAATATAGTCATACTACTTCAAATAGTATATTTTTCAGTAACTACAATGCAAATAATAGCATGAAAGTTGGCCTTGTCAGACAGTACGTGACTTCTGAGCCATTCCATCTTGCTAAGTTTCTAAGCCTTACAGTTTTCAGACAACAGATCAGCATGCCACATCTCTCAAGTGGCCTGTGGTAGATATGTGGCTGTGCTCCCCTAGAAAGAGCTAGTGCACAATTTGTGGGTCCTCTAGAACTCTCAGCTGCTATTGGAATAGCCGGTGAAACCTGTACTCAGGGGTAGCCTTTATCTAGCTGCAGCTAGCCTACCAGGTGCTACTCTATCCGGAGCCAGAAGTACAGGCAACAGTTGCTCACACCATCATTTCACTATTGGAATACTATTATACATTCTGCATGGGACTGCCCTTGAAGATCATCCCAAGACTACAACTGAAGCAAATTTTGGCTACGCACATGCTAAAGGGATTACAAGCAACTTCTATAGCACCAATTATTGTAGGAGCTACAGTGAATGCCATTCTGTTTCTGGTTGCAGTTCAAGGTGCTACTTATCACTTTTAAAGTCCTCATGGCTGGAAGCCTGGTTACCTGTTCGATGATAGAACCAATCCATCCAACCAAAGCATTCATGCAGAGAACATTTGCTCAGAGGTCCAACCCATATGAAATATAATGGGAAGACACTCAGAAGCAAGCATTTTCTGCAGGGGCTCTGTTGAATAGAAAAGGGGTCACCAATCAGGCAACATGCAAAGGCAGCCCCCCCCCCAATCCGCTGAAAAACCACCCTCCGTGGAACCAGTCCCTGGCATCCAAAAGGTTGGGGGAGGGTTTGCTGCTGGAGTAGAACACCATATCATAATATATATGATTTGTGCCTGGATCTTCCCAACCCTGAGGTAAGAGATAATTGTGCCTGTGGTGAACAATGGTGGCGCTATTAATAAAGTATACAATTCTTGACTGATTTTAACAAGATGGCATTTGTGTTATTGTTATGGTTATCAATTAATGTGTATTCATTTGCTGGTGCTATTATGCAAGCTGTTGATACTATAAATAAAGTTATATTTATTCATTTGCTGTTGCTATTATATAAGCTGCTACTTTATAAATAAACTTATATTTATTTATTTTCTCATAATATAAGTTATTGATATTGTTAGCTGCTTAGATTTGTACTGATTGAAATGACATAAAAACACCAGAAATAAACCAATCTTACAGCTATTCAAATAACTCTAAAATCAAATGAATGCTAATAATATCCCACTATGCTATATCACAGTATAATTTACAACCACTAAATACAATGACATGGTTACAGGCTCATTTAAAAAATAAATTGAATATTGACATTTATTAGACAGAAGAAGCAAGAACCAGATTCTTTTCCTTTGGATTCCAGATCAGGTGTGATCATGTAATACTTCTATCAACCTGCTTTTAATTTTGGTTCAAAATTAACATTAAACTATAACTTAGCATTACAATAACAAGCCATAGCAAGCTTTACAACAATTGTTTTTTTCTTCCTTTACAAAGAGAATTTTAGAAAAAGTTTGTTTTGGATTAACTATAAATTTCCTCATCATCCAAATACAAAGAAATGTTGGCCAATTTCATATTTTAATTTATGGTAGTGACACATTCAACCAACTTCTGTTCAGATTAACTATAGAATAAAAATCAAATAATCTATTAAAGTGCAGATAATATAAAATAGAGCTTCTGATATCTTACTCCCAAACTTGCTGGAGAAAAGAAATGAAAAATACAAGTTCAAGCATCTTCTTGTTTCATAAAATGAGTAAATAACAAACACTGCAATCCAGCTCAGGTTTTTATACTAGAAAATGAGAATGAAATATAAGCAAAGAAATACACCTAAAGAACTCTACTTATCAACTTTTCTTTAAATAGGCATGTTCGGTGAGAAGGAGAACAACTGATCTAAATAATTTAACTCGTTTATTTGTTATTAAAATATGTTGGATGTAACTTATATAATTTTGATAAATTATCATGAATTCCGTTTAAAAGAGCTCAAAAAGAAACAAATCTATATGTTACCGGGGGTCCCCAAACTTGGCAACTTTTAAGACTTGTGGACTTCAACTTCCAGAATTCTCCAGCCAGCTATGCTGGATGGAGAATTCTGGGAGTTGAAGTCCACAAGTCTTAAAGTTGCCAAGTTTGAAGACCTCTGTGTTAAACTAAACAAGAATCAGGTCATGTATAATGATGATAATCAATCCTGGAATTTGAAATATCTATGACAGAATGTGCAGGGAAGAAACACAATATATCTGCAATGGTGAAGCAACTTACAAACAACACTAAAAACCAAAGCACCTGCAGTCTATTTAATGAAAATGTTAATAAAGATTTGTTCATCTCTTCGGCATTCATCAGATAGATATACAAGTCCAAAAATCTACTTACTTCTCTTGATTGCCGCTTTAATAGATGACAAGGGACCTTGGCTTAAAAAAATGAAAAGTAGAACAAAAATATAATTACACATTATACAAAAATATAGATCATCTAGTAGAGAATTATTCAAAAACATTGTTTATGGTAGTCCTCGGCTTAAAACCATTTTTAATGACCATTCAAAATTACAACAGCACTGTAAAAAGTGAATTGTGACTCTTTTTCACACTTAGGACTATTGCAGCATTCCCATGGTCATGTGATCAAAATTCAGATGCTTGGCAACTGGCATGTATTTATGACAGTTGCCATGTCCAAGGGTCATGTGATCACCTTTTGTGACCTTCTGACAAACAAAGTCAATGGGGAAGCCAGAATCACTTAACAATTTTGTTTCTAACTTAACAATTGCAGTGATTCACTTAACAACTGTGGCAAGAAAGGTCGTTAAAATAGGGCAAATTTCACTTAACAATTCCTTGCTTAGCAATGGATATTTTGGGCTCAACTGTGATTGTAAGTCGAGGACTACTTATAGTCATTATTGCAAATGAGCAGATTTGCAGAAAAATTGTAATTTTTTCCTTCTTCACTGATTGACTGAAACCAATTATGGAAAGGAGAACTACAGGGAACCTCATGCCTATAGGAAAACATTCAGTTGTTTATCAATTTATCAATTATTTCAGGATATTGGTATTTGTATGCTGGCAATTGTTTCTGTGCACCAAAATTAGAAATATGGACAGAAGTGATGCTTTTAGTACTAACACTGTACTAACTTGGTATACATTGTATACTGTATGAAGTTGTAGTATAGATTGACTGGGTATGCTTTACTATTATGAGAACTCAGTTTTCATGGTTTGTGGCTAATCCAATTTAATATAAACCTGTTTAAGTCAACCACAATTTAATATGCTAGTTGAACTCATTCATTTTGTCCTTTATTGTATCATCCTTGAAATGAATACATAAATATTTATGCAGACAATACATTTTTAGTTTATTTATTTTGATTTGTTTTGCCCTGAGTGTGTGTGTGTTGTGTGTGTGTAATATATATATGTGTGTGTGTAATATATATATATGCTGAGCTTTAGCAAAAAACAAAAAAACAAAAACAAAAAGCAACCCTAGAAAAGTATAAACAATAAAACAGCTGTCGCCACAAACATTTAGTTTCTCTGGTTATTGTTAAAGCAATAGATTGCACATAATTATTGAAAAAATGTATGAAACGTTATTTCAAAAATTTCTGGGCAGCACAGGCAAGATGTTAATATTTCTGGTGGCTGAAATCCACATAATACAATGTTGACATATTATGATTCTCTTTCCCTTTCTATCTTTTTATCCTGATATATATTTCACATTAACCTAAAGATGTGAAAGCTTCATTCTTCAACTAAATTGATCTATACAATTTTATTGTGCTTCGGTAATGAATTCTAACTACAAACAGATTAATGCACATACTACGAAGGAGAATAATACAGGAGGTTATACATTACCTAAGAATGAGAGGCAATAGGCCTAGAAGTTGTAGAAGAACTTTTTTTTTTACTTTTTACTTCCCATTTTCCTATTCAATGCACCATATCACTTCAGCAACCCTACTGATCCTTACAGCTTCTAACCTTTTTAAAAATCTGAGGTGACTTGATCAACAACTTCAGAAGTGAAGGCAAACAATAAGAGTGTCCCTTGAGGATTGGGTGTGTTTTCTACTATAATTTTGAAGATTCCTGCTCTGAGTAGGAACAAACAACTTCTCTTGTTAAGGACAATACAGAGAACTGAGAAAAAAGAATATTTTTGTAGAAATTTCTAAAGTGAGGAAAATAATTTTTTATAGACATTATAAAATCTACCAAATGTGATAGAGGTTGTTTCTAAAAAGATGCTTACAAAAGGACCTGTAATTTTTTGTCACCTGTTGTCAACAACAACACATGCTCATCACTGTTGCAATTATCTAAGCTCTTAATTCCCAAGCACAAACCAGAATACAGGAGGAAAAAAAACATCATGAAAGCATTTGGAGTTGCTCTTATAATAACAGAGGAGGTTAAAAATCCTATGAGTCTATTATCTCACACAGGAGTGAATCACTCGCTTGTTTTCTGGATCTTCAGCTATTTCTCATTTCAAACCATTACTATGAGAATATTAATGATGAATTATCCTTCACCAAGTTAGTTATGTTCTTAAATAGTAGCTCTCCCAGATGGACAAATTAGTTTGGGGTTTCAATATAAAACTAAGGCACAACATTGTATATTTCAACATTGTATAACAATAGGATAAAAACATTAGATTAAATTAAATCATTGTGAGTTCCAATATAACAAAAGTGGATAGCAACAGATTTATTGTTAAAGCATTAATGCTATAAAACAAATGTGTTTGGAAATAAGCTTTGTGGATCAGAATCTAAACAATTTTAATACTTAAGACTTCACACTTTAAGCGTTTAAGATCCAGGGAACTCATTCCCGCTGTTTTTGTATATTTTGTACTACGATAATTTTAAGATGATCAAATTTTTATAAAAGGAAGAATCTCTTCTACAAAAACATTATCTTTCTGCTCAGTAACAGCTTGTTCCAAATTCTCCATGACTCAACTGAGTTACACCCTCTATACATTTTGAAGTACAAACTTGTAAAAGTGGTCATTTATTAATGTACAGTGTGCAGACATTCTAAATTAGTGTGATACAATCACACCTCTTCTAAACTTGTCTTTCCAAATGCAGTAATGCAGTATGCACAGCTATAGTAACAAAATGTTCAATGTTATTCTGTTTCTAATTACATTTTTACTACATTACATTGAAGAAAACAATACTTGTTTATATCCTAACACAACTCTCTTACATCCTAACCTGTGATCACTCATGAAATGCAATCATATTTTTTAAGTGTTGACCAATATTTACCTTAATTTTACATATTTTTATTTTATTTATTTGTATCCCACTTTTATTATTTTTTTACAAACAACTCAAGGTGGCAAACATATCTAATATTCCTTCCTTCTTCTATTTTCCCCACAACAAAAACCCTGTGAGATAGGTTGGGCTGAGACAGAGTGACTACCCCAAAGTCACCCCCCAGTATGTACAGGCCAATATTTAAGGCATTCGGAAACCTTTTAGACAAAAATGATGCTACATTATTTTACTCCCCTTGGGAAAAGAGAGATTATGGCAATTCTCATTATCCTTTAAAATACTTAAAATGTGTGTTAAGAAATGGCTCTTCAAACTCTCTTGCAACCCACTCTCAAAAGGCTGGACTATTTGTCTTACTCCCAGTATTATAATTGTCATTTAACATGTATGTAACTTTCAGAGGGTAGAAACCATTTTTAACGGTGTGCCAAACCATCTCAGAAACATTATCCAAACCTATTTTAAAGAGCTACTCTACCTTTACAACTACATGCCTTAGTGACTTGCCAGAATAACCTCAGTATAGAATTATTTGATCATTCAGAGACTGGTACAAGTTTAAATTATCATTCAAGTACCACATTGTTCAAAATGATTCTTTTGTTTCTAACAGCCTGACTTTTAATAACATAAGAACAATCAAATAAATATAACTTAGGAAACTTTTACTTTCACAGTTCAGGATATTGGTAACCCTGATTCACTAAATAGTTCAGCCAGATGCTAAACAAATATTGAAAGATTCACTTGAAAGACACCTGATCAAATTACCCAAGGTAATTTGTTCAGTTTGTATTTCTGTCTGATGTGTTAGGAACTGCTCACTAAATGTCCTCAAAGATTAAGATTCCTGATAGGTTTAGCCAACTAAGTCTGGTAAGTTCAGTTAGCAAAGCTACAGTTTTATTTGTATTTTTAAAACCATTTCTGAATTTTGTGCACTGGCTACTTTAATAAACATGCTATACTAGAAATTAGAATCGATAAAATATAAATTCTAGTGAAAAGAGTTGTCTTATCTACATAAAACTTTCTTTTCTACAGAGGCATTTCTTAGCTCTGAATATTCAAATGACTTTAACCTGAAGTTTATAAATTGTTGCAAATTACAGGGGTGACATGTAAAGCAGGGCCCCCAACCAATGTTCCCTCTAACATTGAAAATCACTGCGCTGCAGTTGGAAACTGCTGCACGGTGTTTCAGCCTTTGATCTTGCTCTCCTCTCCCTAGCAGTGGAACTCACCGGGGGAGGCAAGAGTTAAAGCCTCCGGCTCTCTTGTTGAAGGTCCTTTCCCCCACCCCCTACCCACCCCGATCGGCTGGTGATCAATGTTCCCTCTGACGTAAGAAAACACCGGGTGGCAGTTGGAAACTGTGCGCGGCCGCGCAGCCGCACAGCTTAGAGGAAACATTGCCCCCAACCCCCGGGCTGTGGCCCACCACCTGGCCTTGGCCCATTTGGAACCGGGATGTAAGAGTGGTGGGTGCTTGAGCATGCCACTCCACTTGCGCAAGTGGCAGGCACTCACACTCGCGTGCGAAGCTCCATTTGTGTGAGCAGTGGATGCCTGCTCTCACCATTTGCGCAAATGGACCTGTGTGTGCTTGCACATGCCTGCCACTCACAAAGAACCATTCCTTCCCCCCACGACCAAGCCTCCAAGTTGGAAAGGTTGTGGATCGCCATTCTAAGGTATATGACACAGGGCTATCACATTTCATACCTGTTGGGGGTACGAATATCCTGATCTGTCACACAGATATTTAACACAATACAGTGTGGTGTATTTTTATAAGCTTGATTCAACTTTGATCATTTCCTACTGTACATTTTCAACTAAGTTTGAGTAATTATAAAATATTTTACATGAGAAGCAGGCCAATTAAAGCTTTCATACCACCTCAAGGTATGCACTAAAAAAATCAAGTAAAGTAATTACTAAATTCCTTGCTGTTGGCATCTATATTCCTTGTGTTAAAAAACAAAGACTAACATTGCTTCCAGCACATTAAAGTAGACATAGGGTTGAGCAACCTATGGCTCTAAAGCCACATATTTCCCTTAGTTAAATTACATATGACCTTGTCCTAGTCAAAAACATTTCCAACCTTGAAATGTGAGAAAACTGCAACAGTTTTTAGCAATAATATCTTAAAGGGCTCAGCATTCAGTAGTTTAAAGTAAACAAAATAATTGGTGGGTAGAAAACATTGTCTCAGCAATCAAATCAGATTATAACCCTTACATGTTTCTTTATCATTATAAAGAAATAAAATTTTCCATTTGCCAATTAACTGACATCCATGGGTAAGCACACTTATCAATATATAGAAATATCAATTTATGAAATACAATTTGCCATCACCCATATATTACTGTAACAATTTTCAAGTGAACCATATCTCTGTCCTCCTTATTTATGAACTGTTTACATTTACTGACTGGGTGCTAATATCTTCAAGAGGTATCTTAGATTGCTTATAATCTTTAAGATTATCATAGGTAAGATGGAGCAGAAACTAATGTTCTGTAATGCAAGTTGTAGACATAAAAAAGACAATACGCTCCTTGTATTGCCACATATGTATTTTATCACTATATTTCCTTTTAATTATTTTATCCCAGAATGAAATTATGTATTTTTATTTTTTGATAAGATCATAAGACTAATCAATTAATAAATTATTCTATTCTACAAGGACATGTGAATGCTTAATTACACAAAAAATAAATGCTATAAAATAATACATTCTAGTCATTTTAAGTTCCATAATGTCCCTACATCTTTCAGTGGCTACATTCACAGATTATGATATAATATTAATTATTTTTAATCATAGTTTATAAAATGTATTGAGTCAGGGATACAGAAATTTTCTGGGCTAAAGGGCACATTTGCCCTTTAAGTGGCATACTGAACACTGTGTTACAAAAAACTAGAGTTCTTTCCATTTGTCACAATTATTAAAGCCATGCATATTTTAGAGCCCTTTTTTGTTTTTCGGTCCTATATAAAGAATATTATAAATGCAAGAAATAGAAAGAGAGTACATATGCATCCAATAAAATATTTACCCTTTTGAAAATTTGAAAGGACTCAATGTGATCCTTTATACACTTTAATTACCAGAGCAAGTCTAAAATGCAAAATTAACGTTTTTAATATTTTCATTCAATTACAGTTTCTTAATTCTTTTTAGTACAATATAGAAGAATATAAACAGAACAAAAACAGAAAAACAATCTCACCCTGATGAACGGTGGTCTGGTTTATTTCTTTCGGAACGATCTAGAATAAAAAAAACATGTCCACAAAAGATGTTAATTTAGTTCACTATCGTACAGATATGAACTTTTTAAAATGATATTTTTAAAAGCTAGATTGTCCTTTGTAGGGGATACTTTGCCTGAAAGAAATAAAAACATCTGCAGAAAATATTTAAGCGTATCACTGAGAAATACAATTTTCTTTATGCTTGTTAAGTTGGTTTTTTATGTTTAACAGATGCTGTCCTCTTTTAAAAACCCAACAATTTTCCAAAGAATGTAGGAGAGGAGTGGAAAAGAAAACCACAGAATTAGTCAGCGCCTAAGAATCATTTCATGAATCACAGCTGGCAGACTCTAGGAAAGGATGAGAGAAACATTCAGTGACAGCAACAGTTCGTGAAAATACAGACTATATTTCTATTATGCCTTTCTCCATGATATTCTACAATTGCAGGCATCTATCTAAACCTTTCTGTGTTCTTTTTCCAGAGAAGTGTTATTACTAGACTGATTTTCTTTTTAATAAGACTGCGTGAACATTGTCTTTTAATAAGATTGAGTGATTGATTGAAGACTGGGCAAGATGACTTGAACATTAGTTATAATTATAAATCATACTATATTAGAAAACGCTTTGGAGTTTTAAAACTACAATGAGTCTATTGTATATATAATCAAGATATAAACAGTTCCCCAAGACAGATCATTTCCTCTGCAAAATATTCTATGCTACTTTTTTTTTCCACAGCATTTTTTTTTCTTCTACAAACTCCTGTCCAATTTTTGGAGACTGCCTGAACAAGTCTCAGCAATTTTCCTGGCAAGGTTTTTCACAAGTACCATTGCCTCCTCCCAGAGAAAATTATTGGCCCAAGGTCACTCAGCTGGCTTTCTGTTTCCAGCCTGATGCCTTAACCACCACACCAAACTGGCTCTCACAGGAAATTTACAAATACAGCTATTCAAATATAAAAACACAATAATATTACTAAAGACTTGCATAGTATTCTGCTATTACCCATATTTTCATTAACCTCCCAGGAATTCTGTTTAACTTTCTTTTTACTTTTTATAGCATATGTAATCTATATATTGCTTTATAACTTTATAACTGCAATATAAATAATTATATAGTCCTTTTTCCATATATAAAGATTTTTCCAAAAGAGTACTTTAAGTTACAATATCTGGAACCATTTAAAGGTCTCATTTCATTTTATAAGCCACCAAACTAGATTAAAATACTTTGAATACAATTTCTTACATTTTAACATGATGCTTGATAAACAGAATACCCTCACCTATATCATTTCTTGTACTGCCATTTTCTCAAACTGTGCAGTAGTTTTTAATTTGTACTTCATTTTTCTATTTTGCAAGCAAGAGTATTTACTGCTGTCTATTCCTAGCAACTGATGCATGCTAACATAGCAACATAAATAATTAGCACTAAAACTACATTTGAAAAACAAAGTCAACATTCAAGATATAATCTTAAGGAGTCATCTTTTATATATTTTCTTTTTTTTTTTTTGTTTTCTTTTCTGTCTTCTACTTTCCTTTACTATTCTTTTTTTTAAACTTTTTAATATTTTTCTTAGTTTTTAAAATCTATTTGTAAGCTTTAATAAAATTAACTTTTTTTTAAAAAAGCTCTCCATTGGGAAACATAAGAAAAGATGTCCTTTTCTGTCTTCACAATCTGGTAGTTATCATACCTGAAATTACAGAGGAGCATACAATCCTTTCCCTTCATGTTGCTATCCTGTGCAGAAAGTAAACTTTTATGGTCATTCATACAGCTGTTCAGAACGAATCAAGAAATTTTTCAAGTTGTACACCACCAGAAATGAGAATGAGAAATAACAAAACATGTAAACAGCATTCGAAATTATCCCTCTAAGGAGGCTTCTGATTGGCAGTTATACTGTAGCCAATCTCAGAATTGGAATGCTGTCATTCAGGAAGTGAATGTTATTCCATTTCCCCCCTTTCTTTCTTTGTTTAAACAGGAAATAGTTTAGCTGGACTTGCATAATTTACTGCCTAAAACATCATCCTAAAATGATAGCAATTTTTTTAGAGTTAGAATTTTTTTAAAAAGACTGATAAATACTAATCTTACTTTCAGTTAAAAAAAAGGTTCTTATTTTTTTAAAGAACCATTTTATTCTAACTTAAACAGGATTATTAGTCAGTGAAAGTGAAGTCTGTTAGCTTTCTTAGTCCCACAACTTGGTGCTACATACATAGGGAGGAGTTATTAGGAAAAGTTAGGAAAAAAAGACTCAAAACATGAAACTGGTATTAGGCATTTAAAATATTTTCCAGATTTTGTGTCAAAGAACTACATTAGCGGTAATATTATTTGCAAGAATGTTAGTATCCAAGTCCAGATTTTAAAAGTGATGTATGCAGATTATAATAAATATACATGGATGTTAATGTATTTAAATTTTAATAGCTGAAGCAGTGAAGCGTTGTACAATGAGTAAGAACACACAGTTATAACTAATTGGTTAAAGACAGCTGGCCACTACATGAGGCAATCTGAGCTGTGATTGGTTGCTGTGAGTGAAAAGGGTGAGTTTCCTTGTTTCCCGCCTTTTTTCCTCTGGGTGCTATGTGTGCTCTCTGTGATTTACCAGATTATGTTCCTACTGTATTGATTTACCTGACTATGTTGCTATTTTCCTCTCTTATTTACTGTAAATATATTTAGTTATATAAAACCACAAGTTCTTGTCAACGTCTCTGACTCCATTTGGACACCAGCTACGCAATTCCCTGACAATGGATATGTGGTTTTAGATAGCACATCTGCACTTAGTAATATATTAATACATTTTGGCAGAGCACTCCAAAGTTAGGAATTTTCCAAGATACTATTCAATAACTAAATACTTTCACACACAGTCAGGTAGTGGAACATTGGAAAAGCATATGGCCATTCAGATCTAGTACTTCAGATGCTTTTTGAGCAGCCAGATACAGAAGTCTCATTTTCCAATGGTAATTGGGACTGAGCAATACAGTTGTAAGATGGGATGTCACATAAACAACAGCAATTCCAGCAGCCCCAGTTGCCATCATTAGGCAAATCCCTAATGGACTAAGCAAGGAGTACCTTTAATACAAATTCACCTAACAAAGAAAATCAATTTCTTAATCAGTTGGAAATTTCTCTGTTGATAAGACACCACTAAAATCAATACTATACTATTAGTATTAGCAATACAGGGTGACCATAATTTTTTGTTGCATAGGTCCCCAATCGTATGCCTGCATAAGAAAAGAAAATGAAGATCATTTTAGTATGGTATACTAAGAACATGTTCCAAGTTTGTTTTCTGCCTTGTCAAAAAATTAGAAGAATACTGCTATCATGTCCCCTAGTCCTTCTTTTCTCTAGACTAGCCAAACCCAAATCCTACAATCGTTTTTCATATGTTTTAAGATGATTAAAGGCCTGGAGACTATAAAACATGAAGAACGGTTGTAGGATTTGGGTTTGGCTAGTTTAGAGAAAAGAAGGACTAGGTGGGACATGATAGCAGTATTCCAGTATTTGAGAGATTGCCACAAAGAGGAGGGGGTCAACTTATTTTCCAAAGTACCAGACGGCGGGACAAGAAATAATTGATGGAAACTAATCAAGGAGAGAATCAACCTGGAATTAAGGAAAAACTTTCTAACAATGAGGACAATTAACCAGTGGAACAGCTTGATGGCAAAGTTGAGGGTGCTTCATCATTGGAGGTTTTTAAGAAGAAACTGGACAGTCGCTTGTCTGAAATGGTATAGGACAGTGGTGGCGAACCTTTTTCGGCTCGCGTGCCAAAAAAGGGGGGGGGTGCTTGCGTGTGTGTCCACACCCATTCCCTCCCCCCCACGCATGCGCACAACACCCCCCCATGCTGCCCCCTGCGCATGCGCACACCCCCACCCCCGCACAAAGGCTTATCGGAGCCTGGAACGATGAAACCGGCAAACCGGAAGTGCGAAAAAACGCACTTCCGGTTTGCCGGTATGCTGTTTTTTGCACTCCAGAGGGTTCAGGGAAGCTCCCTGAAGCTCCGGAATGCAAAAAACTACAAAACGGACAAACCGGAAGTGCGGAAAAGTGCACTTCCGGTTTGTCCATTTTGTAGTTTTTTGCATTCCGGAGCTTCAGGGAGCTTCCCTGAACCCTCCGGAGTGCAAAAAACAGCACACCGGCAAACCGGAAGTGCGTTTTTTCGCACTTCCGGTTTGCCGGTGGGAACCCTCGCGTGCCGGCTTCTATGGCTCCGCGTGCCACCTCTGGCACGCGTGCCATAGGTTCGCCACCACGGGTATAGGATCTCCTGCTTGAGCAGGGGGTTGGACTAGAAGACTTCCAAGGTCCCTTCCAGCTCTATACTGGTTGAAGTTGAAAATGCATAACATTCAATCTCGTCTCTCCAGATGTTTCACACCACATTCAAGAACTTGCTTATAGCGGAAGATCTGAGGCACAACATGCTAGCCAAGTTTATTGCAGACAAGACAGAAGCCACATATGCACGGAAGATCTGACAATTGAACAGCACAGACATCAATCTTTATATGTAAACTGGGGTATGTCAGGCCGAAGCGATTTTATTCTGATTTAATTTTGGATGCTATTTGGAACCCTGTCAGGGTAAAAGTTTAAATTTTAACCCGGAATTTTTAGGTCAATAAACTTTGTCCATTTTCTTACCAGCCTTGAAATCAAGAATGATCCACTCAGTGTTTATGTATTGGTTCTGTTTATCCTCAGAACCATTGGTTTACATGCTCTCAGATTTAGCTCCTTCATTATCATTATTGCTCATGATGCCTTTACCGCTAGTCCTTGACTTACAACCATTCATTTAACCACTTTTCAGAATTACAACAGTACTAAAAAAAGTGACTTATAAAGTCCTCGTACTTAACTTTTGCAGTGTCTGTGTAGTCATGTGATCAAAATTTGGGTCTTTGGCAACCAACATGTATTTATGATGGTTGCAGCATATCGAAGTCACGAGATCATCATTTTCAATCTTCTCAGAGCGCTTTCAACAGGTAAAGTCAATGAGAGAAGCCATATTTTCTTAATGACTACCTGATTCACTTAACTGCTGTAGTAATTTGCTGATTAAAACCATAATAAAAAAGGCTGTAAAATTGAGTGCGACTCACTTAACAACTGCATTGCTTAGTACCACAAGTTTCAATTCCAAATGTGGTCCTAGGTAAAGGACTACTTGTATTTAATTTGTATCAATTAAATCTACCAGCCCTTATACCTATGTCATAGTGTTTATGATAATCTTCCATACTATGGCTTATGCCAGCTCCTCAAGATAGGCAATTCAGGAAACAGACACAAAAAATATTAGAACCTTATTATATCGATATAGGCCACAATAATAGAAACATGTAAGCCTGACAACATATTCATTTCTTTCCCTTTTATACCAAAGAGATTCAAGGCAGGGAAATTTTAAGTTTCTTTCTCATTCTTATTTTGCAGATCAAGCTCATGATTTGCTAGCACTCACCACATACCTCCACCAAGATCAACTTTGCTTCTCTACAATTTTTCATACTGTGTCCTACAGAACTTTAGGTTCTGTAAGAACTTCAGTATGAGGTTCTAGGCAGGGGTGGGTTCTACTCACCTTCCCCACTGGTTCGCATTGTGACGGAAGTGCAAGTTTTGCGTGCACATGTCACTTCCTGGAAATGACCCTCTGCGCATGTGCAGTACTAAAAAAAAAGCTTCTGCGCATGCGCAGAAGCAAAAAACAAGATGGTGGCACCTGCAGTGCCACCAACAGAACCAGCTCATGGGCATGGCAGGCCTGGGTCGCTGCCGGTTCCAGCGACCCAGGCCGCCAAGTTACTAACGGTTCTATATAACCAGTCCAAACCGGGAGGAACCCACCTCTGGTTCTAGGAGAGACTATAGGGGAGGTCGGAGTTCACTTGAACACAGTCAATTTTCTATCACTAAAACTCTACATTTGATCAGGAATTCCAATAATTTTCTTTTCTTTTTTAAACCAACCAAGCTCTTTGACCTGAAAAGGATAAGAAAACTATTCCAAATAATGATGTAATTGGACCAATTGTAAGAGTGAAGAAAAAGAAACAAAACATATTTCTTCTATAACTATTCAGTTCTTGATATATGATCCATTATTAAAAATAATATACCACAAATTCTCACATTAATGTTCATTACTTTTCTACATTAAATGATACACAACTAGTGAACAGAAACTAATTAATTTACTCATCAAAAGTAGAATTAATTTATTTAGTTACTGGAAACAAAATGGACCTCAGTTATCTTATTGGCCTAATGCAGTTTAAAAATTATGTAAATGAACGAACCTAAACATAAGACATGGCAAGACGATACAATTATGACAGAACTTAAATATTAAAGATTTCATACAATATTAACGATGAAGTGCATTTTTATTTATCATTTATCTACATGGGGTTTTTTATGATAATCAAATATAACAATTAAGTTATTTCAATTACTGTATATGGAAGAATGCTGAATCTCTGCATCCAGCAGGCCCAAAGCTATTTTAAACTATTAAGTACCTTGGATTTTGAAAGTCAGAATATGAATAATATATCAAGGATAAGTTACTTGGCAACCCTGCATAAAATCTTTCCTGTAGGGAACTTTATAATGTGCTTCCTTATTGCTCTTGACATCATGCTGTGTGAATGTACTTTTGACACGACATATTTGCATACGTTTTTGTTTCAAATATAGGAAATTTTAAACCCAACATTCTTTCAAGAATGCGTTGCCTCCCACACTTGCAACCCACGGAAGAGAAAGTAGAATACATATATATGCCTACAACATGCCTGCCATTACAGATAGTTCTCGACTTACAACAGTTCGTTTAGTTACAATTAAAAGTTAAATGGCACTGAAAAAAGTGACTTATGACCCCCTTTTCACCCTTATAACCATTGCAGCATTCCCATGGCTCCATGATCAAAATTCAGATGCTTGGCTGACCCATATCTATGTCATATCTATGACAGTTGCAATGTCCCAGGATCATGTGATCACCTTTTTCAACCTTCTGACAAGCAAAGTCTATGGCATGGGTGTCAAACTCAAGGCCTGCAGGCACCCCCTCGGGGAAGCGGGGCTGGGTTGTGGGGTCCCAGTGCCCTCAGAGCTTGAGGGCTGGGCTGAGCGCTTACCCTCCGCTGCCTAGGGCTCTGGACAGCCTGCACCACCATCCAGGGATCCTCCATGTGGCCTGAGAGGGTCGGCGAGACTCCTCTGGAAGACAAGGGTTTGGCACTCTCCCTGGTCTCGCCTTCCTCCGCTGGAGACAATGGATCCCCCCAGCCCCACCCGGGCCACCACAGGTGCCCCCGACACGAGTGATGTTGAGCTGGCCATGCCCACCCTGGCCACACACCCCAACACAACCCTGATGTGGCCCTCAATGAAATTGTGTTTGACACCCCTGGTTTATGGGGAAGCCAGTTTCACTTAACAACCATGTTACTAACTTAAGAACTGCAGTGATTCACATAAGAAATGTGACAAGAAATGTCATAAAACAGGGCAAAACTCACTTAACAAACATGTCACTTACCAACAGAAATTATGGTCGTAAGTCAAAGATTACCTGTATTAGAAACATGCTGTTAAGCAACAGTGTCTAGAAACTGATCTCATGCTAAGTCATGGGTCTCCAATTTTTCTGGCCAATGAGCTAATCTGAAATTTCAAAAGTTTGGTATGGATGCTACAGCAGCTATTTTGAAGGATGCTTGCCCTTCACAAAATGGCTGCCATAGTCTAAACAAAAAACAAAAAAAGTTGGAAGAGATGGGAAGTTCCAAGGATAAGGAAAGTGAAACACACCACGCACCATGAGCATCATATTTAAGGACCCCCCAGTATTAAGCCATAATAGATTTTGTTTTACTCAGTTATTGTATGAGACTTACAAACATTCATTTAGTCATGGTTCCAAGTTACAAAAGCACTGAAAAAAGTGACTTATGACCAGTCCTTCCACTTAACAACCATCACAGCATCTCCCTGGTAATATGTTCAAAATTCAGATGCTTGGCAACCAGCATGTATTTATCATGATTGCAGCATCCTGGGATCATCTGATCACCATTTGCAACCCTCCCAGCCAACTTCCGACTGCAAACTCAATCGGAGAAGCTGGGTTCATTTAACGACTGTGATTCTCTTAACAACTGCAGTGATTTACTTAAAGCCGTGGCAAAAAAAGGTTGTAAAATCAGGCATGATTCCCTTAACAACCACCTTGCTTAGCAATGGATATCCTGCTCCCAATTGTAAGTTGAGGACTATCTGAAATTATATTTGACTGTGGTTTATTCAACAAATCATACTCATTCTATGACACAAAGTATAAATCTAGTCACAGTTTTACACTTAAGCCTACATACTGTATTTTTCGGAGTATAAGACGCATCAGAGTATAAGGTGCACCTTAGTTTTGAGGGAGGAAAACAAGGAAAAAAGGCCTCCGCCTCCAAGCAATTTAGCAAACAGCAAACAGCACAGATGATATACACTGTTTGCTGTGTATTTCTGTGCATGTGTGCCTAACCCATAGAAATATCAAAGAATTGGAGAAATGTACATTATGCCAGAAAGTTTTCTTAAATGTAGTCACACTTACTCCTCCTAATTATTTAAATAGATCTACTCCAAGGTAAGTCAGGATTTAACTCTATTACTAAACAGGACATTGTTACATTTCAGACTATACTTGTACAGAGCTGTTAAAATTAATTAAAATTTCTGGAAGTATACATTATTCTCTATTATTTAAAAGAAGATACAATAGCACTGGGCCTCTTCAGAGCAAGCATTTATTTTAAAAAAGCATCTTTATTTTGTTGTCTAGATACAGGGGTCTCCAACCTTGGCAACTTTAAGACTTGTGGACTTCAACTCCCAGAATTCCACAGCCAGCAAAGCTAACAAAGCTGGCTGTGGAATTCTGGGAGTTGAAGTCCACAAGTCTTAAAATTGCCAAGGTTGGAGACACCTGGCTGTAGAACAATAATAAAGCAGTCTTTAAAAAATAAGTCTAATAATTTGAACATTCTACAGACATTTATAGTTATTCACTTCCCCCTTGCAATCCAGTTCAGCAGAAAATAAAAACCTGCGTGTCTCTCCCAGCTATTTGCCTCTTTGCAGTTTCAGTTTCAGTTTCATTTTAGCAGGTGGCAAATCAGCTGTAGGTCGGGAAGCTGCTACTGACTTGCTTGTCTTAACAGGCTCTTCCCTGTTTGCTGCAAACAGGTAAATTGTTGGAAGACAGAAGCCAAAGGGTGGGGGTGGCTGGGTGGGTGGGGCTACATTCGGTGTATAAGACACACCCAAGTTTTCACCCACTTTTTGGGGGTAAAAAGGTGCGTCTTATACTCCGAAAAATACGGTATATCTTGCTTGTTTTTGTACAAAAACAAGCCACATTCTGCTTTAGCAGAAATATAAACTTAACTACTCTGTCACTAGATCACATATTCAATGTATAGTATAACCAGGTTAATAGCAGCTCCCAATCTAACATTATGTACATAAGAGAATATACAGAAAAATGGTTTTGTTGTAAAGAAGCAATTATTTATAATTTTTCTTTTCTTTTTCTTTTTGCTTATTTCTTTCTTACTTACCATTTTTCTTTATTGTTTTTACTTTCCATAGAAGCAGACATCATTACTAACTGTTTATTTATTTCTTATTTAATTCTTCAATTTCTATGCCGCCCAACTCTCTAGGGACTCTGGGCAGCTGTTGATATTGTAGTTACTAATTTTTGGCTTCACTGTTCTTTAAAATCTCCTTTAATATTTCTGATGTTAGCATGTTTGGTATCATTTTGTAAGTGCCTTAATTTGATTTGCATCCCAGCCACAGTGACCATAACTTTCCAAAATGCAGCCACTGGTCACCAAAAATTAGTTTACAAAAATAGAAGAAACCAAATAACTTATTTAATCTGTTATCTTTGACTTCAATTATAACCCAATAAACTTTTAGACAACACTGGTATTTGTAGTACTCACAATTTGTCTAGGTAAAATACATTATTTATACATAATCCAAACACGAGATTCATTTTCTTTCCATATAGTTTCCAAACACATATACAATCTTCTTATGTAAATAATTGTTTCTAGTCATCTTCTTGCAGTACTTTTCTCAGTACATGTTTTTCTGTTTCACTGGTGTTTATGCACAGAATGGTCTTATTTGTGCTGAATTCCAATATACAAGTCATATATCAGAACAATAATTAGTGGGGATACTTCATGAGGAGGCCTCTCAACATTTATTTCTGGTATATAACTTTCAGCAGGAGGGAGAAAGTGAAGGGACAAATTTAATGTTTCTCGGGTGAATTTAAAAAACCTGTGCCAAATTTCAAAAGCTTTTATAAAAGATTGGTTAAGATTATAAGGTCTCTGCCAAGATCTATCTCATCCTTCATATAAAATGTTAGGTGAAAAAAGGACCAAGAAACAGAAACAGAGGTATAAGAAAGAGAAGAGGGGAGATTAGAAAAGAACAGCTTTATCCACTCACTGTGGCTTTGTCTTTCTCCAATCAACAAATGGCTTCAATAACTTATCCATGAAAAAAATCCAGGGGAGGGAGGGAGGGAAGGAAGGAAGGAAGGAAGGAAGGAAGGAAGGAAGGAAGGAAGGAAGGAAGGAAGGAAGGAAGGAAGGAAGGGTCTGCCTTCCATGATTTAACAGTTTGGTAATGACAGGATGGGGTTTGATTTGAGAAAAAATCTCACATCTAAATAATTCCCAAAAACAAATTTGTTTGAAACTATGGAATCACTAACAAAGCAGTTCTTAGGGTGATATAGAACTTATATAGAACAATAATATAGGAATTTGCAGAACATAAAAATGGAAAGGGGCTCAAGATACCCTGTGTGTTTTTTACAATGAACAATGCCATAATTTATAGTCTTAAAATACCCATTCAAGATACAGTGTGATGATGGAAACCAAGAAATAGGTGTTTATAATTATAACCTAAAATTAGAGCATCTAATTCCATGCCAATGTCACAGACATGGTCTTCCATATGATTTATTATTAGAAGATATGTTCAATTTACTGGCAGATTTGCATGTAACCTTAAATATAGTATAGTCACTTTTCAGAGTGAGATGGAAAGCATATAAATTTAATAAATAAATCCTGATTCATCAAATTAAAAATAGTTTGATTTGCCACAAAGGCAAACCAAAGGCAAAGGAACACCATCATCTAATTATATTTTAAAATTATGTAAACTAAGTCATTCAAACACATATCTGATACACATTCAATGTGATTTGAAGTACTTACTTACTAGGCTGCTGTGGCCTAGAGGTGGAGCTCTTGCCTCACAATCAGGAAGTTGTGAGTTCGATCCTAGGTAGAGGCAGATGTAAGGTGTCCTGCTTGGGCAGGGGGTTGGACTAGATGACCTGCAAGGTCCCTTCCAACTCTGTTAATTTCTCTCTCTTGTTTATTTATTTTATTAATCAAATATATATAGCTGCCCACTGAAAATGACTTATACCATTAAGGGTGAGAGCACAAATCCCACACTGTAATAAGCCTTAATATAGTCTCTTGATTTCACCCACTGAATTAAGCTAAGGATGTTTATGGCTAAGGGTGTTGTGTGACTACATCCATTTATGGCAAATTTTATAAGCCACAGTTAAGCAAACTATTACTTAATATGTTGCATCAATCCACTCCCAAATCTTTTAGCTAGGAATAAACTACAATGTCCATACTCATTTCTCTCAAGTTTTCCTGTCCAAATGCTGGGAGAAACTATTGGAGTGTCTTATGTATGAAGAGTAAAATATGCATGGATTTTACATTCTTGAAATGTGGCAAGAAAAACAACGTTGACGAAGAGCTGTGAATGAAAGAAAAAAACCTGTTCAAATAAGTGGATTCGGAGAATTCATTTTTTTAGCCTGTATGCATTTTTCTGAAATGAGTGTTCATTAATGGCAGTACTCCCACCATAACAGTCACTTTTCATGATGATTATACTATATTTCCAAATTCCAAATGTTCTTATTAGCCAAAAGTTTAGAAATTCCAGACTACTTTATCTGTCTACCTAAACTATTTTAAATTAAATTGAAATTTATAATGAAACAGATATTAATCGGTGTACAAAGCTATATTAGGATCTTAATTGTAATAAGAGTTTTGCCTCTGTTAAGTTCATGGCTATCACCTTATTCTTGCAAGGTTACAGAAAGGAACTTAAGGAATTTACAGTATTTATACAATGTTTTTGCTAAACTTTTGCTAAACGTTTTATGCAGTGGTGGGATTCAAAAAAATTTTTACTGCCAGTTCTGTGGTTCTTGGTGAGTGTGGCTTGGCTTGGTGAGTGTGGCTTGGTGGCCATGGCAGGGGAATAATACTGTAACATCTCCATTCCCACCCCACTCCAGGGGAAGGATATTGTAAAATCTCCATTCCCTCCCCACTCCAGGGGAAGGTTACTGCAAAATCCCCATTTCCTCCTGATCAGCTGGGACTCGGGAGGCAGAGAATAGATGGGGGCGGGGCCAGCCAGAGGTAGTATTTACAGGTTCTCCGAACTACTCAAAATTTCCGCTACCGGTTCTCCAGAACTGGTCAGAACCTGCTAAATCACACCTCTGGTTTTATGCATTTACTTGCTTTCATCCAAGGAGTGGCTTTCTGACATAAATATCTAGATAAATATGAATGTCCGCTCATCAGGAAAAGCATCACATACTTAAAACAACAACTTGAATTTCTACCCTGTTCCCCCAAAATAAGACATCCCCTGATAATAAGCCCAATCAGGCTTTTGAGTGCATGGCAATAAGGCCAAGCGCTTATTTCAGGGTTCCAAAAAATATAAGACAGGGTCTTATTTTCAGGGAAACACGGTAGCTTCAATTTGTTTACTTCAATTTTATTCATTTGACTATTCCAGAAAAATAAACTGCTTTTTACTCTTTACCTTTGGATTTTTTTAAAAAAATATTTTCATTCTGTATTAAGAGTTATATTTTTTACAGATCATGTTTTTACAGTTAGTGAAAAACTGCAACTTCTTTGTAGCTCCATGTGTCCTTTGGTACAAATACCAACAGACAAGTACTTTTCTGTAAAATTAAAACAGCATTGTGCTTAGTGGTGCTGGTTCATTTCCAAGGACAAGCAGCGATAGATAATAGTCAAAGAGCCTCTGTTACCATCCCTAATTTATTCCAACAGTACGTGAGCGAGAACCAGCTGACTTGAACAGATTCTTCCTACTGACTTCTTTTGCCTAAACAAAAGTCATAGAGATAATCTTTTGCTTTTGATATATTCAATGCATACATGCTCACTGACTACTGGAGAATGCGGTCAATTGTAAATTCAAAGTAGTGAAAGTAACAGGAAAATAAGGAACAATGAACTCAAATGTCTACTAAAATGTAAAACTATCTTACCCAGCACTCTGTCACATATCAAAACACACATTTCTGACATTAAAAAAAAAGCATGTGCGTTGTAACAAAAGTAGTTGCACAACAACAATGAAGATAGCTGCTTGTTACACAAATTCATATAAGTAGTTTGATCCTATAATTTGATGTACTAAATTTTGTAGCCCATATAATAAGGTTACATGGGAAAATAGTACACGTATAACATGAACTAAAACCCATCATTAAAACACCTTAGGTATAAGACGGTTTATGCTGCAGCTCTACACTCTACATATTGTGATTTCATGGGCTTCCAAACTGAAAATCAGGCAGGGACTTTCTGGGCAACCATATTCCATAAAGTGGAATGGGGGGGGGGGAGTATATGGACCAGTGCATGAAGTTTTCAAGTTGTCTTCAGGGATGGTCTTAGATGAAGAGCGTCACCCTGGTTTAACTGGCAAATAAAGAATATGTGTGTTATGGTCACTAAAATCTCCATATGTACTTGGGACTACAACTGCTACACCAGTGGCAGCACAGAAAGACCACTCCCTCATAAATGCCATCTGCAATTCTAATAGTAACTGTGAATCTAAAAGTAACTGTAATGACCATCAAGTCACTGATCTATTTCTTATTGGGACATTCTCCCTCATAAATAAAATAATGTGCCAGAAATCCCAAAGGCTTCTAGATTAACAGCAAGACTAGCTGGGATTCACCTTGGCTTACTCTATCCAGAACCTTACAATCAAAAAGAGCAGGGTGGCGCAGCAGTTAGAGGCAGGCACTGCAGGCCACTTTAGCTGACACTGATCCGCAGGTCAGCCGTTCAAATCTCATCGGCTCAAGGTTGACTCAGCCTTCCATCCTTCCGAGGTAGGTAAAATGAGGACCCAGATTGTTGGGGGCAATATAAATATACATTGCTTACTGGTGTAAACCACTTAGAGAGTGCTTGCACTGTGAGGCAGTATATAAATCTCACAAAATAAATAAATAAATAAAAAATAAACAGAACATCAACTGCATCTCCTGTCCAGCTCACAGTCATAATCTACAATTACATGTCATCCATATATTGATGCTGCCTCATCTGAACCAACAATCTACTGCAGTGATGGCGAACCTTTTTTCCCTCGGGTGCCGAAAATGCATGCGCACGCACTATCATGCACGTGCGAGTGCCCACACCCATAATTCAATGCCTAGGGAGGGCGAAAACGGCCTCCCCCGCCCCCGCAGAGGCCCTCTAGAGGCCAGAAATGGCCCATTTCCCAACTTCTGGTGGGCCCGGTAGGCCCGTTTTTTGCCCTCCCCAGGCTCCAGAGGCTTCCCTGGAGTCTGGGGAGGATGGAAATGCCTCCCCGGAGGCCCTCCAGAAACCTAAAATGCCCTCCGAGAGCCTCCACGCCAGCCAAAAATCAGCTGGCTGGCGCACCCATGAGTGCTGGAGCTGAGCTAGTGCAATGGCTCGCGTGCCGGCAGATATGGCTCCGCGTGCCACCTGTGGCACCCGTGCCATAGGTTCGCCATCACTGATCTACTGTATTCCAGTGGTACCATTTATATAATATGGGGGAAAGTACAGAATACACAAATGGGATATATACTCTGCCCTGGCTAATATTATTTTGAATTACCCACTCTGTATGAAGTGTAACACTGTAATCCAATGTCTTTAATTCCTAACCCTCTTAGATAGTTTAGAATAGGGATGTAAAATCGCGGCCTGTGGGGTGGATGTGCTGGCCATGCCCACGCCCGGTTTAGCGAAGGAGAAAAAAGTCACAATAAGTCATGTGACGACGTAAGTTTCACACCCCTGGTTTGGAAGGATACCATGGTTGTGCATAAAAGCAATCAGTATAACTTTAATTCCCTATCCAGAACTGGCACTGATTAACAGCGAATAGAGACCCAACAACAAGACTACCAGAGAAGATGATCTTAAACTATAATGGAGAAATCAGCACCACAAACTGCCAATAACCTTTTTCTCTATCCGATCTCCTCTTACATTTTTACAATGCAACTTATCAAAAGTAAATATTACTCCAGTTAATATATGACTACTTAAACAGACACACAACCAGGTCCCAAATATAGACAGTCCATCCCACAATAACATAATGCCACCTAGTATCTTATTTGACTCCTGATATTCTCCAGATACATTCTGGCAGTTCCAGCTGCCATTGTTAATTGAATTCCATATGGTTGCAGCATCCTCCCAGTTATGTTATCGCTGTTTGTGACCTCCTGCCAGCTTCCCCAATGTCTTTGCTTGTTAGTCAGCAGTGGAGGTTACAAATGGTGATCATGAGACTGTGTGGCACTGCAACAGCCAAAACTATGAGGACCTGTAATAAGTACCCCTCATTCAGCGCCAATTGTAACATTAACAGTTGCCGAATGAATGGATAAGTGACATCTACCTGTATTTCATACCTATCTGCAAGGAGGATGTAATATGTATAAAACAAAATGAAATGCCTCAAATGCAATTGTATATATGACAATTAAGTTGCATGCAATATCTTTACTGAATGCTTGTGAAACTCCACAGCTCCTATACAACTAAAATGCACAAAAAATGGCCATCAGATAATCTGTGAGGATAACGGGTGAGGAGGGAAACTAGCACTTTAACACAGAACATTTTAGTGCTTTGCAAACATAATGACGCGGCTGATAATTCAGGAAGTTTGCAAAGTAAGCAGTCCAACTCAAGTTTAAAGTATGCCAAGTCTCAGAGGAGATGGTCATTCAGTGTTCCCTCCCTTTTTATAAAGACTTGATAAGTATCGTGTACCACAGGAATTTAAAAAGCTTCCTGAAACTAAGCTAAAGCATTGATTTATATTGTTCATTATTAACCATTGTATGTGAACTGGCAATGCTTTCATCAATTCAAATTGAGTATTTCCCAATCCTCCCAGATTACTGTGGAACAAAATCATGACACTTGTTGCACAAAGATTCATATCTACCAAGCAGCTATGACTCCTCTTTTTAGAAAAAAAGTGCTTTTATAAAATGTCCTATCACTAGTGTGTGTGTGTGTGTAATCACTTCATTATCAGAAATGTTAAACATTAAACTTTGAACCTTACTTCCTTTTACCCAACCATATGCTGTGTGAATGGCCTCTTATAATTCATTGTGAGATAAGAAAGGGTGTAAAGAAAGGTAGCTCTTTGCTTTTTTCACTAACCCAGATTAAATGGAGGACTCTGGACATCATTATCTGGGTTTATACTTCACACTAAGCCATAGTTTCTTTAACTAAGATTTACTGAAATCGCCATAAAGTTAAGTTTCCAACCAACTCTGAGCAGGTCCAAAATATAAACCCCAACAATACCAAAGACACATGACAACTCCCAGCTGTTACCACAGCATTACAATGATGTAATGGTAGCTTTTCAATCCATCCAGAAACCCATCCTTTTCTTCAACCCATTCTTCTCAGTTCAAACAGCAACTGGTAAAACTGCTTTATCAAGGGGAAAAAAATCCAAATACTTCCACGTTTCCTTTTGACAGGGTCCAACGGCATATCTGCGCAGTGGCATAGACAGAATAACTGAAACTGACAACAAGGAGAAACAACAGCGATATCCAGTGACCTTACGCTGTGCGTACGCTATTGTGCTGAGGAGAAAATTAAACGCGGGTATAAAAGCACGCCTGTGGAACCAAGATAGATTCATTAAGCCAGTCTTTCCCAACCTTTGGCCACTTGAAGATGTCTGGACTTCAACTCCCAGAATTCCCCAGCCAGCATTCGCTGGCTGGGGAATTCTGGGAGTTGAAGTCCAGACATCTTCAAGTGGCCAAGGTTGGGAAACACTGCATTAAGCCCTCAAGAAGATCTCTTCGATCTGCAGGGCTTTCTGACACACACACACATAGCCCCCAACACCGAATGGCTATACGGAGCGCGCTCTCCGTCTGGGTTGTAGTCTTGATCCCCAACCCAGTGGCACTCGGTTTCCCTGGGCACTCGCCTCCGCCTTCGGCTAAGCAGAGTTCTCCGGCGAAGTTCCCTCACCTCACCTCACCTTCACCTCCTCGGCTTACCTGTCGCCGGGTTCAAAAGCGCTCTCCGGTGCCTTCTGGTCACCTCTTTCCGCTCCTCCTCGTCTTCTTCTAGTCGCCAGGCTTCAGCCATCGGCGCCGGGGACAAAGGCGGCCTTCAGGCAGCGGCGTCCACCATTGCGCCCAGGCAGACTCCCGACTCCCCTTTGTCCGCACCTGCACCTGACGCTTCCCGCCGGAGAGGGCGGGGAGTCCCAGTTTCGACCCTGCCCCGCCCCCCCTTTTGCTTTCTCCTCCCTCCTTTCCGTCGCCAAGTTGCAAGTCCAGGCCTTTAGGGTTCCGCCCTAAACGAGCTCCGGGACCGTCCCTCCAGGAAAACGAGGGACGACTTCCACTACGGTGGGCAGATAAAAAGGGAGTAGTGGGCGAAGGTGGCGGTACCCTGGCCCGTTCACAACATTCCGGTATCAACAGGAAGCGAGACTCTCGCCTGATAGTAAAACAAAAGGAGAACCGGGGGGGGGGGGTGTCGGGGGACGTAATGCGGAGCAGCAAGGAGCAACCGCGGCTCAGGAATGTGAGGGGACTGAAGCGACCTCCAACTGCGGTGGGAAGCCAAAGGGCGGGTGCGAACGGACGCTTGTCTCAAGAAGGGGGTGGGCGCAGCGAGCGAGAGGTGCTTTCTTGTAAGCCCGAGACCCGTTCCTTGGATTCCAGCCTTTGCTTATTTCTTTCGCTGGAGCTCTGCCAGGAGCATTTTCTCACACTTTCGAGATTTTGCAACGACACAGATTTCGTTGAGAAGCCAGTGTGCCCCTCTGCGTTTTGCATTGCACAATGGAACGGAGATAAGGCAGACGGGAGTTTTGTCGTCATCATCATCATCATCATCATCATCATCAATAATAATAATAATAATAATATTAATAATATTAATAATATTAATAATATTAATATTAATATTAATATTAATATTAATATTAATATTAATATTAATATTAATATTAAGCCTTGTGGTTCAGGCCTGCTGTGTTATATATTTTTATTTATTTTTATTTATTTATTTATTTGTCAAACATGTATAGGATAGTAGTAGTTTGTATAAACATAAGTAAAAAGTAACGATAAAAGAGGACAGTAGGACAGGGACGGTAGGCACAGTGGTGCGCTTCTGCACGCCCCTTACAGACCTCTTAGAAACAGGGAGAGGTCAACTGTAGACAGTCTAAGGTTAAAGTTTTTGGGGTTTGGGGAAGAAACCACAGAGTCAGGTAGTGCATTCCAGGCATTAATCACTTTGTTGCTGAAGTCGTATTTTATATATATTTTTGTATTACACCCATCTGAACTAGCACCGGTGATGTTACCTAGTTTGGGTAATGAAACGTCTGCAAAAAAACAAGCAAGCTCAGAGACCACTGAGGACTTCTCATACCCATACCCCATGGAGGTGGTGGGCAACGGCAAAAGACAGTGGAAGAGCCCAACTGATAAGAGATACTTGAATGCAAGGGTCAAGTGATTCTCTGTGTTTAAAAATACTGATTATTAAAAACTTGGGTGGGGCTTGCCTCCACGTTTTGTTTATATTAGGGGGGGAATTTCCATAGCAAAATTACAGAGTAATTTATCATGAATCAAAAAGTAATATGAGTTCTACAATTAGTAAAATGATAAGTCAGTTTTTATAAAGATACTGCAAATGAAGAAATATGTAGAAGTGAGGGGAAAACACACATCATACTAGTCAACAAGGGCATCCATCAGCAATAATGGAACCTTTAGTTTTAATATGTAGATTACCAGGGAAGAGAAGACTAATTGTAGTACATTACTACCATGTCATACAAAATAAGAAATGAAAACTTAAGTATAGTGCTCTCATTCAAACCACAATTTTCTTAATAAAAGGAAATGTCAGATTTCAAACTATGTTGTGCAGAATTATTTTTTAAAAAAATCTGTCAACCAAAGATGCTATTAATGGTTTATAGACAGTCTATAACAAAGATTTATAACCAGTCATATGAAAGATGGTCTAATTATAATTATGATTCTGTGCTTTGTAATTAATGCTGTTCTTTAGTGTACAGTATTTTTTTATTTAGAAATGAATACAGTTGTATGGATCTCACTTTTTCAAGGACTGAGAACCTGGAAGGGCACATCAGTTACCCTGACCTGACCTTTCAGTTAGTAGAAATTTATTGGTGTCTTACTGGCACTTTCAACTTAGTATGTTCTGCTTGAACACAGATGGAGATATCTAGTATGCCCTTCCCCCACCCAATGTTTTTATGGAAACAAACATTTTTATAGAGTACCTAAATCTAGGTGTGCATACGTAGATGAGCTGATATGTTGTGCTAAGCTATAATTTGCTTAGCCACTGGTGCGCAAACCACAATTGGCTAGTTTCACAGTACTAAGCACAAACCAAATAGACTTCATGTCTACATAATGTAAAAATATATTTAAAAATAGTATGTCCATTCTTTCCAAAGAGATGGGAAGATAAAATCTGTCTATTGACCAACTTTGATCTGACCATTGCATATATTTTACTACTTTACAAATTGGGGAAACCCTTGATATGTGTGATCACCTGTTAGCACTGAAACAGTAGCTGATTAACTAATATATAGTTTCTATCAAGCAATTCTTGTACAACTTGCACAAGTTGAAGTTACCAAAAGAGTATTTCCTACATTTTTTATCTACAATAAGAGTTGTACACTGATAGTTGCCTTTGCTCAGATAAGTAGCATGAGAATCCTGATACATTCATTATACCTTCTATTCTCGAGATCACAGATTCCTATACTTGAAAAAAGTTCTGGAAGAATATTAGGATTCCTGCTTCTAAGAGATTTTTATGTTAAACATTTGAAAATCTATTAGAATGCCAACTACAAAAATGTTGGGGCTTGCTTCCTGAACATAACTATCTAGTATTCACACAAAAGCAAACACCTTGCTAGGTTTAGGAAAGCATCACAAGAAAGTGAGATTAGTTACATCACACATTGTATTAATCTCTGAATAACTATAGTGAATCAGATGCAACTGATGTGTTGTATGAATTCAACCAAATCAATTTGACTGCCCTGTGGCTAAGCAAATCATGCCTTATGTAGAGTGAACCCAGCCAAGGGTAGTTTAAACTTTGTGTAACAAACAATAGTTTAAAAATATTGGCTTAATGCAGTGTGTAGACACTGGCATGAGAATGCAGTATGTGATTTCTTACCTTTGCAATTTTGGTAGCAAAAATTGATTGACTGAATTTATAGCCTGTCTTTTATCAGGAGGTCAAGATAGTGAACATAGCACTCTTCCCACCAGTTGCCTACTGGTGTACCAGTTGCCAACAGCAATTTTATGACATAGATTGGGCTGAGAGAGAACATAACTGATCCAAAGTCAACATGGCTGAATGTGGACTCTGCAGTCCGAGTCCAATATGATATCCAATGTACTATACTGCCTTTCTTAAACTATATAAAGAAGTAACAGATTTACTCATCTGCACTAAATAACATTTAAAGCTAATTAGAAAAAACACAGGAAATGCATCACATTAGTGCCATTATTATACACCGTTTTATATAAGAGTTGTCAAGCCCAAGAAACTACAAATATGTGGACAGGTTTTGCCTACATTCCCAAAATAATACTAAGATACCTAAACTTAAGCCTAATAGATACAAATATTCAAAGAATCTGGAATTACAAAAAGATTAGATTTTTAGAAACCAGATTCAAAGGGAAAAAACCCAACTTAATGCAGTTTTGTGCAGAGAGCTGCATATGACAAGCCCAAATACGTCCATATAATACAAAAGAATACTTTGGGGCATAATCCTATATAGAGACTTGCTTTAGGGAAAACAGGATTTACCAGAAGGCCTCCATACCAGCTGAACACCTGATATCTTCCTGCCATGACTAAACAAGTTCACATACTATTGCAATGGTATGCAGAAGAATAACTAAAAAGGATAAAGGTATTGGTGGAATATGTCAATGCAGAGAAGAAGTACAAACCTGTTGACCTGTTTTAAATAATACACTAAATCATGTCACGCTTAGAGTAAAATAATTCTCTTCCAGTGATTATAACAGGAAGAGAATTTTAAAATAAGTTACCTATCTGATTTCTATCCAGTCACTGTTTCTAGTACACCAAAGCAACTTGAAGGCTATCAATCTTCTCTTCTGATAACCTTGCAACACTGAAAATAAGAAATATATAGGATAACTGCTCCATCCCAATATGTCTTAGGTCCTAGAGTAGCAACAAGTATTTCACCCTGAACTCCATGCATAAGGTTTAAAAAAAGGAGTCCCTGCAGATTTTACTCTGGTAGTCATTGCCGATTGTACGGTGTGGTGCTCATCTCCATTTCAAGGCCATTGAACCAGCATTGTCCAAAGACATTTCCATGGTTATGTGGCCAGCATGATGTCATGAGTGCTGTTACCTTCCTACCAAAGTGGTACCTATTTATCTACTCACATTTGCATGCTTTCAAACTACTATGTCCCAAAGGTGCTTTTTTTTAGAAGGCAACTGGACTTTCTTGTTTTCTCTTTTGAAGACGTTTCGCTTCTCATCCAAGAAGCTGAAGAAGAATGTCTTCAAAAGAAAAAACAAGAAAGTCCAGTTGCCTCCTGAAAAAAAGCACCTTTGGGACAACCATGACCTGGATAACAGAATGTCTACAGACTTTCAAACTACTAGGTTGGCAGGAATTGGGGTGAGGACAGGAGCTAAGCCTGTTGCGTGGCACTCAGGCCTCAAGCCTGGGCTACTGGCTTTTCAGCCAACAAGCCCAGCGTCTTAACCACTGAGCCACTGGACTGCCCTACTCCAAGCATATGGGAAATGGAATTATTTTCTCCTGCCCATCTGTATTCTTACTTTGTGTTTTATGCATTTGTCACGTCACGGAAAACAAAAGCCATTCAGATATCAAACCACCTTTCCCTTTAAAAGACTGTATAGGGCAGTGGAAGCTCAGGAACCAGGATCAAGTGAAACAAATGTTCCTATAAATAGAAAACGACATACACCCAAGTTGTACAGATCCAGTGTTTCAAATAAACTATTAATATTGCAACTCACTTCTTCAACGCAGCCAGGGCTGTGGAATCATAGAAGTCTCAATTTTATCTGGCATGCAGTCTTTCTGTAGAAATCATGAATGTTAACAATTGTATTCCAATGAGAGTTCAGTTGCTCTATTAAATCGATACGGGGTTAGTTATAAAGCTCAATTCTCACAAACAGTTCCAGGCAGATGTACAAGGTTGAGTTCATAACAAAGGATTTAATAAAAGAGCAAACATTGGTAATTTGGTTCACGCATTATACTAAATCCGGGGAGGCATCCTGATGCCTCAGAGCTGCCTGTTGCCTATAGACCCTGTGAAGAGCCTACACTTATCCCTAGCTTCTCACTGAGTCTTCATGTATTCATGCAGACACCCTAACAAAACAGATCATACTTGCTTTGTTGAAAGAAACTCCGGCTATGTATTAGTTTAGAACCTGATAGGAAATCATTCTCAAAGGAGGGTAGGGTGTCAGATATAAAGTGGTAGAAAGGGAAGAATTTCCCAGGAGAAATGTGAGAGGAAAAGCTTGGAAAGCTTTAGTTTGCCTGAAATGGCTAACATGAATTTAGTAAGCTTGAGTGGCTTTCAAAGATAGACTCTTAGTTTCATTCCATAGGAAAAAAGGTGGATCAGTCAGTGTTTACACAGCTGAACACATTAATTTGTCAGCAGTTCAATGTTGACAAAACATTCTAGGGTGCAATTTTAAGGAAGAGGAAAAGGAATGATGTGAGACTTGATTTATTCATTACAGAGGACCTTCAGTGGGGACGATGGAAGGAAGATTGGAAGTCTTAATAGTCAAAGGATCACCAGCTAGATCAAGACCAGTTGCCAATTTATTTGACTGAGGAAAAGAGAATGAGGAAAAATGCCATCATATCTGTAAGACTTTAACTCTAGAATAAAGAGGAACACGCAGGAGTAAAATTAAAATAGAATGTACATATGTTAAGCCCATATCTGCATCTGCACCTCTATAACTGTCTAGTTTGGTTCTGCAACCCAACAAGACAGACAGAGACTTCAGAGGATAATTAGAACTGCAGAAAAAACAATTGCTACCAACCTGCCTTCCAATGAGGACCTGTATACTACACGAGTCAAAAAGAGGGCTGTGAAAATATTTACACACCCCTCATATCCTGGACACAAACTGTTTCAACTCCTCCCTCAAAATGATGCACACCAGAACAACTAGACACAAGGACAGTTTTCCCCCAAACGCCATCGCTCTGCTAAACAAATATTTCCCTCAACACTGTCAAACTATTTACTAAGTCTGCACTAACATTAATCTTCTCATCGTTCCCATCACCCATCTCTACCCACTTATGACTGCATGACTGTAACTTTGTTGCTTGTATCCTTACGATTTATATTGACTGTTTCCTAACGTGATTTGATTGTTTATTTGTACCCAGACTATCATTAAGTGTTGTACCTTATGATTCTTGACAAACATATCTTTTCTTTTATGTACACTGAGAGCATATGCACCAAGACAAATTCATTGTGTGTCCAATCACACTTTGCCAATAAAAAATTATATCTACCTACCTATCTATCATCTATCTATCTTTCTATATGTACACCTACACGCTTACAGTAGATCTGAAATTTGGAATTAAAAAAATATATATTTTATCTGGACTTTTGAAAATCTTATCTGAAGGGGAGGGGGAAAAATCACTATGCACAACAATTAAATGGCCATAGATCATATTTGCAAACCTTGAGGCTAAGTAAACCTATATCAGACTTTTCCAATTTTGCACTCTACAAATGTGTAGGGATTTCAAATTTCAGAATTTTAATTGAGAATGGAAAGGTGAGAATATAGCAAAACAAAAATTGCATAAAATTATTTATAATTTTAATAATAAATGGATTATTAGAATTAAGTTTGCATTGCCTGAGTTCATACAACATGCTAAGCTACAACCAAACAAGCAACATTATTGCTTCATGTATTAGATAAACAGTTCTAAATCATTTGAGCTATCCATTAAAATCGATCAATTGATTTGGTTAAACTGGTTTCCTATGCAGGCACCAGAAATGGTACTTGCACATTTTTCAGTCCTAGGAATTGAGATTTTAGAGTTTCATGTCATAAAACAGATACGGCTGAATATAACTGTTTTGTTATAAATCTATGGCATTCCAACAAATGTCACGAAGAAACCAGAGCTTTTTTTTTGAGTCCCTGGTCTAGATACCAACTGTATACAGAGAGAAATATATGAATTTTCTTAGCTATTTTTATTTATGGGAGGAGCCACTGGATGCAATCAGACTACATACAGTATATCAATATATTGTTAATGGTTTAGGAAATGGTTTAGGAAATCAGAATTTCTGTGATGTGCAAATATCTAGCAATTTAGCCATGTTTTTTCCCCCTCTTAGAATGTTGTAAACATCAACAATCCTTGATATGCTGATGATATCCTGACAATACAACTCTCCCCTCAAAAACCAAAGAAGGCCTGGAATATCTGATCAAGAAAATCAAAGAAGAAAGTGAGAATTTTGTCTTCTTCTGAACATCTAAAAGACCAAGTTCATGATCACTGCAAGGGAGGGAAACAGAATATAGAAACTGATGGTGAAGACATAGAATGTGTGTGTGTGTGGGGGGGAATCATTCTTCTAGGATCACAGATAGCTCAAAGAGGTGAGTGCAGCACAGAAATAAAACATCAGATTGCACCGTGTTGCACACAGCAATGATGAACATGAGCAAGGATATCAGTCTGGCAACCAAATGTAGATTAGTGTGCTCTATTATGTTCCCTGGAGGTACCTATGGTTATTAAAGTTGGACTTTAAATTAGCAAGACAAGAAGAAAATCAATTCATTTGAGCTGTGATGCTGAAGAAGGCTCCTGCGTATTCTTTGGATAGCAAGTGACTAAAAAGCTAGTTCTGGAGTGCATAACACCAGACATGGCGCTAGAAGGCAAAATCACAAAACTGCATCTCACTTACTTTGGCCATGTCATGTGGCGGAAATCACTGGAAAAAGCAGTTGTGTTTGGCAGAGTTAGTGGTAAAAGGAAACCAAGCCATCAAAAAACACGTTTGGTGGACACTGTCAAAGCTGACACCAGATATAGAAAAACTCAATGAAAAGTGCAAAATCGGAAGACATGGTGAGATCGACTGAATGGATAAACATCATCATCATTAATATTACTAGTTTAAAAGATATACCAATGACCTATCATGGTTAGCTCATTTTAGATTCTAAAAGTTTTTTTAAAGCATTTTTAATTATTTAAAGTGTTTTTTGTTGACAAATCAGGAGGATCAGGACTGAGAACAACCATTTTAGAAAGCTAAGTACCATATACATACACTACAATACTTTATATCATATACAATACATACCATGCATATCACATATAATTTTCCTTCTTCGTATCATCATACTGATCTTGACCATGTTTGCTATTAAACAGAAGCTTTCCACAAATGGAAAGCAGTGAATTTTACTGTAGTTGCTAGAATGGAAAACTAGCCTGTAAACTAAAGATTAGCAATCCGGAGTGGAGAAATGAGGAAAAACTAGAAATTCGTGGGTGGGGGGGAACTAGTAAATAACCAATTTTCTTCCTTTCTCCCAGTGGTTCACTATAAATGGCTTATTGGGATAATCTAAGCCTGAAGATTGCAAGTAAATCCTTTTCTAGACTCCATGGGGGGAAAAGCATCAATACTTACGTCAAGCTTTCTGCTAATTACTTTTAAAACATTTAAAGTGTTGCAAAAATCCTTTAAGATTGCTGAACAGCAATTTATTAAACGTATCTTTTAAATATATTTTGTTAAACACCTATTGATTTTATTACTTGGGCCTGGTGATCTCTGACTCATAAATTATTAACATCATGGAATGGAGGAGCTAAACACCATCTGCTAACCTATCACATGACCTTCTCGCTATACTACGTGTAGTTTGACAAGAGGGGAGCAATGTTCCCTGTAACATCAGAAAATGGCGCATGGCAGTTAGGAACTGTTGAGCGGCGTTCTCTTTTCATGTACGCGGCCATGCAGGGGCGCAGCCTCTGCCATTAGAAAATGCCATGCGGAAGTTAGAAACTTCCGCGCAGCGTTCTCTCATAACGTGCGCGGCCACACGGCCGCGCAGCTTAGAGGGAACAGTGGAGGGGAGGGGGAGAGAAGGTTTTTCACAGAGGAAGTCTGACTGTGTATGTTATTAGAATCAGGGAGTCTCAGCTGCTGAGGAGATATAAAATCTAGGATGATTCAAGACTATCAGTAAGGAATTTATATATGTGTCCATTTCACAAATATGACTCTGGGTGGCCTACAATAAAAACCATTAAAAAGAGTCAAACATTAAAAACAATTCTATGATTAAAGTATCAGTGTTATTAGAAATACTACGGTAGAAGAGAGAATCTTCATTGTTATGTTCCATGTAGTCATCGTAACAGTTCATCATATCCCTGAGATCCCCAACCTGTTGACATTGCCATGTTTTGAGGAACTTCTAAAGCAGGGGTGTCAAACTCGCACCATCATGTTGTCGACACATGAAGTATCATGACTTTTTTCCCTTTGCTAAAACGGGGGTGGGCGTGGCCAGCGCGTGACACATCTGTACCGCGGGCCACAAGTTTGACACTCCTGTTCTAGAAGGATAGCAAGGATGAGGCCACAGAATATTCCACAGGGTGGGTTCAATGGCAGGGGGAAAAAAAGATGAGAGCAGCAACATACTCTTCTACCAGATTTGATGGGACCGGCAGCTGTAATCGGGAAGAGGCAATCTTGGTAGGAGGATGCAGTGTGGAATGTTCTACTTGGTGAATATTCAGGAAGAAAGAGGATCCAAGATGTTTTAAGCTTTAGTGGTCATGAAAAGTAGGCAGCTAAATTTTAATCTGAGGCCTCAATTATCTTTTTGGGGAATTTAGTAACCACTGAATTTTAAAATAGACATCCCCTACTTTACTGAAGTATTACTATTGCTGGCTTGGAGATAGATAATCTTTGAATGGTGCAACAATTAGGTGATGGGAAATTGAAGCTAGGAATAGAAAAGATGCAAATTGGAAAGGATCCTAAGTCTATTTATATGTTACCAATAGAATATAATATATGTAACTCAGAGTTGAAATGTGAAGTCCTTGTTGTTCTCTGAGCTTAGTTATCTAGTCAGTTAATGACACACCTGCAAAAAAAAACTATCGTATTTTTCGGAGTATAAGACGCACCGGAGTATAAGACGCACCTTATTTTTGGGGGAGGAAAACAAGGAAAAAAGGCCTCTGCCTCCCAGCAATTTGCCAAACAGCAAACAGCAAACAGTACAGATGATATACACTGTTTGCTGTGTATTTCTGTGCATGTGTGCCTGACCCATAGAAATAGCAAAAAATTGGAGAAATGTACATTATGGGACACTGTTACATTTCAGATTATACTTTTACAGATATTTAAATTTGATGTGGCTTTCTGGAAGTATATTATTCTCTGCTATTTAAAAGAAGATACAATAGCACTGGGCCTCTTCAGATCAAGCATTTATTTTAAAAAGTTTCTTCATTTTGTTAAGTTGTCTAGAACAATAATAAATCAGTCTTTAAAAAATAAGTCTAATAATTTGAACATTCTATAGACATTTATAGTTATTGACTTACCTCCTTGCAGTTTTAGCAGCCCAACATCGCCAGCAGTTCACCTCCAAGCAATTTGTCTCCTTGCAGCTACCATAGTTAGTTTTATTTTACGAAATAAAGAAAATGGCATTACTTTTTGACTCACCCGTGTGGCTTGCAAGCGTCAGTCAGCTGAGAGTCGGGAGGCAGATAATCATTTCCTTGTGCTAATCAGGCTCTGCAGCTGTTTGCTGCAAAGAGGTAAATTGCTGGGAGGCAGAGGCCAAAGGGTGGGGGTGGCTGGGTGGGGCTACATTCGGTGTATAAGACGCACCCAAGTTTTCACCCTCTTTTGGGGGGTAAAAAGGTGCGTCTTATATTCCGAAAAATATGGTAAACTCCACTATTTATATTTAATAGCTGAATTGCACTTTCTTACTGTGTTTCCCTGAAAATAAGACCTCCCCCAAAAATAAGACCTCCCCCCAAAATACAATTTCCTCTGCTTAAGGTTAGGGAGACAGAGCTGGAAATCAGGTAAGACGGGAAGAGGAGCCCCGTCTTGCTCCACGCGCCCCAAAATAATAAGACCTCCCCGAAAATAAGGCCAAGTGCTTATTTCGGGGTTCAAAAAAATATAAGACAAGGTCTTATTTTCAGGAAAACACGGTAGTTACTTAACTGGAAAGTCAGTCTTTCAAAGAAACTTGAGGAGGAAAGTTTCTTATGATAAAAAGGGTTTTATAAGCTGTATTTTATATCATGACAATATAATTTTAAAAGACTTCAATTTTTCTAAATCTGCAATCTACATTTATATGCAATTGCAAAGTTGTACTGAGATCGATATAGAAAACCCATAGTTAATCTGAACTAGTAATATCCCATTTTAGCAAATCAATGAGCTGGAGTTTTATATATTATGAATGTTGCAGGTTCTTAAGATTATTTTTGAATCTGTTTCAGAAAATATGTAGCAAGGGTTTGATTTCACTTTGGTATGTTGGAATTGGCCTTGTTCTATGCTGATATCATTTTAGTTTATTATTCATAAAATTATAAGTAGGTTGTTAGAAAAAGAAGAAGGAATACTGAATTATATTGCTGAATTATATTCCTCAAAATTGGAATCTGTCTAAATATGAAGAACTTTGGAAATATCATCTAGGGATAGCATTAAGGTTTTATTCCTGTAGATTCTAGTAAACTTGACTTACAACTCTGGATGAAAATTGAGCACAATTTAAACAGATAAATTGATTTTTAGCACCAGAATGATAAGCTTCTGTGCTAGGCATTGTCTTATACTATAAACATTACATCACTTTTTCAAATAGAAAATTCAGTAGTTAAAATTCATAGAAGCAGTCTTCTTCTTCTTCTTGTGCTATATCCGTCATTGGACATTGGCGATCATGTTGGCGATCCTATTTTTATCAACAGCCGCATGAAAAAGTGCTCCTGAGTTTTGTCCAAACCAGTCCCTTAGATTTTGTTCTTTTTCTGCCTGGACCTCATTTGCCTTCAATCTTTCCCTGGAGGATTAAGTGAAGTATATAGAAGCAGTATAAAATATCAATTAAACAATGAGAAGAAAGTTCATTATTTAAAATGAAAAGTAAAATGGGGAGAACAAAGAAGAAGAAAATGGCTTTATACCACTTTTCTGCTCTAGCAGAATGAATGCGGCAAGATTCGGAGAAAGCTTCTCTTCTATCTCCAGACATCCCTCCTCAGATATACTAATATAATATTTTTTCTTAAGACATATAAATTTAAATTTTAGATTTTGTTGTAGGTATGGAATAAATATTCAGCCTGTTTCAATTTCTTTGTTTTCATAGTTGTTAAAGTAAAGAAACTGTAGTAGTCCCAGCCTACCCAATACTTTAATACCAACATTCTGACTTTAATTTTTCAAAATGATTTACATTTTGTCAGTCAAAAAACGTTGTTGATATGCAGGAGAGTAAAAATATAAAGCCTACTTTTCTCCTCTTGCTGCTGTATTTTATGGCATAGATTTATCCAAGCCCTATATAGAAAGAAAAATGTTTTAGCATAAAACCTGTAATTCTAAGTAACACCAGAGAGTGGCAGAATGATAACAGTAAAAACAATTTATCCATTCTTGCAAACATAGATCCCTTTCTGTAACATTCTGAATTCTACAATGCTTTGAATACTGAAAAATAAATAGAAGATATGTTCACTAATGAACATTACTAAGATTAGTAAAACTGAGCTATTTAGTAGTATTAACTTATTCCAGATATTTTTAAATAGAATAACTACCCATAACAGTCGTTCAAATAATCTTGTATTTTATCTCTTTTGGCTCCAGACTCAGTAGACTCAAATTTTCTCAGACTTAGTGGCCTGTCTCTGTGTACGGGTAAAATACAGGTTTAGAGAGTCAGGGCAGTAGAAGATGGTTAATGATCAAGAGAATATTCTATACAACTTATTGTCAGAGTTGCCAATGATGTTTTTGGTCTAGGACAGGGGTAGGCAAAGTTGGCTCTTCTATGACTCATGGACTTCAACTCCCAGAATTCCTGAGCTAGCATGATTGGCTCAGAAAGTCTGGGAGTTGAAGTCCATGAGTCATAGAAGAGCCAACTTTGCCTACCCCTGGTCTAGGACAACTTGCCATGGTCAACTTGCCACGGGACTCACTAATTGCCATGGAACAATTTTTGCATGGGATAACTCAACATGAGATAACTATACTGTTATCTGCCACTGTTTCTTTGACATTATTTTCATTTTTGTCATTCACATTTCATTTAGTCCCTACTTTAGCATCCTTTCTCTAATGATTCTATTCCGCCATTTCTTCGATATTAGTGTAACTCTTGCATTTCTTGATTTACTTAGTTTCTTTTACCTGCACGTAAGGCACACAAAAGTGCCTTTTGGGCTCTTGCCATCAACAAAACCCATTTTTCGGCAGGATTCACTACAGGATTGTTCATTCCATGAGGATTCCTACCAAAATTTCACGTTCAAATAAACCCAGACAAAAACACAAAAAATGTTTTCTACACAAAAAAATCCAGACAACAAAAAACACAATAATTTTTTAAAATCATTTTTACCTACTTAACACATACCATATACCGTATTTTTCGGAGTATAAGATGCACCTTTTTCCTCCGTAAAAGTGGCTGAAAATTTGGGTGCGTCTTATCTTCGAATGTAGCTTTTTTTTCCAGCCCTAACTAGGTGCTAACAGATCTTCCCAGCTCTTACCTTGCAGGCTCTTTCATTGTTACTCTCTCTGAAGAATGTTTTTCCAGCCCTAAGTCTTTGCAGAATTTTTTTTCATTACTCTACTTGCTCCGAGTAAGTTTTTTTCTAGCCCTAACCAGGTGCTAACTATCTTCCCAGCTCTTACTGGCTTGCAGGTTCTTTCATTGTTATTCTCTCAGAAGAAGGTTTTTTTAAGTCCTAACCAGGGGATAAAATAATGTGCTGAAGCTGACCAGACTAAGGATGCTAGCCAGATGAATACCTGGTAGGCAGATTGTTTTCCCCTATTTTCCTCCCCAAAAACTAAGGTGCGTCTTATACTCTGGTGTGTCTTATACTCCGAAAAATACGGTAATTTAATGTATAGAAAAACTTAAGATTTCATTAAATTTTAAAATAAAAAAAATCTAGAAACTCAGAACGAAAAGCCCAAATCTGATTTAGTCATACTACATTGACTTTTAGAAAACACATGCTTCATTATTTCCCCTAGCAACAAACTTGGGCTATAATGATTTTTTAAACTGAAACAAGCTGCACATCTCAATTTAAAAGGCAAAAATTCAAAACTTCTACTGGCATTCAATTATTAGGTTGATACTTTTTCAGAATTAGGTAATAATTTCCCCTGAATATCATATTTGTTCAATAATTTAACAATCTAAACATTAGATGCAGATGGTTCCTTGATTCCTAATGATGACCACTTTTAATGTATTGCAATTAACATTAAGCAAATCCTCCTTTAAAAAGGAACTTCAGTTTCTGGTATCAAATTCTTTTGCATATAGAGTCTTATACTTTTGCATATAGAGTCTCTCACAGAGGATTGATGGCAATTGTGACATATTCTGCACTGGAAAAGGAGAAGAATATGAACCTCTAACATTGTGCATGATATTGTTAGATGTTAAAAGACTTGCTGTTGTATTGATAACATGTTGAGTGCTCTCATCTCTCAATTTAAATGTGCAAAATCCCACAATCTCTTGCATTAGAATGATGGAAGTGAAACTACACTCAGAAATAAAGCAAGGAGATCATCAAGCAATTTTATGACTGAAGGTGTCATTGCTCAAAAATTCACAAGGACCCATCATTGATCTATATTTAGGCTAATGAGATGAAATCTTCCAGGTGTAAAAGTCTGCAAAAGAACATGGAAGGTTTTAAATTTGATCGGTTCTTAATGCTGAACTACCAAGACCAAAGCTGTGATTATTTGGCACCCTGGAGTTGAGGACATAGCCAGTGTTGATCTTGGATGGAGGGTCATTTCCAAATTTGAGACTGGTATGCAATTTGGAGGTCTTTTTGAACTAACAGTTACTGCTCAAACAGTAGATGGCAAGCGTGGCCTGGATGGCCATCTACATCAGGGCTGTCAAACTCCCGGCCCGCAGGCTGGATGCGTTATGCGCTGGCCACGCCCACGCCCGGTTTAGAGAAGCGGGAAAAAGTCCCAATACATCATGTTATGCTGCCGTGACGACGTGAGTTTGACACCCCTGATCTACGTAATTTTATATTGTGTACTAGTTGTGCCCTTCCCTCAATCCAAAGGCTCTTCGTACATTCCCTAAACTCCACTGAAGATGTTACCTAGCCTGGTAATGAAACGTTCGAAAAAACCCACAAGCTCGGATAATGAACCTTCACCCTCGCTCTTCATACAGTTATTAATGCCCTGTTCGCCTCATACACTTCACATTGAAGACCACCCAGAAGCTACAGCTGCTTTAGATGAAGTGGTGTGAGCAGTAACGGGCACTTTTCAATATTTCCATGAGTACCTCTGCTTAGGTGAGTTGCATCGCTTTCCAGCTTCCAAGTGCAATTCAAGGTGCTGATTATTACCTATAAAACTGCATGGAATAGGACTTGGACATCTGAGAGACCACCTGTCTCCAATTGTCTGCATGGCAGGTTTCAGCAAATCAGGACTGAGGAAATGTATCTTCATCATGCCTCATACCACCTGGAACAGCACCCAGTCCCTTGTGGTTCCAGGAACCGCTTAAAATATGGCTTTGGTTCCTGTAGGTATGGGGTGGGGCCAAGGTTCTTGCTTTTATGATTATTTTAGTCTGAACTAAACTAGGTAAAGACAACACCTTATCTTTACAAAGCATTGAAAGTCAATGAAAAGCGCCCTATTTGTGCCATGACAGCATGGCAAAATAATTAGAGAGCTTGCTGCAGAACTGGTCCATATATTTATAGCTGTTATTTAGTATAATCTTGTGGCTAATAAGAAACCATGCTTTTCTTGTAGAGGGAATAGTTTTTATACATGTAAAGGAATAAATATTTCTTAGACACACAGGCTGGGCTTACACATATTAAACCATAATGTGATGTGGTTGTTAGCAGCCAAACTATGTCAATTTTCAAAAATATTTTTTACAAATAATGGCTTAGTGAGATATTTGATCCCATTCATTGCATCAGAGCTAGTCCTTGCTTAATGATCATTTGTTCAGCAACCATTTGACGTTACAACAATGCTGAATGAATAGTAATTATGACCTCACCTCAAAGTTATGGTCATTGTAGTCATGTGATCAAAATTCAGGCACTTGGCAACTGGCTTTTTTACAACCACAACATGCACTTCAATTTCCCAAACTATTTCCATCTCTGTCCTTTTGGCCACCCTGCACTTCACTACCTACTCTTGCCACATTTTGTTCCTCCTGTTACTGGTCTGGGACCCTGGCTGGATGACTGCACAATCTCAAGATCTGTGTAGCAGGGAGCTTGTCGGGCCTGGCAAGGGAGGAGGCAGTGGAGTAGTTTGTGCAGGACAGAAGCATCTGATTATGATGTAGTCCTCACCTAAGAACCACAACCAGAACTGCCATTTCTGTGTCCCAATCATGTGTTTTGCCTTGCTTAGTGACAAAAATTTCAATCCTAGTTAGTGCCATTAAGCAAGAATTATCTGAATACAGGTTATTTGTAGGAAATAACTAAAATAGAACAGCCAAGTCAAGTTGCTGAATAACAGATTCTCAAAAATTTTGATACTGGTACGATGGAACTAGTCAGCTATTCTGCTGGAAAATAATTCAGACTGTTAAAAAATATAAAGGTAAAAGAAATCCCAAATTATAATATTATAGTTATAGTGCTATGGTATGTAGCTCTAGCATTGGAACAGTGCATGTATTCAATTGTCAATAGAGAATATTGTCATTTGTGTGACTGTATAATTGACATAATATAGAAGTTACAGCGAAAGCAATTGGTATATTAATGTATTAATATCATAGATGAAATGAAATATTATATTGGTAAAAGTGATGCCAAATTTCAAAAATGTATATAGGTGTCTGCACCTGCATGTGCATTGGATCAGATCTATTGGAAATGATTTATCCTCAGGTGGAAATAACTTTATCTTCTGTTTAGATATTGCATATTTTTAGCTTGGACTGTATCCAATGTTCCCTCTAAGCTGTGCGGCAGCGCACGTGATAAGAAAACGCCGCACAGCAGTTTCCAACTGCCGCGCGGCGTTTTCTAATGTCAGAGGGAACACTGACTGTATCCACAGTTATAAGGGATAGCCATTTGTTCCATGTATCTGATTTTGTGCTATACACAAAATGTATGATGAGTCAGTGCTGAAGTTAAACACATTAAAACAAAAAGAAAAGGAAACAAAAGAATGTTGGGGAAGAAAAACAGGGTTTTATTTAACCATTAATGGTCATCGTCATTGTTCCATCAGGAGTTCTGCATTAATAAGCATTAATTCCCAGTATTCTACAAAGTATTTCAGCTCATGTTCTTGCTAGCAAGACATGTTTCTGTTCATCTTACCTTTCTCTGTTGTCCATAGACAGAATTGCAATACATTAGTTTGTTGGTTATGGATTGCTCTAATTTTTGTCCTCCATTCATATTAGATCACGTACACAACATTTATTCTAAATAGATTATTTAGGGGGAAAAAACCATCCTTTCAACTTTATCACAGATGGGCTATCCCACCAAAAGTATCCTGTCGTTTTCACATATATGTTTGCCCATGGTGATTGTATATAATAGCACCAATTTTCTGCTACTTTTATAATTGTGATATATTTATTATATTCGTTAAACTGACAGACTGTTTTTCCTCCAGGAGTTCAAGACAGTTTCCATGGGAATCTCCTTTCATTTTAATTCTGCAAAAACAATCCTGAGAGATAGATATGTTTATTTAAATATACATGGCTACTCAGAAAATGTGACTCTGAGTAGCTGACAAAGATTTAAAAAATACAATGTTAAAACAATATAAAGTACATCTCACAACCTAGTAAAACACGAAGTAGTTGCTAACCATACCGCACAGCAACAGTTACTCCCAATTATCCTCTCAAGTCCATGCCTGGGAAGCAATGTCTTCAAGGCTTCCGGAAAGGTAACCAGAACTAGAACAACCTAATCTTTGGTGGTATGATGTCTAGAAGGCAGACACAGCTACACAAAAGATGTGGGAATGATTGGCCTAAGAGACAGTAACTCAAAGTCATCCAGTGAGACATCATGGTTGAGGGTAAACTTGGACGTGGTTAACTATACATATAATATAGAATTGTGAGATATACGTCTATTGAAGAACGGGACTGTGGCTGAAAATATAAAAAAAATAATCAGAAATGCACATTTTATTCCTTGCCATTTTCAGGATGGTAATGATTAGATTTAAATGCGCGCACGCACACACACACACATTTTTCCCTTGATGACAGATATGTCACTAGCACTCCTGAAATTGTTATACACCAGTTGATCCTTTTGTGCAATTTATAATAACATATTTAAGAGATACAGAAGGGGGTGGTGGTTATATTTTTTATTGCTGGTGTTTAATCCTGTTTCTAACCATCTAAATCACTTTATCCAGCTGTTTTCTCTATCAAGTGGAAAAGGTTCAGAAATTGGTTGTTGCTAACAGGAGGATTTAAGCATTAAATCTCTAACAGCAAGAGATTTAAGCATTAAAGATAAAGCATTCTCAAAATAGTATGTCTGAGAAATATATAACAGCATCATGGTTCATTGAATAAATGTGGTTTTTATTAAAAACAACAACACAGCAGATAAATATAACATGGGATGAATTACCTGCCAACATGTATATACTTGATTTTTGCATTTTTAAAAAATTGCACTTCATAAAGATTGAGTGATTCACCTTTCTCAAAAATAGACTTAGTTTCCAAGCAGGAAAAAAAAGGATTTCTATGTGACATTTAGGGCACAGAAGCCTGATTTATAGAAATTGGGAAGTACATGCTTGTATGTATGATTATCTCTCAATGTGTAACCACAATGGGGCAGTGGTTAAGATATTGTATTAGAATTAGATTGAAGTCCACCCTCAACCATAGAAGTGAGTCACAACACCCTCAACCGTGGAAGTGAGTCACAACATACAGTACTTCATAAAATTGCTGCTCTGTTAAAACTGGAGGCGAAGGATCGTCTCCATGGCTTTTAGCTCCTGAGTAGGCTGATTTTCCTCAGGTTTCCAGGTCAAGCAAGGGCTGCAACCTATTGAAATATGGCAGAAATATTTAAGATTTAATTTTTTTTAAGAGTTACTGTGAATGTGCATTAATTGTTACCATCATTCTTGGCTCAGGCAAGACAGGATTATTCATTTCTCTTTCTAATCTCCCACTAGAAGCAATTGGTTTTTGAGTTTTGGCGAACAAAAACAGCAAAGCTAAATGGGGCAACAGTACTAACGGGTATTAGAAGTGCCACTGGTTGCCTGGCAGCCGAGGAAAGGTTTGTGCGGAATCTCAGAGAATTAAGCTGCCTTCTAGAGCGAAAGGCCAGGAAGGCAGAACTCCAGGGAGCCTCTGTACTAACCAAGGTAAATTTACAAGTTGAACGTGTTTTATTCAATAGCCTCATAAAGTCTAAACAGACTTTTTGTCCCAGCAAGCGCACAGAGTTATTTTTAGCATCAAGATGGCACACCATGGGCAGGCTTCTGCTCAGCCTTCTCCCAAATTTCAAAGTTTAATGCCAAGAAGGACTGGGAGCTACATGATAGCAGTGCTCCAATATCTAAGGGGCTGCCACAAAGAAGGGGGGGGGTTCAACCCATTTCCCAAAGGCAGGACAAGAAGCAATCAATGGAAACTAATCAAGAGCCGAGGTGGCACAGTGGTTAAAATGCAGCACTGCAGTTCAGCAGTTCAAATCTCATCGGCTCAAGGTTGACTCAGCCTTCCATCCTTCCAAGGTCGGTAAAATGAGGACCCAGATTGTTGGGGGCAATATGCTGAACTCTGTAAACTGCTTAGAGAGGGCTGTAAAGCACTATGAAGCGGTATATAAGTCTAAGTGCTATTGCTATTGCTATTGCTAAAGAGAGAAGCAATCTGGAATTAAGGAGAAAGTTCCTGACATTACAATCAATCAGTGGAACGAGTTGCCTTCAGAAGTTATGACTGTTCCAACGCTGGAAGTTTTTAAGAAGAGAGTGAGCGACTCTCTGACGACTTTCAAACGACTTTGTCTGAAATGGTATAGGGTTTTCTGCCTGAGCAGGGGGTTGGACTAGAAGACCTCTAAGGTCCCTTCCAACTCTATAATTCTGTAAAGTCCAAGTGATTACCGCCAGGCGCCGCTTCCCTTCCTCTCCAGGACTAGTAAATCCGCCACGTGGTCGCCTTAACTCCTCCTGGAGACTCCTAGAGCCGGGAACCCAAGACTTACTCCGGCTCCCCGCCCTTCCTCTCAGCGCCTGGAGGATTATGGCTCAGAGCGGGCCGCAGACGCTCGAGCAGGCACAGGGAGGGACTTACCTGCTGCGGCTGTTGTCGGGAACGGCGCTTCCCCCGCCTGCCGCCTCTCTCTCTCTTTCCCCGAAGGCCGCTCCGAATTGCGCATCCTGGAATCCATCTAAGCGACCCAGTCGAGGGGGGCTTCTTTTTTCGCCTCGAAAGGGAAACTTTTCAGCTGCCCAAACACGCGGATTATCATCAAGTCAGTTGAGACGCGCTTCGAGGGTGGGGTCTGGTGGCGACGACACCCCGGAGGGAAAAGCGGAGTCGCCTCAAACCGCCAGGTATCCCCCCCCCCCTTTGGTCCTTCCAGAGCGAATGGGTGGGAGCCAGCCTGTTCGTCGCTCTTCGCAACTACGTAATTCCCGGGGGAAAAGTTCCCCCATAGAACCAGGGGTCCCCAACCTTGGCAACGTGAAGAGATGGGGACTTCAACTCCCAGAATTCCCCAGCCAGCTTTAAGGTCCACAAGCTTTGCTGGCTGAGGGAATTCTGGGAATTGAAGTCCACACGTCTTAAAGTTGCCAAGGTTGGACGGGATCGTTAAACGGTAAATACCGTATATGCTCCATAAGGGGCTGGCAGGGATGTGGAGGAAACCGGGAGAAAAGGGCGTGGGAATCGTCTGATGGAGGGGGGGGGTCGTCGTCGTACTACCCTGACGGCTGAGTCTTAATCGGGCGATCGCACTCTGACCTGAGCCAACGGAGTGGGCCTAAAAAGAACCGGACTGGGTTTCTTTCGCCTTTTTCTTTCATTCCAAAGTTGATGGAATGGTTCATTCCTATTCATTCGAAAGTGAAAGGCGTAGCAATTGAAAAGCTTTCGAAATAGTCTGCCATATAGGAAAGGAAATCTATGAGGCGCTGGGTTTAAAACATTTGTGAGTTTTGTCCCTGGTTTTCCATGGTCACCTTCCTCTACTCAGGTGCCATAAAGCAGGGGTATCCAACCTTGGACTTCAATTCCCAGAAGCTTTGCTGGTTGGGTTGGGGAAGTCCGCATGTTACCAAGGTACGGTTATAAAAGTTACCAAGGTATGGTCATAAAAGTATTTCTGAGACTTGTTGCTTAACCAGAAGTACTCCTCCCGCCCTCCTTTGCAAATTGCTAGCATACTTGGGAAGCAGAGGCGTGGACGCAATAAGCGTTACAACTGGATTGGGTGTTTTTTTTTCCCTTGGGCCGACCGCGGCAATAGCTGATTCAAAGCATCCTCTTCGCTGTTTGCCTTGCCTCCCTCCCTCCCTCCCTCAGTGAGCGTCTCGTTCTCCCGAAACAAGGCCGGAAAAACAACGAGCTTAATCCGCTCTCATTTGGAGACGGATGGCGTCGCGCTGCTGGAAAAGAGGCGAACGCGGAAATGAGCTCCTCCTTCGTTGTGGAGGCAGTCGCATATTATAAAGCTAGCCTGATTTTGTACAGATCACTACCGATCTTGAACGCGCTCTTACACTTTCAAATATATTGGACTCACCTCTTCCCGTTGCGCTTTAAGAGAGTTAGAGTTGGCTGAGCTCTATTTTATTTATTTATTTATTTGTTTATTTGTTTGTTTGTTTGTCAAACATGTATAGTATAGTAGTAGTTTGTATAAACATAAGTAAAAAGTAACGATAAAAGAGGACAATAGGACAGGGACGGTAGGCACAGTGGTGCGCTTATGCACGCCCCTTACAGACCTCTTAGAAACAGGGTGAGGTTGACTGTAGACAGTCTAAGGTTAAGGTTTTTGGGGTTTGGGGAAGAAACCACAGAGTCAGGTAGTGCATTCCAGGCATTGATCACTCTGTTGCTGAAGTCGTATTTTCTGCAGTCGAGTTTGGAGCGTTTTACATTTAGTTTGAATCTATTACGTGCTCGTGTATTGTTGCGGTTGAAGCTGAAGTAGTCATTGACAGGAAGGACATTTTGGTATATGATTTTATGAACTACATTTAGATCAGATCGGAGGCGACGTAGTTGTAAATTGTCTAATCCCAGTATTTCAAGTCTGGTGGAATAAGGTATTTTGTTGTGAGCGGAGGAGTGAAGGACTCTTCTTGTGAAATATTTCTGGACTTTCTCGATTGTATTTATGACTGATATGCAGTGCGGGCTCCAGACAGGTGAGCTGTATTCCAGAATTGGTCTAACAAATGTTTTGTATGCTCTGGTTAGCAATGTAATGTTGCGACTTCATTTCCCAAAGCTCGGTGGCATCTACCCGTAACTCCTCGATTCGTACATTATTTAGGTCACCAGCTAATAATTTGAATCTAAGGTTCTTTATCTTGAGAGGGAGAAAATAATTTCCTTTTACACTGGTGCTTGTCTTTCTCCTATCAAGGCCATATTTGGAAATAATAGTTGTTTTTTATCTGCATAAAAATACTTATTGGAAGACCATAATTCTTGAACCATGTTGTATTGGACTATGAATTAGCCAAAGCTATTTTAATGTAGCAGTAATGCAGACGTAGCGCATAAAGCTAGCTTATAATGTGTTGTGTGGACCTGGAAAGTAAAGTAAAACATAATATTGGATCATTGAGACAAATGAACATATTTGATAGGTGATGCATTTTTTTTCTAAATTCACAGCACTCATTTAAAATCAATGAAAAGAAATATCTCTGGTTTTGGATATAACAACTATCTCACATCTTTTGGGTAAAATACCTGCAGAGAACATATATTTTTTTCCTTGGTAGATATAGGCCCGTGATGGCGAACCTATGGCACGGGTGCCACAAGTGGCACGCGGAGCCATATCGGTGGGCACGCGAGCTCAGGTCCGGCGTGCATGTGTGCACCAGCCGGCTGATTTTCAGGCCTTCTGGGCCCACTGGGAGTCGGGAAACAGGCTGTTTCCAGCCTCCAGAGGTGGTGGGGAAGGCCGTTTTCGCCCTCCCCAGGCTCCTAGAAAGACTCTGGAGCCTGGGGAGAGCAAAAAATGGGCGTGCCATTGCATGCTGGGAGCAGGGGGGGTCATGCGTGCATGTGTGGGATGCATGGAATTATGAGTGTGGGCACGCACACACGTGATCCCCCACATTCCCCCCCCTTTTGGCACGCGAACCAAAAAAGATTCGCCATCACTGATATAGGCCAATAGTGGGAAAACTGGCCCTGAAAGATGTAATATTGGGCTCCCCAAATGGTCACAGCTATCTTCTTCATCTGACTTTTAGAATTTTTAAGGTACTTTTAATTACGGTTTCAATTACATTTATCTGTTTTGAAGTTTTTTAATGTAGGCATTTGTTACTTGAATTTTTATTTTGTAAGAAAATTCTGCAAACCGCACCCTTAACCCTATTTCCTCTGACATGGTACTTCTTAGATACATTGCTCATTTTTTCTAAAGGCAGTTTAAGAGCATAAATGCATATCTTTCATTTTTAGTCATAGGGCAGTATAAATTAATAACATCATTAAGAATACTCTAATATGATTTAGCACTTTGTACTGCCTTGTAACCGAAGCTGAAGCCTCTTACATAATAGTCACACTGAACTCAGTAGGACATTTGAGTGAACATTCTTTCTTTATATTGTAAATTTATCTCTGTTGTGGTTGAGGATAACACTGGGCGGGGGTGAGGCAGTTTTTAGGCATCCTGGTTACTCCTCTGGGCATGTATTGTCTTGCATCAGCTACTTATGCTAGCTTAGTTTTATGGTAGGTAAAATATTGCCAAGTGTTGTGGGAGGAACACATGAACCAAGCACATCTTTCTTTCCCCCTATTCCAATACTTGTACAGCTTCTTTTATCTGACATACTAACCTTATTCAATCTGGTGCTCACTATATGGGATTACTCAAAACTCAACATTCTTTTCCTGTGGACCGAGACTTCTGGAAGGTTCAGAGTTAGTGAACACTGCCTTATGATGCTACCACACTGTGTAATATTAGGATGCCATAATGTGGACATTGTGTTATTGCAACTTGGAACAATAGCAATATAGCAATAGCAATAGCCGAGTTGGTGCAGTGGTTAAATGCAGACTGCAGGCTACTGCTAGTTCAGCAGTTCAGCTGTTCAAATCTCACCGGCTCAAGGTTGACTCAGCCTTCCATCCTTCCGAGGTGGGTAAAATGAGGACCCAGATTGTTGGGGGCAATATGCTGAACTCTGTAAACCGCTTAGAGAGGGCTGTAAAGCACTATGAAGCGGTATATAAGTCTAAGTGCTAATAGCACTTAGATTTATATACCGCTTTACAGTGCTTTAAACCCAACTCCTTAAGCCAGTGATGGCAAACCTTTTTTTCCTAGGGTGCCAAAAGCATGCGCACATGCCCACACCCATAATTCAATGCCCCCTGCACATGCATATGTGACTCCCAGCACTCCCCTGTGCATGCGTGCACGACCCCTCCCGTGCCGCATTTTAGGCCTAGTAGGCCTCCCTGAAGCCTCTGGAGGTCAGAAATGGCCCATTTCCAGACTTCTGGTAGGCCCAGTTGGCCCATTTTTCACCCTCCCCAGGATCCTGGAGCTGGGGAGAGCAAAAACAGCTTCCCCTGCCCCCCCGAGGCTCTCCGGAGGCTGGAAACGGTGGGCCTGGTAGGCCCGTTTTTCGCTCTCCCCAGGATCCAGAGGCTTTTTGGGAGCCTGGGGAGGGCGAAAATGGCCTCTCCCGCCCCCCAGAAGCTCCCCGGAGGCCTAACATGCCCTCCCAGAGCCTCAGTGCGAGCCCTGTACTTACCTGGCATCCAAAATGGGCCACATGGAGACTCCTGGGAGGGGAAGGGCGAGACAAGCCAAAAATCAGTTAGCCGGCACGCGCATGCGCGCTGGAGCTGACCTAGGGCAACAGCTCGCGTACCCCCAGATATGGCTCCACGTGCCACCTCTGGCACACGTGACATAAATTCTCCATCATGGTTCTAAGCGGTTTAGAGAGTCATCATATTGCCCCCAACAATTTGGGTCCTCATTTACCTACCTCAGAGGGATGGAAGGTTGAGTCAACCTTGATATAAATGATTTATTGTAATACTATTTTCTGTTGAGCAGGTATAGCTCAAAGACAGAATGTCATTGTCTATTAAATTGAAATTGAATACAAAGATTGATACTTGACTACAAGAAGGATTTAAGATGAAGATATTTAAAAGGGAAGTTATTAGGAATATACAGTATTTAGCATACTTCCTTTTCCTAAATCTCTTATATTTAATGTTTGTGTTAAGTGCTTTTTCTGCAATGGTGCTTACCCTGTGGGATAGCTACCCTGTCCCTGAAATTTTGATGGCCCTGGCCCTGTTGGAAAGCCTTAAAAACCTGGTTCTTTAAATCCAGGAGGTTAATGGAGTTTGGGTTGAAAAATTGATTACTTTTTACATTGTGTCTTTTAGTGTTCTTTTTACGGTTTTATATATATATATGTTTTTGGTCTTATGACTTGTTAGCTCCCCAGAGTTACTTGATCAATATGATCAGCCACATTAATTTTCAGAATAGAAAAGTGCTAGATAGAAGTAAAATTCCAGGATAAATTGGGCACAAATATAGTCTGATTCTTGTCATGATATGAAGCATAAACAGGTGAGTTAAGATAGTTCAACCTCTGTTCTATTTACATTTCTTTTAATTAGGTCAGTCCTGTTGGGAATATTACTACATCAAGCTACAAAACATTTAAAATACTTTGTTGCTAGCCAGCTGGTTTATTTTTTAATGGATTTCTGATGTAACACTGCAGAGTTTTTCAAAGAATCATTTTTATTATAAAATAGGACAAATGGTACATGAGATTTGACTCCCGATATTTATATGCTTGGTGCAATGGAACAGAATATTAGTTCTAAACAATTAGTCCTCCAACTTATGGCCATAATTGAGCCCAAAATTGCTGTTGGTAAGCAAAACAGTAAATGGGTTTTGCCCCATTTTATGACCTTTCTTGCCACAGTTGTTAAATGAATTGCTGCAGTTGTTACCTTAGTAACATGGTTATTAAGTGAATCTGGTTCCCCATTGAGTTTGCTTGTCAGAAGGTCACAAAAGGTGAGCACATGAATCTTGGATACTGCAACTGTCATAATACATGCCAGTTGCCAAGCATCTGAATTTGATCATGTGATGATGGGGATGCTGCTAGAGCAGTGTGAAAAATAGCAATAGCATTTAGACTTACATACCCGCTTCACAGCCCTCTCTAACCAGTTTTACAGAGTCAGCATATTGCCCCCAACAATCTGGGTCCTCAGTTTACAGACCTCGGAAGGATGGAAGGCTGAGTCAACCTTGAGCCTGGTGAGATTCGAACTATCAAATTGCAGGTAGCTGGCAGTCAGCAGAAGTAGCCAGCAGTACTGCATTCTAACCACTGCACCACCTCAGCTCTTATAGTCATAAGTCACTCTTTTTAGTGTTGTTATAACTTCAAACTATCAGTAAACAAATGGTTGTAAGTCGAGGATCACCCACACTTTGGTCTCATAGGATCCTAGGCCAGTGATGGCTAACCTTTTTCTCATTGCATGCCGAAAGCGTGTGTGCGGGATAGCACGTGTGCGCGTGCTGGCACCCATGATGCAATATGCATGTGACACCCTTGTGTGCCCCGCCCCGGGCATGTGTGCGTGACCCCTGCATGCCCCACCCCCATGCATGCCCACGAGACTCCCTGTGCTCCCCACACACGTGTGTGAGACCCCCCACCCCATTTTGGTCCTAGCAGGCCTCCCTGCAGCTTCCTGGGTCCAAAACCGGGCCGTGGGGGGGACACCCCCACCCCGTTTTGGGCCTAGCAGGCCTCCCTGCAGCCGCCTGGGACCAAAATCGGGCTGCAGGGGGGTGCTGCACCCCCCATGTTCTGCACACATGCGTGCGTGAACCCCCATTTCTGTGTATCTTCTGCATGTGCCCCGCCCTCCGTGCATGCACGGCAGAATCCCGAAAACCAGCTGACCGGCGGGAGGCGCACATGCATGCGTGGTGGAGCTGAGCTGAGCAACAGCTTGCGTGCCCACAGAGAGGGCTCTACGTGCCACCTGTGGCACACGTGCCATAGGTTCGCCATCACGGTCCTAGGCCATAATGTGATTGGTTTTATTTGAAATAATGTGTGTGAAACTGACTTTAATACAATTCTGTATAGCAAAATTCTGTCTTATTGGAAAGCTAGCTATTCCTATCTATATAAATTGTTTCATATCCTCCTGACAGGTTTATTTATTTATTTATTACAGTTTTATCTCATCTTTGTTACCCTTTAAGTAATTCAAGGTAGTGAACATATATAATACTCCTTCTTATTTTTCTCACAGCAGTGATCCTATGAAGTACCCTATTTTTCGGAGTATAAGACGCACCTTTTTACCCCCCAAAAGAGGGTGAGAACTTGGGTGCGTCTTATACACTGAATGTAGCCGAATTATGCCTAAAGTGGGACTAGAACTCACAGTCTCCTGGTTTATAGGCCAGTACCTTAACTACTGTACCAAACTGCCTCTCACCAAACATATATAAATATGGAAAAGTTTGTGAAGAGACGCACAGAAAGGTCACATATGTTGGTTGAGTTATTAGGAATGTTAAGAGATATGATAGTTTTCTTATGTGTCAATGCTACAGATGATTTCTAGATAAATGTATTTTAATAGCCAATTGGTATCGGACTCGTTAAAGCAGGACAACTGCTAATTCTTTCTTTCTTCTGGATAGCTGTCCTTTAAGAAGACCAGACTAGGAAAGCATGTAGGTCTTACAATACTGCTTTTATTGGAAAGCTATAGTAACAGAATGTTGCAAGTTTGAATGAGCTTTTTCCTTCCCTAGTTGAGTGTCAACCTTGCCAATTAGTCAGACAAGAAATATGACCAGATGGGCTAATACTATATTACAGCTAGTCCATAATTGTGGTTTAAGTCAAGGATTACCTATTTGTACACAGGTATGATCAGTAGGGAAGGTGGAATACAGTACTTAGAAAAAGCTGAGATATACTGTAGCTTCCACCATGATCAGTTGGTCATGCTTCTTGAGAGTAATGGGAGTTTTACAAGCCACGGTGGCGCAGTGGTTAATGTGCAGTACTGCAGGCTACTTCTACTGCCTGCCGGCTGCCTGCAATTTGGCAGTTCAAATCTCACCAGGCTCAAGGTTGACTCAGCTTTCCATCCTTCCGGGGTGGGTAAAATGAGGATCCAAATTGTTGGGGGCAATATGCTGTTCTCTAAACCACTTAGAGAGGGATGTAAAGCACTGCAAAGCGATGTATAAGTCTAAGTGCTATTGCTATTATTGATTAATACATTTGGAGCGCATCTGTCTGAGAAAAGGTATTCTACCTAATGTAATTTCCAATGACTGCACAAAAAGCTATGATTCCAAATGTTCACAGTTTTCTGGATAAAAATGTTGGTGATAAAAGTAAATATCAGTGCTAAATTAATAATTTGCAGTGATATTAAAGTAAAATATTTCACAGAAGGTGATAAAACATAGCTACAGAATGTGGAGTGCGTTACTCTGCCGTTTGCCCTCAAGGTACTTAACCTTTCACAGTGGATTACTACGTTTTCATCTCCATATCTGTGTTGTTTCCTTCGATAGCTGTTATCACTAACCTATTTGGCTTGAAGATAGAAAACTTTAATTTAAAAGGGTCATGGTGGACCATTTAACAAAATTAACCTTGGATAGCTAACATTCTAAAATAAAATGACCATCTGATATTGTAGTTATGGAGCTTTTTGTATTTTAAAAATATGTATTTAATATATATTTAATATATAACTCTTCCTGGTTTAGATTTAAAGGAACACAACGTTTGTCTATGCTAAATTTCTGGAACTGGTATCAGAGATGGTGTAATAATCATAATACTTTGTTGTGTATATTCTATGTATAACATTTTTAATTTGTGTTCTTAGGGGGCGCTTTAGAGTGTATGAAACTGCCCAAAGTCTTATGCTGTAACCAGATTAGTAGATTGCACTGGAAAGAATTAGCTGTTTTCATTGGATTGTATTAAGTAAGGATATGAACATAACTGTCAAAAAAGGCGACAGTTAAATTTTTCATTAAAATTAACATGTAATTGAAAGTGCATTAAGCATTGTATTATATTTCTAAAGAACAATAGCTTATATAATGCTAATTATAACATGTACAGTCATTTATGGTACCAGGGTACAATATCATTAATAAGGAATGACACTATATCCCCACTTTGAACAATAGTATAGGTGAGATGCTGTCAATTAGCTGTTCAGGTACTAGAGACTGTAAGACTCTGGTTGAGGGAGAACAGACTAAAGCTGAACCTAATAAGATGAGTTACTGTTTATATGCTAAGATTCATTGTCAACTCCAGGTTATTTCTGGGTGGCCAGGCACCTTGATCTGGGGCATCCTCTTGGACTCACAGCTCCTCCTCAAATAGCAGAAGGAAGCCAAGACCAAAGAGAACTTTGCCTGACTTTACCTGGTCCAGCTGGTATGGGAAGACCTAGCTATAGTGATTCATTATATGTTTGGATTACTGTGACCTACTTTACAGGTGACTACCCTTGAAGAATATTTGGGAATTACAATTGGTCCAGAATATGACTCGCTTAATTACCATTTCCTGACATTGGAAGCATTTAACACCAATTCTGTGGACCCTGCATTGATTACTGGTAAGTTTACTTATCCTTGTAAGCTGCCTGGAGTAACAGAGAGTGGGTTGGGCATCCATATAAATTTTCTTAAATAAATAAAATACTAGTAAAATGATCTGTAAAGCTCTTGGCTTGGCTCTTGGATAGGACTGTAGGACTGCCTTCTTTCAATTACATCAGCCCTATTTATCAGATACTATAAGGAAGAAGTACTAGTGATTCCATGCTTCCACAGGTGAGGGGTGGTGAAACTAGATGGTGCTGATTCTCTATAGTAGTGTTGGCTTCTCAGTGGAGATCAGACTCACATTCCTTACTATCCTGTAGGAAGCTACTAGACTATCTGTGACCTGTTCGCTCATTGTTTTAGAGACATTTCCTTACCTAAACAGAGAAACAGAATTATCAGAGGTGTACAAACAAGTCAGTGGTAGTGGGACTGACTTCTGTTTTCCTATTGACTTGCCTGTTGAATTTACTTACGGAAAGCTTGCAGTGAGCATGGGAGATCCTTCCTTCCTTCCTTCCTTCCTTGCTTCCTTCCTTGCTTCCTTCCTTGCTTCCTTCCTTGCTTCCTTCCTTCCTTCCTTCCTTCCTTGCTTCCTTCCTTCCTTCCTTCCTTCCTTCCTTCCTTCCTTCCTTCCTTCCCTCCCTCCCTCCCTCCCTCCCTCCCAGCAGGCAGGTAGATCAAACCTGGAGCTTTGATCTTCAGAATCACCTAGTAAGTTTTTTCCATCAATCACAGTTGGTAAATTAGACATTCTTTATTCTCTGCCCGTTTTAATTTACTGTACTTAGATCATGTTGTTGCTATGCATTGAACACTGCCACTTGTACTGTTTTGCTTTAATTAGGTGCAAATGTATTGTTATTTTTGAACTATGGCTGTTACTGTGTGTATTATTTTATTTGTTTTTTTTTATTCTGCCTTTATTACTTTTAAGTAACTCAAGGCAGTGAACGTACTTAACACTTATTTATCCTCCTGTTTTCCCCATAACAATAATCCTGTGATTATTGGGTTGGACTGAGAGAAAATGGTTGGCCCAAAGTCTCCCAGCCAGCTTTCATGCCTAAGGCGAGACTAGAACTCACAGTCTAGGCTAGCATTTTAACCACTACAACAAACTGGTTCTTAATTAAGCACAAAGTTGTATTCAGTTCCTCCTTTCCCATAAAAATTGAATTTGAAGTTTGTGATATTGTACTATTAAAATAAGCAGAAAATAATAGATAGATAGATAGATAGATAGATAGATAGATAGATAGATAGATAGATAGATAGATAGATAGATAGATAGATAGATTTAAAAAAAACCTGTATTCTTTTTCCTTATAGGAATTGATATTGCTGTAGGTGAATGCAAAACTTACTAAACTGGATTTATAACACAGAAGTGCTGACCCTAAATTGTATACTAGCTTATGGAAAAATAGTTTTCTTAATTTGCTTCTAAACAAAATGAAAAGGCTATTGGCAAAGTGAGGCAACCACTTTTAGCCCTACAAAGTGCACTATACTAAGAAACAGTGCCAAATAGGTGGGGACTACTTTGATTGTAAAAGCTATAGTAACAGAATAGTAACAAGTCTAAATGTGCGTCCCCCTCCCCCCCCCCCTTTGTCTTCATGTGAACTAGGATGGGGCTTGATGAGACATTTTAATTTCTCAAGCTATCTTCTTCACTGGCTCAAGCTCCATTGCCTTGGTAGTGGCTGGTCCTTCTGTCCTAAAAGGACATTGCCTATGCTCTCTGTAGTCATTGACAAGGTTGCATAGCATGTACTTTTAGCAACTTGTTTTGAGATTTTACTCTCTAGCAGAGTCGTATTTATTTTATGGTATGATGTGCAAATTTAGCTCTAACTGTTCCTACATTTCCCTATTAAAATATTATGCCGTTACTCATCTTTACTGAGATAAATCAAAAAGTTGTTGACTATTTTTAAATTTTCTATGAATCCACATCTTGGGCTAATTAGCTATGGTTTATAGACAAACCAAAATTTAGCTATGGTTTATAGACAAACCATCACTCTTAAATATAATCAGTAAATGTTATATTGTTTAATGCTTTGTATAAACCATATCTTAACAATTCTAACTACAGTTTTATTGATTTTTTCAAGGCAAAAATAAACTGATTTCACAGCACATACAGCATGACTGCTGCTGTTTTAGGAATAGAGCTTAATTGAAACTTGATTACAATTATGTATAAGAAAGGAAAGAAAAACATTGTTATCTTCTTCCAAAGAGAAATGAACAGCATTTTAAATGAGTCATTCTGATCTGGTAGAAAATGTCAAAAAGCAGAAATCATTGCAAATTGATGTGCTGTCACATGGGAATATTTGGTTAATAGTTCCCAATTGTAGCAAAGAATGAGACACTAAAAAGCCCATAAATCATTTTAAAGACATCAGCAGCAAATGCAGAAGTGCTATACTGATAAATACAGGAGCGGTTTAGAAAAAGGCTGCAATATTACATATTTATCATATAATGATGGCACAGAGAGATATTTTTCCTGAGATTTAGTTTAAAATATTACATACTGCCTTTTCTTATGATATCGTGTTGGTGAAATTTGCCTTCCCCCTTTCTTTCTCAGCCCTAAGTTTTAAGAGAATTGTCTTATTCTGTTTTTTATCGTTGCATTTATTATGTATGCATAATTTAAAAAATATGTAAATACTGACAATTCTATTGATGGGTACTATACAAAAAGGGATGCAGTGGCTCAGTGGCTAAGACGCTGAGCTTGCCAATCAGAAGGTCGGCAGTTCAGCGGTTCGAATTCGTAACACCGCGTAACAGAGTGAGCTCCCATTACTTGTCCCAGCTTCTGCCAACCTAGCAGTTCAAAAGCACGTAAAAAATGCAAGTAGAAAAATAGGGACCACTTTGGTGGGAAGGTAACAATACTCCGTGCGTCTTCGGTGTTTAGTCATGCCGGCCATATGACCACGGAGACGTCTTCGGACAGTGCTGGCTTTTCGGCTTAGAAATGGAGATGAGCACCGCCCCTAGAGCTGGAAACAACTAACACACATGTGCGGGGGAACCTTTACCTTAGCCTTCCAGAAAGCCACATCAATTTTAAAGATCTGTAAAAGTATAATCTGAAATGTCCTGTTTTAGTATTAAGTATTAGTATTAAAATAAGGCAGATGAATTAAACCCTGACTTAGTCATGTTTGGAGTAGATCTATTTAAATAATTGGGAGGAGTTAGTGTGATTACATTTAAGAAAACTTTCTGGGATTAATATACTGCCATAATGTACATTTCTCCAATTCTTTGCTATTTCTATGGGTCAAGCACACATGCACAGAAATACACAGCAAACAGTGTATATCATCTGTGTTGTTTGCTGTTTGGCAAATTGCTTGGAGGCAGAGGCCTTTTTTCCTTGTTTTCCTCCCCCAAAACTAAGGTGCGTCTTATACTTCAGTGCGTCTAATCCTCCGAAAAATACGGTATTTTCTAGGATTGTTCTTTCAGGTTTTCACTAAAACAGTTGTTGCACTTTGGATGTTACTGTTCATAATTTTAAAGCAGTATCTCGGTGATAGTGTAAAGTTACATAGATGCCATCAAAAATTGGCATGGTTCATAGTTATAAAACAGGGATCCCCAAACTTGGCAACTTTAAGATTTGTGGACTTCAACTCCCAGAATTCGCCAGGCAGCTATGCTGGATGGAGAATTCTGGGAGTTGAAGTCCACAATTCTTAAAGTTTCCAAGTTTGAAGACCTGTTATAAAATTATACACATATAGTTCAGTATACACTTCTGTTACCCTGATAGCACAGAATTGCATATTTTGTTTTCGAAAAGCTAAGCAGTTTGGTGAGATTTAAACCATCTGTACACTAGATTAAGTTGCTCAAGGCTTAGGGAATATTTTCAGATGGGCTATAAAAACTAACCAGAACAGATTATTCTGTACACAGGAAGAAGAAAAATAACTAGATTTACTATATTTTTTATTATATAAAGAAATGTATATATAAAGAAATGAAGTCTTTATATGATAATTTTTGAGATTTTATTCTTCAACTAGAATTTTTGCTTGATGTTTGTATTGTAGTTTTCATTATTTAGCATGAAGGAGATCAGCAATTGTAAATTATTAGTTGAAAATTGGGTTAATAATTATTGATGCTTACATGTTACCATGGGCAAATAATAATGCATAAATCTTTCTTGTTTTCCTTTTAATTTTACCATAAAAGTCCTTTCTTAACCATAATAACACCGAAGTAATAAAGCTTATATAACCATGACATGAACTAAGGTGATACATGTCTGTGACATGAATCAGAATTGCGTCCTAACAGGAGGCATATCTTCTCTGTCATGGTGCCTGTTTTTGAGCCTCTCCCCAAAATACAGAAGCCCTGATCCTGCCGGCCTTTCAGAAGATCATGAAGGTCTGGCTCCCCCCCCCCCCCCAAGACTTGGGGCCATGATATTAATGGTGCTCTGGTGTGAGTGAGGATACAGTATGTCAGCATAGAGATTTAGGTATCTTAATCTAAATTCTTTTAGTTGTTTGTACATTTGGATTCTGTGTTTATATTTGCTTGTGTCCTCAGCCTCTCTGGTAGAAGGTGATTATACATTATACATTTCTTTAAGAAATATACAGAAATAAAAAACGTCATACAAAAATGTAGGTAGACAAGCTTTATGTCACAACAGGTATTTAGTCACATACTTCTTGTCCTCCATGGACAACTATGATTAGTATGCAGTTTAAAGTATATTTAGTTTGTATATGAACTCCAGTATATAGATGAATGTGGTATTTTATTATACAGATGTTCATTTTCAAACAAGGAAAAAAGGAGAACTGCTCTTGCGAAAAGCCGAGAGTGGCGCAGTGGTTAGAGTGCAGCCCTGCAGGCTACTTCAGCTGACTGCTAGTTCAGCAGTTCAAATCTCACCGGCTCAAGGTTGACTCAGCCTCCCATCCTTCTGAGGTCGGTAAAATGAGGACCCAGATTGTTGGGGGCAATATGCTGACTCTGTAAACCGCTTAGAGAGGGCTGTAAAAGCACTATGAAGCAGTATATAAGTCTAAGTGCTATTGCTATTGCTATTGTTCCAGTGTTGTTCTCACATGGATTCACTAACCAAAATTTGCAGATTACTCTTGGGTCACTTTCTACTCAGTGATAACAAAATTGGGATGAAACCTTTTAGGAAATATTATTTATTAGGATAGAATTTGTATTTTTTTAAAAAAGTATTTTTATGCTTGTTGGTTAAAAGTAAAATAGTTTAGACAGAATGTCCTTTTAAATGTGAAGAACTGAGTGATGCCTAAAGAAAATTCATGCTCAAATTACAGTGGTATATAGATCAGGAGGCACTAAAATTATGTGTAGCCTTTTGAGATTTCCAACTTGATGATAATAGATTTAATAAAAAGGGAGGTGAATAGGGTGAACACTGGCAGAATTGAAATCAGAATATGAACATGAAATTGGGCTGTGTTAGCTTTTGTTCATGTTTCATCTTAATTTTTATTTGAAGCACACAGGTTCTTAACAGGAAAAAAAAGTAAATAAAAATTATTGTTTATATTACTGAGGCTTGAGATTTATTTTGCCTTACAAATCAAAGTACAAATTAAAACCAAACAAATTCTTAATAGTAGACAAATTGGCTGGGACTACCAGTGATTGGATGGGAAGAAGTAGATAAAGTCTTACATTCTAATAATAGATAATAATCTTCCTTCAGTAATAGAATTTCAGTCTTGGACAGATAAATAAGGTATTTTCAGGTTATTGGAAAATAATACAAACTATACTGACAGATAAAGTTCCAATGCAATACCTTTTATATTCCACAAGATATTATATAAAAGTAGGTTGACGCGTAAAATGTAATTTTGATTAGAGAAATACTTATCTTTTGATTTGGATTCTGCTACCATTTTAACATCTGTTTGTAATGATAGAGTGTAAAGAACATGAAGAAACTATTGTTGGGAAAATAGTCTAAAATACTAATTCTATTATATATGTTGCCAGCTTTGTAGTCAAGACGGCTTATTAAGTAATTGAGGACTCTTCTTTTTTGCATCTTTCTGCATAAAAGTGATCTTTAGTCTATGAGAGGAGTTTGATATTAAATTTGTATGGCTGTAAACCTTACAAAACAGCTGAACAAAGATTAAGTACCAACCTTGGTGGCACAGGCGGATGCCTTTGAGTTAAAGTTCCTGGTGACTTCTCAGACAGGTTCATGCAGTTTGCTTAATAACATTGCAAAAACAACTTCATCTTTATGTTTTTATTATCCAGTCTAGTGCTGACAGATACCGACTGACCCAAAGTTGCCCAACTATCTTCCATGTCTAAGGGAGGACTAGAATCCAAGGTTCCTTTCTCCTAATCCAGCATGTTAACCACTAGCCCACACTATCTCTCTAAGTCTAAACAAAATGTAACATAAGGATTAATAAAGAATAAGCAGGAATATAGGAAGTTATTTTCAAGTTTACAGTTAAAATTTTTCCAAGTTTTGTTCTAGATATAATAGTTGGAGCATTAATATAATAATGCATGTTGGAGAACAGGGGTGTTAAATTCAATTTCATTTGAGGGCCTCATCAGGGCTGTGGTTGACCTTGGGGGGGCACCTGGTCGTGGCCGCCTGGGTGGGCGTGGCTGCCTGGGTGGGCATAGCCAACTGGGGTGGGCGTGGCCAGCTTGACGCCACTCCCCAAACAGCTGGCATGTTTCCTCTTCGCATTGGGTAGACTGGGCCGAAGCCATGCTGGCCCGATCTTTCCTCTTCGCATTGGGTAGACCGCATCCGGCCCGCGGGTCTTGAGTTTGACACCCCTGCTATAGAATAACAATTAAGGCTCTTCCTTAAGGATAGAAAAATGTAGCTGGGTGGGAAAAGATTTGCGAGAAATTTGGGGAAAGAAATTTTGTTTCTTCAAATGAAAAACTTGTATATAGATACTTATGTTGTTCGGAATGAATATAGACTGATGGGTAGAAAACAAAATATGAATTGTGTATGGCCCAAGCATTAACAAAAGGTATTAGCAAATAAATTAATGTACCAAAAGAATTAATGGAAAATGAAAGTAATGAAAAAGGCTGGATAAGGCACCTGGAACAAAATGAAAATTATTACATTATAGAGTGGTGACACTGTATAAGTGTGTTAACTGTTAAGTTATAAAAATGGAAATTATGAAGATGGATGCTTGGCAAAATGATGAAGAAAAAGAGGCTATGGATAAGGAAAAATCATGTAAGAAAATGAATACTGAAAGAAAGAAAATGACAGATATGCTGTATAAAATATATAGGGAGAAAAATGCAGAACAAAGTGCAAATAATAGTTTAATTAAAAGTGGTGGAAAACATAATTTTGATGGGTATTAGAAAATGTTACAGAAATGGAGGAAGAAAAGTAAAGCAGAAACTTCTAGCAAAGTAAAGATAAACACGTGAAATGATTTTGAACAAGCTAAATTTAGGGTTTGCTGGGGGAAAGTTTAGAGATTTGCGTTGTAACATGTCAAAGTAGGGTTGAAACACATACTATGAAACTAAGAGTTTAAGAAAAATTATGAGAAGGAAATAATATATACTATGAGAATGTTGAAAAAAGTGGCTGAGCTGCAAATGGTAGTTGTACAACTGGAGAATTTGTAAAATATAAGTGTGGTTTGCATATAGAAGCACTGTGTAACTTGTTTAACAAATGCTGAATAAGGCACATGTGTAAGAGTTGTTTCTCAGAGTTACAAGAATTCAAGCAGTTGTATAAAGCACAGCTTCATTAATTTCCCAAACTAATATATGCAAGGATATATTAGGTTTAAATGGAAAAGGATTTGTTTGCTGGAATTCTTATACCACTACTGCTCTCATTTGAATCAATATTGCTAAAGAAAAATTTTTATGGTTGGGGAAAAAGCAAATTATTAATGCTGGTAATATTAATTCTCCCAGAGTTCCAAGTATTTATTTTTTGGGGGAAATGGATTAAAAATATTCCAAGTACATTTCTTATTTCAACTTTCCTGGTTAGTATAAGAAATGGAAATGGAGAGTGCCTGGTCACACAATAATCTAGTTAGCTTTGAAAATGTACAACTTCCGAGTAAATATTCTAATGTGTCTTTGTATCTTAATGGGCGTTTGGGTTTTCAAGAGTCCAGCCAGCCTCTACTTTTCATCTTGACCTTAGAAACATTATTAAATAAAATCAGATCAAATTCAACCATTAAAGGAACTAGAATTAGAAAAGAAGAGTATAAAATACAGGCCTTTGCTGATGACCTAGTATTTTTTTTGGAAGATCCCCAAGAGACAAGACCAATTCTAATAAGGGAAATAGAAAAATATGGGGAGGTGGCAGGCCTCAGAATTAATGAACAAAAACCAAATTATTAGTTAAAAACATGACACTAAAACATAGAAAAAAAACTTAGAAGAATTTGGACTGCAAACTACAAAAAATTTAAATATTTAGGAGTGAATTTAACAGCTAGATGCTCCTCAATTAAGGAAAACAGTTATATGAAACCAGTGCAACAAATAAAAATTTATCTAGAAAGATGGGGGACACTGCAATTATCTTTACTAGAAAGGATAGCAACCATAAAAATGAATATTCTACCAAAATTATTATATTTCTTTCAGACTTATTGTGATATGTAAAATGTGAAAAACTAATAAAGATATATTTTTTAAAAATGTCCCATGTATTCAGGCAAGTCTTTTGATCTTATCAGTTTTGCTTTCCCATTTTTCAACACTTAGTAGTATTTGGATATCACTTTATAACTTCCAGACCTTCTGGATATTTTTTTTCAGTGCATGTTTTCAGCTTAACCATAATGTGTATCTGCAGAATTTGATTTCCTTGACCTAATTTCCGAATTTCTAAATTCTGCAGAATTGAAACTATAGGACATTTATCCTCTGAATTCTCTGTTAAAAAGAATGATCATAGGTTTTTAAAGTACTTATTCTACTTTTGATGTGTGTTGGCAAAAATGCTGATTGGGTGTTTTGTTTTGTTTTTGGTAATTTTTTGAATGTCTGGTTAAGTACAGAAGGATTTACAAATTTTTCAATCTTTTAACATATTAACTATTTTCTTCATCATATCACTATATATTTTGCTTAGAATTATTGCTGCAATTCTCACTGCAAATCCTTCCCCTCTGTTTTAATAAATAGAAATTAATCTAGATGACATGTGATTACTGTTTTTATTGCAGAGGGTTCTATTAATGAATGTGATCATTTACACAGTGTCACTGTAGTATTGGCATGCTGAATAATTTAGAAGACTGTGGCAGGTAGATAGCTGTGTAGTGTCCTTGTTACTATGGCAATATATTTGCTTAATGCAAATATTAGTCATTATAACTATGTGTCTCATTAGATCTGGGAAACCTATCAGTAAGAATGCAGAATTCTGCCTAGAGCAGTTCATTTTCCATGCTTATGTGGTGATTGGTCTTGTGGGTTGGATAAATCCTTGTGGGTCTTGTTGGTTTGTAAAATCCTTGTGGGTTGGATTTAATATCCACAAAATACGCAATTGGACTGTATTCAGGATACCAGAATAACAGATTTGGAAGGGACTGTGGAGGTCTTCTAGTCCAACCCCTTGCTCAGGCAGGAAACCCTATACATGTGATGGCAAACCTATGGCACATGTGCCACAGGTGCCACACGGACCCATATCTGAGGGCACGTGAGGCGTTGCCCTATGTCTTTTTTAAAAATAGTTTTATTAAATTTATATACATTTAAAAACAACACAGAAAGAAAAGCATAAACTGTACAACAAATAAACAAATAAAACAAAAAACAAAACAAAACACAGTATAATCAAACATAACAAAAAAAATACTGTCTATGCTGACAGTCATTCTAAGTTTATCTTACGGTGTCAGTATCAACGGTATATATTAAGCTTATATGCTATATATGTTATACAAATAATATTCATATTTCCATGATTTCTTTTCAACATTATACTTCATACTTGCTCATCCAATTTATTAATAATGGAATATATATATATATATATATATATATATATATATATATATATATATATATATATATATATATATATATATATATATATATATATATATATATATATATATATATATATATTAGTAGTAAATAAAATATTTTGCGCTCACTATATACAGCTTTCTTTCTATTTCCTCTTTTCTAACCATTCATAAAATATATTCCAATTCCAAATTCCAATCTTTTGATGCTTCTGTTTGTCATTAATTCTATTCATGGTAGTCATTTTTGTGAGGTATTTTGTCAGATGACGGAAGGGTATTTGGGATAGCATAAAATGTTATATAGTATATTTTTATAGTTATCGTTTTTCTTTTTTATTATAAGGGGCACTATTACAGGGTTGTTAACTAATGGTTAACAACCATTATGGTGTCTGAAATTGATTGGGAAGTTTGTTACAAACCATCTTTCGAAGACTCTGTAGTCATGGATACTTGATTAAGATAGGCTGTTACTATTCAAACTGAACTTGCATCCATTTGTCTGGCTGGACTGTTCTAAGCTAAGAGTTCTAAAAACTCTTTTCGACTCAGATCTGCCCTAGGAAACATAGAAAGGAAATGCTTTGTGTTCTTGCCTAAAGCCCATAAATACACAACACAACAAACCTTGTGTCTTTTCTGGAACACAAAGTATAGCAGTGTAATGATTCACTTTTTTAAAATGAATTCTGTTTTTAAACCAATGAAACCAAGTGTTTGGGAAAATCAATTTCTGGAAAAACACCAACACTGTACAACAATCCCAAAAAGCAGAATTCCAAATAAAATCAACAGTTGCAGTCAGATAGACTAAGTAAAAAAAACCCAACCCTCTAGTGATTCCAGGAAAGCCATTTTATTGTTTTCAGGTAGCAGAATTTTGAAACTCTATTCAAGTTTATCTCAGTCTCATTTTATATTAAAATTGGAGTGGTTGTGTTTGAATTTCTTTCTCAAACTTCCTTCCATCTCTGAACTGTGTAAACTCTTGGCTTAGTCCAGTGATGGCGAACCTTTTCGGTACGGAGTGTCAAAAAGGGAGCACGCACGCGCAGCACTGACTGCCAAAAAGGGAGCCCGTGCGCGCACTAGTCTGGGCTGTGACCAGAAAGTGGAACTGCAAAGGGGGCATACACGCCCTTGAAGATGAAAAGTCTTCCGGGTTCTGGCGCGCATGTGCCGATCAGCTGGCCGGCGCCCATGCTCTCGCCGGAAAACAGAAGAAAACGCTCAGTTTCCAGCAATGCCGCATGCACAGAGCCCAGCTGATCGTCGCATGCCCATGCGCGCCAGAAACCCGGAAGAGGTATGGGCAATGCCGTGCATGCCAGGCAAAATGGCTCCGCGTGCCACAGGTTCGCCATCACAGGCCTAGTCCCTCCCTCACAGCTCTTGCATAGCTTCCCAAAGGTCAGCTATAAATTCCTTTATCGCACACTGATTTTTTAAATCACTGTTATTAATTCTTGGACCAAAAGTATGTTTGTAAGAAAAAAAACTGTGTAAAACAGAAGCAACAAAAGTAATACATTACTAAATCTTGAGGTGATCCTCATTTAATGACTGTCTCATTTAGAGTGTTCATAATTACGACGGAGATGAAACTTTATGATCAGTCTTCAGAATTGCAATCTTGGAAGGTCATAAGGACAGTCATGTTTTACCTTAGTAGCCACTTCATTTCATAATTGTTGGGTCAACTGGTCCCAATTGACCACAAAACAAGGACTACATGTATTTCACCTCTGTCATTATATTTTAGACATTGAAATGCATTTTAGACGTTATATTTTAGATGTTGAAATGCACACAAGGACAGTTTCCCCCCGAATGCCATTACTCTGCTCTAGCAACTAATTCCCACAACACTGTCAAATTATCTACTAAGACTGTATTACTATTCTTCTTCTCATCCTTACTAGTACCTATCTCTTCCCACTTATGACTATATCCATGTTGCTTGTATCTTTACATTGTTTTTATTGTTTCCTAGTATGATTTGATTGTTTATTAGTATCCTATGACTATCACTAGTGTTATGATTCTTGACGAATATATTTTATTTTTTCTTTATGTACACTGAGAGCATATGCACCAAAGACAAATTCCTTGTGTGTCCAATCACACTTGGCCAATAAAGAATTCTATTCTATTCTATTCTATTTTAACCTATACAGGACAGTAATAAAATTACTACAGTATGTAGTACAGAAATACCTCTCTTAGGTACACACTTTGTTCTGAAGCCTTGGCTTATATAATCATGAATTATTGGGGACTCAGCAATGTGCAGACAATTATGGTTTATAAAATGTGGTTTTGGCTTAGTGTTATGGCATGAATCCAAATAATGGGAATTTAATCATGATTAAGCAAATAATATACAGATAGTTCTTGATTTAGAACAGTTTATTTAGTGACCATTCGAAGTTACAGCAGCACTGAAAAGAGTGACTTATGACCATTTTTCACACTTATGACTGTTGTAGCATCCCCATGGTCATGTGATTTACATTTGGATGCTTGACAACTGACTCACATTTATGATGGTTGCAGTGCCCTAGAGTCTGTGATCCCCTTTTGTGACCTTCTGACAAGCAAAGTCAATGGGGAAACCAGATTCACTTAACAGCCCTGTTGCCAATTTAAGAACTGCAGTGATTCCCTTAACAAATGTGGTGAGAAAAGTCGTAAAATGGGGCAAAAGTCACTTAACAAATTTCTCACTTAACATACATTTGGGGCTCAATTGTGGTCGTAAGTTGAGGACTACCTGTATAGGTATCCTCACTTAACGAACCTAATTAGGATTAGAATTTCCATCACTAAGCAAATGAAAGGTTAGGTGAAGTATCACATGACCACACTGCTTAGCAACACTAGTTAAACTTAACTCAAACTTCAGCTGGTTGGCAATTGACTCATATTTATGATGGCTGCAGTTTCCCTGGGTCATGTAATCATCTTTTGTGACCTTCTGACAAGCGAAGTCAATGGGGAAGCCAGAGTCACTTAAGAACTGTGCCACTAACTTAACAACTGCAGTGATTCACTTAAACAAGTGTGGCAAGAAAAGTCATAAAATGAAACAAAAATCTCTTTAACAATTGTTTTGCTTAGCAACATAAATGTTAAGATAGGCATGATCTCTATGCAATATGAAAAGGAAATTGCTCAGTACTGTAGAGGTATTACAGAAATAATAGTTGCAGGTGCCATACATTCCAAACACAATGACCGTTAGATCATAATTATATTTTTATGACTTTGTCAAACAAGGAAAAAGGTAAACTTCTTCTGTATAAATTTGTATATAAATATCAGAAATAAGAAAGGGAAGATTACACTTTGGTAGCCTGTAGTTGTTACAATAATGCAGTTATATTTAGCATATAAATATATTTATAAATGTATAAAGCAGGATTCAAGTTGCTATATAACAATAAAAATACCATCCCTTGGCATTTAGTACTTGGGAATTACCTAGATATTCAGATGCAGCAATTACAAATGATTTTATGTTGTATACACAAAGCAATTAACACGTGCTAGGAAATATTTACTGTTTATTTTTTATAAACATGCCAATCTATTTTCACCTCTCTCTGTGTTATTTGTTAATACATCCTTATAATAAGGCCAAGGCTGTATGAGTTTTTCCACAATTCTAAATTAGGAACTCTTATTTTTTCTTGCCTTGCTACTCTACAATCCCTGCACATTTTTATTTAAGTATTTTCTTCATTCATTGACCAGTTCCTCAGGGACACTGGGGAAAAAAAAGGGATTCCCTGCCTGTATCATGTTGATTCAAGCTGAAAGGCTTTGATTCTTGGGGATTTTAATTGTCAGATAATCCTCGAGTCTCATTTCTCAGGATTAACAGAGCCAGATACATGCACAATGCACACAGGCTATTACACTGTTCAAAATCTGTGCCCCATTGGTGTGTCTTATAAAATAATTGGGGGGCAGGGAGGAAGTTCTGTTTTCTGCTGCAGAAAAGATAGAAAGGAAAACCATTCTTTCCCGCCCCCAGATAACAATAGCAATTATGGCTGCTCAGTGATCTGGATTCAAAGGGCAAAATGTAATTTAGTATGCATATGGGTGTGGATACTGAAACACATGAAACCAAATGCATATTTCCTTAGGTCATGTGCCAATTGATTTATGGATTTCCCACAAGTCCTACTTGCATACTCAGAAATGGTTCAAATCACATTTCCCCCTTTCAGTTGGGATCTTTGCAAATGTTAACAGGAATATCCTAAAAGATAGTAAAATTGAGAGCATTTATTTTTTTAAAAAACCACAAGTACATGAAACCAATTGAAAACCATTTAAAAAGAACACATTCACAAGCTACTTATGAGCCGCTGTGGCGCAGTGGTTAGAGTGCAGTACTGCAGGCTACTTCTGCTGACTGCCGGCTGCCTGCAATTTGGCACTTCGAATCTCACCAGGCTCAAGGTTGACTCAGCCTTCAATCCTTCCAAGGTGGGTAAAATGAGGACCCAGATTGTTGGGGGCAAGAGTCTGACTCTAAGTAAAACCGCTTAGAGAGGGCTGTGAAGCACTGTAAAGCGGTATATAAGTCTATGTGCTATTGCTATTTTAATAATTGTTTATATGCTTGGGGAGTATCTGGAGGTTCAAGTTTCTAGGCCTACAGTTTCTGTATAATTAACACAGAATTAGTTGCAAAAAGATTTTATTATGAGTGATCCAGAATGACTGCAATACTTCTCTAAAAGGTTAATCTGTATGTTGGCAGAATGGGAGTACCTATTTTCTTGGGTGTCTGTTCTTCATAATGTTAGATCAGCATATACTATCCTCGTTAGCATACCTGTCAAGCAGCACAGTAATTAAGATGGCCTAATATCAAGATAATTTACACAGACTATACTGTACAGTTTATGAGGCAAGATTCATAACTTTTAAGACTTGAATAGCAAGGCATTCTTCCTCGCCCTTTCCATTAATCTGACCAAAGACACTTGGTGGTTGCAAGAGTGGCAACATTTCACAGCATTAGAAAGATTCCTTCCTTGGCTGAATCATTGCAGAGGTAAAGCTTGGTAGCTGTCAGAGTTTCAGGCCACAGCAAGGTCACTTCTGTTAAATCTGTCTTGTCCCCATAACAGAATGTGGAGGAAGAACTGAGAAGCTATGGATGTAGAGCAGAGGTCTTCAAACTTGGCAACTTTAAGACTTGTGGACTTCAACTTCCAGAATTCTGGAAATTGAAGTCCACAAGTCTTAAAGTTGCCAAGTTTGAGGACCTCTGATGTAGAGGAATATTGGAGGAATGTGGATGAGCTCTGATAAGTCAGGAGAAACATGACTCAATCTAGTAAGACTTAAAACGGTAGTTTGAGATATGTTGTTTCCAGACTTCTTCAAAGGTATAAGTAAGAAGGAATGGAAACAACAACCAAAATTAGGGCATACTCTACACTGGCAAGAGGTACACAGCTGCATCTTCTTTTTAGACAAGAAGATCATGCAGTGGTGGATTAGCACCGATGAGTCAGTATTAATTTATCATAAATTATTATTCCAAGACAGGGAGGACAGACACTTACTGATCCTATGTAGCTTATATTGGACATACTGCTGAAATGAAGCAGAAGCATTGAGAATCTGGGTTACAGCTGTTTCCTCTGTCGTTACCAGAGCTCAGTGATCTGGAAATCTGACCTTCCATAAGCCAAACATAAAGTATTATTACCAACAAAAGTATTCAGAACAGGAGAAGCCATATAGACACTTGTATTGATTGTTTACAGTGGTATCCATATTTTTCTAGACCAGGGGTTCCCAACCTTTTCAGCTTTACGGACCAGCTTTGGGGGGGGGGAGAAAGAGGGTTTGGTTCCACACAAGCAGTGGGCAAGCATGTGCAGATCCATTTGCGCAAGTGGTGGGCATGCGAGTATTTGCGAGACCGCCTGCTACCACATACCTCCCAACAACCAGTTAGAACCCACAGAGTCGGTCTCCTCCAGGTCCCATCAGCTAAACAGTGTCGGCTGGTGGGCCCTAGGGGGAGGGCCTTCTCTGTGGTGGCCCCCGCTCTCTGGAACCAGCTACCTCCCGAGATTCGTACTACCCCCATCCTACTGGCCTTTCGTAAAGCCGTCAAGACCTGGCTTTTCCGACAGGCTTGGGACCATTGACCTCGGGTGAGGATAGACGAGGCCGGCCCATGAATGGTGGACGATTGTAATTTTTAGTTGTATTTTTAATTCTGTTTTTTAACTTTTAAATTTTTTATTTATGTTTCTTTCTGATGTGAGCCGCCCAGAGTCCTTCGGGAGTTGGGCGGCATAGAAATGTAAATAATAAATAAATAAATAAATGGAGCATGCACGCCCACGCTTGCCCACTGCTCGTACAAGTTTCCCACTACTTATGCGGCCCAGTTATGAAGGGCTCAAGGCCCAATAGTGGGCCATGGCTTGGGGTTTTGGGACCCCTGTTTTAGACTATCACATGTTGAGGCTTGTTACTCAAACACTGGAAGGTGGAACTCCAATTTAGAGCTCAACCTCATGGTTATGCCTTTCACAGAGAAGTAGCTATTTGAGGAGTTGATTCATTCCTTGTAGAAAACAAAGATAAAAAGAAATCCTTCTCTTCAGCCCTGAAGAATGATAAGAGCTTGTGCATAAGAAAACCATTTTTATTATTTGATTCCATATCCCAATTTTTTTGGGACAAAAAAAAAAGAGAGAATCAGCCACTGGAGTTACCAAGCCTGTCAACACAGATAGCACTAAGGTGGAAGAGACAAGAACCAAGGAGAATGTCCCTCAGATGCCAGTATCTGCCAGGTGGCAAAACATTTGGTGCAACAGGAAACACACATAAAAATGTGTTTTGGAAACAGGGGAGGATGTGTTTCTATAACAAGAAAACCACCTGATTAATTCCTATAATCACCCCATATCACAAAACAAGGAGAAGCCGCTCAGGCTGAAGGAAGTAAGAAATTTTTTTAAAGGTCAAAGTTTTTTAGATTTCAATATCTGAATAAATAAATAATAAAAAATAACCTGTTTCTGTTCAGTGCTTCCATTTTAGATGGGCCTCCATATCAAAGACATAGCAGCAGGGATGTTCATAACTAAAGCTGAAGATGAATCCAGAACAGAGTCTTCAGAAAGAGGCTATATCAGTTATGGCGAACCTTTTTTGGTTTGCGTGCAAAAAGGGGGGGGAGTGCGGGGGGGTCGTGTGCATGCGTGCCCACACCCATAATACCATGTGCCACCCCCGCGCATGCATGTGTGACCCTACCCCGCTCCCGGCACACGATGGCACACCCGTTTTTCGCTCTCCCCGGGATTCAGAGCCTTTCTAGGAGCCTGGGGAGGGCAAAAACGGCCTTTCCTCCCCGCAGAGGCCCTCCGGAGGCAGAAAATGGCCCATTTGCCAACTTCTGGTTGAACCGGAAGACCCATTTTTTGCTCTCCCCAAGCTCCAGAACCTTTCTAGGAGCCTGGGGAGGGTCAAAACAGCCTCCCCCCCGGAGGTCCTCCGGAGGCAGGAAATGTTTGCCGACTTCCGGTTGAACCGGAATTCCGGTTTTTTGCTCTCCCCAGGCTTCAGAGCCTTTCTAGGAGCCTGGGGAGGGCGAAAATGGCCTTCCCCCATCCCCCCGGAGGCTGAAAACAGGCTGCTTCCCTACTCCCAGTGGGCCCAGAAGGCCTGAAAACCAGCCGGCCGGTGCGCGGATGCGCTCTGGACCTGAGCTCACGTGCCCACCGATATGGCTCCGCGTGCCACTTGTGGCACGCATGCCATAGGTTCGCCATCATGGGGCTATATAGTTAAAGATAAGAATGGAGAAGCTACAAGTAGTCCCCAACTTACAACTGATTGTTTAATGACCATTTGAAAATAGAGTGGTTTCAGAAATGATGTGTTACGGCACCTCAAGCACCTCAAGCTGTTGTAGAACATTGTGCTGTCCCTGATTGAAATCTGGTCCTTGGCAATCTGTTCAGATTTATGACCAGTTGCAAGAGTCCCCATGTGATCACCATTTGCAATCATGTGATCACCATTTGCAATCTTCTCCACCAGATTTCCCAGAAACCCAATTGGGAAACTAGCAGGGAAGGTAGCAAGTTGTTGCTGCTTGCCAAGAGGACTGTCTCTTGTCTCTGGGAGTTGACTGAAAGAGCTGCCTGCCAGATGGAGCTGAACTTCTTTAGCAAGGTGCAAAAATGGAGCTCAGATCATGGTGATATGAACTGATTTTGCACCCTACTGAAGGCATTCCCTTCTGTGTGTGGAGGAGAGATTGCATCCTCCTGCGGGATGCAGAAATGAAGGTCAGATCCTGACAATTTGAGCTCCATAAGGAGTTGCCTTCTACATGTGGTTCCCGCTGAAGAAGTTCTCTTCCGTAAATGGAGGAGATAATAGAAATAGAATTAGAATTAGAATTAGAATTAGAATGAATAGAATAGAATAGAATAGAATAGAATAGAATAGAATAGAATAGAATAGAATAGAATAGAATAGAATAGAATAGAATAGCAAGTCCGCACAGTTTTCTTGAAAATGTTTTCAGAAGTGGGTTATCGTTATTTTCTTCCCAAGGCTGAAAGAGAGCAAGTAGTACAAAGTTACTCAACTGGCTGTGCCTAAGGCAGGACTAGAACTCACAGCCTCCTGTTTCTAGCCTGGTATCTAATTCAAATGATATTTATTTTTATCTTGTCTTTGACTTTTTTGGCGGATGGGGAGAAATAAGACTTTTCCACCGCCACAAATGTATGCACATAAAACACTTGCATGCACATATACATTCCTAAACATGTACAAGTTTATGATGGGATGAAGAAAACTTCAGGATTAATTTCAGCTGCAGTCAACTGTCTTAGTTTAACAACATAGAGAAACTTGGCACTGGAGAGGAATAATGTTTAGAATTTTTCCAAGCAACTCTTACTCTTCCTTCTTTTTTGGGGGTTGTCATAAATTCAGGATTATTTTCCTTTCAGGCAAATATGGTAATTGAGAGATAAGAGTTTGTTAATAATTGAAATACGAATTTCTAATGATATATAGCTGTATGCATTATTTTATGTTATTTAAATAATAATGCATGTCTGGGGGGTGAAATTGGGAAATGAATATACATCAAGATATCAAGTTTTTGGGGTTTTTTTTTGAGAGAGAGACCAGTACTTTCACAGTACAGTATACTTTTATTTGAATATTAAATGAAGAATATATATATATAGATAGATAGATAGATAGATGGATGGATGGATGGATGGATGGATGGATGGATGGATGGATGGATGGATGGATGGATGGATGGAGATGGAGATGGAGATGGAGATGGAGATGGAGATGGAGATGGAGATGGAGATGGATAGATATAATTATTAATAATAATATATAAATAGTATTCAAGCATATAGATTTATAATAAACTAAATTGAATTTCAAATAACACTTCATTGGAGAAGTTTTCTGTTTCCTCCTCTTTTGCAACTCTGTCCTAGTAGCGGTAGCTTCGAGTGGCAAACAACCATTCAAACTGTAATGAATAGCTTGTACAAATGGGAAAAGAAGGAAGGTTGGGAACTTAGCTTGTATAAATAGTTTGGTTATGCAAACTTTGTCTCTAGTATATTAACTCTGTAACGTTACATTTATATGAACATACATGGATACTTTGATTAAATACAAGAACCTCTGTTTTTATAATAACATTTTCTAATCAGTACAGTGATGCTTTCAGCCAGAGTAAGTTAACATGGTGTAATTTCACACATTTTGACACTACTGAAAAGAAAAATTAAGTATTTCTAAAGCAGTAGCTGTTTTTGCCAAAAAAAATATTTTTTACATTTGGGTATAATTGTTCTCATTGTCTAAATAAACAGTATTGTCTTACAATGAAAAGAAGAGTTACCAAATTAATTTTTGTTCCATTTTACATTTTTCCAGTTAATAGATTCTGCAGAATTTTATTGAAAGCTCTTTGAATCTTTGAATCAGGAATCCAAACAGTCTAAAACCCAAACTTAACAGTATTCTTCTTTTTGAGAATGATCGATAACTTTTCTTGTAACATCTTCCCAACTGTACTTCACTGCAAAGGGATTGCAGAGTTATATAGCATTCATAGTGCCAAACATTGTACAATATATGAGAAATACAGACTTGTTTATGGAAGCAGAGCATGTTTATAGGTTATTCCAGGCATTTTTTAGAGTAATTCATGTTTCTTGCTTTTATATCTATGTTACAGTCCAAATGCTTTATCTGGATTATTCTGAATTCCTTGCAGATCAGAGATGTCTATCCACATGCTATCCAGTGATATGCTACTCATGTTGAAAAGGAAATTTAATATGGCCTAGTAGAATTGACCAATTGAAGAGCTTATGATGTCCACAGGTACAAGTGGGAAAAAATCCCATCAGGCTGTGAGCCTAGAAGGAGTTGACCCAGAAACATGCATGATAGTATTTAAGACCCACTGGGCACAGGTAATGGAGCTCAGAACTTTTCTTCTTTTATTTCTCTTTATTATTGATTGAATTGTTAGGAACCCATTTGAACCATCAGATATTTGCTTGTATTGTCAGAGTTCAAGCCATATTGTATGATACTGACACCAAGCTTATCTTTATTGACTTTTGAAGAACTTGTATAATCATCGTATTTTAGGGATATAACAATCAATTGAATAAACTCATGTTCTAATTAAGATTGCTAGGCTCTATTGCAAGTGAAGTAAAGTTCTTTAAAATAATTGTATTTTGAATCTTCAGGGACAGTTCACTTCTTTGCCGGGTTATATTTCTTAAATCCACCAAAACACTTCCTATGCTGAAAGGCTGCATTACTATACTTAGAACATGCAATACATTATTTCTATGCAATATATTATTTCTGAATCCTGTATCTTTCATTTTTAATTAGTGTTATCTAATACCCACATATATCTGCCAATAGAGCCCCTTTCAGTGTGGGCATTACTATCAATCTAGTATTTTTATATCTTCTATTTCAGCTATTGAACTTTTACTCTTTAAATGTACTTGCCCATAAATGAAGCTAGGAAGATATTGGGTATTAAAATTCAGGTGACCAAGAACATTCTTAGTTGCTCAACATGGTCATATGTTGATGAGTAGACTGAGTCATGTGCTGCTCTTCTTAAGTAGCACATTTGGTTAGATTAGCCATTTGGGGTGAGATGTTTCAGATAAGTAATGCATAGGCTGTTTCTACTCAATAATCCATAGCTTGCCTGTTATGATCCATTTGGAATGTTCTGAACTATTATGAAGATGTTTGTTCATAAATGCAATTTTTCATAATTAAAGATCGCAAGAGTGAGTCCATATTTTAATGCCTGTCGTATGATGGAATATGTATTATTTAATTTTTCCATAGGTTGTAAAAATTTTAGAGAAGCATGACCCTTTAAAAAATATTCAAGCAAAATATGGGACAATTTCTCCAGATGAGGCCAGCACTGTGCAGAACTATGTAGAGCACATGCTCTTCCTTTTAATTGAAGAACAGGCAAAAGATGCAGCAATGGGACCTATCCTGGAATTTGTGGTTACAGAGAATATCATGGAAAAGCTCTTTCTTTGGAGTCTCAGGCGGGAATTCACTGATGAGATGAAAATTGAGCAACTGAAAATGTATGAAATGCTTGTCACACAGTCTCATCAGCAGCTGCTGCATCACAAACCCATCCTAAAACCATTAATGATGTTGCTGAGTTCTTGCTCAGGAACTACCACACCAGCTGTTGAAGTAGAGCTGGTGGTTCTTCTCAACCAGCTATGCTCAATCCTAGCCAAAGATCCGTCCATCTTGGAACTTTTTTTCCATACCAGCGAGGACCAAGGAGCTGCAAACTTTCTAATCTTTTCTCTCTTGATTCCTTTTATCCATCGGGAAGGGACTGTTGGCCAACAGGCCCGTGATGCACTACTTTTTATAATGTCTCTTTCTTCAGAAAGCTGTGTGGTTGCTCATCACATAGTAGAGAATACTTATTTCTGTCCGGTAAGTTTTTTTCTAGCTACTCATTCTATCTTCCAAATATGGATTCCTTTGTAAATGAATATTCAAGTTAAGATTTTGCACAAAGGAGAATTAAATTTACCTGGTGAGTTGTAATTTTATTATGGCTATGTAGAAATTCTAAACGGTATAATTGGGGAAAATTTAACTTGTTCAGAAAGCCCATCACATTGAATTGAGCAGTGAATTTGTTGTCTTAACTTAAATATTCAGCTTGATATTGAACATTCTAAGAATAATGCAAATTAAAAGCTAAACTTGTATATTAAATTGTGGTTGTAATTATACCGAAATTTGATTTGTCTGCAGAAGCAAAAGTACTGCCAGTTTATTGCAGTTTGATTGCTTTACTTAAGATAATATCAATATATGGTATTTATCTTACTGTTATTTACTATGTGGATTTGTGAATCTCTACTTAGAAGTATGCTCCTTTGAGGTTATTACTAGTAGGTAATATGACCCTATTGAATGACAAATAGTTTGTCAGAATTGCCTTTTTTTCCTTGTTCAGCTTCCAAAATTTTGATTGAGTTTTCTTTTATAGAAGATTCAACAGATATTTTTCCTAGATCTAAGATAGCTTAATTGTATTGAATTCACAAGGCTCCAATTCTAGTTATTTTGTGCATTTCAACTCATCATAACAATATGCATGATTTTTCAGTGGAACTTGGCATTAACTTCTTGTATTTTTTCATGCTAATTTCTGGCCAATTACTGTAAGTGCCTATTTTGTTTTCAGATTTAATTAATAGATTTATTTCGTATAAAAATGTTATGCAGATAAACATATTTCAAAACAACTCATATCAGGAAATAAATACGAGATACAGATCTTAGTTGTAAGCTTATCTATATAAATAAAAATGGGAATGATCTAAGATCTCAGAAAGTACTTCACCGATTGCTTTAAAATTTTGACACAACATTGCATTCGAATATGAGAGTGTTTTTATATACCTATATTATATAGATGTCACACCTGTGACAGGTAAAAACATGATTTTCTTGAAAAACAGGTAAAAACATGATTTTCTTGAAAACCAGCGCCCTCTGCTGGACACATGCTGTACTAATTGACTATTCCCTTCCAACGTTTCTGAGCCAAGCTGAGGGAAATAAGGGAATAGAATAGCAGAGGCTTTTATGGGGAAACCATGACATGCCTGCTGAGAGGAGGCTGTCCACCCCCCCATCACGTGACCCTGACAAGTACCTCAGAGAAATAAAGGGATAAGATAGCAGAGGTTTAAACACAATTTAAACCTCCAAGACCCTGGCAAGTACCTCAGAGAAACAAAGGGATAAGATAGCAGAGGTTTAAACACAATTTAAACCTCCAAAAATAAAGGGGGGGGGGAATTGGCATCAATGTTTACCATAATTCTGAGATGTTAATGAGCATAAGGTTGCCTGAATAATACCACCCACCATGACATGCCTGCTGAGAGAAGATTGCCCACCCCCCCATCGCGTGACCCTGGCAAATACCTCAGAGAAATAAAGGGATAAGATAGCAGATATTTAAACACAATTTAAACCTCCAAAAATGAAGGGGAGAAAAAGCGGTGTCTTTTCTTTCTTTCCCATTTAAGCAGACTGAGCCACAGCAACACGTGGCCGGGTACGCTAGTAAGTTTATAAGAAAGGTCACTGAAGGAAGGGGGATGAAGAAAAAGACATGGGAGATAATAACAAGAGCAATACTGCTTCATAATGCTTTACAACACTCTCTGGGAGGTTTATAGAGTCAGCATATTGCCCCCAACAATCTGGGTCCTCATTTTACCGACCATGGAAGGATGGAAGGCTGAGTCAACCTTGAGCCTGTTAGGATCGAACTACAGGGTGTGGGCAGAGTTAGCTTGGCAATGCTGCATTTTAACCACTGCACCAAGTGGTTGTGATAAGCTTGATAATGCCAGAATAAACCACTAAATTGAAATCTGGCAAGATCTTGCAGATAATCTATATCTTCCTGGCAAGCTTACTTCGATGGAGGAGATACAATTCTGTGATGGCTTGTCACAAAACTTTGATATATTCTGTTGGAGATTTTCTCCGTTGAAAAATAAATCAGAAGCTCTGACAATTGACTGCATTTAGCTGAATTAAATAACTTCTTTATAGTCAAAATAAACATATTTAAGTACCACAAGTTCTTCTTTATAGCAAGTTGAAAAACATGCTTCTTACAGAGACTTTCTGTAGACAAGCACACACAATGGAGACATAATGGAGACACAATAGAGACTGGAAAAATACCAAGCTCAAAGCTTAGTTCTTGCACATGCTCAGTAGCCCTTTATTCTAATTGGCTGACTGAGTTATTATGCTAATCCCGTGATGGCGAACCTATGGCACGGGTGCCACAAGTGGCACGCGGAGCCATATCAGTGGGCACGCGAGCTGAGGTCCGGTGCGCACGTGCGCACCAGCCGGCTGATTTTCGGGCCTTCTGGGCCCACTGGGAGTCAAGAAACAGGCTGTTTCCAGCCTCCAGAGGGGGTGGGGAAGGCCGATTTCGCCCTCCCCAGGCTCCTAGAAGCCTGGAGAGAGCAAAAAATGGGCGTGCCATTGCATGCTGGGAGTGGGGGGGGGTCATACGCGCATGCACGGGGGTGCATGGAATTATGGGTGTGGGCATCCCCCCCCCTTTTTGGCACGCGAACCAAAAAAGGTTCGCCATCACTGTGCTAATCTATTGGCTGACTTTGTTCATATGGCTCTCCCAGTTATGAATATTCTAACATATTCTCCTTCACTTGTACATGCTCAGATTATTTACATTACATTTATTTCCAGTCGGGGTGAAGTGACTGGTGTTCTTAGTGTGATGTAATGTTCTTGCTGGAGAAGTTGATCTTATGGAACAAAGATGATAAATATTAGGAATTAATTATGTTGTCTTTTTAGTACATTGGTGGCTATCACGCACTTGCAGTCATTTTAGTAGAAATTGGAGACCAGACAAGATATTTGGAGCAGTCCTCTTGCCCCCCACCCCAGGAACATATTTCAGATAATATAAATAGGTCCAAATTCAGGATATTGTATGTTATACTTACATCAACTTGTCTTTTTTTAATCTTCCCAACCCAAGTTTGTTTTGAACAATGAAATTGAGTAAGCTGAGAATAATTTTATTGATAAGAGATGCCATAATCCTAAACATTAGTATAATGTTGACTTTGCATGTAATTAGGTAGTTTTTTTCTTACAATAACAAAATTTGCCTTCCTGTAGCTTAAATTAATTATCTTTATGTCTTGCCTTCTGAGATGATGGAGAAGAGGTCTTGATTGCCTTCTCTATTGTCTTCTTTTAGATATTTGAAAAGTATCTATCATATCCCCTCTCAGTCTTTTTAAACAATCCCAGTTCCTTCAGGCATAGGACTCAATTTGTAATACCCCTTATATCCTTATTTCCTTTCTCTGATCCATGTTCCAAAATGTTATAAAATGCAGAATAAATTGGAACCTCTCCAATCCCCAATGCCATTCTCCATAAAGGTATTTCCAGCCTAGAGAAACCTTGTTGGTTTCATTTAAATGAATACATATAGAAAGTACTTATTTTTAAAAAGGTATTTTCATGATAAATACTTTTATTATATCCATACCTTTGTGTACACGCCTACATTTGCCAATTAACTTTTAGGAAGACTTTTTACTTAGAAGATTAAAGCTAAATGTGATAATCTTCAAACAGTAGGGGCTATTATTGTCAAAATACATTACTAATTAAAATAATTGTTTTAGGATGTTGGAGTGAGACAAACAATAAAGGTAGCAAACCCGAGGCTATAATAAAAAGAACACAGACCATTCCTGAGAGCTGTTCAATTGTTAAATATCTCTAATATGCAGCTTTATAAGAATGATCTTTCCAGTTTAGGAAGCTTTGGTCTCCATTTGAGAAAACTCAGAACGATGCCTCAGATTTTGGGTTTGTTATCATTTCCCGATGGATGCAACTGCATAATCTAATTCTGATTAAAGTGAAGTAATTCCAGTTAAATGTTACACTGTATGTAATATTTCCTTATAATTAAAAAATATATACAGAATGGAGCAAATTGTTCCCGACTGTATCCTTCAACTTAAAATTATGCTGTTATATTTAACATATTTGGTGGGATTTATTTAGGATATACAGTACATGCTATTTTAGAAGTTGAAGACTTTCTCCTCAAAACAGACATGCATTTTTAAAAATTTGCATGGAAGATGCAGAAGACCAATAAAATAGCTTGGTTTTTAAGTGGCAGTTTATGTGAATCCATTTACTGTGATTTATCCAACGTGGTTTATAGCTTAGCATATTGTATGAACCTAGGCAATTGTGATTCATTTAATAAACTGTGGTTAATCAAACCAGACACAGCACAGTATTTGAATTCTGTCGATAATGTTTTTATGGGAGTTACTTCTATTTGGCAAACATGTCATGCCCTGGCTATAATGTTCTCTGACTTCATAAATATGTTCTGCCTCTGGAAACAGTTAGCAATTATGAAGATCCATGCTCACATATATAAGAAGCAATGCTAGATATTATAATTAGGGTTTAGAGAATTGACCTTGGAAATGTCATCCCACAAGGAAGTTTAAAATAGTAAATTGTCCTCCCACCAGCACAGTTTATAGCTGTGATTTGCATGCAAAATACCTCCCAAATCTATTTTGCTGCTGGCAAAGTTAAACATTACTGGTTTCAATAGATGAATTGGGAATTACCTTCAGTGACTTGGAAGCAAAACACGACCAGTATCAAAGGCAATAAATTCAAGATTTTAATTAAATTACACCAAGTTTTAATATACAATATCTAAGCATCGTAGCACTTTAAAAGTAGTCAATAGCATTATTTTAGTATACTTTGGTAGATTTTCTGAACATACAGCAGTATTGCAGCTTCTTACCCTTTGGGTAATTGTTGTGGGCCATGGCAGCATATTATTAGATAATATTTTTCCACCGTGAGTTCTTTATCAGCTATGATGATCTCACATGGAATCTATTTATTTATTTATTTATTTGTGAGTTTTATATACCGCCTCACAGTGCAAGCACTCTCTAAGCGGTTTACACCAGTAAGCAATGTATATATTTACATTGCCCCCAACAATCTGGGTCCTCATTTTATCTACCTCGGAAGGATGGAAGGCTGAGTCAACCTTGAGCCAGTGAGATTTGAACCACTGACCTGCGGATCAGTGTCAGCTAATGTGGCCTGCAGTACTGCCTCTAACCGCTGCGCCACCTCGAATCCTTCTAACATTCAGCAAAATTCAATGTGGATATCCTAAAACATGATGAGGAATCTTCTGACCCAGTTCTGTTGTGATCCATGTCCATTGAGCTTGGAGACCCAGTATATAGTCCAATCATATTAATTCTCAGAGGGAGGAGCTACCTTGAACTTGTGGTAGCTAGAAAAATGAAAATGGAGACAGTGGAAGGCCTGGATTTACATTTCTTTTTAATGTTCCCTATGTCAATGGGGTGGGAAAGAAAAATAATGAAACGAGGAAGACCATTCTTCTGTTGCTCAGTTTTATTTATTGAAATAAAGATGATTGGAAGGACAGCTTTTAGGAATAATTGCCTGCTGGAAAGAGGTAGCTGCTAAATTAACACATTCGCAAAATAAATAGGTGGGAAGCTAATGTCTTTATTTATGTGAGTAGAATACATCAAACCTAGAGATATATTGTCAAATTAACATTTCTGAAACATTGATCTGACAGCCTAGATAGAACTTATTTTCCTTCCTCCTCAGTTTGGTTAATTGTAACTTAGGTACCGGAATAAGTTTGTAAGCACTCTTCCAAGCAAATGCATAAAAATTTAGAATTGGCAAGATATTTTGTTTTTACATAAATTAATACTTCATTTTGACTCCTGTGCAAAAACAAACCTTCTCTTTTAACTACTCCAAATGAATTTTAGCTAGTTCTTACAAAACTGAAATTTTATGAGTTACGGTTTTTATTTTTGTTTTGTCTCCAAAATTGTATGAGTGTGGATGGGTAGATAATAGATACCAATTTCACTTATGTGCATATGTGTGTTTGTGTGTTTAAAAACCAGTAATTATTTTCACTGCTCCTGTTAAGATTATTTTAATTTAAATATGCATTTGTAAGTCTTAGAACTCTACAGATAGTCCTTGATGCACACACTGGTAATAAAGCCTGCCAATTACAGTCGTAAGTCAGAGCAGTTGTAAAATGGGTCATGATGTGACTGGCCTGATTTTATGACAGTTTTTGTGATGGTCATTAAGCAAAAGACCATAGTTGTTAGGTGAATCTTTGTTGTTAAACAAATGCTGTGGTGATTCAAACCTATTGTTTGCTATGAGACATTTTTCCTAAAAAGTCTTACAAATGGAAGTAAACACAAGTTTTCAGCAAAAAGGTCATAAATCATGGTCACATGATTGCAGGATGCTGTAAACCAGTGGTTCTCAACCTGGGGGTCGCAATCCCTTTGGGGGTCGAATGACCCTTTCACAGGGGTCGGGAGACTTCACCCAGACGCCGCCATTTGGGTTCTTTTACCCTCTGCACATGCGCAGAATGCTTTGCGCATGCACAGAGGGTAAAAACCCCAAATGGCGGGGGCGGGGGTCGCGACATTAGGAAGGTTGAGAACCACTGCTGTAAATGGTTATAATGATGGATAGTTTCCAAGGGCCCCAAATGTGAACAAGGAGGGCTCCGGCCATTGCAACTTAGGTAGAAGTAATTTGTAAGTACCTTTGGGGGGGGGTCCTATGGTAACTTTGAATGATCACTAAGTCATGGGTTATAAGTCAAGGACTACCTGTGCCAAGTACTCTTTCATGAAGCTTTGCTTGCATGGATGCCAAGTTTAAATCATTTCAGTTATTTACTTTTAAATCTATAAATATGTATTTAAAGTGAATTTAATCTACGCCTTGTCTTCCATAGATTTTTTTTAGCTACTATAAAGATGGTATCTTTGTAATATAGGCAGATTGTTGGATGAATGAATCCCATTTTAAAAGACCTACATAGCCCCTTATTTAGAAATGAAGAGATACGTAAAAATGTAAATTGTGGGAGAAAATTGTCAAAATTTAGAAAAAAAGATTTCCACATTCTATGCTTTCCATATCTGATGTGTTTCCTGGATAATATGGTTGTTTACAAAGATAAGCATTAAGAAATAGGAATCAGATCAATAGACTTCTATAAGTACATATAATTCAGGGAGCCATAGTTGCATCATAGAGATTTGTGTTTCTGTTTGCTATTTAAAATGTTTAATCCAGTTATCAGAACTATGGAAATGTTGTAACATGAAGGCTATAGCCACCAAGCCCCATCGCTTGATACAGAACCTTACCACTTTTCTGTTTTCTATAAAAAAAACTGCAAGCTGTTGATATATTTATTTTGCAAATATTTCAATTGGGAAAATTCTCTTCGCATTAATTTGTTTGGAAATACTCTTCATGTGATAACATTAAGTACATACAAATCTGCCATTAGCCTAAATTCAGATGCTATTCAACAGCATAATAGCAATTATTGGGAGGAAATATTTTCGATTACTGGAATTAACCTTCCACAAACTGAAAGCATGTTTCTATCCTTATAACAAAAGGCCAATGCTTTTTAAAAACAAAATAATAATAATAATAATCTGTATTTCTTCTCTTTTCTTTCTCTTTCATCTTGCAGGTGCTAGCAACAGGCTTAAGTGGTCTATATTCATCTTTGCCTACAAAGCTGGAAGATAATGGAGAAGAATGGCACTGTCTTCTAAAAGATGATTGTTTACTTTCTCCAGCTCTTGTACAATTTATGAATTCTTTTGAATTCTGCAATGCAGTAATTCAGGTACTGGATCAGGGAAAAGACTTACAAACGGAAGTAGTATTTTAAAATAGTAGTATACAATTTTGTGGATATTTAGAAAAAAAATTGGGTTATTTATTTTATTTGTGTGATATACTAATTTAAAAAAAATGAATATCAGCATAAGTTATATTTTGTTAACATATAAGTGAAATACAAGTTTATTTAGAGGAGTCCTGGTGAAGCAGTAGTTAGAATGCAGTATTGTGATATATAAGTCTGAGCGCTATTGTTATTGCTTGATTGTTACAAAATTTAACAATTTACATGTATTTGTAAAGCAACTTTTATTGCAAACCAATTAATTTAGTTTTAGGGGGAGAAATACTGTGCTTACTGTACTGTTTGTGATACAGGTAGTGCTTGACTTATAACCCTAATTGGGACTGGAACTTTCATTGCTAAACGATGTCATTAAGGGATTCCGAATCAGAATAGAGCTGCAAGGAACCTTGGAGGTATTCTAGTCCAGCCGCCTGCTCAAGCAGGAGATCCTATACAATTTCAGACACGTGACTGTCCAGTCTCTTCTTAAAAACCTCCAGTGATGAAGCAACCACAAAATCTGAAGGCAAGCTGTTCCACTGGTTAATTATCTCACTGTTAGGAAGTTTCTCCTTAATTCCAGGTTGCTTCTCTCCTTGATTAGTTTCCATCCATTGTTTCTTGTCCTGCCCTCTGGTGCTTTGGAAAACTAATTCACCCCCTCCTCTTGCAGCCATTTTTACAACCTTTTTTGCCATGGCCATTAAGCAAATCACACAGCCATTCAGTAAATCCAGATTCCCTCATTGACTTTGCTTGGCGGAAGCCACATGGCATAAATGGTGATCATGTGATCCCAGGACAGTGCGACTGTTGTCAATACAAGACAGTTGCCAAGAGTCCAAATTTTGATCATGTAACCAAGGGAATGCTGCAACAGTCATAACTGTGATTACTTTTTAAAGCATCGTAACTTTGAAAGGTCATTAAACGAATGATCATAAGTCAAGGATTACCTGTAATTACGTTTTGCTTTATGATAATAGAATATATGGTGTATATGTAGATGGGCTTGATTTGTTCAGTATTTAAAATTTGTCTGGTTTTTTTTTCATACTCGTTGCTTTAGCTTGTAATTAGGGATTTTTGTCCATTCTGCTTCTTGTTCCTCATCTGTCTAATGATAAGATTATACATTATACCACTTTGATGCTGTATTCAGGATTTTATTGCATCTACACCAGGGGTGTCAAATTCAAAGCCCGGGGGCCGGATCCGGTCTGAGGGCTGCCCTGGAAACAGTGAAGGACTGGCCCGCGGTGCTTCTGCCAGCAAAAATGGGCTCCCGAGCTCCGTTTTTGGCTGCCACGACCTCCTGCAACCCTCTGCCAGTGAAAATGGAGTCCTCCCGAGCTCTGTTTTCACTGGCAGAGGGTTGCAGGAGGCTGTGGCAGCCGAAAATCGAGCTCGGGAGCCTGTTTTCGCTGGCAGAGCGCTTGCGCCTCCACAGGCGCCCCCGACAGGAGTTATGTCGAGCTGGCCATGCTCCCCATGGCCACGCCCCCACCCTCCCAAGGTGAAACACAACCCTGATGCGGGCCTCAATGAAATTGAGTTTGACACCTCTGATCTACACCTTTGATTTGATTTGTGCAGGCTTTATTAAGTACAGAAATTCAGTAACTGTAGTGTAATATATAGTGTTTCCAGAATGCAAGAATTTATATGAGAGGTTTTTGCCAAAGGAATCTCTCTCTGTTGTGTTTTTAAAAGGTTGTGTATTTATTCTGTATACATGCACATTCTAAATATAGAATAATTTCTGAATGCAGGAGCCATTCTTATCAGCCAAAGGCTATGTCTTCTGTGGAGTGGAACACTCTTAAAAAGTAGCAGATAAATTCATTCATTTTTGTTTTATTTATAAAACATGCTATTGTTACTTTGAAGTCATGTATTAAATGCTGTTTGCTATTTTTAACTGAAATATATAATGTGGTACTTTGTGAAGTCCCGCAAGATCATATCCAAGATTTTATGTCAGCATGTTGATGCTTCAGGTTTACCTACTCCAACACACTGTATGAAATGGCCAAAATAGAATAAATAAAATAATACTCTCCAGGTCATGGTTGCTGAAATTGATATTTGGATGCATATATCAGTAGACAAGACAAATAAGCTACAGTTTCTAGTAGTGATTAATTACTTTATGTTTCATGAAACATGAAGTATCAGAGGCCTTCCTAACTTGCCATTAAATTATGGCTTTGGGTGGTATAGTGCAAAAAAGTACTAAATGGCTAAGGATTAATTTAATTAACTTTAAATGTAAAGTTTAAATTAAATTCATTTCTTATCTGGCCTCTGGTGACTTTTGGAGAAGTTTCTTCCTTGGTTCAAAAAAGTTTTACATTCCTGTTTTAAACTTCCAAGTTAGTGACTGACAGTTTATGTTGGTGAGAAAAATTGCTGGTCTTTAGCTGTTAGGATTAATTGGATGTTCCGGGTTCTCATACTATGGAAGTAAGTGTTTTCCTATTTAAATTATCCATAGCACATATAGTTTTATACCAGTATATCTTTGGATGTAGGAGATGAACAGGCTAAGCCCAAGGATGGGAGTCAATATGTCATCAATTTAGAGTTGCTATGCTCCCACAAGGGAACTAAATCCAGCCCCCCATGAATTCTGTTGAGTCTTACCTAGGGCCAATTTGCCTTGACCATTAGTATATCAGATATTTGTGTATAGGTAGCATGAAATAAACTTGTAGTACTTTTGAACTCTATCCTGGCTCTGGATTCTTGCACCTGAAACTGTTCCTTCTTATCTACCTTTTCAATAGTTAAAATGTATTAATTTTTTAAAAACAATTTTGATATTCAAGATTGGTGATTTATTTTTTAACTTTCATGATCAATTCAGAGATAAAGAAAAATATAACAAATACTTATTGCATAGCTTATACAATTCATTATCAGTAAAATATTAAATTCAGTATTTGGAGGTCATGAATGTTATAGTGATTTTCGTAACATTAACCGGTTAAGATTTAGTAGGCAGTTTTATGTGCAAGTTTCTTAGCCTTGAACTTACATCTTCATAGTGAGAGGCAGTAATAGCAATAGCAACAGCACTTAGATTTATATACCGCTTTATAGTGCTTTACAGCCCTTTCTAAGCGGTTTACAGAGTCAGCATATTGCCCACAACAATTTGGGTCCTCATTTTACCCACCTCGGAAGGATGGAAGGTTGAGTCAACCTTGAGCCTGGTGAGATTTGAACTGCCAAATTGCAGGCAGTCAGCAGAAGTACTGCACTCTAACCACTGCGCCACCGTGGCTCATTGTAATAGTTAACAATGTATGTAAAACTGCTTGAATTGAAATCATTCTGATGGAGTTTTTAAAAAATGTTAATGTATTTTTATTTTGTCAATGCTGAAGAAATAGCCTGTAATTGAGATAGTGGAAAGTCATTAAATGATTTGGAATAGACTGAAGTTAGGCATGTTGGGAAGAATATTTTAGAAATCTGTAGGGAAACAAGAGTGACAAACTGCAGATTAGAATGTAAAAACCTACTAAAAGCATTTATTTCCAATAAAAATAATTTAAAAATTGCTTGGGGTGCACAGAGGGGCACACAGCTATGGGGTTGGTTGGTTGCTGCCCTGAAATCCATCCCCCATTTTTTAATTTTTAATTTTAATAATTTTTGTTTCTAACTGCTTTTAAAAAAATGTTTATATATAACTTTTATGCTTTTATGCATATTTGTACACTGATCGGAGTCACTCTCTGAGGGAGATGAGCAGTTTCTAAATGTGATATATACATGCTGTAAAATTTCTGGAAAATGTTACTTTTGCAAGTGCAGATGTTGGACCTAAAGAAAATTTAAAATATGGATGTGGTTAACTCATCAAGTTCAGCTTCCTTAAATGTATGTTTAAATTGCACAATGGGAAAGTAAATGCTTATTTATTATTTCTTCCCTTTCTCTTTCCAGTAAATGCTTATTTATTATTTCTTCTCTTTCTCTTTCCATTTTTAGGTGGCACATTCTTTGATTCGTAACCAGCTTGTGAATTACATTTATAATGGATTTTTGGTTCCAGTTGTGGCCCCAGCTCTCCATAAGGTTGGTGATAAATAATATATTTTAGTCAATGAATCATAAAGCTAAATTAATATAAATTCAATATTTGGGCTTTGAATTTGGTGGAGAATACAAAAGCAGAGAATCAGTTTGGTGTAGTGGTTAAAGCATGAGGTTAGAAACCAGGAGACTCTGAGTTCTAGTCCTGCCTTGCTCACAAAGCCTGCTTGGGTGATGGGCTGTCATTTTCTCTCAGCCCTAGAACAGGGGCGTCAAACTCGATTTCATTGAGGGCCGCGTCAGTGTTGTGTTTGACTTGGGGGGGACTATGTGTGGCCAGGGTGAGTGTGGCCAGCTTGAGGTCACTCATGTTGGAGGCGCCTATGATGGCACTCTGCCAGTGAAAACGGGCTCCCGAGCTCTGTTTTCAGCCATGACAACCTTCTGTAGCTCTATGCCAACAAAAACAAAGTTTGGGGGGGCGCACATGGCCCCCCCGAGCTCCGTTTTCGCTGGCAGAGGACTGCAGGAGGCCATCGCGGCTGAAAACGGAGCTCCATTTTCGCTGGAAGAGGCATCACGGACCGTTCCTTCGCTGTTTCCAGAGCAGCCCCGTGGGCCAGATCTAAGCAAACCCCTTGAGTTTGACACTTCTGCTCTAGAAAGAAGGCAATGGAAAACCTTGCTAAGAAAATTGCAGAGACTTGTCCAGGCAGTCTCCAAGAACCTGACGCAATTGAATGGAAGGAAAAAAAAAAGCAAAAAGTGACTTCTCTTCAGTAGAACAAAGTATTCTTTTAAAATTTGATGAATGAGATGTCAAATAGATAATATCCCAAATCATAAGCTGGCATGTTTTTAATACAGAGGCTTTTAATATATTTTTTGGCAACAATGCAGGTATACTGCATTATAGCAGTAATGTGTATTTTCATTATGCAAGAGGCTTGACTAATGCATCCTGGATTACAGGAGTAAGAAAAAAAATGAACCTAATATGAAAAGTTTGTTCATACATAGGTTCATAATTCTACTTCTGGTCCTGATATTTCTCTGATATGCTGAACTAAGGACCAATGTTTGTTTCACTTGAAGAGTTTAATAAAACAGGCATTCAATTTTCATTGAATATCTCCATTTATATATAGAACTTTCATTAGCTCTTAATTATTGTGTACTCTTATTCGCTATAAGGGTAGTGAAACCTTTCTTTGTTCCTAATAAAGCCTTTTTTAGTTTTAGAAAAAGGTATGTGGGTAAGTAATTCCCTCTGCCGTCTCTCTTTGGGTATTTTAAATCTTTTGTATACTTTTTTAAAAACTTGAAATAAATGAAAAATCACTTTAATAACTAGAGTAATTAATTTAAAAATATATGGATCTTCTTGACAAAGGATTTCTTGATAAAGTTCATTGTTAATTATGTTCTCATCTTTTTTCTCAACATGTTTTGAATCTATTGCTTAAATAAACATGTTGTTCTCCAGATGGCAACCCATAAACATAACAAGCTAGACGGGAAATTTAAATTAGAACCTAGCAGTTACCTCAAATGTAGATTGATATTTCAAAATGTATTCTTGTAGCATAAGCACTTCAGCTATTAAATGATAGAATGTTATAACAACTTAAGAAAATATTTCAGGATAACTTGCTATGCAGAACATTAATAAAAATCTTAATTTTTCTTATCTTACCTTCTAATTCTCAAAATGTGCTATGACACCCACTTATTAATTACATTTTTGTGGTCATTTTTCATATTATCTCCCATTGTATTTGTAAGCCTATTTGATCCAAATAGATTGCATGCTTGTGTGCCTCCTAACACTGTCTCCTAAAAATACTTTGAAATGCATGCAGTCCAAACTTAATTTGTAGGCACACTTGACCAAATAAGTTAAATTTAATTAGTGGAAAAACTTAGTTAGGTTTTTTGCTCAAATAAACAGAAATAGCTTAATATATATGAGCAGTATTTCAGAAATATTTGTAGAACATTTTTTATTTTATATATAATATATAAAAAAAGAAATAAAATTTATGTTCTAATAGATGGAATACCTTTTGTTGATCATTTCATTCTTGGAAAGTCAAATTGCAAGTGAAATTACCAAGAAAGAAAAAACATACCAGCATTTTTTACAAATAAAACTTTCTAAATTCAAAATATTATAAAACGTTCAAGTTCCCTGTATGAAATATTTTCACATCTTTAAAATGTCTTAATATGGAGACTTCTGGTGGTGACATCATCGCGGAGCGGGCGAGGAAGTGAAGCTCTGCTTCTGAAACCTGAAAATATCTTCACCAGGAGCCCTTTGATGGGCATTATTGATCCCGTAGAGATCGATAAAGTAAAGAGGAAGTTCTGGAGACGCTGGGTAGCCTTAAACTACGCAGGCGGAGAGGACTCTTAAAGCCGGTGAAGAAAAGGGTCGGTCTTTATGGCCGATCAGGAGCGATGACAGCTGCATAAGAGGGAAGCGAAGAGTGAACAAAAGCAGTTTTGATCGGAGATCGAATATACCACAGAAGGAGGTGAGGATGCAGTGAGAGAGCGAAGGGAAGGCTAGAGAAAAATTTAAGGAGAAGGACGGAGTGACTCGGTGAGAAGGGCTGACCAGAAAGGAGCCGAACTTTGCATAAAGTTATAAAATGGAGTGGATTTAATGTAAAGACAGGAAAGTCAGAATTGTGACTTGATAAAGAATTGAAGGATTCTAAATAATGCTAATATAAAAGAATAGTGATAACATCTTGTACTGTGTAAACTGGACTTTGGGGAGAAGAAACCTGGATAGTAGAAAAACTTACCCGATGATTCAGCGATTATTGGAAATCTTAACTTATCTTACCACCAAATGAAATAGATTGGAACTGATTGGTAAAACGGTGAACTTTAATATTAATCATAGAAACCTTTCCTATTTTTCAAAGCTAGAACATTTAATTTACCCAAATAAAAAATTATACGAAATACAGAAATACAGAAAGATCAGCAAGAATTGGATAAAATTATACAAGGGACCGAACAAAAATTAATTAGTAAAGTATATAAATTTCTACTGAGATATAAAATGGAAGAGGAGATAGTTAAAGAAACAATGATTAAATGGGCAAAATTTTTTAGATACAACATAGAATTAGAGAAATGGGAAAAAATGTGGATAACAAATATAAAATTAACAATGTCGGCGGCATTCAAGGAAAACCAGCTGAAGATGTTCTACAGGTGGCACCTCCCACCAGCAAGACTGGCAAAGATGTATCCAAAGACCTCACCAACCTGCTGGAAATGCAAAAAATCATATGGCACATATTATCATTTATGGTGAACTTGCCCGGAAGCAAAAAAAAAATTTGGATTAAAATTAGAAAATGGTTAGTAGAAATAACGGAACAACATATAGATCTGAGGCCGGAGGTATTTTTATTAGGACTACTGAACAGAAAATATACTAAGGAAACACAATGTCTAATATTACATATAATCACAGCCACAAGAATAATATATGCCCAAAAATGGAAAAACGGAAGAAGAATTGATAGGGAAAATACTGGATTGCGCGGAGATGGACAAATTAACAAAAGAGATAAAAGAAAAAGATAAGACAGATTACTATCTGGTTTGGGATAAATTATACAATTGGTTAGAGATTAGAAATAGAGATTAAGGTTTAAAGATGAAAGGTGAAATAAGAAACAATGTGGGTAAAACAGAAGGATATTATAAGTAATTACCGGTAATGTGAAGAAACAAAAATACAAATGTGTACATAGGTCAATAAATTCAAAAATAATTAGAGAAGAACAAAAGGGGGAAAATGTAAATAATATACTACATACCGAGACAAAACTGTTGTAAAAAGTGAATTTACGTTTATATGTGGATGTGTGTTCTTGTTTGTATTGTTTTGTAGTTTTAAAAATAAAATCAATTTAAAAAATGTCTTAATATGGGGTAGAAGTGTACAACAAACCAGAGATTAGTGGTGTGTGTGACACCTTTATTAAGTGGTGAACTACTGATAGGTGGTAAATATATCTAATACTCCACCCTCCTCTTCTTTTCCCCATAAGAGGGGAGAGAGAACAAGTAGCCCAAGGTCACCAACCTGCTTTTGTGCCTAAGGCAGGACTAGAACTCTCAATCTCCTGGTTTCTAACCTGATACTGTAACCACTAGACCAAACTGCCTCTTTTATCAGTCCCCCCCCCCAATAATAATGGTACTGATTCACTGATATCGGTAGAGAGGATTTGTAGGAAGTGAACAGGGTTTTGTAGATGAAAAAAGTGTATTCAGAATAGCTACTACTGAGAGATTTTAATAAAAGTAATATGATTGCAGTCTTACATTTTTTTCCACACAAAATAAATAATACAATTTTCAAGGCTGTTAACCTCTAATAATTTATTAAATAAAAAGTGGTCTCAGTTTATTATTTCCAGACTCAGAGCAACTTTGAATACACGCTAGCTTTTATCATTTATTGTATCTTTAAATACATTAGCTAGAGAAGGTGAGTTTCTGCCATCTAGTGGACTTGAAGAAGAGCCATGATACAGTCCTGAACCCCAGGATTAAGATTATATTTACTAAAGTAAGAATATAGATCTTCCTTTTTTGTTTAGTCCCTCTCCCCCCAAATATTAATTAAAATCTACTCTGTCCTGGTCAGACCCCAATACAGTTTGTGTCAAGTTCTGAATGCAAAAACAAAAATTAACAAATAAAAGTAAACTTCTGATTATTACTGCTCAGGAAGGATAGTGACAGTAGTAGGAAGTTAAAAGGATAGCTCCCAAATTAGTAAAAGATCTGAAATCCAAGACCAGGAGGAATTGTTAAAGGATCTTTGTCTATTCAGCCTACAAAAGAAAAAAAAGCTGATATAGCAGTCTTCAAATATCTTACAACAAGGGTTGACATAAAGAAGGGGGAGTGAATAAACACATACAAATGGGTACAGTAGGACAGGGACAGTAGGCATACTGGTGCGCTTAAGCACGCCCCCTTAGGGACCTCTTAAGAAACATGTAAGGTCCACGGAAGACATTTTAAGGTAAAAGGTATGGGGGTTAGAGAAACTAACAACAGGATCAGGTAAAGTGTTCCAGACATTTACTACTCTATTGCAGAAGTCGTATTTTCTGCAATCAAGATTAGAGCGGGTTACATTTAGTTTGAATCTATTGATAGCCCTAGTGTTATTGCGGTTGAAGTTAAAGTAGTCGTTAATAGGTAGGACGTTAAGGTAGGTGATCTTGTGTACTAAGCTTAGGTCAGAACGCAGACGGTGTAGTTCAAGGTTATCCAGGCCTAAAATTTCAAGTCTACTGGAATAAGGAATTTTATTGCGAGCAGAGGAGTGAGGGAATGAGGGAACATATTTGGGGGTTGGAATCAGGATTGATGTAGACATTTATAGAAACAATGGGAGAGAATGGGCAGGTTGTCAGCCCCTGAATCAGGCCGTTATATGATGTGAGGAGACTTCTTTTGCTAGGAGTCTCAAACAGAAACAGAATCTTTCTGTGCAGTCTTGTACTCAGCATGGGGCTGGACTAGATTAGTCTAGTGACATCTGAAAGAAAGCTTTTGGGATAGATCGCTTCTTTATAACTTGTCCCCATGTGCTACAAAACTTCATTATAAAGGCATTTCTGATCAATAATCCAAGCAGAGTCACTGTTCTCTCTGGCTAGCACTTGTATATACAGTATGTATATTTTTAAAGATTTATTTCTCTGTTTTGGTATGTCACATCAACTAATTTAAATAAAGGAATACTTCAATATTGTGCTAATTTGACTAGAATTGTATGCCCCAGAAAGTGATGATGTAACAAGAAATTACTGTTAATTATAAAAATCTTTTTTTCATTAACTGTTAGAACTTTTGTTTGCTGAGCACTTTTTTCTGATACTGTGCAAGCTCAGTTTAACTCAAAGGACAAACTGTCTATTATTTTATTTATTTATTTATTTACTTATTATTTATTTATTTATTTATTTATTTATTTATTTATTTATTTATTTATTTATTTGTTTGTTTGTTTATTTATTTATTTATTTATTTATTTATTTATTTATTTATTTATTTATTTATTTATTTATTTATTTATTTATTTATTTATTGTTCTTATATGCTGCCCTACTCCCTGAGTTAAGTATGAAGTTACATCTTCATCTGTTTTCACCATTGTGTAAATGTAAATTCTTCTTTACAGAAGAATTTTTTTAATAGAAAAAGAAATGTAAATTTCTTCCTCTACTAATATATAGAATTTATGTAAATACATTATTATGCAAATTATATAAATTGACACAAATGTTATTGCTGTATTTACATGCAAATTATATAAATTAATACAAATGTTACTATTGCTGTATTTACATCATTATTGAAATTATGTAAGAGTTAAAGTATATTTCTAGGTAGTTCTGGACTTACAATCGGCAATTGGGGCCAGATTTCTGGTTGTAAGTTTTTTTATTCGTAAGTCAAGGCCCAATTTTAAGACATTTTTTGCAGCACCTGTTATTGATTAATTTTATATATTGCTTTAAGAATCTTATGTATTTTACCATTGTTCTTCAATGTTATTCTAGAAAGGTGTCTCTGGCTTTCATTTTTCGTATGTTATTTCTACATTGTTATTTCTTGACTTTTCGTCTCCTGATAATCAGGGCCTTGTAATCTTTGTTGTGAAATAGATTTTTCAGATGACGTTCTTCCTATTTGAATTGTTGGTTTGTAATATAGCATACAACCTTCAATATTACTAGATCTCAAAGTCTCATACAAATTGCAACTATGTAGATACAGAATATTCCACAAGGAATATTTTTACATATTTTTAATAAGACTTCATTGGCAAATATAACAGTTTATTCTCTAAGCTAAATTTAAATGCATATCCAAGCACCATGCATTCCCAAGTAATTTTGCAAGAATGAAGTAAAAACTTTTTTTTCCTGCTGAGTACATTCTGTGTTATACCCCAGCAGTTGCTCCACTGCTAGATTGCTTATTGCATAAGTGTTTACTCTATTAGCAAGATTTTAGGCACTGAGCTTCTACAAGTAATCTTATAAAATAATATATTTCCTGCAGAGAACATACTGTGCAGTACTTGAGTTAATGCTTCTCTGATAAAATCTTTAAACTTCTATATCTTGGTGGATCTACTTATAAAGGAGGTTTAAACAGAAGTTTAAAAAGTCTGTAATTGACAATATTTGCATGAGACCATAGTTCCTTTTGAATCTGAGGACTTGATTTCTGAGCTTTACATATAAGCATATCATTTGTATTTTTAATTAAGATAATGTCACAAAGATCAGTCCCAAAATTTAGTTTAATTTACTTCACTAACTGCACTTTACGTGGCTTAAAAGCCTTTACAGTTGAGCAGGGTACGCGTTTTACCTCCTGATACCTCTTCATAATAATTTTAACTTGTTGCAAAATAACATATTTTTATTACAAGCATAAATATCTACCACGTGCAAATGAGATATATTAAGACGAGTATAACATAGATACATTTCTGTGGTATTTCCCTGCAGACATTTGAGTCTTTTGAGATTCAAAAGTGTCTAAATAGCTAATAGTTCTGGTATCTAAATAGCCAATACACTTCTTTTCAACTATAGATAACTACTATCTATGGTAGGGGGAGAGCCTTCTCTGTGGGAGCTTCCTCTCTATGGAACCAACTACCGCCAGAGATCCGGATTATCCCCACCTTGCTGGCCTTCCGTAAGGCCGTGAAAACATGGCTCTTCCAGCAGGCGTGGGAATAGAGACCAGTGAGATGAGATATGGTCTCCCCATGTATGAATGCTGGTGATATTTTTAATTTTTATATGCATTTTTAATTTTCTTATTGCTGCTTTTAATTAATTGTTCTTCTATTATGTTGTACACCGCCCAGAGTCCCACGGGAGTTGGGCGGCCTATAAGAACAATTAATAAACAAACAAACAAACAAACAAATAAATAAATAAATACTTCCTATCAATTGGCATATAGTGTATTAATGAAATGGTAGAATAAAGTGATGCAATTCATTTTTTCTAGATTTGCATTGCACTGGTGGGTCCTTTAGCCCTGAGTTCCTCAACCTTTCTAGCTTTGCGGACTGCCGGGTGGGCGAGAGAGGGGATGGTTCCACGTGCATGGTGGGCAAGCACAGTGTGTGTGCTCCATTTGTAGGAGTGGTGGCACACGTGCCTGTTGCTCGCACAAATGGAGCACGCAGTCAAATGCTAGACTGCTGCTTGCGGGAGTGGGGATGTGTGTGTGTGTGTGTGTGCACGCGCGCACGCGCGCGCACACACACACACACACACACACACACACACACACACACACACACACACACAATCACTCACCATTTCCGTGGCCCGGTTTTGAAAGGCTCAAGGTCTGGTAGTGGGCCACAGGCCAGGGGTTAGGGACCACTGTTAGCCAAAGGAAGAAATCAATGTATATATGTATTTTTAATTTAAAATCTGTGAGTTTGTAAGAACTTGTTCTAGTTGTTAAATAATAGTTGGCTACATAGGGGCAAGAGAAATAAAGTAGATTTTCATAAATTCCAATATTTATTGTGGTAGACTTTTCAAATAGCAAATATCAGTTTGTTGGAGATGTGGAAAACCTACCATAATATATTATGTGATGCCAAACTGATTTGATCATTCCAGCAATCAACTGATGGCTTTTGAGAAGATTTTATATATAATATATTATATATAATCTTGCACAATATGTTTAATAGTTTGCATATCAGCACCACAAATCTTTTCAGAAGAACCACATTGTCATGATTTGGAAGGGAAAGTTTGAGAGTTTTGTAGAATATACTGTTTCTGAGTCAATCATCTTGGACGCGTCATCGGGCTAATGCAGGGGTCCCCAAACTTGGCAACTTTAAGACTTGTGGACTTCAACTCCCAGAATTCTGGAAGTTGAAGTCCACAAGTCTTAAAGTTAACAAGTTTGAAGACCTCTGGGCTAATGAATAGCAGTTCCAAAACGGAATTTTTAAAGGATCCCCAACTTATTTGTGGCATGGGTTAGTTACTTTAATTCTTGATACAGTAACAAGGCCTTTTCATTTTCATTTTTTAAATTTTATTTTTACGACCTTGTAATCCCTTAATTCGGGGCAGTTGAATGGATCTGAGCTGTATTAAGTCATCAAAATAAATAACCACACACTTGCTACAATGTAAAAAAAGCTATATATATATATATATATATATATATATATATATATATATATATATATATATATATATATATATATATATATATATATATATATATATATATATATATATATATATATATACTGTTGTTAGGTTGTTATGACTGTGTTGAGTGTTACTGCTGTTTTTATCTTTGTGATGTTCCTATGTTTATTTGTGTTATATTGTTTTTGTAATTTGTTTTACATATTACTTTTTAAACTAATTTGTCAAGCATTCAGGATATTCTAAAAATTTAAACAAGCCTGAATTTTGGTATAGATTATGTTAAGGGAAGAATTCCCCCGTAGAGGCGATTTTGGATCTTTTACTTGGAATTCAAATACTTAGAAATAAAACCGAGATTAAAATGTCTAATAGAAAATATTTATTTCAGTACAAAACAATATAAAACAATAAATCCTGAATAAACTACATTTTTGCTACGCAACAGGTCCTTCCAGTTCGGAAGGCATAACAGAAGTGATTAATGGTGGATAGGAATGTAGACATGCGTAGAACATCATATCACATGTTCTGCTTGTATTGGGAAGTACCAGGTATTTAGTATAGGGATGCATCACCCTACATAGACTCACAACTGACAATATTCACATCGTGACAGATTATAATAATTATTCATTTTTAGGTGACAGTGGAAGAAGTGATGGCTACAACTGCATACCTGGATCTCTTTTTGCGGAGCGTTTCTGAGCCAGCATTACTCAAGATATTTCTTCGTTTCATCCTTCTGCACCGTCATGAGAATGTACATATCTTGGACACTCTTGCAAGCCGGATAAATACTCCATTTCAGGTGAGCGGGAGGGGTGTCTAGTCCGCTTGTTCTCATTGTTGTTACTGAAATTGTTTTAGATATATGTGCAACTTATAAACATTGATAAAGGAAATTTTTGGAAAACCCAAATCAAATCCATGTTTTCAGGACAACAATCTCATGCTACACAAGAAAAAAGGGAAGCAAAAGGAAAAATAAATTGAAATCTTATCACTTATATAATGAGTGTAACTCTGGTTCCATATAGATAAAATTTGGTATTAATATAGATAACAGGCCATTCATTGAAATTGAGTAAGTACCTATTCTCTAGCCATCCACTAGCTGTTCTCTAAGTGCCCCCCTCATACAGGTTTAATAGCACACTTGTACTCTGGCTTCTGCGAAGCTACACTTATAACTAGTCCAGCATTTTGTTTCTTCCAGCCAACTATTACTGTATTATGATCTGGAAACAGTCTTGTTTTTACAGAACCAAAAGTGTGGATAAATAACTCCTGTGTATATTATTTGTTAATCCTTGCACACTGGTTCCTTTTTAGAACTCCGAATGAAAAGGTCCCAACAGCCTTTCGTACAAAGGTTTATCCTTACACAAACTCACATATAGCACTTCTCAATTTCAGTTAGGCCATAGCATTTTTTGAGTTTGAATGTGTATTTATTTTGAAAGAACTGAAAAACACAATGAGATACTACGCAGTTCAGTTGCCTCGTTTAGTTTTCCTTTGGTGAAATGAATTTATGTTAGTTAAGAAAATAGCATTGTTCATAGTGTTCGCTTCTTTATTTCTGATCTTTTACTTATTCAATAAAGTGGCAGTTCATTCGCAATCATGGAAATGGTCTAGATCAGGGCTGTCAAACTCCTGACCTGCGAGCCAGATGCGTCACACGCTGGCCACGCCCGGTTTAGCAAAGGGGAAAAAAGTCCCAATACATCACGTGACGCCGACGTGACGACGTGAGTTTGACACCCCTGGTCTAGATCATTTCTTAACCTCAGCAAGTTTAAGACGTGTGAACTTCCAGTTCCCCAGCCAGCATCTTTACTGCTCTAGATGGCCAGCATTTGGCAGTGGTCATTCCCTCCCCCTATATATCCTGACTGTTGCATAGTATTTGTCAGGCCAAGGAAATCAGGAGTCCAGGCAGTTCAAATGAATATAAAAGTTTATTGCAAGCTTAATAAGCTCTCTATGAGAATCTGAATTACTAACAGTCAAAGCAAATTGGCTGTAGACAAGAATCAACAGAATTCAAGGTTGATTGGACTTAGATCTCTTGTGAGTGCGAAGGGACTCGAGACTGATGGTGCATTTGATCCCTCCCTCAGGCTTAGCCTGATCATCTTCTACAATATTAGGACAACAACTGGTTTTTTTCCAGAATGGCCCTGAAAGATGAAAGCATTTGAGCAAATATAGTTATGGCATCCAGAAGAGTATTAAGATAACTTTGCTGCTGAAAATTATTTGAAATTCAGAATACTTGTACCTGAAAAAGAAATTTGAATAACAAGAATATGACCTGCATGAATATAACTGAAATAAATAAATGAGTAATTATGGAATAGACTGTTTAATCTGATTCTAACCATACAAAATGTTTATAAACTATTTTTCTCTAAGTGACATTGAACATTTATCAAAATTCCAGATTTACAATGAATATCTTTAGACAGGGACCAGCAGCCTACAGGCTACAGGCTAAATTTCCAGCATCCCATTTTGTGGCCTCACAAACAGTAATCAATAATCACCATCAAAAATTTGGCAGCCAGACCAGTTCCTTTCAGTGCTATAATTTGCTGTATTTGTTTTCTTTTTGCATTTAATAGGTTAAATATGGATATATCAAGCTTCTGTTAGGTTTGGTGCCTGTTTCTAATCTTGAAATTATTACAGCTCTCCTCATCTCAAAATTCAGATCTGCCAATAAAACAATATCATTTACACCATTGGCCACAAAAGAATGTGAATCATATCTATAATTATGTTATTCATTTTTCTTCTGTCTTTCTACACCTCTTCCCAAGTATATTTGAGCCACATAAATTCATGCTTAAAAGTGTTTCCTGCCTCGGTTTCCCCTTGTCTTCGATTCTGGTGGGGGTGCTGCTGAGAGATTTCTGTGTATTGCCTGTAGTCCAATCAAATCCAGTGCAAACCTATTTTACATACTGCAGCCCTGTGTTTTAAAAAGTTCTTAATTTCAAGGGAAACTTGTTCAGAGATTTAAACTCTTTTAACTCTGATTCTAAATTTTCACTAGGATGCTCAGGCATGGCATTTTGCATCTCTTTGTAAAGTTTTTACAAACTTTTTATTTTATTATTTATTTAGCTTTGTGTCCAATTATTTCACTTACATCAAATCCTAGAGTCTGATTCCTTTCAATGAAAATAACCATAGAAATACAATAAACTTTAATTGTATAAATAATTAAAACAATCAAACAATTAATTCGAACAACAATACAATCACCAGTTGGCAATAAAATCAGCCATTCAGCAGTATAAAACTGATTTATTTTTTTGTTACTTCATTATTTGGGCTTTTTAAAATAGCTGTTAAATACATAACAGCAGAATATATGTGGTTGTATAAAACACTAATGATACTGATTTTTTAATAGTTTGAAATTATCTATATACTTTTTTTCACTAACCCAATTTTAGAGAAATAGATGTCAACCCTGAAGCTGACCTGACCGAAGCCATTTTGAGGCGTCAGTGTTGCCACACTGGAGCTGAGGGATAGGGAGGCATGGAATAGAGATAGCTGGGGTTTTGTAGCCAAAACAAAATACTTTCTCCTGGGAACCAAGGACTTCTCACACCTGGTCCAAGAGAGGAGGAGTGACGTTACCAGGCAACCGGATGGCACCTTGATTGGACCATGTGATTGTTTGGGGAAGGGAATTTTTTTTTTTACTTTAAATTAAGTAAAAACCACGGGAACTTTCAGAGTCGGTTTTCACCAGAACTACGCCAATATGATATACCCAGTAAAACTATTCTTTGAGGAATACATTCCTCCGAGTTTTGCTTGCTATGGGTGTATTACTTGGAACCTTGACATTAGAATTAAGTGATCCATTTTCATGAAGCCAAACTACTTGTTTAGTATAATGTTTGATCCAGTGTCATCAGTAATAATAATATCCACATGACCAGCTTGATTACTTCATTGGATTGCCAGTATAAGTAGGAATACAAGATATTAAATGGTTGCCTCTTCTGAATAATTGTGGTATGTTACTTATGTCCCCAAAATAGCTAACATGGTAGCAGATTCCAGTTGCGTAGGATTCTGAAGCAGTAAATAAAAACATTTGCTTCAGTCTGCATTCCTGCCTCTCCCATTGCCTGACACTTTATTTTGAGCCAAATAAATATGGTTGAGGGAGGTATGTATGCACATACATATTCTGCAATGATTCCAGTTCCAAAGATTTACTCGAAAACTCTGTTTCAGCAGCTAAATTGCCAGGGTTGTCTTTGTTGAACTGTATCGGTTTGATAAATAGAGAGTTTGGGTGTTATGAAGTATTGTCCTTTGGAATCATGCCATAATGCATAAATTATGCTAAATGATTTGTTTGTTGTATAACTTAACAACAGGACTGATTTCTATAAATAGTTAACAGCAGAGCTACCCAGGATTATGTCCATCCATTGCCAGATAAGCTGATGTGGTAATTTTGGACCAGTCACACACTCTTGGTCCAATCTTACCTGACTTGATGGCTTTCAGGAAACATTAGATCAGTGTTTCCCAACCTTGGCAACTTGAAGATGTCTGGACTTCAACTCCCAGAATTCCCCAGCCAGCGAATGCTGGCTGGGGAATTCTGGGAGTTGAAGTCCAGACATCTTCAAGTTGCCACGGTTGGGAAACACTGCATTAGATGGAGTCTAGTCCAGAATTATGGGTGTGGCTAAGGTGGCCTTTTTTGTCTTTTCCATTCAGTCATGTCTGTTTTTCGGAGACTTGCCATATCAAGTTGCTTCAGTTATTTTGACAAATTATTGCAAAAGTGGTTTGCCATTGCCTAAATCCTAGGGCTGGGAGAAAGTGACTGCTACAAGATCATTCAATTGACATTACCCATTGCATCCACTAACTAAACTGGCTCTCTAAGATGGCCTGTAATTTTGATTAAGTGAAATAGATATATGCTGTCTACTATATGTCCTAGGTACTTGATACCTTGCAATCACATCATGTTCACTTTTAAGAACTTGCATTAAGTCTTACTTAGTGGCGATACGGGCGGCAAAATGTGCGCATTTTTCCGCCCTTATTGCGTCCGCCGACTCCTGCCCAGCCGCCCTGTTTAGAGTGACTCGCTCCCTTCTAGCCAAGGAGGGAGCTGAAGACCCCTTGCAGGGCAGAGCTGAGGAATTTTCTCAGTTTCTGGTGGATAAAGTCATTCAGATTCGGACAGACCTGGACTCCATTTGGACAGGGCAAGCCGAGGTGCCGGGGGCGAGTCTTAGTCCTGTTATATGGGAAGAGTTTGAGCCTGTCACTCCTGATGATGTGGACAAGGCCATAGGAGCTATGAGCGCCTCCACTTGTTTATTGGACCCGTGTCCCTCCTGGCTGGTTTCGGCCAGCAGGGAGGTGACACACGGCTGGCTCCAGGCGGTTGTGATCGCATCTTTGAGAGAGGGGTCCATCCCACAGCCCCTAAAAGCTGCGGTGGGTGAGGCCCCTTCTCAAGAAGCCTTCCCTGGACCCAGCGGATTTAAAGAACTTCTGTCCAGTCTCCAACTTACCCTTCGTGGGTAAAGTTGTTGAGAAAGTGGTGTCGCTCCAACTCCTGCGGTTATTGGAGGAAACTGATTATCTGGATCCCTTTCAGTCGGGTTTCAGGCGCGGCTACAGTACGGAGACTGCTTTGGTCGCGCTGATGGATGATCTCTGGCGAGCCTGGGATGGGGGTTATTCCTCCATCCTGGTGTTACTTGACCTCTCAGCGGCTTTCGATACCATTGACCATGGTATCCTTCTGCGTCGTCTTGGGGAGGTGGGAGTGGGAGGCACTGTTCTACGGTGGTTCTCCTCCTACCTCTCTGACAGGACGCAGTCGGTGTTGACAGGGGGACAGAGGTCAGCCCCTAGGCCCCTGACTTGCGGGGTGCCACAGGGTTCGGTCCTCTCGCCCATGCTGTTTAACATTTACATGAAACCGCTGGGTGAGATCATCCGACGACACGGGGTGAGGTATCAGCAGTATGCTGATGATACCCAGTTGTATATCTCCACCCCGTGTCAGTTCAGTGAAGCAGTTGATGTAATGTGCCGCTGCCTGGACGATGTGAGGGTCTGGATGGGAGTGAATAGACTCAAACTCAACCCTGACAAGACTGAGTGGCTGTGGATGTTGCCCCGCAGGGATTCTGTCAACTGCCCCTCCTTGGTTCTTGGGGGAGAAAAATTGACTCCCTCAGAACGGGTTCGCAATTTGGGTGTCCTCCTAGATCCACAGCTAAAATTGGATCAACACCTGTCAGCTGTGGCTAGGGGGACCTTTGCACAGATTCGACTTGTGCACCAATTGCGACCCTACTTGGAGAGGGAGGCTTTGCTCACAGTCACTCATGCCCTTGTCACCTCACGGCTAGACTTCTGTAATACGCTCTACATGGGGCTATCCTTGAAGAGCATCCGGAGACTGCAATTGGTGCAGAATGCAGCTGCCCGAGCTGTGGTGGGTGTACAGAGATACACCCACGTAACACCCATCCTCCGCCAGCTGCACTGGTTGCCCATTAGTCTCCGGTTGCAATTTAAGGTGTTGGTTTTGACCTTTAAAGCCCTACATGGCTCAGGGCCAGACTACCTTCGGGACCGCATCCTACCACACACCTCCCTATGACCAGTTAGGTCCCACAGAGAGGGCCTCCTTCGGGTCCCGTCAGCCAAACAGTGTCGGTTGGCGTGGCCGCGGGGGAGGGCCTTCTCTGTGGGAGCCCCGTCCCTCTGGAACCAACTCCCACCAGAGATCCGGACCATCCCCACGCTGCTGGCCTTCCGTAAAGCCGTGAAAACATGGCTCTTCCGACAGGCGGGGTGAACAAGGAAATCACATTCCCCCATGAATGGTGTTTTGTTGATGTTTTAATATTGTTTTATTTTTATTTTAAATTGTTGCTATTGCTTTTAATGTACGTTTCTTATCCATGTTGTACGCCGCCCTGAGTCCTATGGGATTGGGCGGCCTATAAGAGCGTAGAAATAAATAAAATAAATAAATATAACATAGTTTTTCATATTAGAAATAACAGCCATTTTCAGTTTAAGGTCCATATTTAAACATGGCAAAGTTGTCTTGCAAATGTTTAAGTATATTGAACTTAATTACCGTTTAATTCTCTTTCAAATCATATCACAGTTCTTTTCTTTTTCTTGCTCTTAGAACATTTCCCCCATATCCCAGTATATCTCTCTGTTTATCTTTGGTTTATGCTTTTAGGAGTGCTAATTTCATTGTTCTGGAGATAGGGTAACAAAGTAAAACATTTATATAATTCCTTTCAAATGTACTGCAATTCAGTTTGGGTGCTATTTGCATGTATGGTTTTTTCTTTTTACCTTGGAAAGGATGAAAAATTGTGCATTCATATTGTGCTTATCATTTCCCAGCTTTGTGTGGTGTCCTTGGCATTGTTCAAAACACTTATCAGTTTGCATTGTGAAGATGTGATGCTGCAGCTAGTTTTAAGGTAAAGTCAAACTTTCCTTTCTGATATTACAGTGAAAATTACTCAGTGAAAATTGATATTGGGGTTATTTAATACATTTACAATTGTTTGTTTGTTTGTTTGTTTGTTTGTTTGGTTCGGTTCATTCATTCATTCATTCATTCATTCATTCATTCATTCATTCATTCATTCATTCATTCATTTTCTATAGCTGCCTATCTCAGCCACATGACTTGGCTTACAATTCCAGAACAATAAGAATTAAAACAACTAAAAAAACTAAAACAATAAAACCAACAACAAAAAAATACATACAGCATTTGAGGTAATTAACTAAGTAGCAGTAAAGCCAAGGAATGGGGCCCTTAATAATTCCAAACTGCAGGTCCAGGTCAGGGGTGGGTTCTACTTACCTTCCCTACTGGTTTGCATCGCATCGGAAGTGCGCATTTTGCCTGCCCCGTCACGTCGCGCAAATGACCCTCTGTGCATGTGAAGAAGCCTCTGCGCATGCACAGAGGGTTCTTTGCAAGCCGCTTTCAAGGAGCGGTGACTGGAGGACCGGTTCAGGGACGTACGTGGCCAGCCGGCCATCACTGCCGGTTCAGCGAGCGAGGGCAAATTTCCACCACCAGTATGGCTGAACTGGTCCGAACCAGCAGCAACCCACCACTGGTCTAGATACACAGCTAAGTTTTCGGAACGGGTTCACAATTTGGGTGTTCTCCTAGATCCACAGCTAAAATTGGAGCAACATCTTTCAGCTGTGGCTAGAGGGACCTTTGCACAGGTTCGCCTTGAGCACCAATTGCGACCCTACTTGGAGAGGAAGGCTTTACTCACAGTCACTCATGCCCTTGTCACCTCATGGCTGGATTACTGTAACGCGCTCTACATGGGGCTACCCTCAAAGAGTATCCGGAGACTGCAATTGGTGCAAAATGCAGCTGTGCGAGCTGTGGTGGGTGTCCCGAGATACACCCACGTAACACCTATTCTCCGCCAGCTGCATTGGTTGCCCATTAGTCTCCGGACGCAATTTAAGATGTTGGTTTTGACCTTTAAAGTCCTACATGGGTCAGGGCCAGGTTACCTTCAGGACTGCATCCTACCACATACCTCCCTACGACCGGTTAGGGCCCACAGAGTCGGCCTCCTCCAGGTCCCATCAGCCAAACAATGTCGGTTGGCAGGACCTAGGGGGAGAGCCTTCTCTGTGGGAGCCCCATCTCTCTGGAACCAACTCCCACCAGAGATCCGGATTATCCCCACCCTACTGGCCTTCCGCAAAGCCCTAAAGACATGGCTCTTCAGGCAGGCGAGGTGAAGATTGATTTCCCCCATGGATGAATGGTTTTGTTTTAACTTTGCAATGTTTTAAATTGTTTTTTATGATATTTGTACTGTTCTTATCTTTGTTGTACGCCGCCCTGAGTCCTACGGGATTGGGCGGCCTATAAGAACTTTTAATTTAATTAAATTAAATTTTTAAAGCCTTATGAAAGACCAACAGGTTTGGGGCCATTGTAAACTCTGAGGAGAGAATATTCCAGAAAGCCGGGATTCCAACAGAGAAGGCCCACCTTCTAATTTCCACCACTATAATGATGAATTATACCATGGGTTTAAATGCAAAATTCAATATGTAGAAAAAAAGGAGAATTTATTTAAAAACAGGACCACTTAACTGGCTGAAAGAGGCTTATCAGAAATTTAATAGAAGGGCAGGAAAGGATTGTTAGAAATTAAGTGACAAGGTTGAAATGTTACATTTTCCTAAATTCACATAGCTGTTGAATGACCCAATTCACCTTTGTATGTACAGTAGGCAATACGTAATCTCATGTTTTAGTCCTTATGTCTTCCAAAAGGAAAATGAGGTATCACTTACTTCCAGTGTTCATGCAGATTTTCCTTCAGAGTTGGCCAGTTTTTTCAATTGGAGACACTACCTTCAGAAAGCCGGGGGTGATTAATGGAAGGAACGTATTTTACAAGAGATTGGGAATCTGTTCTTCTCCTAATACTGTTTGCTTTCCAGCCCATCTCCAGCCCAGGAAATACCTAGGCAGCACAAGAAGGTGCTCCTTCATCATCAGCCCATTTGATTGTCTATATAAGCTGGTGAAACAAAGCATTCTGCTTTTATTTTGCCAACCCAATTGATTTTGCAGTGATTAGCCAAATGGACACCATATATCTGTTTTTTCCCTCCAGGCCATGTTAAAGCTAATTAATAAGTTGGCATGATATTTTCTCTTCGCAAGTTTGTAATCTTTTCCTGAAAAGATGCAGGGATAGGGGAGAACTACTCTGGATAGCGTTAAGCCTCTCCTCTTTGTAGCCTTGTCGTGACCATAATGCCAAGTGACATGTGATGCACCTGTTGCATTGAAAAACCCTGCCTTCCAGGGTTCTGACAGTACAAGTTTTGTTTTGATGCTCATCTTCTTGGCTGAGAGAAGTCATGGAAAATTCTCTAGAACCCTTGTCCAAAGTCTGTCTTATTTATTTTATTTATTTATTTAGTGCTCTTATATGCCGCCCTACTCCCTGGGGACTCAGGGTGGCGTACACCATTTGAAGAACAGCTAAACACTATAATTTAATAATAATTAAAATACATTTAAAAGAAACATCCAAAAACATACATACGTGGGGGAGACCCAGATGAAAATCGTCTCAAAACCCCGCCTGCAGGAAGAGCCATGTCTTCACGGCTTTTCGGAAGGCCAGCAAGGTGGGGACAGTTCGTATCTCTGGGGGTAGTTGGTTCCAGAGAGCAGGGGCCCCTACAGAGAAGGCCCTCCCCCTAGGCTCTGCCAGCCGACATTGTTTGGTTGATGGGACCCGGAGGAGACCCACTCTGTGGGACCTAACTGGTCGAAGGGAAGTATGAGGTAGGATGCGGTCCCGGAGGTAACCTGGTCCTAAGCCATGTAGGGCTTTAAAGATGATGATCAACACCTTGAATTGTACCGGAGACCAATGGGCAACCAATGCAACTGGCGGAGTATGGGTGTTACGTGGGTGTATCTTGAAACACCCACCACAGCACGCGCAGCCGCATTTTGCACCAGTTGAAGTCTACTCTTCAAGGGTAGCCCCATGTAGAGCGCATTACAGTAGTCCAATCAGGAGGTGACAAGGGCATGAGTGACCGTGAGTAGAGCCTCCTTCTCCAAGTATGGTTGCAATACTTGAACTGCTTGAATGTCTTGAACTGCTGCTTCACTTGGCCCACTATTAATGACTCAGGAAGTCACAGTATCCTGATACTTCTACCACCAAAAATGCAGTCTTTTTTTAAAAAAATTTACATATTGCAGACATAGCATCTGCTCTGCAGCCTAATCTTCAATCATTCTGTAAAAATGGTTTTGGGTGTGTTTCAATCTAAATAACAAATAAGATTTCTTATAAGTTCTTATAATTTTTTTCTCTTTCTCTCTGCTATTTTAGTTTGATGATAGCCTCTTGTTGTTCTAGGTACCTGATACCCTGCAATCACATCATGTTCAGCCAGAGATGGGCTGTGAGAGAGAGAGATTGGTATTCTGTATCTGCTGCTAAGCTGCTTGCCTTGACTCCTGTCTGTTGTTCAAGTGGCATTACTCTGACTTTTGAAAAGCAAGAAAAAGATTATATTCTCTGGAAAAAAAATAATCATGGGGCAGGTAAACATTTATCTGTTTTCTAAAAACACAGTCGTTACAGTAAGTTGAATTTGATTCCCCCCCACACACACCAATATTCATATTTGGAAATGTTGTAGAAAATTTGTTTAGTCTACAAAGGAATTTGATTTACAAATTTAAAGGTAGTAATCAAACTCCTCTTAAAATGTATGCTGTATCTAGGTAATCAATGATAATTATCCTTTTTTTGGTTTTACATGATTCACAAATCTTAAATGTAAAGATTTTATGTCTTATTTGTCTTATGCCTAGATTGGGATTAGTATTGCCCAGAACATGCCCCATTATTAGATACTTATTTTGAAAAACTCAAGCAACTATTTCTGGGGTCATAAAAGAACAATAAAGAGCTTATTTTAGTCAAGGAGAGGAAGGCATATTTGTGGTCATTGTTGTTTTTGATTGGCTTTTACGCCTAAGAAAAAGAACCATTTCCTGTTCTAGAACACATAGCAGAATAACTTGTCAGTCCCAAATTCTATTTAATGTGGGCTAAAAATTTCTTTCTTACCATATTTATATGATTCTATGCCATACAACACTAACCATTACTTTACAGAAATAGAAACTTGTCCAAGAATTGATAACATTAAGCATGCCAAAAAATGGGTGAGGTGTCATGTTTGATAGTCCAGATCCAGTGCTCTGTACTTCCAATAATTCAGTATTTATGTATTGCCTCAGTACACATAGATTCTGAGCTTTGCACAAGAACTCAAAACCACATTAAAAGATATAATGCTAATAAAACTGGTTGCCTTGTACAGAAAAGGCCAATGGTCCAGTAAAATGGCTTTTGGATCGTGGAACAAAGAACTACAGTTTATGTAACATTTGAGTTCATCCTTGAGAAAGTGTACCTGGGTGGTTGCTAAGAGTCAGCATTGATTCAATGGCAAATAATATTTGGACTGAATCATGTCAAATTGTGCTATTGCATATTTGTGTGATTTATGAGGCACTGCCTAGATCAGAGGTCTTCAAACTTGGCAACTTTAAGACTTGTGGACTTCAACTCCCACAATTCTCCAGGCAGCTGAGAAGTTGAAGTTCACAAGTCCACATGTCTCTGAGGATGGGAAGGAGTACATTTTTAAGGAAGCTGTTTCATTTTGCAGGACATACAGAAAAAAAAAAGCAACCATAAACGTTTCACTATATTATCTGTTGTTTTTCCGTGGAGACACCATAGTTCCAATCCTTTGTCACAAACATCTGATAGCATTATGGAGAGCTGAATGGATAGCATTTCATCCAGCTTAACTTGCCTGTCTGGGTTTATTGTGATCGTTAATGAAGATAGAAATATTCTCAAATTGAAAAATGGCACCTAAACAGAAGGAATTAAATCTCATTTTCTGACTTAAGAAAAGTGCATCCATTTCCCTACGCCAAAAAAATTCTCACCCATGCAAACCAATAAAACTTAAGCTAGTTGCTTGAAGCTTTCATATTTATTCTACAAGGGCATCATAAATATCTCAGGACAACTTGGTCATAGGTCGCCTGAAATAATTTATAGAAGTTTGTTGGAAATTACCTATATAGCGACTAGTGACATGATCTTTAACTTCTCATTGTTTTGTGTTTATGGTTGACAATTCAGTCAAACAAAGGAAGCATCACAATGTTAGTGGAGATAAAAAAGAAATACTTTATGATGAAAAATAATTCACTGAGTTTATTTAATGTCAACAGTGAACTAAATGTTCTGGAACTATCCAGTTATTCCACACCACGGAAGTATATTTTGTTTTGCCAGTATGTAAAACCTAATGACCTTTTATATTTTTATTAAATTTCATTTGTTCCCTACAAAACAAAAACAATTATTCTTGTTATACTTTGAGACTTACTCAGCCATTACACTTAAGTAAGATTAAAGTTAGGATCATAAAAATGGATATGCCACTTGGGCAGTGCTCTACCATGCATTGCTTCCATATTGTATTATGCTAAATCCAGTAAATTATATAACTATGTATTCCAAACTATCCCCCTTCCAGAAGATTAGATTTTAACACTAGAATCCCACCATCAGATGCCCATTGTCAAGAATTTTGAAAGTAGAAATTGTCTCATATGGAGAGGTTCAGGTGAGACCTAAAGGCCTTATCCCTAGCTAGGTAATAAGCCTTAGAAAATAGAATTGGGTTCTTTTTATTTTGTCTCTTTCAGAAAGAAAATGGCAGATGCCTCATTTTTCCAGCGGTAGGGTGTGGTTTTGTAGCAGAAATACAGATCAGGATTTTATATTAATACACCACAAGGATTTTGGTATGCAGGAGTTTACCTGCTGGCAATGCAAACTATTGGAGTACTTCATAGATTATAGATTAACAGAGTCGGAAGGGACCTTGCAGGTCATCTAGTCCAACCCCCTGCCCAAGCACTACCTAGGATCAAACTCACAACCTCCTGATTGTGAGGCAAGAGCTCTATGGAGTAATTTGTTGAAAACCATATTTTGTAAGGTGATAGCAAAGGATACATTTGTAAGTATAAGTAATAAGCAAAAAGATAATAACCACCGTGCAAAACAAATAGGGAAAGGTTAGCTAACTAAAAAACCGTGTGGCAGTTAATATTCTCTCTTTGAACTCATTCAATTGCTTAGCATAAAATCTGCATCTTGTTTATTTATACTATTTATTGATGTGATTTACAGCTGTGATACCCGTGTAAACAGATGATTAAAAATTATACCTAAATGAAGATTTGTATTTCCCCTTAGTTTCCTGTAACTTTTTGTTGCTGCATTGCAGATTCCGCCGAAGAGCCCTCTAGGAAGACCATTGCAGATGCCGCATGTATTGTGAAATATGGGGAAACTATTGATATCAGTTACCTGCAGTACCTTTGGGATGCTCAAACTCTCATACTGCACTGTATGAAAGATTGTGCAGTTTGGTCTGCTCCATATGATGGGGAAAATCCCAATCCATATACCTTTATCCAAACTTCGGTTGAAGAAGATGGTAAAAACCTAGATCAGCCTATTTTCCAACTGCAACCCAGAACACCTAGGAATCGTGTCTCTTTTCAGGTGAGACCAGTGAGAGGAAAGACACAACTGGAGCTGGAATGGGATGATAGCTATGATACTGGGATCTCTCCAGATTCTGATACAGGATCTCCCCAGCATGATGACGAGTTTAATAACCAACCTCCTGCAGAACCACCCAAGCACATTCAAGAAATGAAGAAAAATGCTATCATGTTGATCAAAGGATCGTACATAGAAGAATCAGACTTTCAGGATGATGTCATGGTTTATAGGCTATGCGCTGAAAAGGATGCACAGGAAGCAGACCGCTTAAAGGAGAAACCTTTAATATCAGAATCTGCAGACGTAGACAGTCCAGATGCTATCTCTACCAATGGTCCTCTAGAAAGTCCCCCATCGGATCTAAATTTGGAGGAGCGCAATACGAAAAATTTAAATCTGATCCAACAAGCAGAAGATGAAACCCAAGGCGGCATTGACGAAACGACTCTGCAACCTGATTTGGAACAGACATTGTCTTCCCCGGAAGGAGATCATAACACTAACATGAAGTTGTTGAGTTCTGACAGTGAAGATTTTATTTCCGAATGTGATAACATCATTAAAGAATTGGACTCAAACTCTACAGGCTTGGTAGAACTGAAACTTCTGATTCCTGATCCAGTATCCCCTATTGAAGAGGAAGAAGATTTTGAAAACTTTTCAGCAGATACTCCATCAGCAGAAAGTGTGTCCTCACCCTTTGGGTTAAAAGATGCCTGGCCCAGCAACCCTGCAAGAGTCCAGAATATCCCATTTACAGGTACAGTTTTCTAATTTATTAAGCCAATCATGCTTTCTAAAATTCTAGATATGAATAACAGGTATTGCCATATTATTTTGCATGCTTACATTTTATTGTTCTCTTTGTTTAAAATAGAGATAGTCCTCAACGTACGACCACAGTTGAGCCCAGTTTTGTCCCATTTTATGACTTTTCTTGCTGCATTTGTTAAGTGAATCACTGTAGTTGTTCAATTAGTAACACGGTTGCTAAGTGAAACTGTTTTCCCCAAAGGCATGAATGTTATAACCAACTAATCACCAACAGGAATAGATTGTCACACTTAAAAAAAAAACCAAACAATTATTGAGAAGTAAAGAGAGACAGTAAGGAAATGATGTAGAGCAGTGATGGCAAACCTATGGCACGCGGAGCCAAATCGGAGGGCACACAAGGCGTTGCCCTATGTCAGCTCCAGCGCACATGCGCGCGCTGGCCAGCTGATTTTCGGCCTTGGGGAAGGCCATTTCACTCTCTGGAGGCTTCAGGGAAGCTTCCCTGAAGCCCCGGAGTGCAAAAAAATGGCCCAACGGGCAAACTGGAAGTTCGGAAAAACAGACTTCCGGTTTTCCCATTCTGCTGTTTTTTGGACTCCGGGGCTTCAGGTAGCTTCCCTGAAGCCTCCGGAGTGCGAAAAACAGCACAATGGGCAAACTGGAAGTCCCTTTTTCCAAACTTCCGGTTTGCCTGTTGGACCGTTTTTTCACCGTCCCAGGCTTCAGTGACACCTATGCGCATGCGCGGGAGGGGTGCACATGCGCAGGGGGCAGCACGGGGGATGCACATGCGTGGGGAGAGGGAATGGATGTGGGCATGTGCGCGCGTGCTAGCGTGCGCACACCCCCAATTTTAGCACGTGAACCAAAAAAGGTTCGCCATCACTGATGTAGAGTATTATATTACAGTGCTATAAGCAAGCATATACTTTTGTTGATTTCCATAACCTATTCAACCTGAATTTTTATTCCAACTTTCATAGATTCTATTAATCCTCACCCATTAGAGAAAACAGAAAGCAAACAGTAATTTTAATTTTTACAATGGTAGTAGATGGGTTGATTTTACAAATCTTAATTCAGTTATGACAAGAGTATAATGTGGAAAGATTTCTTTGTATTGTATGACAAGTTTGTTATCTTTCTTTGAAGTGTTCTAATAGTTGTTTTAAAATCTGCATTTATTCTGTTCATCCTCCTTTTTGGGCGGCAATATATGGCAAGTCATTTTCTAATGACTATTCATCTATAAAAATATGAATAAAAATAAAACTGTCTGCTAGTTTATATGGCAGAGCACAGGCACAATGGAGAGGATTCATTGTTCCTTTTCCACAGGAGTATAATGTGGAAACAGAACTTGTCTGTCAGAGAATAAGCAGCAAGTTCGTTTATGTGGTTTTACAATTTTACTGAACATATGTAGCTCAAGTTGGCATACTACACTGTTGCTATTATCTGAGCATGGTTTTGGGAATGCAGATTTCCCTTCTGGGTAACAGGATGTATGCATGTATGAATTCATGTAATGTATGAATTAGGAGAAGTGAGTTTAGTTGATTTGTTGATTGGTAGGAATTATATATCTTTCTCTCCGGCCTGCTTTGCATGTGCTCCAATGCAGTGATCTTATTGGCCGATTTTGTTTTGCAAGTGATTGATGCCTTCTTGTAGATTTTTTTTTGACTGATAAGATGATGCTCCAATCTGTGTTGATTGCTTCCTGTGTGATTGGCAGTGTTGATTTCTGTATGATGGAATTGTTTGCTGGGAGGATATTGTTCCATTTTTGTGCTTGTTGAATTGTAATGTTTTTCTGTTATAAGATACGAAAAATGCAAGAGCATTTTTAGAAAGAATGTCAGTCTAGCCAAACAGTGATCCATAGATATAAAGACTTAAAACCTGTTTATAGATCTATCTCAAAACATATCCAAAGACCCAGAAGTAGTGCATGAGCAGCCGTCAATATTTTCCCCATATTACAAAGTAATCAACCAATTCTGATATAAATAGATAGATCCATTTTTTGGACTCAATAATGGAAACCTAGACAAATTCAACAAGCACAGAAAAGAAAATAGCCTCCCAGTGAGCCATCCCATCAAAAAGCTGATTTCACAGATAAGACAGAGATGTCATCTTGCAAGTCAAAATCTACCAACAAGACATCATTCAGTTGAAGAACAGCATTCGCTTGTAGCACCATGCAAATGCAAGCAGGCAAGACAGATGCATGTATAATATCTGCCAAGGTCACTTCCTCAAACTTTCTCCACTGATAAATATTGTCTAGCATAGTAACGAAACATCTGCAACCCAAAACCAATCTTGGATAGTTCCATCCATGCAATATGCCAACCCTGAGTGACAATCTATATATATAAAAGCCAAATACCACTCACTCATCACGAAATCTCCAGAACTGTAAAGCCTACAAACTTGAAACTTGGCACCTCTTGGCTTCTAGGTGCTCGCTAAGAAAGGATTTTTCGAAATGACCATCAGATCATTAGTATTTCTTATACAGTATTATATTAACACGCTCTGATGCTAAGGCGTTAGATGTTCTACTCCCCCTCTCCCCCTCTTCCCCTCACCTGAAAAGAACTCTGTTCCAACTGCCAGTTGCCTTATATTAACACAATCTGATACTACCCCTTCGCTAAACCGAGTGTTGGCATGGCCAGCGTGTGACTCATCCAGCCTGCGGGCTGGGAGTTTAGACATTCTACTTTCCCTCCCCACCTGAAAAGAACTGCCAGTTGCCTTATATTAACACAATCTGATACTACCCCTTCGCTAAACCGAGTGTTGGCATGGCCAGCGTGTGACTCATCCAGCCTGCGGGCTGGGAGTTTAGACATTCTACTTTCCCTCCCCACCTGAAAAGAACTGCCAGTTGCCTTATATTAATACGCTCTGATGCTAAGGAGTTACACATTCTACATAAATTTTCAAACTTTTAAGCGTCAGTGTATCAAGCCCGATCGTAACTACTCATTAATTTTCAAGCTTTAACTGTCAATTTATCAAGCCTGATCACATATTTTTGTAGCGAAGCACAGGTATCCAGCTACTAGTTGTAAAGTATGGTAAACTATAGGAAGATAAAAAGAGAGTGGGATTACTTTGTCCCATTCCATTCTGTGAAAAATATCAGTATAGGCCAAGCTATAATTTACTTTATTTGTTTGAAAGCTATATTTTCCAGGGGCAACAATTACTTGGAATGTGTGGGAAGACAACTGAAGAGACCTCGATTTGGAGGCTTGCTAAATTCAGAATGTCACTGATACTTCAACTTCTGAGAAATAGGATAGGAGGATTTCTCTCTCCCTCCCGCCCCACTCTCCATTTAAAATCTTGAGGAAAATAAAGGGAAAATTACAACAGTGTTGGAATTCTCCGTCTCTTTATAAATACTTTTTTGTTTTGTTTTTGGAACAACTGTGCTTATTGCGAAATAATTATGTGGTACACTGGGACAGGAAACATATACTGTTCAGTATATGTTCCCTGTCCTCTGCGCAGGCATATGTACTCCATATTAGCATTAAATGTACCAGTTGTAATGCCATCAGTTCCTGTCGCTTTGTTGAAAACAGAAATGCAGAATACCCGATAGCTGTGGTTCTTAATCCAATTTTTAATATCAGAGCTCCTGTGACAGCATGTCACAGCCTAGGGCTGTCTGTTATCCTGTTGTATATTCACCCAAAGAAATACATTGAGTAACATGTTTTCTTACCGAAAAAGATCAGCTGCTGTGCTGGCAAAAGGGAGGAGAGAACCAGGGACATAAGACTTTTTGGAAATTCCCAGATAAATGGCTGCCAACCCTCTCCCATCCCCCCCACCCCAACAGATTCTAGACAACATTGGCTGCTGAAGGATCCTTGGTTTCAGGTGAACCTAGGCTAGACAAGGATTGAGTGGGGGTTTCAGGACTGAAGGTGAAGTACCAATGAGAGATGCTTCTATTCATTGCAAATGGCTTCTGTGGGAAGTGAGGTAAGGGAGAAATCATATCCTGCCAGCCTGAGAGAGATAATGCCAACCAATTCCAGTCAATGCTTCTTTTTTTAACACTAAGTAGGAATCTAGAAATAGCAATGCATACATTTTGTTAATACACTGGGCTGTACACATATCCAGCGGAAAGGCAATTCATTTTAAAAATGCTTGGCCAGATGCTAATAAATCAAGCCTCTGTTTCTTGCAGTTCTGCTCCTTAGCAGAAGAAGAGGCAAGAGAGCTGAAAGGAAGGAATACAGCCTGATTAACGGCTGCTTACCTGCTGTAATTACTGTTTGAATTTGTACGCCTGCAAACGAAACTAATAACCGGCCTAATGCTGCTAATTTCAAATAAAATCATAAAATATGTTGATGCTATGAGTTGGATCAGATCTCACCAATCCCTTTCCTTTTGCTTCTCCTTTCTCAAAAATCTGTTTTGTTTTGATTTGATTTTTAAATCTGCAGGCCCATTTATCAGCGTGGTGCTATCAAAACTGGAAAACATGTTGGAAAACTCCTTGCATGTGAATTTGCTGCTTATTGGAATAATTACTCATCTGGCCAGTTACCCACAACCTCTTCTTCGTTCCTTTTTGCTCAATACAAATATGGTATTTCAGCCTAGTGTGCGGTCTCTGTACCAGGTACTGCTTTAAAACCAAAAAGAAATCTTTTAAAACTCACTTTAAAGTGCAGCACTTATCTTTTTTTTTTTTTTTAAAATAAGTTTTTGCTTCAGTTTTTGCAGAGCGATATCTCAATATTGATTTGTTAAAATGTAATTGTTTAAATCAAGAAAATATAAAATATCACAGTAAGATGGGCAAAGTACATAATTCAGTCATAATTTAGTAAATAACTGTATTTAGCAATAGCAATAGCACTTAGACTTATATACCGCTTCATAGTGCTTTACAGCCCTCTCTAAGCGGTTTACAGAGTTCAGCATATTGCCCCCAACAATCCGGGTCCTCATTTTACCCACCTCAGAAGGCTGAGTCAACCTTGAGCCAGTGAGATTTGAACAGCTGAACTGCTAAACTAGTGGTTTGAACTGCTGAACTGCAGTGGTTACATGCAGCACTGCAGGCTACTGCTAAACTAGCAGTAGCCTGCAGTGCTGCATGTAACCACTGCACCATCTCGGCTCCCGGTATTTGTAGCTGTATAGATGCTATTTATTTATTTTACTTTATTTTTGGGCAGGTGCTGGCATCGATAAAGAATAAAATTGAGCAGTTTGCTTCCATTGAGAAAGATTTCCCTGCTCTCTTGATACAAGCGCAAAAGTACCTGCTTTTACGAGTAGATGCACTGGATGTTCCTTTAGAATCATTAAATAAAGGTAATAATCATTCCTGATAAATTAAACATATTTTATTTTTTCCTGGCTTTAATAAGAATTGAATAAATGGAAAGTAAACTATATTTTACACACTGCAAAGTTATTCTAGATAATTGTTAGGATTAATTTTGCAAATTTTCCTACCCACCATTCTTTTTAGGTAAGGATAGTTGGCATCTGTTCACCCATCTAGTATTGGGTTTATCTTGGCCAGAGCTGGCAGGTAGATGAGATGGCTAGGACATATGTGAGCTTGAACTATCAGCTTATCTCAATGGTGGAAAACCAGAGAATAATCCTCTTTTCTTGAGTTCCCCAATATTTTCTAACTGCTTAAAAATGGTGGCATAATTTTCCAACATTGTTGAGCTACATAACTAAATTATGTAGAGCTACATAAAACCTGTATCATAAGTAGGTTTAACATAGTTGAATGTTCATGACGCGAGGCGACTTTTATCTCACAAAGGAGAAAATAGATCTTTTCCCGGACATCAGACATTAGAAAAGAAATCGCAGTTTAAAAGTCTAAGTAAAAATATCTATTTCGATACAAAACAATAAATCCTCATTAGTCTACATTGCTGATATAAAAAAAATAGGTCTTGCTTTGATAGAAGCTAGGAACAGAAGGAATGGACGGAGAAAGGAATGTACACATGCGTACTAGAACATATCAATCACATGCTCAGGAATAAATCATTATATTAGATAGGGATGCTTCTCCCTGCATATACATATAACAGGCAATAATCACTGCGTGACAGTTCACTGCAATGCCCATATGTCCCAAAGAAACTAGAGCAGGAAAAAAAAACTAACTCTCAGTCCTCATGCACGACAAAGTGCTAAAACTTTGTGTATGCAAAATAAATGTGCAACTTAGCTGTAGTCTTACCTTTCCTGATATCCTACTTTTCTCTCAAGAAGGTAAGACCATTATAGTTATGATTTTATTTATTTATGAAAGACTACCTTAAACCTACTATTATTGTTGTTATTTTAAAATGGCACAGCTTTTTCAAAATAATTCCCATCTATAGGTGTAACATTATTAAAATACTGTTTTAAGCCGCTTTATTTTTAGCAAGGCTATATGATGGGCAGAGCAGTTCCAAACATTCATTTGGGAATTCTAGTAGTAAAAGGTTCTGCAGTTTATGCATTGTTGTCAGAGATGAGCAAATCTAACATCTCATGAATGCACTTTGTCAAGTGGAATGATCTGTGATAAAAATAAGTCTAGCTATAAACACTTTAGGGCAGAAAGGTTAGGTTATTTCATATGAGACAACATTTTCCTATTGCAGCTGCCTTTTGATTATACTGTTGTCAGTTCTAGCATATTAGTCAACTTTTATTGCAACAATTTGTAGGCTAATAAAACAAAAAATGCATTGCTCTGGGGAAAAGATAATCATTTTCCGCATCCCCACTTTGACCTGGGATGCTTGCATAAAATTACTGGATAATTTTATGTAAATAATGGTATTGTGAATATTGCTCAAGAGTTGTTTAACAGTAATTCAGGAAGAGAAAATCTCCATATCAGCTAGTGGTTTATTTCTTTTAGGATCTCTTGTACCAAATTCCCCAAACTGTTTTTTGAACTTTGGTCTTTAGGATTTTGTCAGATCATTATTTATTTGACAAATGACTGGTTTATAATTTGTAACTGAAATTGAGATGCCATATGTAAAGTTAGCAAACTTTTTATAATATTTTCTAATTTTCTAAGCATTTTCCTGATCCTCTTGCTAACCACTCCTTAATACAGTAGGAGGGGAGAGGATGCAGTGTTGTTCCTTTTCATGTTTTATTGTAATGTTTTGACAAACTTTTTTTCAGTATATCAATCTACATATGGAATACTATATCTGCTCTAATTTTATTCCCACAGCAAACCTAGGCATGTGGTTGGTGTGGCACTAGGTCAGCTGCTTACTATGTATACTCCCCTAGTGATAAAATGTAAATACTTCAATAGCCATGGAATGAGCTTAAAAGAAGAAGGCCAATTAGCACAGATGTGAAAGAAGTAAATGGAATGCAATTCACATACTATTTATATGAATGGAATTGTCAGTTTTGTATGTACATATGTATTCTCTTTGTAAATTGGAGGAGGTCAGGAAGCTTCTGTTGACTCTCATACATCTTCCTCATAGTCTTCCATATAGAGCAGTGATGGTGAACCTTTTTTTCCTCGGGTGCCAAAAGCACGCGCATGCACACTATTGCGCACATGCGAGTGCCAACACCCATAATTCAATGCCCCCCTGCCCCCTTGCGCATGCATGTGTGATTCTCCTGTGCTGCCCCGCCTCCCGTGCATGTGTGCACGATCCCCCGCTCCCCCGTTTGACTTCGCGTGGGCTCATTTTTCGCCCTCCCCAGGCTCCAAAGGTTTTCTTGGAGCCTGGGGAGGGCGAAAACAGCTTCCCCCGCCTCCCGGAGGCCCTCCGGAGGCCGAAAACGTCCTCCCAGAGCCTCCATGCAAGCCAAAAACCAGCTGGCCGGCACGCACATGCGCACTGGAGCTGAGTTAGGGCAACGGCTCGCGTGCCAGCAGATATGGCTCCGCGTGCCACCTGTGGCACGCGTGCCATAGGTTCGCCATCACTGATATAGAGCATATCTTAGTGGTAACTCGACCCTAATTTTTAACGAATCCACTTTATTCTGAAAAGTCATGCCCCAAATTACAAATTGCTATATGAAATATATAATTCAGTTGGATTTTTAATTTAGAAGACAAAAACATGGAAATGATTCCAATTATAAAGGCTGGAAGAGTTAATTAAAAGTTGGATTTTCTTCCTATCAATGCTGCTGTTTGGCTCATTATAGGTTAAGAATAAACAACTGGGGTAACATTCTGTGCAGATGAAATTACTTTCATAAAACGTAATAATATATTACCTTTAATCAAATTCATGAAAAGACAGGGTGAATAAAGGGAGCTCCCCTGTTCAGGGGCATGGATATTAACAGATTAACAGAGTTGGAAGAGATCTTGTAGGTCATCTAATCCAACCCCCTTCCCAAGCAAGAGACCCTACATCATTTCTGACAGACGACAGTCCAGTCTCCTCTTGAAAGCCTCCAGTGATGAAGTTCCCACAACTTCTGAAGGCAAACTGTTCCATTGGTTGACTGTTCTTACTGTCAGAAAATTTCTAGGTTGAATCTCTCCTTGATCAGTTTCCATCTATTATTCCTTGTCTAGCCTTCAGGTGCTTTGGAAAATAGCTTGACCCCCTCGTCTTTCTGACAGCCCCTCAAATATTGCAAGACTGACCTGAAAAGGTCTCAAATATGTTCCATGGGGATTGATACTGAGGAGACTTTTAGAAAAATAGTATGCTCGCATTCTGTGGACTGAGGTTTATGTGTTCTGATTTCAGAATTAACTTTTTAACCCCACCAAGCCTTGATTAGCATTCTGCTAGAATCTTGTGTCAGAGGATTGTTCTTCTATAGCTGTTGTAGATAGGAATTTTCATTAGTGACTGCGTTCAGGGATAAGGGGACTTTTCAGAATCTGATGAGAACAGTAACCATAGTGACTAATTGCTTAACAGTAGAACGGGTAAAAGGTTTCTTTATTTTTTTCCAGAATAGTCTTATTTTTTTTTGCTCCTTGATTTCATTGTAAGCTTTGCTTCAGTGTTAATAAGAAGCAGTTGGGACCTTCTTTCCTTCCTTCCAATTTTAATTTAAATACTTCTTCATTTCTGATTGCCCTCCTAATATCTTCTGGTATCTTTTATAACCATTGTCTAATCCACATAATTAGTGAATCATGTGAAATATACATTAAATAACTAGCTGCTAGGAGATGTGGCAGTTGTTCCCTGGAGTTTGAATTTAAAACCCAACATATGAAGACTAGGATTCAGACAATTCTGGTTTCAGTAGACTGAGTTAGCTAGAAGATTTTTGACATATTATAGTTTTCAGAACTATTTTGCAAGACTTCTAAAGCAGTGTTTCCCAACCTTGGCAACTTGAAGATATCTGGACTTCAACTCCCAGAATTCCCCAGCCAGCGAATGTTCTAAAGTCTTCTGTCAGAGAAAAATACATGCCTCATGCCTTTCCTTTGAATTGTGGCCACTCTTTTTATGTCTCCCCCAAGGCAGGAACCAAATGTTTGCTTTGATATTTTTAGCTTCATCCATCTCCAAAATATTTAACGCATGCAGCATGAACAACCCCCAACATCCAGTGAATTCATGAGGCAGTTTGGATTATTTTTTCCTTTAAAATATTCAAGATATTTTAAACAGGGACATATTTTTAATTCCAGCTACATTTACTTTTACTGTAGCCTTGATCATTTGTCGTCCCTGATTTTTCTGGTCAAACTACAAACTGAATCTCTTTTTGCTGCTCACACTCTCATTTTGTAGCAGCTTTTTAGGAATCACTGACTAATGCCTAATAGTTACAGTTTACAATACCTATAGCCAGATGTCATCAACACAGATTGTACCAATTAGGAGAGATGAAGTGGAATTAATTTGTCACAAGACTATACCTAAAAATATGACAACCATTTGTAGAGATTAGGCAACCATTTGTCTGATTATGGTATAGGGTTCCTCTTTGAGCAGGAGGTTGGATTAGAAGACCTTCCAAAGTCCCTTCCAACTCTTTATTTTGTTAAGACTGTTGGTAATGACCATAAAGTTATCATGAGGTGATCATTTTTTTTCAGGAAAATGAAATTTTTCTTCTCCAAACAATCAATTTTGTATATAAATATAAAAAAGATTTATATTTCACTTTCATGTCATTAATTTAAGTTGCAGGACACAAGAGCAGAACTACATGAAATGCACCTGTTAGGACACTGAAAAATTCCCACTACATAGCTCTAAATAATATCCAGAATTAGAATGGCTGCTTCATGTTATTGATACTGCCACATTGCTTACAGTTATAAACTCTGCATGTTGTGATGTTCCACACTTAAGAATCTTGGTTGACAAGCCCATTTATCAAAAGATAAGTGAAGTTTTCCTAATAGTAAAGTAAGAGTTTTGATGGCCTGCATTGTGAAACTAAAATAATGATCTCAAAACACATGTAAACATCTTGTAAAAAATAGCCCAATACTTTTTATTAGAACTTCTACATTGCATGTGCATTTAAAGTAATTTCAAACATTTTACTGTTTTATTTTTTTATTTTTCAGACAATGGACAGCAGAAGAGTGTCACAGAAAAGGTTAAGGACCTCTCTGAGGCATCCCAAGCCCTCCTCCAGACTTACTTGGGAAATAAAGCAAGAAAAGGCTCTGGCCTTCCCAACGTCCCCTTGCACATTCCAAACGCCATCCTTGCGGCAGCCCTCTTCCCAGAGTTTCTCAAGGAACTAGCAGCTCTTGCACAGGAACATTCGATTCTGTCCTATAAAATATTGGGTGATCTTGAGGATTACTACCCATTCTAAAACATTTAAAATACGTGTTCACATTTGTTTTAAATGCGGAACTACTTCCAAAAACAAATTTGAACTTCATATTCCTGGTATTACTTGATTCAGGAGAAATTGTTACTTTTTAGGTTGTGTCTGATTTTCATAAGAAATTGATTTGTAATGAAGCCAATACTTTATGTCCTTGATTTGGCTGACTTTCAGGTTTTCTCTTTTAAACTTTGCTGTTGTGACTCTCCGGGTTAGAAAGATAGTTATACAAACAAGTAAAAAAACATTATCTCTCTCTTTCTTGCATTAAGTCCAGCATGACAATCCAATAAGATGATCACTGTTGAAAGGGAAGCTAGCAATCTTCTCTCTAATCTTCTACCTTAGCAGTGATTAGACTTGTGAATCCAAATGGATTCATTCTAAGCCTGTGATTTGCTGAAAGCAGATGGTGGTGCTGAACACATGCCATGTTGCCTTATATTGTGGACATGTCTGGTACTCTAAGCCAGAGGAGTCAAATTTGATTTCATTGAGGGCTGCATCAGGCTTGTGCTTGACCTCGGAGGGCCAAGTGGGCTCCGTTTTTGCTGGCAGAGGGCTGCAGGAGGGTGTTGCAGCTGAAAACAGAGCCCGGGAGGGCCGTGCACAGCCCTCGCAAGCTCCGTTTTCACTGGCAGAGACACAGTGGACTGGTCCTTCTCTGTTTCCAGGGCAGCCCCGTGGACCAGATCTAAGCACCCCCATGGCCAGAGTTTGACAACCCTGCTCTAAGCTGTTGACTTCTTTGACGTTTAGATTAAATGAGTACAGTAATGTTAAGTGCAGACTGCAGAGTATTTTCTTGCCATTTCTTGGCATTTTAAAAAAATAGATTGCTGCTAAAAAAAACCTCAAGCCTTATTTTAATAAAATTTGCACAGGGCGAAATATTTCTATGCAAGCTGTAACTTTTTTTCTTCCAGAATATGTTTGTAAACTTTTGTTGACAAGCTAAAAAGCAAAGGTTTTAATAGTCTTAGGAATGTAATTCTTCCTAAAAATTGTGATTGTATATTTTGTAAGTCATTTTAAAAAAATGAAAACGGTAAATCTCCAAATTGTTTTTAATGAAATTTTATTTAGTTCAAGAATATCTTTGTGGTACATTCGTACGTTGGTTAAATCTTTTTGATGTACACTGATTTGTTGCAAGATGGCACTTTATAGACGTGGCTTTAATACATTGCTCTACTAGAATTAGAAAAAAAAAGAGATTGTTTTCTGGGATAAATACAGTACAACCTGTTACAATTGGTGTAGAATTCCTTAAGAACATTTTCTTTTTTGAGTAATGAGACTCATTAGAAGAATCCAGACATGATGAATTGGTATATTATAGCTGCATTCCAGTTTGCACTAGTAAGAGTAATTGTCCTTCCAGTGGTGAAGCTAACTTTGAGCAATAAAGTGCCCCAACAATTGAAAGCCTTCATTTTCCTTTTCATTGGTAAAAAGGAGAAGCTATTTTAGAACAAGTGAAAAAAATGGGCATAAAGACCAAGCTGGAAAAAAAAATCTTTTCATCTGTTTTTAAATTATATTTAGAAGAACTAATAATTGCAGGGAGAATTTGTAATTCCTTTGGTAAGAGTTAATATAGCATCTCTAAGCATAGAAAGTAAAGGAGAATCTGCCTGTGTATTTGATTATTCATCAAAATATTGCAGGATGTAAAAATCTTCTTAAAGTTATAAGTATTGTATTCTGTCCTAAATTCCATGTTTGTTCATACCATATCTCAGCTCTTTGCCCTTCCTTTGGTAAGCACACTGTAGCGACTTGGGCATCTTACATTTTTCTTTAGACCTGAATTTGTTCCCCATAGCAATTCTTTTGTGTATAATTACTCCAGACCAAGGAAAGAATTTAAGTAATTTAAGCACTATACTGATTAGTAGTCAATTGAAGCCAGATTGGTTCCTTTTTGAACTGATGGGTAAACAGTTAAAAAAGAACAATGGAATCATTATTTTGATATACAGGTATTCCTTGATTTGCAACCATTCGTTTAGCAACTGTTCAAAGTTACAACGGCACTGAAAAAAAGTGACTTGTGATCAGTTTTCACACTTATGACCATTGCAACATCCCCACAGTTACGTCATCGAACTTTGGTTGGTTGGCAGCCTGCGTTTACAATGGTTGCAGCATTCCGGGGTTATCATTTGCAACCAACTTAGAAAGCAAAGTCAATGGGGAAAGCCAGATTCGCTTAACAACCCACGATTCCCTTAACAGCTGCAGTGATTCACTTAAGAACCATGGCAAAAAGTTCGTAAAATGGGCTCCAACTCACTTAACAGTTGTCTTGCTTAAGCAATGGAAATTTTGGACTCAATTGTGGTCATAAATCGAGAACTATTACAGTGGCAAGACTACTATATGCACAAAGATGAACAGATTTGCTATCATGGAGGAATGGTTGGTGAGATTGACGGAACTTGCCCAGATGATCAAATTCACTTCTTTGATTAGAAAAAGGTAATATCTACATTTGTTGGTGACCTTATTTATTTTTTAATATAGAATATGACTTACGGTTTGAAGATTAGAAGTTATAGAAAAAAGGGAATTATGATTATGTAAGCAGAAAAGGCTTTATTAGAATTATATATCTAACTGCAGAGAAAGAGATTGGAAAACATTTTATTTTCTGTTCTTTTATTATTTTTTCTCTTCTCTTTCCTTTTTTATTTTTCACATTTACTAATTTTTTCTTTGAATGTATTTCTTATTATGTATGTAAAAGCTTTTAATAAAAACTATTTTGAAGAAAGTAATTGGCACTGTATCATCCACTACATATTGAGAAAATGATATATCTGACTGGTTATTTATCCAACAAGCAAATACTTTTATCTTTCCTCCATCTATCTTCAACCTTATCCAAATACTAGGATCATCTAAATGCATGTTCTCTTCAGTACCTTCTTTCTGAAATGTCCCCTGAATATTCTGGGAAGTCTTGTTATGGTTTTATCTAATCTATAAATCATAATTAGTAATAAGTAATTATTTCATATTATTCACAATCCGGAGTCATTTGTTGAGATGGTGACTATACAAATTGAATAAATAAAATAAAACTGCTCAGTCCCCTTTCAGTTTACCAGCTAAGCTTTCTCTGAATAGAAACCAGCAGGGTTCATTATTCCATTTTCAGTAGCCGCCAAAACTGTCTGATCCACATTATTCGGCGTAAAACCTCTAGCTGCCAGCCAGTTTGTTCATAAACAACTACTCCCAAAAATCCTCTGTGATTTTAACATGTCATCTTGGAAGCTTTTAAGTGCATCTTCCTTTATGGCAACTTCATAGCTGTTATTCTCCTATGGGAAACTAAACTGTTCTTACCTTACTAACAAAGGTGACGTAGAGAGAGAAACAGTTTGTTATTTTCTGTTCTCTTATCACTAGATCCAAAGTTCCTGTGCATCTGTGATTAGCTAGCAATGAAGCTATGGTAGAACATATTTGTATCTATAGCATTCCCGATTTATTTCAGGACAGGGGAACTAAGGTATATATTTGAAGAGATAACGACCTAGAATTTTAGGGAATCCGCTTGACTGTTTGCTGATGTGTACATGCACAAGTCTTTCTGAAGTGCCAGAGGCAAGCATACATCTAAAATGTGCTTGGGTAAGAGATTAGCAATTAGATAAAAGCAAGGTGTGAAAAAATATGTATGCAGATAAGTGCAAAGAATGCAAGGCAACAAAACAGGAAATTGAATACGGGATTTATGTTTGCATGCCGAGTTTGCTGAGAAATGAGGAAGAGACTTAAAGCAACTCTAGCAGTCTGTGGTCGGAAAAGCATAAGGAGGTCTGAAAGCTCAAGACATGAGCAGAAGCAACCAAACCTGGGAGTGTACAAGGGAATCCCAAAATTAAATCCACCAACTAAAAACTGGCGGTATTGTTTAAACCCCCTTCCTGTTAATGTCACAGCTGCACCTCCCTTAGCACAGCTGGCTGTGATGATGAGCAGCCAGCCACAGGGTGCTTGTTGGATGCTTGCTGCTTGCTTGCGAGTTGTTCACTCTTAAAGAGCGCAGGGTGTTGAACTACTGTGTGTGCTAGACTGGGTAGTTTGCTCTGCTGTCTGATGCCTACATTTGAGTGGCCTACATTGAGGAGGTTTCTGTGCTGGCAAAGTAAGCACCTGGCATCAGAGCATCTGGGGAAACGGAGGGCAATCCTGAGACACACAGACACAAATCCTCTGTAATGCCTAGTTTTTTCCTCCTTGTCAACTTGAGCTGTAACCAATTCTGTAGATTCTTTCCACATTCCAGGGAAGGTCTGCTTGTGAAACATCTTTATATATACATATGGTTATGTAGAAGATATGCCAGAAGGCATATATACATAAGGTACTATGTGCCAAAAGCCATACTTTAAAAAAAGGCAGAACAAAAAATAAATACCGTATTCTTCGGAGTATAAGACGCACCAAAGTATAAGACGCACCTTAGTTTTGGGAGAGGAAAACAAGGGAAAAAGGCCTCTGCCTCCCAGCAATTTGCCAAATAGCAAACAGCACAGATGATATACACTGTTTGCTGTGTATTTCTGTGCATGTGTGCCTGACCCATAGAAATAGCAAAGAATTGGAGAAATGTACATTATGCCAGAAAGTTTTCTTAAATGTAGTCACTCTAACTCTTCCCAATTATTTAAATAGATCTACTCCAAGGTAACTGAATTCTAATACTAAACAGGACACTGTTACATTTCATACTATACTTGTACAGAGCTGTTAAAATTAATTAAATTTTCTGGAAGTATACATTCTCTATTATTTAAAAGAAGATACAATAGCACTGGGCCTCTTCAGAGCAAGCATTTATTTTAAAAAGCTTCTTTATTTTGTTAAGTTGTCTAGATTTACAGGGATCTCCAACCTTGGCAACTTTAAGACTTGTGGACTTCAACTCCCAGAATTCCACAGCCAGCAAAGCTAACAAAGCTGGCTGTGGAATTCTGGGAGTTGAAGTCCACAAGTCTTAAAGTTGCCAAGGTTGGAGACCCCTGGCTCTAGAACAATAATAAAGTAGTCTTTAAAAAAATAAGTCTAATAATTTGAACATTCTACAAACATTTATAGTTATTCACTTACCCCCTTCCATCCAGTTCAGCAAAAAATAAAAATCTGCGTGTGTCTCCCAGCTATTTGCCTCTTTGCAGTTAGTTTCACTTTCATTTTCCCACATGGCAAACCTAATCAGCTGTAGGTTGGGAACCTGCTACTGACTTACTTGGCTTTACAGGCTCTTCCCTCTTTGCTGCAAGCAGATAAATTGCTGGAAGACAGAGGCCAAAGGGTGGGGGTGGGTGGGTGGGTGGGGCTGCATTCGGTGTATAAGACGCAGCCAAGTTTTCACCCTCTTTTTGGGGGTAAAAAGGTGTGTCTTATACTCCGAAAAATACGGTAATTGAATTCCCTACTAATTAAAATGAATTGCATATAAAATAAGAGCCTTTCACTGATCTTCAATCTGCAAATACCAACTATTATGCAAAAAGACATAATTTTTTTCCTCCTACCAGCACAAGTAAGAAAAAACATTGGCGATTGGGAAGGGGTATGGTTTAGGAACGGAAAGAAAGCAACAAGGGAAGTCTAAAATGTGAAGAAAAGAGATTGCCATCCTTCCTTGCTCCTCAAAGTCTGACATACACAAGGGCTGCTGCATTTTCCTTCTGAAGCGCTAAAAAATCGTGTACTGTGAAACCAGTCTATTGTTTTTAATCTACTTTTGACTAAAATGTAAGCTACCGTACTAGCAGTGGCACTGCAATATACGGGTACTTGTAATAGCAGTTTCCCAAGAAACAAACATGTTTTCTCCATTTGCATTTTTCATAAGCCTTAAAATGGCAGGGTGAAGAGTAAATTTGTTAATGGTTATATAGTGCACTTAGGACATGATAATTTTACCATGTTACAGGTAGTCCTCAATTTACAACCAGAACAGCCCAAAATTTCTGTGGCTAAGCAAAACAGTGAGCTAAGTGAGTTTTGCTCCATTTTACAATATTTTTTGCCGCAGTTGTTAAGCGAATCGTTGCAATAATTAAATGAATTATACAGTGGTTAAGTGAATCTGGATTTCCCATTGACACTGCTTGTGGGAAGCTGGATGGGAAGATTACAAATGGTGATCACATGATCTAGGGGTAGCGCAACTGTCATAAATACATGCCAGTTGCCATGCGGCTGGATTTTGATCATGTGACCATGGGGATGCGGCAATGGTTGTGTAAAATACGATCATAGGTCGCTTTTTTCATTATCATTGTGGCTTTGAGTGGCCACTAAAAAAATGGTTGTAAGTTGTGGACTACCTCTAGTTTGAATTCAAACCGTAGCTTGTGTGATGGGGCAACGCTGATTAAATATTTTCCACACCACACTCACTCTGATTCTGTTGTGACCTTTATGTCATTTAGGTGCCATTGAGATGGGTGTGGGGCCCTCTAATAACCACATGGAGAAACCATTTTGATTTGTATGGAGGCTGCTTTAAGTTTGGGGAGTGAGGGAGCTGAGACTCTATAAACAAAGAGACAACAGCAATTTATATTTTCCTTTTACTATATAGAGTTACTGTTATGAGTTACTAGAGAAATCTTTAACAGTAGAAAACAGTGAAATTATAAACATTGGAAAGTAAATATTACAGTCACAAAAATGCTGTGAGCAGACAATGTACCCCTGTGAATATAAGGCCTAAGAAAACTATTCTGGGCTGCATTTCACACATCAAAAGCCCACAAATCTTGCAGAAGGCTCTGAAATCTGAGTGCTGCAGTGTACTGCTGTAATTACCCAGCCATGATTATAGCACTAATTCAAGCTGTAGTGTTGTAATTATTCTGATATAAATGCCATCTCAGGGAAAGGGAAAATTGCATCTTGGTTAATGTGGCTCTGGATTGCTTGCATAAGTAAGCTATTTGGGATAATTCAGTGATGGGTACTATACCAAAAAAGGCATTTAAGAAGCAAGCAATCTCTGAAATACTTTTTCAGTAGTATTGCGTTAACAGCCACCCCCTAACAATTTAAATAAACTATTTTACTAAATTCCACCTATCCAGTTGGAGCCCGGGGTACTTCCAGCAATTTTTTCTGGGTGTGGGTATTTATTTGCCTCTATTTGAATATATACATTTTATATATATTATATTATGCTTCTTTATGATGAGCACCACACACTTCAAGGTAAGTTTTAATTGATAACAATATACAATTATGGTGTTTGTAAGTTCAAAATATTACAACAATGCTTTTGCACATGGTGTTATGCAAAAGCAGCACTATGGGAAAAACAAGTTCATTATGGATAGATTCAGAAATCATGCAACATTTAAAAAAAACTGGCCAGAGAACATGTTTTCACATTGCTTAATGTGAAATGGGATATTTTAAATGTAGCATTTGTTAATGGCATCCCTCTGATTTATACGGTTAGTGGTGTTCCTAGAATTATTGCTAGAGTAGGTTTAAATAGAAATTGTTTCCAACTGCAAACCACCACATCTCACAAGTTCTCAGAAACTGTTTTGGATGCATCATACTTTTAAGTTAAGCAAAATTGAAAAGTGATAAGTTTTGTGTCGTCCCACCTGGAGGGATCCTGAGATATCTTATACAAATTGGGCAGGGACAGATTTGGATTATTTCCTTCTGCATCTGTGCATGGCTTTTTCTTACTGTCCTGGTCTTAGGAGCTCCCCAGGGCTCATCTGCCCCAATCTCTCTCTGGCTCCTTATCAGGCACTGCTCTTGCTGTCCACTTGGCTGAATGGAAGAAAGAGCCTGGCTCCCCCATAAAGTTAAAACAGCTATGCAAAGGGTTAGCCTCTAAATTTTCATCTTTCACCAATTGCATACATTGCCACTAGCATTATAGGCCCAAACCATTATCAAGAAAGCCCTTCGGTTTGGTTTTTCTCTATTTATCCGACTTCAAAAGCAAACAAAAACTCACTTCCGCCTGCAACAACCAACTCAATTTGTTGACCAACCCCAACGCAGCAGTAATAGCCCAATTTCATTCTGCATCCAGACCAAAATGCATATTTGACTTTCAAGCACAGGTTACCTGAATCCAGTTTGTTTTGTGCATGCATTCTTTTGTACCTCTCTCTTGATTATCATCTTGCAAAAACAGTAAATAGCCTTTGTGCATGTAGTAGAATACTGCATTAATTGTTTGACAAAGTTGTGAGAGTATATATTTTGTTATAAAGTATTGTACAGATGGTCTGTTTCTTTTTGCTGCTGCTGTTTCTACTTCCTATCTCTTAAGTATAAAAAGGTGATAAAATTCCACAAACACCTTAAACATCAATAGTGAATTAAGTCCTGGGAAAAAAAGTTCTGTGCAACTGAGAGCTCCAAGTCCTTTTTTCATTTTTTGGTAAGCTGATGAGATACAAATTGGTATGCCTTTCTTTCTTTATTGTGCTCTTATTATTCAATAATATATTATTATTATTTTGCTATTTCACTTGGCCTGAGCCTATTGTCTTAAGAGTCCTAAATAATTCCTCTCCTGGCTGACCACCAGATGGCAACACAAAGGTTCAGAAGATGATCCCTATCTATGGGAGAGGAAGACTTTCCGTCGACATATGCTCAGTTTATTTTTGACTCTCAACATAGGAAGGAATATTAGGTATGTTCAGCATCTTAAGTTATTTACAAAAATAATAAAGGTAAGATAAAATGTATAAATAAAAATAAATAAACTTTAAAAACTTAAAATTTTGGAATAGTGTGGGAACCCCACCAGTGTTTAGAGATGTGCCACAAGGCCCAAGTCAGTAAAGAATTCCAGAATTGAGTCTGTAAGAAATAACAATGACTTGAGCTAGAAGATCCATTGTGCTAGTTAAAAAAATGATTCTACCTGCTTCATCTGCTAATTCTGTTTAATTCTTTGAAGCAAGACTAGAAATGATTTGATTATTTATAAGAAGCTATGTTAAAAGGCTATAGTTAATATCCAATTATCAAAAATGTGTAATTTTTGCTATATGCAATATTAGAAAAGCAGGTTTCAGAAAACTCATGCACACTGCAGTCTTCCCCTCCCCTTGTAGAGTTTATATTCTGAATTTATAGGAACATAAAGAAGATAATAACCTAACATGCTTCCCTCCCAGAAAAATGGCTAAAAACGATAAATTGCTCTGAGCATTGCATTAAAACTTACACAATGGTTTGATGCTATTGAGAATGTTAAAAACAGTAGATCAGACACATAATTTTTAGTCCCCTATGATAGCAGCTTCTCCAGAATTTGTTTCACAGTTACAGGATCTGATCGTCCTCTTGTGGTTCTTTGGACGTGTCCAATTATGGAATTCAGGACCTTCAGATTGCCGCTCTTTATCTCTGCCACCTAAATAGAGAAGTTTCATACACGATGGGTTATGATTGATTGTACTGAACATTATTATATAGCTACATCTTTGAAGAATTTTTATTTTAGAGGCTTCAGAAAAATCAGCATGGTGCTATATGTTCAGGAACAAACATATATTGTTTTTATACCGCTTATACAAAAGGGAAATGCCACTCTGCTGTCCAGAAAGCTTTCAAGTCATGTAATCTGAGACATCCCCAGCAAGCAGGTCTTAGTTGTTAGGTCAGTTTCTGTCTTTTGTGGCCATTTCATGTGTCACAAAGCAATTTGTTCCATTTTCTCTCTCTCAAGAGTTGCCAAACATCATAGTAATCTGAATGGTAAAGGCAGTTTACATTTCGTATCTCTACTACCCACCCGGAAGTGTCAAAACCTCTTTCTTCCCAATTTCCCTGGTCTGTGATCAATATCACCTCTTTCTGATGGTCCCTCATCACAGTCTGACAGATACTCTCAAGTTCATTCCAATCCAGGATTAGATTGAGTTTCTTTTCTTTTACAATCAGAGCTGGAGACTTCTCATCCCCCTTCCACATCTCTTCCAACACCTGCAGCATCAAGATAAAAGAAAATTGATAGTTGAAGCATGCCTCTTGTCTTTCAGAAGGGAAGATCGAGTTGAGAAGGCAAAGAAAGTAAAAAAGACAAGCAGTTAAGGCTTCAAAATTCCCCTTGTTACTCAAAAGAGATACCAGGCAGAGAATTCATGGTTTGGTTTTCCACTTACCCGTATTTTTCGGAGTATAAGACGCACCTTAGTTTTGGGGGAGGAAAACAAGGGAAAAAGGCCTCTGCCTCTAAGCAATTTGGCAAACAGCAAACAGCACAGATGATATACACTGTTTGCTGTGTATTTCTGTGCATGTGTGCCTGACCCATAGAAATAGCAAAGAATTGGAGAAATGTACATTATGCCAGAAAGTTTTCTTAAATGTAGTCACATTGACTCCTCCCAATTATTTAAATAGATCTACTCCAAGGAAAGTCGGGATTTAACTCTAATACTAAACAGGACACTATTACATTTCAGACTATACTAGTACAGAGCTTTAAAATTAATTAAAATTTCTGGAAGTATACATTATGCTCTATTATTTAAAAGAAGATACAATAGCACTGGGCCTCTTCAGAGCAAGCATTTATTTTAAAAAGTTTCTTTATTTTGTTAAGTTGTCTAGATTTACAGGGATCTCCAACCTTGGCAACTTTAAGACTTGTGGACTTCAACTCCCAGAATTCCACAGCCAGCAAAACTAATAAAGTTGGCTGTTGAATTCTGGGAGTTGAAGTCCACAAGTCTTAAAGTTGCCAAGGTTGGAGACCCCTAGCTCTATAACAATAATAAAGCAGTCTTTAAAAAATAAGTCTAATAATTTGAACATTCTACAAACATTTATAGTTATTCACTTACCCCTTTGCAGCCAGTTCAGCAAAAATAAAAACCTGTGTGTCTAATCTCTCCCAGCTATTTGCCTCTTTGCAGTTAGTTTCACTTTCATTTTTCCATGTGGCAAACCTAATCAGCTGTTCCTCGGAAAACTGCTACTGACTTGCTTGGCTTTAAAGGCTCTTCCCTCTTTCCTGCAAGCAGGTAAATTGCTGGAAGACAGAGGCCAAAGGGTGGGGGTGGGTGGGTGGGGCTACATTCGGTGTATAAGACGCACCCAAGTTTTTCACCCTCTTTTATTTTACTCCGAAAAATACGGTATGTATAAATATGGGGGAAAATATAAGCCTAAGAGTTGCACCAATGATTAAATGAAGTTAGGGATTTGAGTTGCCTGTCTGTTAACCATAAAATGAATTATGATTAGATTTACTCAGGTAAGGGAAAGAGGGCAGAAGAGGAAGTAGAGAAGGAAGGGGAGAGGAAGAGGAGGGAAGTAGGAAAGAGGGAGAGAAGGAAAAAGAAGGTAGAGGGAAGAGAGGGAGATAGAGGGAGGGGAGTATTATGAAATATTGGGGAAAAACAGGTGATAAAAGTACAAAATGTGCAAAATTAGGCTGCTTGTTTACGGTTTATTGAATAGAAATGTATAACTATATATATTTTGATATGACTTATGGTATATGCATGGATGTTTATGTGATGGTGAAAAAAAAAGGCAACAGGCTAGAAACTGGAAGATTGTGAGCTCTAATCCTGACATGAAGTTTTGAGCCAGTCAATCTCTTTCAGCCCTAGGAAGAAGGCAATGGCAAACTACTTCTGAAATCTTATTAAGAAAACTGCAGAGACTTGTCCAGGCCAGGCAGTCACCAGCAATCAACACTGGCTTGTAGGGACCAAAACCAAAAACTGCATTCGTAGTCATTCCTGCCATCGCTGAAAACATATTTCCTGGCTTGAATGGACTTTTGCTTTAGCTCACAAATGTTTTGAGGTTTTATATAAGAAAGCACTCCTTAATTTGGGTTTTCTACAATTCAATTATTTGCCTCCACCCCCCATTCTTGATAATATGAAAGAGAATAGTATCAATTCATCAGTCAGTTCTATAAAAATTTAGGATTATCCAATTACTTAGAAAAGGAGGTTAAATGAAATAAAAAAACCATTTTCTACATTACATACTAACCAATGTGTATGAATATAATCAACATCATGGTTTGAATAAAGTGAGCTGAATCTTTTAACCTTTAGGGCATATTTGCGCTTAATAGAGGATTATTTGGATTCTCTGTTCATCATTATGAATACATTCTAAAGTTTGGAGTGGGGAGGATAACACAGATGAGCCATCTGTATATGTCACAATCAAATGAAATAGCAAAATTCATTCCCACAGAATTGTTGGCTAAATAGTCACAGGAGACAGTTTCTGATCAGTGCAAGAAAATATAAGAGTTATATACCGTATTTTTCGGAGTATAAGACACACCTTTTTACCCCCAAAGAGAGGGTGAAAACTTGGATACATCTTATACCGAATGCAGCCCCACCCACCCAGCCACCCCCACCCTTTGGTCTCTGTCTTCCAGCAATTTACCTGCTTGCAGGAAAGAGGGAAGAGCCTGCAAAGCCAAGCAAGTCAGTAGCAGTTTCCCGATCTACAGCTGATTAGGTTTGCCACGTGGAAAAATGAAAGTGAAACTAACTACAAAGAGGCAAATAGCTGGCAGACACGCAGATTTTTATTTTTTGCTGAACTGGATGGAAGGGGGTAAGTGAATAACTATAAATGTGCTGTTTGCTGTTTGGCAAATTGCTTGGAGGCAGAGGCCTTTTTCCCTTGTTTTCCTCCCCCAAAACTAAGGTGCGTCTTATACTCCGAAAAATACGGTACTTAAACCAAACTATATATTACAATGCTGTGGAAGATTATACAGCTAGCCCTTGTTTAGGGACCACAATTTCGACTGGCACCTCCATTGTTAAGTGAAGCAGTCACTAAATGAAACTGCAACTGTGCTTAGTATGTTACGTCACCTGTTCTTTGCTTTACAGACCTAAGAAGGCAGTAAATTCAAGAATTGGTCACAGTTACGTTTTTATTATGGTCATAACTGTGAACAGTGGATAAACTAGGCAGCCACTAAATGAAGACTACCTGTAATGCAAAATCTATAGCAGCTATAACCAATTTATTCATTCTATAAAGCACAACCGTATGCAACAACGTATCAGTCTGCAATAATTATTTCCTAATGTTATAATGCTCTCCATTTTTGTAGTCAAGCTACAACACATTGTAACCATCTCTAGAAACAGCTACTTAAAAGAGAAACATTATTTGGAAGTTTTCTAAGTTGTGCTTGCTTCTGTTTCAAACATACACACTGTGACACAGAAGGTGCCCTTTTAAAACAGCTGTTTCTTCTCAGTTTTCCGGTGAAAATAATAATACAATGCTTGGATTATTGCAATCAGCTTATGCAAAATGATTGTCATGCTGGAAATTCTGTACTATTAATTTATATATGCTAAAAATGTTTCAAATACAGCAATTCCACTCATAATTAGCAATTCCTTAACAAAATTAGACAATTGAATTAGACAACTGAATTAAGTTTTACTGTTTTACTTAAAAGTACTGTGTTATAATAGTACAGTACAGTTTTCTTATAAAAGGTAAGAATACTGTCCCAGAATTTAGTAATGTATCTTCTATAGGTTGATAATATATGTACATTTAATGCAATGATCTGTAGCTGACTATTCTCTATTAAGCTGCACTGGTCCTGCTGTGGACCACAACAGCCTACTAACAATGTAAAGTGGGGTAGCCACTGTACAAAATTTGCATTTGGTTGGGAAAGAATAATATGTCCTAAAGGCAAAACAAAGTGATAAAATGGGCAGCAAATGTAACTTACTTATTGATTTAAATAAAGTATTAAGATCAAAAATTTCGTACTCCTAAGAAATATAAGTACAATACAACCAGACTTGTAGTGCAAGAATAATAGATGCCTTAAGAATCAGGGATGTACCAGAGAAAAGATGTTTTGGAGACTGAAATATTTGAAGATAATGATCTTGTGCTCATTAAAATTGACATTTAATGCTTTACTATATAGGACAGGGGTCGGGAACCTTTTTGACTAAGAGAGCCATGAAAGCAAAAAATTTGGAAATTTATTTCAGTGAGAGCCATATAATATATTTTAAAAGTGAATTCAACTAAATGTCAATAGGGACAATGGGATATTGAGAGAATCCCTGTCTTTGTGCTGTTTAATTTGTTGCTGCTGTAGCAGCTTCCTTGCTCCAAAGTGATATTTGTCTTTGAGTTGGTGATTTCCATCATAGCATTGGTAATGATTCTTTCTTTCTTTCTTTCTTTCTTTCTTTCTTTCTTTCTTTCTTTCTTTCTTTCTTTCTTTCTTTCTTTCTTTCTTTCTTTCTTCTTCTTTTCTTTCTTTCTTTCTTTTTCTTCTTCTTCTTCTTCTTTCTTTCTTTCTTTCTTTCTTTCTTTCTTCTTCTTCTTCTTCTTCTTCTTCTTCTTCTTCTTTTCTTTCTTCTTCTTCTTCTTCTTCTTCTTCTTCTTCTTCTTCTTCTTTTCTTTCTTTCTTTCTTTCTTTCTTTCTTTCTTTCTTTCTTTCTTTCTTTTCTTTCTTTCTTTCTTTCTTTCTTTCTTTCTTTCTTTCTTTCTTTCTTTCTTTCTTTCTTTCTTTCTTTCTCTTCTTCTTCTTCTTCTTCTTCCTTTCTTCTTCTTCTTCTTCTTCTTCTTCTTCTTCTTCTTCTTCTTTCTTTCCTTCTTTCTTTCTTTCTTTCTTTCTCTCTGCAAACCAATCCCCACCGTGGCTCCTTTCTCCCTCGCCCAGCCCTCTTCCAAGACGTCAAGTGCGGGGAACTGCACCAAGCGAGGTAGGTGGGTGGGTTGCTGAAGAAGCCCCGGAGCCCCGCCGCCAACCTGCGTCTCCTGCTGGGAAGGAGCCTCTGTCGCTGTCTCTCGCGGGGTTCCAGCCACCAGACTGAGTCCCTGACCGCGGCATCGGCAGGGTTAATGCGTATGGGAGAGGAGAGAGAGCGCTACCGCCGCCACTGCCGCTTTCACCGCTCCGATATTTCTTTGGTGGGCGCGCGCGGGAGGGACCATGGAGCAGAGGCGCCCGGCAGCTTAAGGCAAGAGGCGGGTGGGAGACGCGGGCAGGAGCCTGTCGCCGCCGCCGCCACTTCTGGCATCCCCACGCCTCTCACCCCGCTCGCCGGGTGCCTCTGCTCAGCGGTCCCTCCTGCGGAGGCCCACCAAAGAAATATTGGAGCAGCGAAATTAGCAGCGGCGGCGGTAGCGCGCTCTCTCCTTCCCTCCCATGAGGAAGGAGAGAGCGCGCTACCGCCGCCGCTGCTAATTTCGCTGCTCCAATATTTCTTTGGTGGGCCTCCGCAGGAGGGACCGCTGAGCAGAGGCACCCGGCGAGCGGGGTGAGAGGCGTGGGGATGCCAGAAGTGGCGGCGGCGGCGACAGGCTCCTGCCCGCGTCTCCCACCCGCCTCTTGCCTTAAGCTGCCGGGCGCCTCTGCTCCATGGTCCCTCCCGCGCGCGCCCACCAAAGAAATATCGGAGCGGTGAAAGCGGCAGTGGCGGCGGTAGCGCTCTCTCTCCTCTCCCATACGCATTAACCCTGCCGGTGCCGCGGTCAGGGACTCAGTCGGGTGGCTGGAACCCCGCAAGAGACAGCGACAGGAGCTCCTTCCCAGCAGGAGACGCAGGTTGGCGGCGGGGCTCCGGGGCTTCTTCAGCCGCTTGGCTGGAGAACGGCGGGGATGTGGCCATGGCCGTTTTTTAGCTCCCCCCGTCCCGGATGAACGCCGCCATTTGGGTTATTTTTCCCTCTGTGCATGCGCGCGCATGCACAGAGGGAAAAATAACCCAAATGATTGTGTTCAGCCGGGACGGGAAAGCGGTGATTGTGTTCAGCCGGGACGGGAAAGCGGGCAGGAGAAGCTCCGCGCCGCAACCGCCGCCAGTTCCATCGGCTATACGCCGAAGGACTGGCCCGGGTGAACCGGGAGGATTTCACCCCTGCTGCGAGCCATATGCAGTCATCAAAAGAGCCACATCTGGCTCGCGAGCCATAGGTTCGCGAGCCATAGGTTCCCGACCCCTGATATAGGACATGGCCTTGCTTCATTGTAAGAGGTCTTCTCATTTGTTTTGGAAGATAAAAGAGCTGAGCAACTTCCCAGTAGTATAATTACAGTCAGCACTATTATATTGGGCACTGATTTTCATTTAATGACATTTAGGGAAATTGAATTAATTTTAGGTTAAACAGTTTAAATATTCAGTACGATTGCTTTTCAAATGTCCCAGGATTTTTGTCATTTTTTTTTTACATTAAAAGTTACAGTTTCGCTTTGCAGGCCATGTGTGACTTTGAAAGCACAGGCAGAGGAGCTCACAAGGAATAGATACAGATTGAACCATAGGAACTGGTAGTAGAAGTTGCCCAGGGTGGGTGGTTTTTACAGAAATAAAACAAACCCAAACATATCACAATCGCCGCCCCCATACTATGACTTTCAGAAATATTCATAAAAATCAAGCCCTATCTGCATACCAAGATATCACTACCAAGTAAATTATCATTTGAAGAATTGTTAAGGGTAGCCATGGGCCATACATTTTTACTTTCTGGAGAATATGTTTAGATATGCTTTCCTGTCTTGCCTTATCTCCTCATCTATTTATTCTTTAGAAAATCACATTTAGTAAGGAACCATTATCTAGTATCTTTTTACTGAATTGATTAAGTGGGCTGCCATACTGACAAAAACCTTAATAGTTTAAGGAAAAAAATACAGTCAATAAAAGTGGATCTAAAAAAAGAGTGCTGAAGCGATAGGTCATAAAAACTGAAAACTAAGTCACAGTTAATTCCAAACTTTTCCCTTCTGAATTTTAAAACAAACTAAATAGTAATATCCCTTAGAGAACAGATGGGTTTAATTCTGATGAACAATATAGTCCAGATTAATAAAACAATTCAGGATATTTAGTTTCAGCTAAGATGTCTCCAAAATGAATCATTCTAAAGTATTTAATCTAAAGAAGGAGCATTTCTTGCCTTTGAAAGTTTGGCATTTCAGGCTAAGAAAGTCAATATTATGTAATTATTCTGTTTACAGTAGCAATTTGTTGCTCTATGGGTATATTTATAGTTTTCCATTTTTACTTTTGGGTAATTGTTCCTCCCATCAGCATAGGACTCTGTACTCAAAGGGACTATATTCTTAATAGTTCGAGAAGCTACTTTTGCCAAAGAAAATGAACACGTTGCTCTAGTAAAATGGCCAAAACTGCATGCATATATATATACACACGCACACACACTTTTCCATAAGAGCATAAAGATCTATATCTATTAGAACATTCAAATTTAAGCAGACACTTCTTAAGACACTTCTTAATAACACATGTTAAAATTATATCTTGCTAATCATAATAAAGAATTGAGTGGTTTTAACTCTTGGTCAATCTTATTTGCACTTGCTTCATTAACCATTTTCAGTCATACTAAAAAAATCTATTTAGCTAAATAAATAAATCATATGACATCTTATGTCAGTTAGGCAACTATTGTTTGTACACATTGTATTGTGTACACTAAATGTAATGGAACTGAAAATAGCCAGTGAACCAGATTCAAATAAATTAACCTTGTTAATCATATTCACAAATTAACTGATAAGGCCAAATACATATTTGGCCTTAATTATAACATCAATTAAAAAACATTTTTCTCTTAGATGGAACCGAAGTTTTATGTGATGTATGTAGTATGTAGAGTTTGCTCCATTTTTAAAAACCGAACACTCCACAGAAGCTGCATTCTTAAATCAAGGGCTAACCCAAAGTAGAAGTGGACACATATGTCTTCATTACTTCTTGACTGCCAATTTAACACCATCACATTACTGCAAATTTTCACTTTTGATCATCTGAAGACAATAGGTGAAAGGTAGATAATTCAGGCAGCTTATTGGTGAAGAACAATTAAGAAGGTCAGTTGATCTTTACCGTTCCAATCTCCAAAAGAAAATTTTTAAATCAAGAGAAGTACCGTATTTTTCGGAGTATAAGACGCACTGGAGTATAAGACGCACTTTAGTTTTTGGGGAGGAAAATGGGGGGGGGGGAATTCTGCCTACCAGGTATTCATCTGGCTAGCGTCCTTAATCTGGTCAGCTTCAGCGCATTAGTTTGCTGGTTTTGAGCGCGAGTGCATGCTTTTTATCCCCTGGTTGGGGATAAAAAACAGCTTCTAAAGCACAGCTGATTGTTGGCGAGAGAAGCAATGAGAAAAGCAGGCGAAGCACAGAAGATCGCTTCACTCGCTAGCACCTTGTTAGGGCTGAAAAACAGCTTCTAAAGCACAGCTGATCTCGGAGGAAGCAGCAATGAGAAAAGCAGGCAAAGCTCGGAAGATCGCTTCACTCGCTAGCGCCTCATTAAGAGCTGAAAAAAGCTTTGAAAAAGCTACATTCGGAGTATAAGACCCACCCAAATTTTCAGCCTCTCTTAGGGGGAGAAAAGTGTGTCTTATACTCTGAAAAATACGGTATATTTATTGTCACACATCTCATTTGGACTTGAAGCTAGACAATATGTTCATTGTTTAAATAAAATTTAAGACTTTTTAAGTCAGGGTGATAATATGTAAATACTTCTCATACCAGCAGCCCATACTGGTTGTCTACACATATGAGGTTTGTGGAAATAGCAGAAACCTATCCTTTTGGGTTGTTTTAAGTTGAGTCAGAATTATAAATTATACAACTGATTGAAATACACTTTGACATAAAGAAGCCCTATGGGAAAATAATATTCCAAATAAATACCTGTTTGGCTGCTGAAGATGAAATTTTTCTACTTGATACCAGGTTCAGTAGTTCAGCCAAAAGAACAGGAGTGACTGGACTAAACCATAAAGCAAATAAAACAAATTAGAAATGATACAACCTTTTTGATTCAGCGGGCTCATAAAATATTTGGTGTCACATACTCAAAAAGTATTGTTGCTATGGTGGGCTTGCTGCTGGAAAGGGGGATGAGACAGTTCCCAAAAGTAAATTACCAGAAGGCTAATGAATGTGTTTGCCTCTTTCCACTTTTTTCTTTTCTCCAAGAATATTCATTCAACTGCCAATTTATTTCTGTATTTTTTTTAACCTGACCATTTCTTTGTGCAAATTCTACCTGCATTCACCCCTCCTCACAAAAATATCAAAAGTAGTCATATAAATTGGCATACTCTACTACTATAAGCTGGCACATAGAAGTATTTTATATGCGTGAATGGATGTATATTGTTAGTTATGCTACATTTTCCATTCCATTTTGTTGCCTTAAGAAAGGTGGCCCGACAGTTTCATACAAAGGGCCAGTTAGTCTTGAAAATCCATGAACATAGAAAGTCTCAGAAATACAAGTTCAGATTCATAGTACTTTGCTTATGTTACACATTAAGCTTTTATCAAACATGCCCTAATGCAGCTTTCATCCTGCAGTTACAAGTCAGCATTGGCAATACGTTTGGTGGTGTATCTCATTGGAAACAATGCACTGATAATTGATATCTGCATTCTAATATAAGTGCGTAAGGATAGCTGTTCGTAAAACAATATTCTTTAGATGTTTAAGTTATAACTCTCATGTTGGCAAGCAGCCATGCTGTCTGCAGATATTGGGAAATGGGCTCATCTGAAAAGCATCAAATTGGGCCAGGCTCTTATGGATATTCCTTATTTTACATTTTGTTCCTTTCTTTTCTTCCTACCTTGATAATGGGAGACTTTACTTCCTTAGGGTGGATCTTCTCTCCCTTAGCAAATGTTTTAGGATAAGTCTGCTCTAAACAAAACAATATTCAGATGAAAAACTGAATCCTGCAGACTGCTGTGATAGCAGATTCACACATTATTTATATGCCCATATATAATCAGAAGATGCTATTAGTTTGAAAAAGTAGTTATTGGCATAGAAGATCTGTTTGACCGAAATGAAAAATCTAAAGCCTCACCTTTCTTTTACAGTAATGTTATATAATTTTAGGTAACTGAGGAAATTATTTATAACCCAGCCAATAACTTTTTGGGGCTTCATTTCTGTTGCATTCACAACGCTTTCAAAAAAATCCATTAAGCCATCTTCATTCTGTTAAGAAAGAAAGTGTATTTAAATATAGCAACCAAATCAACTTTCCCATGAACAAATCATATCTTCAGATTTGAACTCAATAGTTGTGTGAATCTTTTGACTGTTTCACAATTCCCAGCAGTTCAAGAAACTATATAGTTCCAAAAAAGCCATGGCATGAATCTTCAATGAACAGATCAGTTTCTTGGCCAGTCATGCTGATGTTATCTAGATAATATTATCATTAATTCACTTCTAAATGGAGATGATTACCACAGGTATGGAATTGATTACAATTCTATGGCTTCAATGAGTCAGATTTCTACAAGTAGCTGACTAAAATTTAGAAACAAGGAAGTACAAGAGCAGCTAATCAACCAATATTGTTTCCTGCCCAGAGAAATTTCCTTTCTCTGAAAAATATACAGTACGTTCTGGTACATTTTGAGGGAAAGAGCCAGAAGAAAAAGCTATATGGCTACTGTATCAAGATCTCCACAGCCATCAAACATGGGAAAAGCAGCATAAGGACATCATTTAATTGGCACAGGGTAGATATGTATAGCTAAATATCATCTGCTTAGTAATGATATTTAACTCCCTGACACCATATAGATGTTAACAGGAGCGAGTACAATTTGAGGCCCTGAGAAACCCCACAAAGTAGGGATTTGGTGTTAGATCAGTCCTACCCCCAATTGTAACTGGAACTGAAAAAAGGAGAATTTTTTTCAATATTGATTTCCTCCCCAACACATCACCACACTTTTAACTCCTGAAGCTGTTTCAGAACAATACCATAAGCAATGATAACAAAAACTGCTGACAAACCAGAGAGGCTAGGATAGATATACTACCATCCTTCTGTTCCCAGCGATAGTCACAAACAAGTGCAACCTGTATAGGTAGTCCTTGACTTACAACAGTTCATTTAGTGACCATTCAAAGTGATCACATGTATGAGCCGAGGTGGTGCAGTGGTTAAAGTGTAGCACTGCAGTTCAGCAGTTCAAATCTCACCGGCTCAAGGTTGACTCAGCCTTCCATCCTTCTGAGGTCGGTAAAATGAGGACCCAGATTGTTGGGGGCAATATGCTGAACTCTGTAAACCGCTTAGAGAGGGCTGTAAAGCACTATGAAGCGGTATATAAGTCTAAGTGCTATCACGGCCAGGGGTGAGTTCTAACTTAACTCACTGCTGGTTTGCTTCCTCCCGTGCCGCATAGCTGCGCGTGCATTGCGCGCCAAGTGGCTGTGCCACGTGGGCGCAGGTGCGCAGTGCTAAAAACAAGCAAAAAATAGCAAAAAAAGAGCCAAAAACAAGATGGTGGTGCATGCGCAGTGCCGAAAACTCGGCTTTTGCGCAGAAGCAAAAACCAGCAAATTTTTTTAAAAAAAATCTGAAAAAAAGATGGTGGCGTCCACGGACCGGCACCGACAGAACCGGTTCTGTGACATCACCACCGGTTTACTACTGGTTCTATAGAACCGGTGTGAACTGGGAGGAACCCACCTCTGATCACGGCACTGAAAAAAGTGACATGACCATTTTTCTTAGTTACAACTTTGCAGCATCCCCATGATCATGTGATCAACTTCATATGCTTGGCAACTGGTTCATATTTATGACCATTGCAGTGTCCCGAGGTCACCTTTTGCGGCTTTCTGACAAGCAAAGTCAATAGGGAAGCCAGATTCACTTAACAACTAGGTTACTAACTTCTCAACTGCAATGATTCATTTAACAACTGTGGCAAGAAAGGTCATAAAATTGGGCAAAGCTCACTTAACAAATGTCTCACTTAACAACATAAATGTTGGTCTCAATTGTTGTTGTAAGTTAAAGACTACCTGTACTTTATTTCAGTGTTAAACTCCCATGTTCTAAATGTTATACATTATGAATTAGAATATGCACTTTTATCTATCTAGAGAGAAGAACAAAGTACATAATGTGCCGATTAGCTTTGCTGGAGCTTATATCCGTTATAAAAAATGCTAAGTCACATGCAAATATTTATAATAACAAAAGAGTACAGAAATACATATATATTTTAATTTCAAGGTTGATAATAGGGCCTGGGTGAAACTACCATATGTAATGTCTGGTTAAAACTTAATTTCCTGACACAAGACCCCATTGATATTGGGAACGGGATATGACTATACAAGAAATAAAGACTAATTCATGTGTGCAGACAGTTAACCGATATAGAATTCCTGCAAGCATCATTTAGTATACACTCCCCCTCATTTATTGAAGTATCATAGAGTTTTTACCCTTTCTCATTTTGATATGCTTAGGAGTCCCAAGACAAAGCAATCCTTAAGGGCAGATATTACAAGATTCTTTATAATAAAATATTCTGATGTGGGGACAGGGGTTAGAAACACTCATGTCCTGTGGCATTGCTACCTGTACATAGATAGCCATACAACTTTGCTAGACCCCTTGATGTGAAAAATTCTGAATGTCCCAGATAGTATTCATTTGAAACTTTGACAGCAAGGTTTCAAAAATTACCAGGAAATTATCAGAATTCTGTCTGACAACATGCCAAATATAGATATCATATTAGAACTTCATATTTAGTTACAAAAATATTTTAAGGGTCTCATATATATCATATCATATTGAATTCATGGAAGCCTAAAATGGCATCTTCTTAAAATTTTAATAAAGAACTCAAATAAAATATCTCATCAATGAACAAGTTCTGACTTTAGGGAAGGCCTTCTCCTAGGGGGAGGGCCTTCTCCTAGGGGGAGGGCCTTCTCTGTGGCGGGCCCCGCGCTCTGGAACCAACTTCCCCCAGAGACCCGAACCATCCCCACCCTGCTGGCCTTCCGAAAAGCCGTTAAGACATGGCTTTTCCTGCAGGCAGGGGGCAGAGCCTAATCCATCTGAGCTCTCCCCCGGGTATGTCTGGTTTGTTGGATGTTTTTAATATTTAATTTTTATATTTGATTTTAAGTAATGTTTATTGTTGGTTGTTCTTGTATTTTTTTTCGTGCTGTACGCCGCCCTGAGTCCCTCGGGAGTTGGGCGGCATATAAGAAAACCAAAATAAATAAATAAATTATTTTAGAATTTCAAATTTTTAGAATTCTAGTGAATTTGACTTCTATTTCAGTTTTATCAACGTGGTATTCTAACTTTTGGAGATGTTAACATTATGCTTTCAATGTATTAAGTGTGAATGAATATAATTTATTGAGTAAATATTTCCTGAACTACTGGTAAGTATTTTAGTTCTGTTTTCCTTTGTCTTCTCCCTATCATTTCCCTATTAGCATGTACTTTTTATTTTATTTATGCCATTTAATACCTACTTTTCTTTGGCATTTATAATTTTAGCGATAAAATTGTAGATTGTATGAGTCAGGGACCAAAATAAAGGCCAAATTTATTAATCTGCTTTTGGGCTTAGTACATTTTTGAAGACAAATCACAAAAGTTTTGGGATACTGTAATGTTTTAGTACAAATCAGGTTTTCATTTACATTTATAGAAGGTGTGCTGATGCAACACTTCTCAAACTTGTGAATACTTCTCAAACATAAGTTTTTATTTAAAAATGCTATGAATTGGCAAAATATACAGCTTTTTTCACTGTCAAGAAAATTATGCACTAAACTTATGTTGGTATGGATGCATGATATTACCTATCTACTATGATCACTTAATTCCCTGGACAAATATATATACACACATTCTCTCTCTCTCTCTCTCTCTCTCTCTCTCTCTCTCTCTCTCTCTCTCTCTCTCTCTCTCTCTCTCTCTCTCTCTCTCTCTCTCTCTCTCTCTCTCTCTCCCTCCCTCCCTCCCTCCCTCCCTCCCTCCCTCTCCCTCTCTCCCTCCCTCCCTCCCTTCCTGGCAAGTATAGCGATCATTCAAAGTTACAAAGGCACTGAAAAAAGTGACTTACAAACAGTCCTCAGACGTATGACCGTAGCAGCATCCCAATCATGTGATCAAAATTTGACTTGGCAACTAGCATGAATTTATGATGGCTTCAGTGTCCTTCCCAGCCAGCTTCCAACAAGCCAAGTCAATTGGAAAAGTCAGATTTGCATAATGATTGTATGATTCATTTACCAACTGTAATGCTTTGCTTACAATCATGGCAAAAAGGCTCCTCAAATTGGGCATGATTCACTTTACCACTGCCTTGCTTAGCAACAGAAATTCTGGTCCCAACTGTGGTCATGAGCTGAAGACTACTTATACGGTATTCAGTATGTCATATTTTCAGCACAGCACTTATGTTTACACTACCGTTTCGTTGTTTTTATTATAGACTTACTGGATATAGTATGTAGTTAATTAACACAAGTATTTATGTACTGCCCTAATTTCAAGGACTTGTTAACTTCTCTAATTATGCTGATGTTTAAAAATGTTATAAACAACATGGGACATGATGGGGAAGAAAGACCTGTTGTAGCAAGTGCTGATTGCAATTAGGGTGATCTAGTGGAAATTTAATAATGTATGCTTTGAAATCCATCAAAGTATGAATGCAACACTAAATGTAATAAGCAAAGGGAGATATATATATATATATATGTATGTATGTATGTATGTATATATATATATATATGTATGTATGTATGTATGTATGTATGTATACACACACACACACACGTGTGTGTGTGTGTGTGTGTGTGTGTGTAGGATTTTTTGCTGATAAATGAAAATAAAGGGAGACTATTATAGATCTATTTCGAGCTTATTTTGCTCTCGTCAGATAGCCATACCCCTTACTGGGATTTGAACCCGGGCCGGCTGCCTTGTAAGGCAGCAACTTAACTACTAGGCCATAAGTTCTGTTCCCAGTCAGCTCTTTCACCAGGAAAGGGTTATATATGTTTTTCTGTCGTGTTATCCTGGTGTACCCAAATATGGGAGAGAAAGCATCACAGCTTCCTTTTATATATATATATCCCCCTTTGCTTATTACATTTAGCATATAAATAAATAAATAAATAAATAAATAAATAAATAAATAAATAAATAAATAAATAAATAAAAGTCTCCCTTTATTTGTTATCACACACATTTGTTTTCTGAGGTTTTCATGAGTGTTTGTATGTAGGTCTTTGGTTATTCGGGTTTTCTCCTGTGTGAAATTGGAAGTGTCTTGGCGACGTTTCCACGAAGTCTCATTCGTCATCATCAGGCTGGTGTCTTCGGCTTCATGCTTCAAGGAGCAATGTGTGATTGCAGCTGTTTCTTCCTTTTAACTGCCAGTGGGGGTGTGAACTGATAGGGTGGGAGCTTGGCTGTGTTCTGATTGGGTGGAGGTGTGTTCTGATTGGTTGGGGACTTGGCTGTGCTCTGATTGGATGAGGGGTTGGCTATGCTCTGATTGGCTGGGGGTGTGTTCTGATTAGGTGGGGGCTTGGTTGTGCTCGGGTTAGTCTGAGTTGCAGGGGGATTTGAGCTGGTGAGCTGCGTTGCTGTTGTTTGGCTTCGTGGTCATGGTTGTGCCACATCTTCATGGAGGGTGTCAGTTTGCTTCATGTATGGATTGGAAGGGTTTAAAGTGGCTAATGATGCAGCTGTGTTCTGGCTTCTGGTTTGTGGTTGTGTCTCATTGGTGTGGGTTTGGGTTTGCTTTTTGCATGGATGTGTGGTGGTGACATCCTGTGTGGTTTTCGTGAGTGTGGGTCTGGTGTCATTCTTTGTGTTAGGGACTCGTTTGTCAATAAGGGCGGGTTTCCAAATGGCTGGTAGGCGGGAGGTGTCATCTCGTTTATTCATGCTGTGTGGCCATTTTTCTATGTCGATGGCTTCTCTGATTATTCTGTTGTTAAAGTGTTCAGTTTTGGCAATAGTTCTGGTCTTTTTAAAGTCAATTTCATGTCCTGTGGCTTTAAGATGTTGGACCAGGGAAGAAGTTGGTTCCTCTTTTCTGACTGAGTTCTTGTGTTCTTCAATGCGTGCACTTATTCTTCTGTTGGGTTGTCCAATGTATGTGGTGGGGCAGGCGGTGCATGGGATTTCATATACTCCTTGATTTTCTAACTCAATTTTGTCTTTGGGGTTTCTTAGGATGGTGGATATTTTTCGGTTTGTGCAGAATGCTCTCTTGATGTTGTGTTTGTAGAGGATCTTGCTGATTCTGTCTGTGGTGCCTTTTATGTATGGGAGGAGGGCTTTGCCGTTTTCTTGTTCTCTGTCTTGGATTTTAGTGGGGGTTTCTTTTTGGATTAGGTTGGTGATCTTATTTTTTTTAAATCCGTTGGATATTAGTACGTTAGTGAGAGTGTGTAGTTCAGTTTTTAGGTGTTGTTCATCAGCTAAGTGTTTTGTTCTGGAGATGAGTGTCTTGGCTATGGAGCTGATCTGTGCTGGGTGGTGGTGTGAGAGTGCGTGCAGATAGCGGTTTGTGTGTGTTTTCTTCTGGTAGATGGTGTGTCCTAAGGAGCCATTGGATGAGACTTTGTCGAAACGTCGCCAAGATACTTCCAATCTCACACAGGAGAAAACCCGAATAACCAAAGACATATACATACATACATACATACATACATACACACACACACACACACACACACACACACACACACACACACACACACATATATATAAGAAAAGCACACAAGTCAGATGGATTTAGATTATCTGAGTGTCTCGGTGTATCAAGACAATTGGGGGCCGGGACTTTCTTATACCTAAATTTAGACAGAATGGATGACAAAGACCTATTTTTGTACCAGAAATATTAATATATTAATCCTGGCTTGAAGTGGTTGGTATCTGTCATAAGTATTCAATTTACAATGATATAAGATTTCAAAAGAAGTCTGAAACCTATCAGAGACAGGTTGAGATTTAAAAATGCTTTATGAAGCACTGAAACATTTGCTCCCTTTAATTTACTTGATCATTTGATCAATAGAGTTACCTGTAAGATAAAGCTGTGTTGAGTCTGAATCCCGTAACGTTCAACAAACTTTGCTCTCTTGACACTGGGAAGGTCTGGAAGTGTCTCCTGAATCCAATCAATATTTATCACTTGTTGGTCACTTATATGAGTGGGCAAGGATTTAGCGTCATAAAGAATCAATGGAGGAAGATTTGGCTCGGGCATGAACCTTGAAGAAAACATCAACAACAAAAAACCATTTATTTTGATTTTTTAAAAATTAAATTTGCTACATACAAAAGCACATGGTTGAGGCTCTGCATAAGAACTAACTGACAGTACAACCAACCACACACACAAGGAAGTCAAGGCTGAGAACAATCCTCTGAGCAGAAACAGATAAACCCCAATTTATAAGGTGTAACCACCTTCTGAAAGCCATTAGCTTTTAAATGGCTGCCATTCAGAACCAGGAATACATGGGCATCAAAGGACAAAGGCTTTATTGAAAAGGACACTGATTCAAGACGTCAAGAAAATATAGTGATTAAACTCTAGTTTCAGCCTTGCATAACCAAATGATGGATTTGCAAACTTAATTCAAGCTTTACATCTCTCTGCAAGTGATTGGATATATTCTTTACAAAAGCTGTATTTATGCTTCAGGGGTTGGTTTCAAAAGCAATGTTAAATAAGGAAAACATTTTTTTTTTAAAAAAAAGTGATATTCAATACAAGCATTTTCTCCATTTTTTAAAAAAACCACATCCAAATTTTGAGAAAGAGATTTAGAAAAAGGAAGGCTTAAGAATTAGTTACTGCATTATATGCAGCACGAAATTGTTTTAGTTATACGAAAGAAAGGAAATTTAATGTGGAAATGCTAGGATATCTTTGTTGTGTTTGAGTTTTGTTGTGATTTCCCATTTTGGTTTTTATATGATTGTATTATGTTGTTTTGGTCTTTGACCATGCACAAGCAATGCTGTGGCCTAGAGGTAGAGCTCTTGCCTCACAATCAGGAGGTTGTGAGTTCAATCCCAGATAGAGGCAGATGTAGGGTCTCCTGCTTGGGCAGGGGGTTGGGCTAGATGACCTGTAAGGTCCCTTCCAACTCTGTTAATCTGTAATTAACAGCAGCAACTGTAGTAGTCAGGCTTAATAACTAGGTTTGATTCACAGAATTATGACATGGAAAAGATGGAAAATTCAACTTCTCATGCTATTTCTCTCCTACCCTATAAAGTGCTTGTCGCAAAGGTGCTTTTTTTTCCAAGAGGCGACTGGACTTTATGGTTTTTCTTTGAAGACGTTTTGCTTCTCATCCAAGAAGCTTCTTCAGCTCTGACTGGATGGTGGGAAATGAAAGTCAGAGCTGAAGAAGCTTCTTGGATGACAAGTGAAATGTCTTCAAAGAAAAACCAGAACGTCTAATTGCCTCTTGAAAAAAAAAAGCACCTTTGGGACAACCATGACCTGGATGACTGAGAATCTCCATAGACATCTGTAAAGTGCTTAGAAAGTATGTCGGGAAAATAAAGTGGGATTTCAGAAAATTGAGTAGAAGAATACCTGCAAGCAGGAAGCTTCTGCCTATTTTCAAATCTGATTCTTTTCTTCAAACGTTACATATCATAGCATCCTGAAGAGTATTCCCAATCCTCAGAAGATATTTAAGGTGAAGAAAGGAATTGAATGGGTGGGAAAATCATAACTCATCAGTCTCACCATATATATTTTCCTGAATGCAACAAAACTTAAATAAAATTACCGATAATCCTGTTTTCCTTCTTTGTCCCTCATTGACACAGTGCATCTATAAAAGCAGAAAAGAAAGAGGCAATGATAAGAACTGGATTTAGCAAACCTGATAGTTATGTAACTGATTTTACCTCATGTTAAGAGCTTTCACATATTCTTATCACAATGTTTAATATCATGTGATCTAGATCTGCCAGTGGATGGTTTCTTTTCCCATATAATCCTTAAAGGCGTGAGTTGACTCTTTAAAGGTCACAGCAACTAATTGTACCGTGTTTCCCCGAAAATAAGACCCTGTCTTATATTTTTTTGAACCCTGAAATAAGCATTTGGCCTTATTGCCATTCACTAAAAAGCCTGATTGGGCTTATTATCAGGGGATGTCTTATTTTGAGGGAAACAGGGTAAATGAATATGTTGTGCTTACTTCTGTCTCCAGATGGAAGAAGATACAAACCACCAAGTTAGCACAGCATATTCATTTACAATTCTTCCGTAAAGGTGTGGTGGTGGAGCGGCTTAAGGATGCTGGTCCTGCCGACCAGAAATAGTCAACACTCTGGCGGTTCAAGCCCTGGTAGCACTGCGGGATGGGGTGAGCTCCCGTCACTCACCTCTAGCTCGTGCGCTATCCACCCAGCAATTTGAAAGCATTATTGTGATTATAAATAAATAAGTACCACTCCGGTGGGAAAGGCTACAGATGCACAAGGAGAATGGGAGGCAGCGCTAAGCCTGCCGAGACTCAAGGCAAGTTTGGCAGGAGAGGCCCTGGAAGGTGTCATTAACCCAATCGCTGCTAGCCAGCTGGTACAAGCCAGTCACCATGGAGAAGCGTGCAAGCATGAAACTGAACAAACTAGCAATTTTCCTGCCAGCACTATTCTGTAACGCAAGAGTGTAGGTCTCCTAGACAAATGTGTGCCATATGAAATAAAATAAAAAAATCTTCCGTGTAATCTTGTATAACCAACTGTGGTTGTATACTGTCCTGACCTGAATAGAAGAAAATCTTGGTATATCATAACTCAAATTTAAAGAGCTAACTTTGAGATAGCATGTTAATTTAAATACTAAACATCTTAGCTTAAGTAGTACCGTGTTTCCCCGAAAATAAGACCCTGTCTTATATTTTTCTGAACCCTGAAATAAGCGCTTGGCCTTACTGCCATGCACTCAAAAGCCTGACTGGGCTTATTATCAGGGGATGTCTTATTTTGGGGGAAACAGGGTAGAATATTTAATTTTCAATGCTGTGGCAAAACGTGCAACGTATGTGAGCAGCCAAACCCCAGAGGTGCAGCATATTCCTAAAGCCAGAATACCACAAGGTGAAACCATATAGAGGACTTTAAAACGGTTTTCCAAGATGATCACAAGTCCAAAGGTTGTATCAACAGGCAAAGGGTACACATTTTTAAGAAGCAGAAGAGTGCTGAGTAGCTAATAATTATGCTTCTGCTTTCAGATGATATTGTAATTTTCTTTTGGTTTCTTCCATGTACTTATGGTTGTGGTAAGTTAGAAATAATCCCCACAAATACCAAAATGGAGGGAAACCTCTTACCCAAGCTTAAAATCAAAGGCTCTAGTTTCATTTAGAATGGTTCCTCCATTCTCCAGCTCTTCAATCTGCCTGTGTATTTCATAATCTTGAAGAAATAAACAAACAATCTAGGTCAGCTGTTGCAAACTCACATATTTCTCTATCAGACCAAACAGAAATGATTTTTAAGCCTTATTAAAATCAAGATGATTATTAGCAAGAGTGATATACGGAGCTATATTGTAAGAGCCAAATGCTGTGAGATATATAAGCACATTTAGGGAATTTCAATTTGAATATACCGTGGGCCCATTTTTTAATTCCTCCATGATATGCATTCAGATTGCTTATACATTTTTATGAACACTCTTATTTCTTAGGCTTTTATTTCTGTGTCTGAGTGTCTGAATGTCAGACAACATTCTGTGTCTCTGTGTAGTACTTCTACCTCTCTCTCCTGCTTGTTTTGGGTGACCACAGGTCAGTTTGCCCCTTCCTTCCTTCCTTTTTATTTTATTTTATTTATTTATTTATTTATTTTGTCAGGCATGTATTAGATAACAGATATAAAAACATAATTATGAATACATGAAATGGATACGAATAAAAGGGAACATTAGGACAGGGACGTAGGCACGCTGGTGCGCTTATGCACACCCCTTACAGACCTCTTAGGAATGGGGTGAGGTCGACAGTAGACAGTCTAAGTTTTGGGGTTTGGGGAAGAAACCAGGGGTGAAATCCAGCAGGTTCTGACAGGTTCTGGAGAACCGGTAGTGGAAATTTTGAGTGGTTCGGAGAACCGGCAAATACCACCTCTGGCTGGCCCCCAAGTGGGGTGGGAATGGAGATTTTGCAGTATTCTTCCCCTGCCATGCCCACCAAGCCACACCCACAGAACCGGTAGGGAAAAAATTTGAATTTCACCCCTGGAAGAAACCACAGTGTCAGGTAGTGCATTCCAGGCATTGACAACTCTGTTACTGAAGTCGTATTTTCTGCAATCGAGTTTGGAGCGGTTTCCCATAAGTTTGTATTCTCAGTTGAATCTTCCCCCATCCAATCCTTTTTTCTTTCTTTCTGACCGAGGGAATTAGGACGGAGGAATCTCCATCTCGTCTTTGGCTGAAGCTGAGGACATCTCTTCTTTCTTTCTGGCTTCTCTATATGCTCTCCTCCTGACTCTATACAGCAGGCAGCAGAAAGGAATTCCCCATCTCTTCTATGTTCTGCATCTTCTATGTTCCTTGTTGGGAGCTCGCCCACACATTTGTGCTTCTCAGTTCATCTGCTTCCTCCAACAATTCTCTTCTCCCACAGAGTCAGAAATACTAGCAGGTGTTGAAGCATGATTATGCAACCAGTCAGTGAACTTTGGGCATGCCAAGATATTGCAGGCAGAATTATTGAAGGGAAATGTTGCTGACTTTGTAATTAAAGAAAATAAACTTGGCATTGAGCTTCTTCATTGTGTAGAAGAGAGGAATCGGGTAGAAAGCCAGAGTGGTTTCCAATGGCAGTGTGGATGGGGCTAACAATGAAAATCAGCAGAAATTGTATTTATCTCTTTGTTTTCTGTGCTGCCCATCTCACTGACACAGCAACTCTGGGCAGCATAGAAATTAGGAATCTAGAATGCTTATAGAAAGTTGTGGCATCATCCAGCTGATTCTTGAGAAGATGCACAGTGAGTGTATTTTAATATGTTTTTAAATTGTTTTTTATTGATTATATGTTTCTTTACCTGTTGTTAGCCGCCTAGAGTCCCCTGGGAGTTGGGCGGCATAGAAATTTTATTATTAAATTAAATCTTAATAAGATTTAAATTTCCCTGTTGCAGAAGAATAGCAATAGCACCCAGCAATCGCACTTACTTATATACCGTTTCATAGTGCTTTACAGCCCTCTCTAAGCGGTTTACAGAGTTCAGCATATTGCCCCCAACAATCTGGGTCCTCATTTTACCGACCTCAGAAGGATGGAAGGCTGAGTCAACCTTGAGCCGGTGAGATTTGAACAGCTGAACAGCTGAACTGCAGTGCTGCACTTTAACCACTGTGCCACCTCGGCTCTCCTAATAAAAGCAACAAACATAAACTCAACTTTGTAACACGACTTTACATTATCAATGTGCACCTATGGTGTGAATCTGCTGTAGGTTTTTTAAAATAATGAAAAAGGATCAGAAAAAAAGAAATAAAATCAGTAGGGATATTTACAGCAATGATGTGTGTAAGAGCAAGTAATTCTTCTTAAAAGGAAAGATAGCAATATAGTTCTGCTCCCAACCATCTGTCAACATTTTTCCACTGCTTCAAACTGAGAGCTCAAGACGGCATCAATAACCATTTTCTAATAGTTTTATGGGGGGGGGGGGGAGTACAGATCGCCCTTGACGTATGACCACAGTTGGCACCAGAATCTCAGTTGTTGAGCAAAGTGAGTCAAGATGCCCACATGACTGCTTCACTCAATGACCACAATCCTGGCTCTCCCAGTTCTGGTTATTAAGCAACTGCGTGGATCTTTAAGAGGGTGGAGCACTGCCTGGCAAAGGAAGGAAGCAGCATTCCGCCATGCGTGGAAAGGAACATCTGTGCTGGAGGACAGGAATGGAACTCAGAGGAGAGGGGGCGTGGCCAATGTCCCAGCGGCACGGAGTTCCCCACGCTCTGCGGGGAATCCCGAATCCCAGCTTTTTGGAGACCTGGAACCAATCGGTACCAGGTCAGATCCGCCCTGTAGGGGTGGTGAAAAAGAGGGGCACCTATTGGTGGGCTGGGATGGGGGTTAAGATATCTTTGTAATATTTTGGAAAGAAATATATTACTATGGATGTTTTGATAATATGGTTTACGTATGGATATTTGTGTAAATTTGGCGGGAATTTTTTTTTTAAAAAAGGAATGGAACTCAGATGTTTGTAATCTGAATTTCATTTCTGCAGCCTGCCACAGACGTTCCCCACCCGTCTATGTACAGAAGGAACACCTGCAGTGGATTGGAAAAGTTCAGATGCCGAAAATCCAAGCTTTGTATACAGCCTGATGAAGGATTTCTCCTTCCCCCCCTGTGAACAGAAGAGAGATGAAATATTTTGGCAGGAGGCAGCAACTTGCAACGTTCCTTGCTGGCTTCCCCACTGACTTTCTGGGGAAGTTGGTGGAGAAGATTGCAAATGGCGATCCCATGATCGGGGTGTGTGTGTGTTGGCAACCAGTGTAAGTGTGACCAAGTTGCCAATCACCCAGATCGTCATCATGTGACTGTGCAGAGAGGGACAGCACAATATTTTATGATGGTCAGAAGTGTTTTAAACAACCGGTCCTAAGTCAAGGACTACCTTCTAATGTAAATTAACTGTACATCAACAAGGCAGAGATGGGAAATCATATATGCAGTTTAAAGACTTAATAGATTTGTATCAATATTCTACTACAGGTTTACAAACAGGTTTTCTACAAACAGGTTTTGTTGGACATGAAATTTCAATTTTCTAGGGTTTCAGTTAGGAAGAAAAGTTTTATTTACCGATTGCCTTTGCGAGAAATCGAGCACTGTTGATATTCTTCACTTCGGTTCTTACTCCATAAAGTTGGCCAGGATGATGTACAGATACATTAGCATCTACTCTCAACTGGCCCTCTGAAAATAATATCAGCAGTTGAATAAACCCACACCGCTTGCAAAAATATATATGCAAAATTGCCATAGACGATTATATGATGATTATCCAAGGCTTGTATTTCCTTAGGCTCTCCAGAGGAACCTATGGCCCTTCAGCTATTGCTAAACTACAATCCCAACATACATCATCATTGGACAATTTGATCAGAGCTGTAGTTCACAAACAACTCAAGGACCATAAGCTCTCCAGTTCTAGGTCTAGTCTAAAATTCTATGGATATACACCTTAAAGAGATTACTACACTTTTTTCAAATGAAACACACTCCAGAAGCTTTCTTGGAGGCTTATTTCAAACAAGAATATGTGCACCCCTCTCTGGGTGGCATTTGTACACACCTTAAGGCACTGATGGGGAATGCTCCCAAGTGGTTCAGCATTTATGCACAAACCAGCCTTTACATCAAAGGTCTTCAAACTTGGCAACTTTAAGACTTGTGGACTTCAACTCCCAGAATTCTGGGAGTTAAAGTCCACAAGTCTTAAAGTTGCCAAATTTGGGGACCCCTGCTTTACATTGTTTTTAAGACTCCACAGTCAGTTGAGAAAAAACTTCGTGACTTCTGAAACAAAATTAATTTTGCTTTACAGTAGTATAGGATTTGTGAGGTTATTTTTTTTTAAAAGACACTGTAAATTGTTAAGGTTTTATAGATGCAAAACTACATGAAAGGAAAAATTCTGAAAATTGCCATGTAAGCACTGAGCTACGTACATTGTACCTATTTTTCTCAGATGTTGCTCTGAAGATGCTCTCCTAATCAATAATCCAATAAACTGTAACCAGCTTCCTATCTTACTAATATAACCACTATGAAAAATCAATGGGGCTTTTCTTTGGCAAAGTTGGACAGGTTTTCCCCTGTGATAATGTCAGATTTTATAGCATGCTTATTTTACACAGCCTATTACCCTGTACAGGATAGGAATTGTTCAAATTGACTCATACAATGTTTTATTGCCCATTTTAAAATAATTCATTGTCCCACTGATTTATTCTATTCTAAGAGTTCCAGGCAGTGAGCTTGATTACGGTCTATGTTATAAGTTACCTGATTGCTATCTGGAGAGTTACTAAATTTTGCACCTCTGAATCTTCATCTACACATTGCTGCAAATATTACTGTAAAACTCATATTACATGTTTACCTTGGACGTATATTTCATTTTTGTTGTAAGTTTATTAATACTCATAATTTGATCTATATTATTATAATATTATAATAATACCAACACAATTATAATACTAACACAGTTCTGAACAAATATCCAGAAGACGAAAAGTGAAACAACTAAGCTAAAAAAGGCTTTGTCAAAGATTTTGATTGTATGAAACTATCATTTGACAGCTTGGTAGAATTCTATCACAAAGCCAACAGCAATCCAAACAGATTTTACTCAAGTGTCCTGGAAAATTTATAGCTCAAGGACAGGTGAGAAAAGCCCATTTTTTCCCCTTCAAGGACTTATAATCTTTGCAATGAATACAACTGAAAAACCTTTCAAAGAGCCAAAAGCTAATACAGATTTCCAAATAAACTGATAGAGCAATCAGGCACTAAAACAACTATTTGAGGCAGAAAATTGTTTTCAGGTGTATATTGTTTTTGCAGATACAGTACTTCCTGATCAAGTGTGTAAAAATCAAGAAGTCAAACTGATAAAGCAATATAAAATCTCCTCAATAATTCTGTACCAATAATGGGGGTGTAAGAAGGGAAGGCTTTTCCCATTCTTCTTATTTGCTGTAAGATACTATTACAGGTGTGTAAGATACTATTACAGGTGTGTAAGATACTATTACAGGTGTGTCAAATTGGATTTCTTGGAGGGCCAGACCAGCATTGTAGTTATCTACCGGGAGGGGGAGGAGACGGGACGGACGCCCTCCTGCAACACCCTGCTGGCCAAAACGGGGTGCAGGGGGGCCACCCGTGGCCTATTTTCGCTAGCAGACGTACCATAGGCTGGTCCTTTGCTATTTCCAGGCCAGCCCCATGGGCCGGATCTAAGCATCCCGCGGGCTGGATTCAGCCCGCGGGCCTTGAGTTTGACACCCCTGTACTATTACATAAAGTGAAGCAAGTATTTACTCAACAGATAAACATCATATACATTCCATTTATAAAGAATAAAACGAGCATTCAGTCTATGGTATGTTATCTTGATAGTACTTTCCAAACATACAAGTATTCCCTTTCCCTTACTTGTTTTTCTAGTCTTCACTATTGTTCATATGTTATATTCCCCTTAGAATAATTAGAAGGCCCATATTCTAAGCAAGTGATTTATTTCTCCCTATTACTTATAGATGAAAAGAAAGGGTAGCAACTTATGGTCAGTCCACTGTTCAGGGATATAAAGACCTTACTCCCAAATGATTATTGTTGCTTTTGCAAATTGTGTGGGCATACACTATGGTAAGAACATAAGGGAAAAAGGAAAGTCAATAAATAGTTAATTCACAAAGTGTGAATTCATTTACAATTAATACCCTGTTTCCCCCCAAAATAAGACATCCCTTGATAATAAGCCCAATCGGGCTTTTGAGTGTATGGCAATAAGGCTAAGCGCTTATTTCAGGGTTCAAAAAAATATAAGACAGGATCTTATTTTCGGGGAAACACGGTAGTTTGTTTATTATTTAGCTGTATAGTCTGCCTTTCCATCAATGGCATATAGAACACATTTCTCCCCTAGGCCAGTGATGGCGAACCTATGGCACGTGTGCCACAGGTGGCACGCAGAGCCATATAGCAATACCAATAGCAGTGCCGGCACGTGAGCCATTGCCCTAGTTCAGCTCCAGCGCGCATGTGCATGCCAGCCAGCTTATTTTTGGCTCGCACGGAGGCTCTTGGAGGGCGTTTTCGGCTTCCGAAGGGCCTCCGGGGGGGCGGGGAGGCATTTTTCGCCCTCCCCAGGCTCCAGGGAATCCTCTGGAGCCTGAGGAGGGCAAAAAACGGGCCTACCGGGCCCACCAGAAGTTGGGAAACGAGCCATTTCCAGCCTCCAGAGGGCGGGAGAGGCCATTTTCGCCCTCCCCAGGCATTGAATTATGGGTGTGGGCACTCGTGCATGCACGATAGCGCACACATATGCTTTCGGCACCAGAGGAAAAAAAGGTTCGCCATCACTGCCCTAGGCAATACAACAATAATCCTATAGGTAGGCTGCAATGAAAGAAAGTTTCCAACTTAAAGGATCCTGTCAGCTCCATTGCCAAGGAAAATTCAGGTTTTTCTCTTAAATCTTAATGAGAAACACTGTGTACATAGCACATAAAATTCTAGCAGTACACTGTTACAGAAGCCTACATTTAGACTACTTTGAATATTACGGTTTGTAAAAAAATATTACCTGCTTCATTTTTTTAATTTCCTGATTTGCTGTGAATTTACAAAAAAGCTTTGGTTCTAGTTTTTGCAGCTAAAAATGTTTGTAATTAGCTACTCACTCAAAAGGGTCAATTATCTTCTCAAAACAGTTTTTCTTGAATTTTAGGATGAACCTTTGATTACTATGAAATAAATGAAACAAACATCATAGTCCATTATTTGTTTACCCAGACTTTCTTTATATTTCAGTAAGTGTCACATGAAACCTTGAAAACAAGTACTATGGTTGTAGAGATATTTTTATAGTTGCAAAAACATAGAAAAATGAAAGTGGAGGGGCTTGAGTACTTTTCGCTGAATTATGTATTCTAGGTAAATTAATAGGTAATTACTATAGGGCAGTGATGGCAAATCTATGGCACGCGTGCCACAGGTGGCACGCGGAGCCATATCTGAGGGCACGCGAGGCGTTGCCCTATGTCAGCTCCAGCATGCATGTGCGCGCTGGCCAGCTGATTTCCGGTCTTCTTTTTGGACGTTTTTGCTTTCCCCGAAAACGGGCCAACTGGAAGTTCACTTATGTGCTCACCCTCAGCCTCCTTTTTGCTGTCAGAGGTCTTCAGGAACTTCTTCTGCTTTGGACAGTTGCAGCCAGGCCTCTTACATCTCGGCCCATTTCTTCTGCAGCCGAGAAGGCTTTCTTGAAGGCCTCTGTAGCCGATAACAGAGCTCCGGATCGATCCAGAGGTCTGTTATCAGTTGCAGAGGCCTTTCCTGAAGGCCTCTCTAGCCAATAACAGAGCTCCAGGTCGATCTGGAGCTCTATTATCGGCTGCAGAGGCCTTTCCTAACGTCTGGTTTAGCGAAGGGGGGGAAAGTCCTGATACGTCACGTGACAGTGCCATGATGATGTCAGTTTGACATCCCTGTTCTAGAATGATCCACCCATTATTGATTATGTGCTATTAAGTCAGTGACAGTTCTAAGCGGCCACTCTGATAGACATCCTCAGAACTAAGGCCACTAAGCCTGGCCTTTCAAGTTTCCCAGCAACACACCTCTCACTACTTTAATCCATCTACTTTGCTGCTGGTCTTGCTCTTATTTTTCTTTCCATATTGCCCAGCATTATGGACTGTTAAAAAGGAGCTGGATTTTCTCATCTTGTGCTCAGATATAATAATTTGAGCCTGATCATTTTGTGCTTCAAATGACAACTCTTATTTTCTTCTGCAATTCATTTATTTTCTTGGCTATCCATGGTATTCTCTAGAGTCTTCTGCAACACTGGCATTCAAAAGCATTAATACATTTTTCTATCCCACTTCTTCAAAATGCTGCTTTCAAATCATTTTTACAGAGCATTGAAGCTATCAGAATATCTCACAGCATCTAATTACGTTTTCCAAGGCTTTCATGCTATCCTATCAAATGCTAGTGTTGCAGCATGCTTATTTCTTTTAGTCCATCTTAAACAACAAAAGCTATTGACCACTTCAGTCAATTCCAAGGATTTTTAAGATTGTTGTACTTGTCATTACTTTAATCCACTTTTTTCCCTAGACCCTCAATAGTAAGCAGTCTGATCTTCTGCCTGTCCAATTCTAGTCTATTTCAATTTTCTGATACTGAATATATCAATAGGTAATTGATCCATTTCATCTTTTACTGTGATGATCTTTTGTATGTTCAACCTTCTTATGTTTCATATTTCCACCACAATTCCTTCTCTGCGGTTTTTGACTGTCTTTTCCAGCATGACAATATCAGCTACTTTAATCTAGCCACATCATAAACACTATTAGATCTTCATTTCTGTCTCTGCCAGCATTTGACTTGATGGGCCCATCATCTGGCACTACTGTATATCAACAATCACTCTATTAAGTCTATCCATCTGATTTTCTTGGTAAAATACAGAGGTGCTTATTCTTGTTATATCATTCATATATTGTACACCATGAATAATGCTTTTACTTTTGTCAATAAAGCAACAATCTACCCATAGCAAATTCTTATATCCCTGCTGCCTGATATAAGCACGTAAGTGTTTTAGCTGGGCAATTGTCATTATGCAAGTATAGCATTTTGGTGTATGTTCCTCATAATCCTTATTCATCCCTTCCAGGAACAGCTCCCACCATCACCACAAAGAAACAGCATGGCAGGAAATGGGTAGGGGAGTGGAATGCTGCCAATTTTAAGGGTAAATTATTTGGGTAAAACCCAGGCTTTGTTTCATAAAAATATAGCATTAAAGAAAAAACAAAATATGAACAAACTTGCTATCAGACATTTACTTGAAGCTGAATCTCAAATATTTCCATTTTGCAACATTCCCAGGATCTCTTGCAACTAGCAATATAAAACTAGAAATTATTAGTCAGGTTACAGTTAGTATTGTCCCAAAGAATTTGCATTTGGGGAAGCTAATGTGGAAGCAAAAGAAAAATCCACCCAGGAGCCATCAATCATTCTGTTCCCACGTAGGTTTATCGTGCAGAGTTTCAAAAGGCTGGCAGTCTAGAAATATCTGAGCTGAGTCAGAAGCACTGATGTCTCCAAGATACCTAAGGTAGGAGTACCACATTACAGCATCAGAAATCTTATGAAGGAGAGAGAAAAAAACTCCAACAAAAGGCAGCCCAACAATACTAAATGTTTAGTAGCTGCATGGCAAAGAAAGCTGCTGTGAAAGTGCCTTTCTTGTAGAAAATCACAGTTGAGGAAAGATAAATATGCCCTGCAGGTCCCTTACCTGCCATGTTTGCCTGGCTGCTCCCGAGAGCCTGCAGGATGAGCTGAAGTTCTCTCACCGCTGCGGCTGCCTCTTCTCCACAACACATATCTGGTTCCATGACAAGCTCCATGAGGCCGATCCCTACCAGAGGCAGAATAAGGATAAAAACAGCAGCTTTTTCATCTCATTGTATCAATTCAGCCATAAATGTTGAGCAAACCTGAAGCTGCTCTAGCTTTTATGCAAGGCAATTGAGGATCATTTATTATTTAATCCCTGTCAAAACTCATACAGTGGTAGAACTGTCATTCTGTCTTACGTAAATTCACATCTCACTAATATATAAAAAAGAAACTATATGTAAAAGTCCCCCAAGAGAAATGTGGGATGCTCATAACTAGCTGTAAAAGACTGTCCTTTATTCAAATTTGGTAGCAAACAGAGGAATGTGGCCTCTGGCTTTGAAATGTAGCATCAACAGAGAGATCTATGGGAAATATCCTGTCTTTGGCAAATCCTCCGGTCCCTGAACACCTGATACAGCAAACAGATCTCTGTGTAGGAAGAAAAGTGAAGATTTTTGTGCTCAAACATCTTGATGAGACATGATTTTCCCACCTGATGATGCCCTTATGTATTCCAAGACAGCCTGATCAAAGAAACTGCCTTCATTTGGGAAATTTCTATTTGGTCATTCAATTAAATTTAAATGGCTAAACTATTTTTTCCATCTGGGTTCCATTATTTTCCAGCCTGGAACTTCAGGCTCCCAGAAAAGCATCTGGGTTTGTGTATAAATAGAAAATGAAATGGGAGGTCATGCTTCCAATTTTTTTTTTTACAAGACATAAGTGAACAGCGATACAGGCATGAGTTTCTTTAGACACCTTAAGTATAGATGATACACGTATACAAGTCTTTCTTTGAAACTTTGATAACTTGGCATCCAATCCAGTTATTTTAATTTGACAACATGCATTCAGTTGAAAATATATAAATACTTCTTGCAACAGTTACATGCATAAATATGTTTTCAAACATACCTGCTCTGTTGAGGTCAATGAGCGTTTGGTTTCTAAAATCATCATGAAGACTCTTTCCACTGTCTTGCTCCAACTGTATTTGCTTGATCCTCACAGTCTTGCTTACAACTTCATTCTGCTTTTTATCTGCTTGCATAAAGTATTGTAAGCAGCCATTCACCGCAATGGGAATCCTGTGCTGAGTGATCTGATATCCAGCCTGCATTTAGGATGTCAACAGATAGCTCACTTCAAATGAAAGCTGATCATCTTTGCCTTTTAACCCATCCTTCTTGTTAACCATTGACACCAAAAGATATACTCGAGGGTGAGTGAAAAAGTAATGCCATTTTCTTTAGGACAGGTATAATTACCAACACAGGAACATGTAGCATACATCAAAATGAAGCTGGTCCTCTGTGGATTCACATCCCTACTTCTCAACATAGTCACCGTTTCTATCAATAGCAATGTTCCACCTTCGAATGAGAGCATGTATCTCTGCCTCATAAAATTTTGTTGACTGTTCTTTGAGCACTTCTTCACCATAGTTTTCACTTCCTCGTCACTGGAATAATAATCCTCCATACTCACCAGATTTAGCACCTTCAGACTATCATCTCTTCGGCCCCATGAAAGAGAGTTTGAGAGGCAAACATTATTCCAGTGACGAGGAAGTGAAAACTGCAGTGAAGAAGTGGCTCAAAGAACAGTCAACAAAATGTTACGAGACAGGGATACATGCTCTCATTCGAAGGTGGAACATTGCTATTGAGAGAAACGGTGACTATGTTGAGAAGTAGGGATGTGATCCACAGAGGACCAGCTTCATTTTGATGTATGCTACATGTTCCTGTGTTGGTAATTATACCAGTCCTAAAGAAAATGGAATTACTTTTTGACTCACCCTCGTACATATGGTAGGCTACATGTACTCTTTCCATTCTGACCACCCCTTCCCTTCAAGGTACTTCATACTGAAAAGATTTAAAAAATAAAAACACAAATAAAAGTGACAGTGAATAACCAAATTTCATTTTCTATTAATGCTCAAACATTCACATTTAGCCTTCCAATGTAATTTATCCTACATAAATGTTACGTTAAATGCCTTCAGACTATCAAAAAAAAAATCGAAAGAATAACTGAAGGGAGAGGGAGACTTGTACAAGAGATCTAATTGGCAAAAAAAAGGGCTAAGCTCTCGCTTCCTACTTGGCTAGCTCGCTGCTTGAACTAGACTGAATACCGCCTAAAGTGTGATAGGCACTGCCTCATTTTACTGGGGGTTTTCACCACTGGCATCAATTGACCAGTGATGAGCTTTTGGGGTCAAGTTAGTGAGTAGCTTAGGATGCGATCTAGTTTTCTGATGTCCTGCTGTTTCATTCGCAGTTGGGCTGGGAACTTCAGAAACAGAGGGACACCATCCAGAGAAGGTGGCAACCTCAAAGGCATACCTTTAGTTGTGCCTGCTGAACCTATCATGTCAAATGTCAAAGCAGCTATTTGAAACCTTCTGAATGATGCCGTATAAGGAATCAGATACAAGCTAGCATACTAATTTAATAAATAATTTTTTTACAAATATCCTGTCCTCCCAGCAGCAACTTGGCAATGAAGGAACCATGCACCGTATGTTGGTGAGAGATTCTCCGCAAGATTTGATGCAATACCATAAAGCAGTGTCACCACATTGTGACACAAGATCCACCCCTTTCATACGTGGATGCAACTTCATGTTAATTGTACAAAAGGGAGAGAGCTCACACTACAATGGTGAAATGCTTTTATAATTTTCCCACTCACAATACCTGGTTTCCTGATGAGTTCTGCCACCTGAGGGGGTCTGACCTATGCACTTTTTTATTTTTATTTTATTTATTTATTTGTCAAACATGTACAGGATAGTAGTTGTTTGTATAAACATAACATAATAAAGAGCTGAGGTGGCGCAGTGGTTAGAGGCAGTACTGCAGGTCACTTTAGCTGACTGATTCACAGGTCAGCGGTTCAAATCTCACCGGCTCAAGGTTGACTCAGCCTTCCATCCTTCCGAGGTAGGTAAAATGAGGACCCAGATTGTTGGGGGCAATATAAATAATATACATTGCTTACTGGTGTAAACCGCTTAGAGAGTGCTTGCACTGTGAGGCGGTATATAAATCTCACAAAATAAATAAATAATAAATAAATAAGTAAAAAGTACCGATAATAGAGGACAATAGGACAGTAGGACAGGGACGGTAGGCACAGTGGTGCGCTTATGCACGCCCCTTAGGCACTTGCATCAAGACTTTTTAGTATCAGCTGCTGCAATGGGGAATGTAGACTTGTTTGTGTCAGTTGTGAATTCCCTTCGACGAAAGAGTAACACCACCATACTTAAGAGACGGATGCTTTCTCTTCTAAAGAAGTCATAGCTAAATACTGTGGACAACTATTGGCCCATCTGCCATCTCCCCTTCTTAGGGAAGGTTGATGAGAAGGTGATGATGCAGCAATTACAAAGCAGCTTGGGTGAAATAGGTCATCTGGTTGGAATTCAAGCCTGTGGCTTAGGATCAGGAGGAAAATCACATTTGGTAATGTAACCGTGTAAGTTACCTCTGTCAGGACTTAGATAAGGGAGTGCATCTATCTTTATATTGCTTCAATACCATCAGTAATAAAAATTTACAGTGGTTTCTTTCTTTTCTAAATTTTTTTATTAAGCATTTTTTTAAAATTTTCAACAATTTACTTCTTTACGACGTTTCCATATCGGTATACATACATTTAACTATACATATATTTCCTTTATTTTGTTTCTATACATATTACTCTATATTTAGGTTTCATTAGTTTGTTTTTACACATATTACTATATTTATATACAAAGTTACAATCCTTCATTATATGTCCATTCCCTTTGTCCGAGTTTCTTACTGATTTTTAACTCCTATTCCTTCTTCCACTTATCTTCCTTAACCCTTACATCTATCTTCTAATCATTTATACCAATCATTCCATACCATACTCTGTTTCACCTTTATCTTTTATTTCTTTTGTAAGTCTATCCATCTCTTCACCGTCTAAAACTTTCCTAATCATGTTTTCTCCTGATGGTATATTATTATTCTTCAGTTATGTGCATATATTATTCTCGCTGCCATTATAATGTGTAAAATTATTAAATGTTTTTTTCATAGTTCCCTGTAAATATTCCTAATAAAAATAGTTCTGGTTTCTTTTCTATTTGCTGATTAGTTATCTTTTCAAGCTATTTTCTTATTCTATTCCAATATTGTTTGGCTTTTGGACACTTCCACCACATATGGTAATATGTTCCCTGATTATGTCTGCATTCCAGTGGTTTCATTCCTTCCTGAGTGATTGGTTTCAAATGATATTAATAAGGGAATTAAATTCTTTTCTTTAGATGATTTAGGTTTTTTTTCCTTGTTTTTCTTCACACTACTTTTTGCTGAATTTCTATTTTAAATTATATAATTTCATATATTGTATATGGTATACAATATTTATATATTGTAATGCTATTATAATGCTATTATAATTATACTGCTCTTTAGTTTGTGTACATTACAATAGACCACTGAGGATTTTAAAAGAAATTGCTGTTTTTGAAATGTAATAAAAAATTAAAAAGGAACATCTGTCTGAAGAACACTAATCTGACTGAAGATAGTCATTTAAACCTCAGTGATATTTGCCAACTTATCACACATCATATATCATCACTCCATCTCATAGTGTTTTTACAAAGATACACTGTGTGCCTAGGGCAGCCTTTCTCATCTGTTGTGGGGAGGACAATGGGAGCTGTTTGCCAACAAGAACCTCTGCAAGATCCTTATTTAAATATTATAATGATGTATCCTGTCTTTCTGATGGACTGGGCAGCTTCAATTTGTTAAATGTAACAAGCCAAGCCCAATCTCAAACAAGTCTGACTTAGCAATAGCACTATAGCACTTAGACTTATATACCACTTCATACTGCTTTACAGCCCTCTCTAAGCGGTTTACAGAGTTCAGCATATTGCCCCCAACAATCTAGGTCCTCATTTTACCGACCTCAGAACAACGTTCCCTGTAATAGAAAAAAACGGTGCGCGGCGTTCTCATTTCATCTGCGCGGCCGCGCATGCGCACAGCCTCTCCCATTAGGAAATGCCGGCAGGAAGTTAGAAACTTCTGCGCGGCGTTCTCTGATCACGTGCGCGGCCGCGCGGGCGCGCACCTTAGAGGGAACAGTGCCTCAGAAGGATGGAAGGCTGAGTCAACCTTGAGCCGGTGAGATTTGAACAGCTGAACTGCTGAACTGCACTTTAACCACTGCACCACCTTGGCTCACTTAAACGTAATATCTAGTGTCATACAGTGAATATTACTGTTTTAGTTTGCCTTTATTTGCTTTAGATATCTGAACAAATTAAAAACAAAACTGTGCTTGAAATTCTCAGACGTAATCATTCAAAAAGATTCATACCGTTGGTCTTAATCCTAACAGGCCATTAATGAGAATAAAGGAAGGCTGGTCCTAGCAGTACCTTCCCCAGTTCAATTACTCCCAAAGCCCTGAAAACACGAGGCACAGCCATCAGAACAATCATAATCAATCTGCAAGCTCCTGGCTACAGCTGCCCATTCATCTGAATTCAGGGCTGCATCCAGCTTGGACGGGTAAACAGTGGCTGAAAAAAAAAACAAAGCTTCTCTTTTGTTGGCCTACCCCCCATCTGTTCTTCAGGCATGTTCCTCTTCTGATTTGTCAAGGACAAAGCCTGATATATACTCACAGGCAGATCTGCATAGAAATAATGTTTTCTGTCAAACAAGGACTTCTTGTTAATGGTGCAGTTCAGTGCAAGGCCTGTTGACACTGCTGCTTCCACGCATCGTCTGTTGAGAACCTAGAGAGACACAACACACAACTTGATTCATATCCTTTTAAACAGTGTGCGTTTCCTTTTTGATTGCTTTAAAAAACCCACGATTTCCTTGCAAATTGGAAGTACAAAGGGTAACAAGGGAAAGCTTGTTCAAAAAAATATTTTTCCGTTTTATGGTGCAGAGCGCAATTGTTTTTAATATTGCACACTGTATGTTTTAAGTTTGGTGCTTTTGTTTTAGTGCTCTTAACTACATTCATTGGAAGATGACACAGAGCTGAGTTTTAACCTCTAATAAAACACTGGCCTAAATTAACATGGATACATGGATTGAAATGTTTTGTTGTGTAACAATTCTAATATGTTCTAATCTAAACCAATGGTTCTCAACCTTTTCTTCACCACGGACCCCCTTTAATAACCTTTTGTGACCATGGACCCCAAGACTTAAGTCGAGATTTAAATCGTAATATTTCTTCAAGCCTTTGTAGAACCCCTGTGATGACATCGCAGCCCCCCAGGGGTCGACGGACCATAGGTTGAGAACCACTGCTCTAGAAAACTGAAACGGTAATCAGGAAATAGCTAGGTAGAGAAAGAGCTATTAACTTATTTGCTTGCTTGCTTGTTTATTAAATTTATTTGCTACCCATCTTGCTTACAACAATAAAAACAGAGAAATGAAAAGAAATGTAAACATAACAGTAGCAAAATAATGAAACAATAAAATAAACAATGATAATGCAGTAATTTGAGATTATTACTGAAGCAGGGAATCCGTGTGTATGCTACCAATCTAGTATGCTTCACTGTGGTACTCCCCCACTGGGTCCATGGGCCAAGTTATACCTTGATTAATACAAGCATTTCACTATTAAAAGTTACCTGGCAAAATATTACTGCATTCAAAAAATATTTTTCAGTCTTACCTAGTATAGTAAATAATACAAAACAGTTTGGACATAACTACCAAGCACTGGTGAAAAAGAAACCCTTCATCCCTTCAGCTAGAATATTGAAGATCTAATTGCACTTACTATCTATGAGCAAATTGCCTATAGACATAGACTATGTATAGGTAAATATAATGAAATATGAGATTCATACAAACTACTCTAGGTTAAATATATAATGGTTATATAAATGTATTAGAAATATACGTTATAATAATATAACATTATATTATATAATATTATATAATAGTTATATAAATATATTAGAAATATGCATGTACTGAAATAAAAATTTCATTAGATAACTATAATTATATAGTTTTGTGTGAATTGCAATTATTCATAGCTAAAATAATATACCCTTTTTCTTTTTCTTTCATTTTTTGTTTTTAAAAATAAAAAAACACTGTGCTTTCTTTGACAATACATGTATTTTTATCTGTGTAGTTTCACCCCCCCACCCAATTCTCTGTCATTATTTTAAAAGCAATAAAAGAATAAATAAAAAGAAAGAGACCCTCCTTGTATAGACAAAAAGCTATAGATGAAATTGCAAATCACCAGATCCATTTTTTTCTCACAGGTTAACAAGAAAATCAGGAGGATTTATCATTTAAAAAGCCAGTTTGGGTCAAAATAATCCACTACTGAGCAATTGTAAAAAAAAAAGTCCTCTCAAAATGCACCGAAGAAGCCAGGTTATCTGCACACAGCCAGTATGTGCAGATAGGAATCTGCTCTTCTCATTTTGTTGAAGGAACTTGTCAGAGATATAGCAAACACTACACTGCGTCACTTCTCAGACTGTCAGGGTACACGGTACATACAAGCTAAACCCATAGCTGAAACTAGCAGCTATATTCGTAAAATGTGAATATATTTTGTTATAAGGTCAATATGAAACACCCTATCCACAAAGGACTCTTATAAAACATTAAAAGTAGTTTCTTTAAAAAATAAAAATAAAATTCAAAATAACTGAAGGATTCCATTAGTTGAGGGCTTAAATATTGTGGCTATAAGATACACAAGAAAACAGAAATCTTATTTACTTATTTTATTTTTTTGCTGTATCATCAAAAGAATGTTTGGAAGTAGCAGTCCATCCTGATGGTTACTGTCTCTCAAACTATCAAGATAATAGCCAAGATTATTTTAAAAATAAAAACAACCTTAAAGGAAACAGTGGACTCACACTAACTGTCAGCCAACCTACAGAAAAATGGACTTGAATATGAATAGAATATGTTTGATGTAAAAGGAGGACTTCAGTCATAGTCATATCTTTGAGACTGCCTTCTGCCACACAGCTCCCAGCGACTGGTGAGATCCCACAGATTTGGTCTCCTCCAGGTCCCGTCAGCTAAACAGTGCCGTCTGGCGGGCCCGAGGGGGAGGGCCTTCTCTGTGGCTGCCCCAACTCTCTGGAACCAGCTACATCCGGAGATCCGGACTGCCCCCACCCTATTGGCCTTCCGAAAAGCAGTTAAGACCTGGCTTTTCCAGCAGGCCTGGGGCCGTTGATCTCGCGGTTGTAATCTGCGAGATCCGGCCAGGAAAGGATATGCGTGGGTTTTGAAATTGTTTTAACTGTTTTAATGTTCAATTATGTTTTTAATATTTATTATGTTGTTAAGCCGCCCAGAGTCCTTTGGGAGTTGGGCGGCATATAAATTTAATAAAATAAATAAATAAATAAATAGTGGTCCAACAAAGATAAATTGGCATTTTAGTCTTTTTCTGACTTCTGTGCCTATTTGGGTTTTGTGAGTAGAATGCTGGTTTATTTATTAACTCTAAGGATTATAGACTGCTCCAGTTATAACCAATTCTAAATGACTTATATGCCCTATTTATGTATGTAAGGTTTAAAAGTGGCCAGTCTAAAATACAAATATTGTATTATGTAAAAAATACCAGACAAAATATTTATTACCTTTCAGATTACAGATTATTCTTATATGAATATTAATACCTATAGCTGGAAAAAAAGGTATTGCTGCTTTACTGTATTTTGCATGAACAAGACAAACTTTTACAACAGCAAAAAAAACAAAACAGAACAAAACAAAAAGAAAGTAATATTATATTGCAGAAGAGTCTATAAAAGGCCAAAACATAGTTCTAAATACTTACTGACGTTTAACATTAACAGGACAAAAAAAAAAAAACCAAGATGAAAACTCTCAATGAAGTTCAGTAATCCACCAAAATAGTACAGTCATTGTCTTGGCTTTTTCAACCTCTTCAGTATTAGTAAAACTCTAAAGCACACACATGCACACTGTGATACTACCTGTCTTCATTTATCCAGTTAACTGATTTCTTTTGCAACCTATGGGCCTACATATTAAAATAGAACACATTAAATTAGCGTTCATGATGCAACTGGTATCACGAACCCTAATGTATCCATAACAAAGGATTTTTAAAACAGCAGTAATTTACTTATGTATCAGTAGGTAGGCTCCTTGGAACAACAGAAACAAGAGAGCAGACCCCACAAAGGACATAATACAAATCCTTAATAACTCTGAATAAATTTAACATTCCAGCCTACATATTACACCACCTTATGTATTACTCCATCCAATCTATGCCAATAGCAACAAGAACATAATATATAACACAATACATAACATAACATGGGAGAAGAGAGTAAATATAAATATACACTCAAATCTTCATTATAGGTACTGCATAGGGCCTTTTATTTACAATAAATCAGACAAGAAATAAAAAAAATAGAAGGTAAACCTAAGAGATTGGACAACCATTTGTCCAAAATGATATAGGGTTTCCTGCCTGAGGAGAGGATTGGACTAGAAGACCTCCAAGGTCCCTTCCAGCTCTTTTATTCTGTTATTAAGTTGTCCACGTTCTGTTTGGTGGTAGCCAAGCTACTCTTACCTTGTTAACATTCTTACTTCAACACAGCACAACTTCCAGTGGAGCTTAGCTGATACCATGAAATTATCCCTATGGAATTCCAGAAGCAGTTGGTATCTGTATAGCTTTGGACTAAGTACAAATTGCTGTTTCAGTTCAACTTGTGGGATAGAATCTGATTTGAGGTCTTTATATGTGTTATTTTACATTTCTTCGATGCACTTTATGTTCTGCTTTGGGATCTGATAGGTGTTTGTAACCATGTTTCAATAAAACTGCATTTTGTATTTTATATACTACACATTGCTTTGAGCTTATTAAAGTTTGCTCCTTTCCTTGGAAAAAGACAGGTTGATTGTGTTATATTTCTACTCGGACTGAAAAAAACCTACCGGTAGAGTGCCAGGAAGAGAAGCATCCAAGAATGATACTAGAGAATTAGGAGGAGCTGCAAACTGGACTTGGGAACCAGAAAAAAGCTTCGAGTTGGATGAGATCTGTGCATGGATTTCCAAGCCTACAACTGCTGCCCAGGAAACAGCACTAAAAGAAAGCCAACATGTGTAATAAGTAGTTAGATAAATGCAATTAAAATTTTAAAGCACTTGGGAAAGGGGAAAGAAAATCAAGCACAATTAATGCTGGAACAAAATGACAGGACATTAAAAGAAACTCAAATTCTGAACAGGTTAAATAAATTAAAAACGGAAAGGTTTCTCAAAAAATATATGCCAATTCTTATAGCCAGCATACATTACCCTATTGTCCTATACATGGCTTTTAAAAGGGTCACTTTCATTGAGGTGGTGTCAAAAATTGTCATTTGAAAAAGATGGAACAAAATCTACATAGCCACTAAAAGTAACTGTACTTCATGCACCTGTATTTTGATATGACTGAGAGAATGTGTAATTTTGCAGTAAAGGCTTTACAGAATCTGAAAGCAATGATTTGGACATAACACATTTAATTAATTAAACACATTTAATTAGTGAAGTCAATCTTATACCATTGTAATGAGAATAGCACTGAAATCAATACCTGAGATCCATAAAAGAACCCCGTAGATACAAGGTTTTTTCTTTTCTTAAGACGACAATTCAGGTTTCTGTATTTCTTTGAAGTGAAATAATTGAAACCATAATGAAGTGGGGCTCCCAATATAATCATATTTATTAATAAAAGTGGAAATTTTCAGAATTTTTCAGTATTTATATAAGTTCCTGATTATTTTATAGAATACCGAATAACAAAGTTGGAAGGGGCCTTAGAGGTCTTCTAATCCAACCCACTGCTCAGACAGGAAAAACTATACCATTTTAGACAAACGGTAGTCCAATCTCTTAAAAACTTCCATTGTTGGAGCATTCACAACTTTTGGAGGCAAGTTGTTCCACAGATTAATTGTTCTGTCGGGAAATTTCTCCTTAGTTCTAGGTTGCTTCTCTCCTTGATTAGTTTTCATCCATTGCTACATAATATTTGTCCATACAGTGTGTTCAAAATGTACTTAAGACCAGATAATATAGGAGATATTTATTTAAAAGCACATCGCAGCATGTATTTTAGGTCAGTGCTAAACAATGTAGAACAGATTTTTTTCTCTTTGCATTATCATTGTAAGGTAAATGAAGCTTCCCAAATGGATATCCTGTATAAATATTTGCTGTGTGATCTTGTAAGCTTTAAAATCACATTGAGTTTAAAAACTGTTGCTATAGGGAAAGAAAAACCTTGTTATATGAATATTAATACCATCATTTAATTTGTTTTTTTTAATACAAATCTGCTTACAAGATGGTGTGTGTTACAGTCCCATACAATAATGCAAACAATTTATAAATGCATCGCTGTTATCCGTAGTAAATGTTTTTCCTTCTCCATGCTGCAAGGGAAAAGTGCTAGTTGTGAAGCAGCCCACGAATTTATGCAGCAAAGCAGCATCACATTAAGATCTGCCAGCAGGTAAAGAATATAACAGTTTGGATTCTGTACTTTAACTGCATCTTCAGTTCTATTTCAAATTTGAGAAAAATTGCCTTCTTTTACTTATCCTTTAGTGCTTTAGTTTATTATATTTTCATCCAATACACTAATACTAAAATTAATCAGTATTCTACATAGAAGGACATTTGAAATCTTGTGAGATTCCTTTCGCGTTTCAATCCGTACTAGCAAGCCACTAGAAGAGCGGAAACGTGAAACGCGAGGAAAGTTTTTTTTTTTAAATCAGCCAAGAGCGACAAACCGGAATATCCACAGTCATACCGGTTCTCTTTCGTTGTAATCCCCTTTGAATTCCAGCAGAGAACGCTGGTGGATACCGGTCTCTTCCAATCTCCAAGTACGGTGTCATTCGCAAAGCTAACTTTGCCAGCTCGAAGCCAAGCGCGGTAGCGTCGCATCATGGGGGCCGCCATTTTGTTCGGCGCTGGGGAAACATCAGGTGATCTCGTTCTTATAGCAAGTCCTCTTGGGAAATGCAGTCCTAAACTTGCTTAGAGAAAAGGGGAAGGCGAGAGAAATGAAAGCCTTCAATTCCCGTGATGCTCCATCACTGAGCTGCTCCACTCAAACTGGGAGACTGGCAGGGAAAGCGAGCAGGAGCTGCGGGACTTTTATGCGAGTTAGGTAGAAATGAGTCGGTGATTCGCGTTCATTGAGTCGGCAGAAGAGCATTAGATGCCTATGGGTAGAAATTAAAAAGAACTAGAGAAGACGTTGTTCTTGGTGCTCGGGCAGTCATAGCGTGACAGATGTTTAACAAATGTTAACTAAACAAATAGCATGCATGTAATGAATGGATGCTTTCCTTAGAAAATGGAAAATTCTGTTGTTTATTATCAATTCCATTCTCTTGTAATGGAGAAACCCTCTGCATTAGGACTGAGGCTATTCACGCTTGATTATAAAGCAATGTGCACCCAAACTATTGAAGGCCAATTCATTGTTAAAATGTTACTAGATTCTGTATTTTATGGCAACAAAGCATAAAATAATCACTAGAAATGGAGCAATAATAATTAAGGAATGCTGACATTCATCTATAGGACTTTTATTATAGGGCAGCAGTGATGTTTTTAATAGATATTTCCTATTAAGGAAAAGCATTCTTTTATTTCCCTATTTGCATAAATATTTGCATTTCTATGTAGTTAGATATGGGAACATCTTAAAGATTAATAGCTTGTCTGCCCTTGAAAAGAAGAACATTTTGCAGGTTGTGCTACAAGAATTTTTAAGATTCCTCTCGTGGTTAAATGGAAAAATGCTACTGTATAGATATTCTGATATTGCTGTGTTCTTGAGCATTTACCATTTGAATTTATTTCTGACGGCCTTTTAATGATGTGCAAATAATAGGCATAAGAGATTTCTTCTCTTTTGAGCACAGCCATGAGGTCTTATTTGCCCATAAGCAATTGAGTTTGGAGAGTCATAACCGTTATGGTAAATTGAACATAGTACAACGGAAGACCCTTAAGTGCTATAGCTCACCCTATAATCCTTCTCCACTATTTACCAATAAAATTGTGACACAGTCCAGATCAGAACATTCTTAGGCCCTTGGGCTTGGAAGCGAACACTAACTTTATCTCACAAAACCCACTAGATAATAACTAACAGTGCTGATACCAACTGTAAGAATTGGTATATAACAAGAGCATTTAGACTTATATAGCATTCCATAGTGCTTTACGGCACTCTTTAAGTGGTTTAAAACACTATTCTATAATACAGAGCTCCTACAACTTCACTGAAATGTTCTTGTCATCCTTGTAGGAGGATTCTTTGAAAAGATGATGAGTCATGGGCTTGTTGAGTCAGCAGCTGAATTTTTATCCAGTAGAGGTCAGTGGAGTACATAAGCCCTCAACGGTATTTCATATCCCTACAGAATTGGAGATCAGCACTGTCAGTTTCTTTAGGAAAGATGACAATATTGAATAGAAATTGCCCATGTTTTCTTTGGGGCAAAATAATTATGACATGGAAATAATAATAAATGATTTAATATGGATGAAAGCAATGAGCTATGCAATGGAAATAAGATTTATGGAAAACGAGATTGGAATGGTGAAGCATTTTACATTACAGATGCTGCCTGACCAGTACATGCCAAATTATACTTTTCCATAATGAATGGTGTTCCTGGGTGAGCTGTCAGCTAGATGTAGCAACTACTTGTTTATGTTTCACTGTTCCATCCAGATTTAAGCTGAAGTTTGTTTGTTTCCTCAAATTCTCCTTTCTTTCTGCTCAGGATGAATTGAACTTCTATAATAGCAATAAAGGAATTGGAGGCAATCCCTCTGTGACACTTCAGGAAGGAATAAAGGCCATTTTAGATCTTAAATCACATGCATTTGCAGAGCTTTGAAAGGTTTATTAGAGTTTCTGGCATTTTGATTATTAACGGTAAAAAAGTTTTGTGCTCCAGCGCAGTGGGAACATCTATATAGGCACCAGGTATCATCCTATCCAATTTATTATTGGGCTGATTATTACAGTAAAGAGGAATATATTGTTCCATTTGTTTTTCCTTTTTATTGTGTTCATGAATTTAGCAGCATGTTGGGCAATGAATGTAAAACAGCGATATGTAATTGAATATATATATGAATATATTGCTTCTGAATATATATATTGGATTTGTTCACAAATACATATTACGATTTAATGGAGCATCCTTATGGTATAAAATGAAAAGCTTCAACTTACGGTACTTTTCAAATTGATCATGGCAATACAACACCAATAACTCTGAAACCGAATGTTATAACAGTATAAAACAGAATGTAATACAGAGAATGAAGTAAAAACAAATCATAAAGCTTATCTTTAAAAAGTTCTACATGGAATCAGTTTTGCTTTATGCTTAGCCTGAAAAATTGTAGGTTCAGTTCTTGGCACTTCAGTTGGGGCTCTAAAAATACATGTTGAATCTATGGTATTAAGTGATCATAATATATTGGGCAGATGGTTCAATATTCTGTGTATGATGGGTAGGGAAATTGTAACCCTTCCAAAATTGCTGAACTACAATTCCAAGCATCCCTCCCTTCAGGCTACAATATTGGAACTGCTGGCAGTTGTAATTCGATAGGATCTAGATTCTACAGGCTTTAGATTCCTCACTGTTGTAGAATAAAATCATGTTTTAATTGGACAGTTTGAAATAATTTGTAGAGAATTATACTACAAATGTACTTTTTAGAAAATACCACAACTTTTTGTATTGCTTTATATCTCGTGAACAATAATAAGGGGGAAACTTTGGGGGAAATGGCTTTCAAATGTTTGGAGACTTATGAATTGTATTTTACAAAGTGTTTATTCTTTTTTCATTTCTTGAGCTAAGTCGGAATTGATTCAGTTACATTATTTCTATTAAGAAATGTGTGAGCATGTGTCAAAATGTCCAATGTTCTAGAGCTGTAACTTTAATTCTCTCCTTGAACTATCTTAAAAAATTTAAAAAGATAGGAGACAAAATCCCAGCTTTGCTTATGTCACTAACTCTTCCTTCTAAAGAATTATCAAATTAGACATTTAATGCCAAAATATTTTAGTTAATGTTTTACAGTGGGACTATTGGTGCCATTGGTTGTAGTCTAGTCTTAAGAACTATAGGTGAACATATAATTCTAACTATCTATTTTCAGTGCTTGTGATATCTACATAATTATTAAATACCTGATTTAAAAGTTGTGATACCAGATGCTATTATTAAAACTCTTAATTTGCCAGATTGATAAAATGGGGTTAAATAAAGATATATATTTGTAGCAGGATTATCATTAGAGTTTTGCATAATAAAAGACTAAAAGTTGCTAGTCCTTTCTTAGAGTAGCAAGTGACTTCCAATTCTACAGGAGAATTATTATTAAAAAATACATAAAAGATATAAAATAGACAAGCTTAGTTGAACAGGATTCAATTATACAATATGAAGAATATGAGTTTTTCCATTTAAATTTCATGACATGTATAAGAGGTAACTTATGTCCTACAGGCATGTATGCTGATTAACATGCTTGCTTGTTCATTATAGCATCAGGAAGACCTGTACACATGACATTCAAAATACAGATATTCATCCTGAGGATTACCTAGAAAATGTCCAGAAACCTTGAAGTATCTGTGATAAAGTGTAAGTGGAATTCCTATTAAATTTTTAAGAGACAAATTTGGCTTTGGGACAGTCAATTCTAGTTTTAGTTAAAACGTCTATGCTATTACATAAAAGGAAAGAGTAGAGTAGAGAGTGATATTAAATGAGAAAACCGGTTGAACGTTACAGGATTACATTTACAACAAACATTTTAACAGGAGGTGTGTAGCAGTACCTGGTTTAGACAAATATCAAGTCTCTAAAAATAATAAATGTATTTTACCCAATAAGCAGAAATTTTGCCTAAGTGGAAAGGAAATGAGAGCATTGAACCCTGTTCAAATGATTGGGTGTGTTAATATATGATTAAGCCACAAATCATTGTTATGTGTATATTGCTTTAAATGCATTGTGGATGATTACTATATAAGCAAGCAAGAGAGCATGCTCAATATGGTTGGTGGTTTATGGTTGGTGATTTATGGTTTAGTGTGGTGATTGGTGTTTGACGGTGTGTTCCAGATTGAAGACTCTCTATGCTGTTTTACTGATGAGTAGATTACTTTATGGCTGTGTGGAATTGCTGTGAAAAGAAGAGTAACTATCTGTGATAGTATAGAATTAAGTGATAGCTGTAATCTTTGTTTGTGAGTTAAAACAAAGTTAGGCAAGAAGAAGAAACTTCGCATTGACTGAATAACTGTGTATGACTTGGACTTCCTATTTAACTTTGCTACTATTCAAGTAAAAACTATTTTGTACATACTAAAGATATTCTGTTTATTGACTGAATAGCATTCATATCAAACTGCAACACCATTACTACAACACATTTCGCTGTGTATGTGCTTAACAGCACAATAACTCCTTAACTCCTTAACAGATATTTAGAAACGTTCTTGTTTGTTCTTCAAATAGACATTCTTCCTTATTTATGTAAATATCTGTCCATAACATATAGTATATATAGAGGTAGTATTACTGTTCATTTAATAAATATCTCCTTATTTCACATTGACAATTACCTTTGAATGATAACTTTTGAGGAGCTCTTGGAGCCAGATCTAAGGTTGTGATGAGTCACATGTGGCTTGGGGCCTCAGATTACACACCCATGATATTGGGACTGCTTCTGAAATGAATTACCGTAAGTCTGGAACCAAATTGCCAGTTGAACATTTCTAATTAATCAAATGTCCAATTCCTTTCTAGTCTTTTGAAATGGATGTTAACTCAACCTGAATTGGTTCAGTGAATGACTGAATAAATGACTGTTTCCTTCATCAAGACATTCATATGAGTTCTAAAATGCATATTCAGTTTTCCAGATGCCTGGAACTGGCAAACCAAACCAGTCACTCATTTATAGTAATTAAGTTTGTGAATGACATTCATCTGGATTAACACCTTCAGTTACAAAATATTTACATGATAGCAGTGTTCCAATATGTAAGAGGCTGCCACAAAGAAGAGGGAGTCAACCTATTCTCCAAAGCACCTGAAGGCAGGACCAGAAGCAGTGGAAACTAATCAAGGAGAGAAGTAACCTAGAACTAAGGAGAAATTTCCTGACAGTTAGAACAATTAATCAGTGGAACAACTTGCCTCCAGAAGTTGTGGATGCTCCAACACTGGAAGTTTTTAAGGACAACTATTTGTCTGAAATGGTATAGGGTTTCCTGTCTGAGCAGGGGGTTGGACTAGAAGACTAAAATCCTTTCCAAGTCTGTTATAAGAAATAAGATTATACTATATTTCACTACTGGCCTAGGTACAGGTTTAAATATCATGTATATTTTTGGAACTCCCAATGAAAAGTCTCAAACAAAAAAAGTATAAGATATCTTCAATGTTCATCTAAACATGTACAGTAAGAGAAGAATATGTACCCATTTTAATGAGAGTTGTCATATTTCTTACAACCGCACTCTTGGAAAATAGAACAGAGTTAATGAATAGTGAAAACCAAAAGCCTATTATTTATTGAGCACTTGCTTGCTGCTATTTTTGTTTCCATTTAATCCAAGTAATATCACTGTTCATAAAATGTTCAAGCTCAATTGCTCCTCAAAAATCTAATAAAAGTATATTACCCATCAAATTATGTTGCACTATTCACATAAAAATGCACCAAAACCAACAGACATTAGTAAGATGTTGATGTAAATGTTCGAGAACCATTTAAACAAATATCCATAATACATATTATTTTCTATAACGTTCCCCGTAATTATGGCACATGAGAACAATACTACTTCCTTAAAGCAATGACATATTTGTCATCACCCTAATTACCTTGACAAGACAAATGTCAGTCATCCACTTTGGAGATCTTTCTGTTACTTCTTAAGAAGGAAGCATGAAAGTTCTGTCAAGGTGAAAGAAGCTAAAGGTTTGATTAACCTTGCTTTGTTACATCTTGGGTTGCTATAAGCTTGTAATAGTGTTGCCTTTTACCTATTCTTGGTTTTAATTAGTATAGCCACAGCATCTGGATAAGCATCTGATGCTTATCTTCCTGTGTAGTACATGCCATGATTTGTCAGCAATGCTCCACCAGCATTTTCATTGGTTGCATATAAAATACCAAACAAATAAAATACCTCACCTTTGCAAATCATCACAGCAGCTTAACTTCCAAAATAGCATAGAAATAATCGTAAAACAAGAACTTTGAATTATGTTGATTAAGCAGTCTGACAAATCAATACCAGTAATTCTACTAAAAATGGTAATGGTCCTACAATCAAATAAAGGTTTTAAAAAAAGGCCTACAGTAATTGACCAGTGGACTTGAGGGAGAAGCTATAAATCACTTGAATTCATAGTTTCCTTGCTGTCCTAACATCATCTCAAAGTGGTTTATAATATATACTATTCTTAATTGTAATGAAAATAGATTTATATTAAAAATGTTCTGGAAGAACAGTAGAAATGATAAAACATGCCTATGAGCTTCACCCATTTTTAGGAGGAACTCTAATGTAAAGACATCATTGGGTTTTTCTGATTTGGCATTCCAAACTATTGTCATGCAGGACTGCCTTTCCCGCTACACATAGTTTTCCTAAACATAGTTTTCTAGGGCTAAATATCACTGAATTCAAGCAACTAATAAGGTTGCAGTATCAATAATTGTAATCAATTTATGAATTAAAAGTAACTCTAGTATTTAATTAATTAATTATTTACTGTATGCCGCCCATCTCGCCAGAGGTGACTCTAGCCAGCTTACAGACAATTACAATAACAGTAGCAATAGCACTTAGACTTATATACCGCTTCACAGTGCTTTACAGCCCTCTCTAAGCGGTTTACAGAGTCAGCATATTGACCCCAACAGTCTGGGTCCTCATTTTACCGACCTCGGAAGGATGGAAAGCTGAATCAACCTTGAGCCAGTGAGAATCGGACTGCTGAATTGCAGGCAGAAGTAGTAATACACTATGAATCATTAAAACAACAAATAAGAATCATAAATGTAAGATTCAGTTAAAATAAAACTAACCAGGATGGAGAGGAAGGGAGCAAGGTGCGCACAGGGAAAAGGTGAGGTGTTATCAGTGGTGGGTTGCTGCCTGTTCGGACCGGTTCTTTAGAACCGGTAGCAGAAATTTACTGCCGCTCGCTGAACCAGCAGCGATGACTGGCGGTCCACGCGCCCAAACTGGTCCACCGGTCGCCGCGGATTGCAAAAAAAACCTCTGCGCATGCGCAAAGGCTTCTGTGCAGCCTTTGCACAGAAATGCGCACTTCCATCGCAATCAGAAGTGGTAGGGAAGGTAAGTGGAACCCACCCCTGGGTGTTATATATTCCATTAGCCATTTTCAAAGTACCACATCCCCAATGAGGCCTCAGGCTGGTTGGCACAGCCATGTCTTCAAGGCTTTTCAGAAGGCCAAAGGGGTGGTTATGGATTTTATCTTTTGGTGGCATGATGTTCCAAGGGGCTTAATGGCATTAATGTAAAGCATTTGATGAGTCACAACAACCTTTTTTGTATGACTTCTTAATTAAATCAATGTTGATAATAAGAATTTAGAAGTAAATGTTTAGAAATAATATTTACAAATATTTACAAATAACAAGTGGATTAAACAGTAAAAACACTTGTAACAATAAACTTTAGCTTATGTAGAGATGATCCATTCCCCATTATTTGTTTTTCAGATAAATACAGTAAACACTATCAGAGAAAATATTAACTGTAAAATAGCAAAACTGACATACTTCTGTATGAATTCGATGCCTGTATTATGAAGATGATTTGAGACAATGATGGTTAAATTAAACTATATGAAGAAATAGTAAGCCCTTGCAAAAGGCTGTATGCTTAAAAATGGAAATGTTTAACATTACTCCAATGGAGGAATTGTTGGTGAAGATGATGGAATTTGCAGAAATGACTAAATTAATCATTTTGATTAGCTTTTAGATGAAAAGCCCTTATTGACATTTTCTATAAAATGGGAAAAATTCTCATATGATTTGTAGTTTTGATGACTAGAAAACAAATAGACTAGAAAAAAGGGACCTTTCTTTGGTAAATATAGAGTAAGAAATAATTTTGTAACTGGAATTATATTTTCTGCAAGGGAAATCATAACCTTCCTTCCTTCCTTCCTTCCTTCCTTCCTTCCTTCCTTCCTTCCTTCCTTCCTAATTTGTGTTAGTTATGTTCTTTGTAAAATTATATATAATTTGTTATATGTGTATACATATTACATATGTATAATTCAACAAGTATTGTGGGCCCAATTGGCAAAAGAAAGTTCAGGACCCATATAGGTTGGAAACATGCGGAAGAGACCTTCATCCTGCAATGGGTAGGCAATGGCTAAAATGATGATGATGATGATGTGTATACTAAGACATCAGGTTAAAAATCTGAAATTATTTGTATAGGGTGACTTTAAAAAAATGTAGCAAAATTACAAAAGAATGAAAGTATACTTTTTGCCCATAGAGATATTAACATGAGGTCAGATTTAGCAAATACTTTAAAAAGTAATGTGAAAACAATATTTATGTAGCAGAGTAATCATACTAAGAAGTTTGCATGTGTGGTATTTACAGATGAGGAAATGTAGTATTCTTGATCTATTCCCTCTTCCTTTATTTTCCTCTTTAAAAACGTTATCTTCATTGCAAACAAAATAAATTAGATCAATTTAACTTTTTACCCAATTGGGAATATGGTAAAGGACTCTGAAATTTTCAGGTCCATAATGTCAACCTTTTAGACAAACCACAACAGGCTTTGAGGTTTTTAAAGATCAAAAGGAGGGAATCATTAAAGGTAATAGGGAAGTAGGAAGAAGAATTTGACAGGCATTTCCTTCTTCAATGTCAGAATTCTGTTCTACAATGTATATTGAATAATTCAATATGGAGATTACAGTGTGGCTACAGTTACCAGGTGTCTGGCAAAAGGAGAACAGATCCTCCATCTGGCAGCCATATCCGTAAAATCAAATATTGTCTGCTTTTTGAGTATATAACAAGCTTTCTCTTCCTTTTCTCTGCAGTGCAGTACAGTGCTTCCCTAGTAAGTACTAACAAAAGTTAACAAGCTTCACTTTGTGATCTTAGTTTATTACAGTATTATCCTCCAGCCCCTTTGTCCTGCTGCCTAAAATTGACAAGACCTTTGCCTCCTAATGGGTTCTAACATATTCCTGTGATTGAAAAACAGTCTTTTTGCTGCTAGAAAAAGTAATTACATGTACATATTAGTCCAGTGGTGGGATTCAAATTTTTCCCTACTGATTCTGTGGGCGTGGCTTGGTGGGCGGGTCATTTGACTGAGGGGTGGCACCTTGCTGTGAGTGACAGCTAGTGGCCAAGCCCACTCAGCCACGTGCCTCCCCCACCAAGCCATGCCCACAGAATCTGGTAGGAAAAAAAAATTGAATTAATACTATATTTTTCCTTAAGATCACCCATTCCCTGAGGTCTCGGAGCCCCCCTTGTCGCGAGATGCCTGCAGCCGCCGCGTCTTTTTTCCGGTGCTGCTGGACTCCAGCTGCACCAAAAAAAGAGATGTGCGGCTGCAGGCTTCTTGCAGTGAAAATTACCGACCTCCGACTCTGCTTCTCAAACGTGCTGTCACTGCCCTGTTCTATGCGCCGGCCGCGCACGCGCACCCCATTGCCTGCTGCCGTTGCGCCGGAGGGACTTGCCCGGTGCAGCTGGAGTCCCTCTTTACAGCCCTCTCTAAGCAGTTTACAGAGTCAGCATATTGCCCCCAACAATCTGGGTCCTCATTTTACCCACTTCAGAAGGATGGAAGTCTGAGTCAACCTTGAGCCGGTGAGAACTGAACTGCCGAACTGCAGTCAACAGAAGTAGCTTCCAATAGTGCATTCTAACCACCGCACTGCCACAGCTATCCTCTTTTGATAAAGGTTGTGACTAATGTGCCAGCTATACTTAAGCCCTTCTCCCTACTGAGCCATCTGTGCCTCCATTAATTAACCTTTTATATCAAATAATCCCAACCAACATTAATGGCATGGAATGAGAACTGATAGATATCTTCTTTAATTGCCCCAAGTTAATGTTTGATATTATTATTATAGAAAAGCTTAATGGAAAAATAACTTGGTGAAAAGATTTTAAACATTACTTCTGAATGACCACAAGTAACATGTTTGCATATTTCAGTCATTTCAAAAACTGTAATATATGGTATCCTTAGTTCCTAGGCTGCATTCAATTGAATTATCCAAAATTATCCATATTTAGAACATACTATTGAATGCTCTCCCCTTCTTGCATAGATGGAATGTCGGAGTGACAATTAATCTCACAGAGGCGATGTTTGATCTTTCTCCCGGAATTCAGACATTAGAAATAAAGCCGGAGTTTAAAAGTCCAATTAAAATATTTATTTCGGTATAAAAACAATAAAATCTCATTGTTTACATCTCTGCTATAAAATGCGACTTCCTCAGTCGGAAGCCAAAGCAAGAAGGGAAGAATGGAGATTCAGGAATGCACACATGCGTACAAGAACATATCAATTACGTGCTCAGGAATGTATCATTATATTAGATAGGGATGCAGCTCCCTGCATATACATACAACTGACAATAAATCACACCGTGACATGGAATGACAATTTCAAGATAATATCAGTATATACATCAAGAAGTGAATGTCTTAATGTTTTTCTTCAGAATTTAAAACACATCAGATAGGATGAATAAGGTTACAACAAGCTCTCTGCCCCAGTTTCCCCATCTGTGCTGTCCAATTGTATTGAATCTGAATTCCATAAACCTTGGGAACCTGCTGAATGGGAAATAACAGATTTGAAATATCACAAATAAAAGTTAAGGAAGGCTGCCTCAGGTATTTACCAGATGTGGAAGATTAAATCCGTTGTAACATATGGGGGGAAATGCAATTCACATCCAATTTAACATCTGTGTGCAGTCTCTGGGAGAGGTCATCCACTTGTTTTGGGTGAAATGTAAGTACACTGATGATCTCAGCTATCCCCACCCCCGTCTTGAGCTACAGATATTGTGGAAAGCCTGAAGCAGTGTCTGAAGACTGTCAGATTCTGTATGTGGTAAAATCAGTTTGTATAGAAGGCTTTCAAGTTTGAGTTAGTCTTTATCAATACACATTCAGGAACAATCATTGTAATACTGCGAATGGATTTGCAGTGCTACTGAAGGAGCCGGTTTGTGCTGAAGCATTCTGTACGTGTAGCATTTATGAGAGTTAAAAATCTAGCTTTAGCACAGTTTAATGAAGAATGTTTTGTGTTATAAACTTATTTGTAGGAAATACATGATGGAGATAGGCAAAGCCTAGCACCCAACCTACATTCTGACTGGAGAAAATTGTTTTTGTGTATGTATGGATACCTGAGAATCATATGTTGGGTTTGCTTGTACAGACACACGAATGGTCAACATAAATATTCCTGCAGAAAACCATCAGAGTAATGCTGGTGAGCAGACAGCATGGCGACAGCACTGGATTTGTATCTTCTAAAACAGTGTTTCCCAACCTTGGCAACTTGAAGATGTCTGGACTTCAACTCCCAGAATTCCCCAGCCAGCATTCGCTGGCTGGGGAATTCTGGGAGTTGAAGTCCAGACATCTTCAAGTTGCCAAGGTTGGGAAACACTGTTCTAAAAGAACTTAGGACAGTCTTCTGAAGATTTTTCAGAGGTTTGGTAGCAGAACATTATTAAATTGAAGTAATTATCCATGTAATTCCTTTTTAAGTGGGATTCTGAGGAAGATACCAAAATGATGAAATGACTGGATTTAATTTAAATGTATTAGTTTTACTACCTTGAATGAAGAATATACATTCTTCTAACCACTTCAAATACTGAAATATACTAGGATATTCTCCTCATTGCCCTTTTATGCAAAAAGTTCCAAATTGTTTATTAACTAAATTAAAGAATCTTTGAATAAGTAGTGGAATGTTTCTGGACATGCACTCATAGGAGCTTTTTATGCACAATTCAGTGGTGGGTTCCTATCGGTGCAGTCCAGTGCGCCGTTCTGGTAGGGACCTGCCGATTGCGCAATTTGCGTGCGATGGCTCTGGTGTTGTCTTCGCCGGTCCGTCTCACGGCACCATATTTTTTCCAATTTTTTGGCCTTTTTTGCTTCCTGCGCATGCGCGGAAGCAAAATCTCATGAGGGGACGCTTGCGTGTGTGAGATTTTGGCAATTTTTTGCTTCCGCGCATGCGCGGAAGCAAAAAATTAGAGAAATTGCACACGCACGCATCTCCTCACAAGATTTCGGCAATTTTTGCTTTCTGCGCATGCGTGGAAGCAAAATCGCACGAGGGGATGCGCGCGTGTAGCAAGCATGCGTGCACACAAAACGTAATGATATGCGTGCAGCGCACCGGTAGCCAGGTAAGAGGAACCCGCCCTGGCACAATTATATAATCTGAGCTATAATTCTGCCATGAGTTATTGCTCTACCTTCTGTAGTTTAACATGGGCTTACATGGAGATAAGTACAATATAGAATAAACGAAGTGGACTTAATAAAATAGACAGATGATTTGGGAATTGGGGCCATCAAGCAGCTCAACCTCCTACCATGAAAAGGGTTAGACCTTAGATGCAGGATGCAGAACTCTTTAATAAGCTACCTTATTATCATATTTAATGCACTAGATAGAAAAAGTTATTAAACATGGGAAAGAATATTAATTGTATTTAATGAATGTAAAATTTAATTGTATTTATGCAACTTTAAATGTCATTTTTGTTCTGATCAATCATGTTCATGTTTTGGACTTGACTATCTTAAAGTATAACCCTTATGTTACCACTAATATACCTGCTATGTCTCTTCCACCATCATATTCTCCCTATTCCTATTTTATGGGATATTGAGATAAAGCAGGCACAAGACAGGATAAGGCAGTTTGTGGCCCTCTGTGATCAGTTTCACTATACCAAAGTCCTGACATATAGTATGGTTTACTATATTTCCTTTCTTGAAATTCTGTGATTTATTGTTTTGGAAAAAAGAACACAAACCACAAACATGCCCTGGTGAAATCTCCTGTGTAGCTGAAAATTCAATACCCAGTTATTCTATACATAGATCTGTCTCTCTGGCTCTAGCCCGAAGGCCCTCTAACCTCCAGCCGCTCATCCTGCATGAACATCAAGTGAGAGTTGTGCTGAAGGCCGTAAATCCCAACAAAGCTGCAGGTCCAGATGGGGTGCTGGGGAAAGTGGTAAAAACCTGCACTGACCAATTAATGGGGGTCCTGAAAAGGATTTTTAACATCTCCTTGCAACTGGCTAGAGTCCCATCATGCTTGAAAGTAGCCACAATTATCCCTGGATAATTGTAGAAAGCAGCCATAAGCAGCCTGAATGACTATAGACCCATTGCACTAACGTCTATAGTGATGAAGTGCTTTGAGAGTCCTACAACACCTCAGGTCCTGTCTTCCATCAAAATTCAATCAACACCAGTTTGCTTATAGAAGTAACAGGTCGAAAGGGGACGCCATCGCCACTGCTCTACATATTGTATTGAGACACCTTGAGAAATCTGGGAATTATGTCAGAATGCTTTTTATAGCCTATAGCTCGGCCTTTAATACCATCTTACCAGGCATTCTCATTGAAAAGCTGACTGATCTAAATTTCCCTCTCCTCACTTGTGACTGGATCAAAGACTTCCTGATGGATCATCCACAAACAGTGAGGGCTGTGTCAGCCTCCACACTTCCTGCTTGCTTCGGCTGCCATAGAAACGGGGGGGGGGGAGGGAGGTTAGGTATTTGGGAGAGGGGGAAAGCTGCGCTGGAGATGTCTCTTCTTGTGTCCAATTAGGGGGCCTAGGGAGGAGAGTTCTCATCACGTACGGCCAGGCTGGTTGGACATGTTTACAGCCTACTCAAGGTCAACGGTTTCGGCAGACTAGATGTGGAAGCCCAACCTGGACATGTGCCCACATGACATCTTTGGGCATTGGGATTGGATGAATTGCCGGGGGGGGGTTTCTGAGGGGAGGGTTTTGGGATCATTTCTATATGCCATTAATGCGCCTTTTGCCTCAGATCTTGCTTTCATTTTGTCGCTATCAGTTCTTGTCTAGTAAAAGTACTCTTCTCTATCATCATGGAGTTGGGGTTTTTCTTTCCTGGATTTTGAACAGTAGCACACCTGACACCCTGTCCTATATTTTTTTGAACCCCGAAATAAACGCTTGGTCTTATTTTTGGGAAGGTCTTATTATTTTGGGGTGCATGGAGCAAGACGGGGCTCCTCTTGCCATCTTACCTGGTTTCCAGCTCTGTCTCCCTAACCCTAACCAGAGGAAATGACAGGAACTGGCTGTACATACGTTTAAATATTTTCGGGAGGGCTTATTTTCGGGGGAGGGCTTATTATCCGGGGAGGGCTTATTTTCGGGAAAACACAGTATGTAATTTAGAGAGCCTCTGGCAAAGTCACTTAAACAATTCCCATATAAAATGTGAGTCCATCCAGTTCAGTCCTGTCCAGAAAAATGACAGTTACTGACTAGGGACTGCATCTCCTTATTTACACCTGTTATACTAACTAAGAACAACTGGTTTTCTTAAAGTTGGGTTACCCAGGTCATATCATAACCATGCAATATAAATACAATTGCAAGTGAGCACTTGAAAGAGCTGGCTATCCAATGAGAAGATCTTATTCATTGTTCTGCCACAAGTCCCTTCCTCCTTCAGTTTCAGCTTTCGCAGTTTAATCACACATTCCCTTATATACAGTATAAATATTTAGCACCTCCATAGCACTTCACAGTTTCAAAGCACAGCACACACATTTAACTAATTAATCAGCAATTTGTTAGTTAAATAATCATTAGTATTTATAAATATCTTAGCCTTAATTTGTTGTCCACGTAATGGAGGGAATCATGATTGCAAAATGCAACAATTCTTGATTGTATTTAACTAATAAAATGTGCATTTTGTACCTCAGAATTCCTGGTTGCTTCTTTGAATGCACTCAGGGCATTCATTGAGGAGTGAGACCAAGGATACAACAGAAGCAGGGGGGAAATATATGATTGTACTGATCAGAGGTGGGTCCCTGCCGGTACGCTCTTACCTGTTGGTTGCCACAGAACCGAAGAAGATGGTGGCGTTCGTGGCGCGGGGCTTCCCCCGCCCGCTTTCCCCCGCCCGCCTGGACGCCGCCATTTGCGTTCTTTTGCCCTCTGCGCAAGCACAACGCTTTGCGCATGCGCAGAGGGCAAAAGAATGCAAATGGCAGCGTCTAGGCGGGCGGGGGAAAGCGGGCAGGGGAAGCCCCGCGCCGCGAACGCCACCGGCTTCTTCGGTTCTGCGGCGACCAACAGGTAAGAGCGTACCAGCAGGAACCCACCTCTGGTACTGATCCTGTAATGGCAGAAATAAATTCAAATTAGGGGAATCCTACCTTTATCTGTTCAAAACAGCCCCATTGATTTGTGTGATTTGTGTCTAAGTCTATATGGTTGCCACCTAAAAGTGTCAAAGCAGCTACAAGTGGGAGATGTCTTGGTAGGCCTTCCTGGATATGGAATTATCTATTTCTCTTTCTGATTTGATTCAGAACTGGCCTTTTATAGACATTAAGACCTCCAGAACCTTAGGAGCTTTAGTGAAAAGTAGCATTTTCTCTAGTTGGACTGCCAGGTTCTTGGATTCATTCCCCTTGGTCTTTCAGGTCAAGAGCAAGGGTTGATGCAAAAAGGTTAATTCACACTAAAAGTTTCAATGTAAGGCCATGAAGATCTGACTCTTTTGACAGGCTCTTGATTTGTAGGCTGCTCAGAAACTCTTTTGTAACATGGGCTGCTCTATCTGTTTCTTATATAATTATATTTGTGGTTTCAATCCTTCTTTTCTTGCTTTGGCAACTAAGGCTAACAAACGGATGAAATAAAAAAATGTAAGACTGGCACAAATTACAGGATACGTGGAATTTGAATAGATGTTTGGTTCGCTTTTCATCCCCTCCTCCAAATAATCTAAGTACAGTAATATATTAAACTGATGAACAAATTCTGGTTTATGTAGGTCCAATTTAGCAACATCAGTTTTCATTAGCTTCAGCCTTAATAAAGCCCACAGGCTAGGCTTTGAACAAAATCATTACTGAAGTGAACAAATAATGTTGGCATAATAAAGGGTTAATCAGTGTTATTGTACATCAGCTACTGCATGGGGAATATGCCCATGGGGCTTCAAATGAGATATTTTCTCTCTTCCTTCTTGCACATGGATATTGAAGTTGCAGCCAACATAACAGAATACAAATCCTACATCATCACAAACCAACCTTATAGTTGTCTGTGGATCTATATAAACTCACTGGAAAGTAACCTCTGTATTTTTAAAAACATAAATTCCAAGATCTTTTTGATTAAAAAACAACAACACTTCTTTCAGTTCTGTTTTTGTAAAGTTCTTTTTTTGGTGGGCAGGATTGTCAGTCAAATTTAGGCAAGATTTAGGATTATTTATACTAAGCAGTCTCAACCTTGTTCCTTTCTTTGTATCCTCCTACATATCTTTCTTTTGCAGTGTTTTTGTGATTCTCTGTATCATAATGAGTTCTGTCATTATGGTTTGCAATTGAAATAAAACTGCAAGCTTTGGTTTGTTGTGAAAGAGAAGGAATAAGATTATGGAAAGAAAAGAAGAAAGGGCACAGTTGAATGAATGCCAAATCATAATTTGGAATTTAACTCCAAGGCACTGTATGGCATTTCACAAACGATCCTGAAGCTTATATATATTCCATAATCTTTTCAAATATGTGCAAGCACCCCGTATTACAGCAAATCTGACAGCATACATGAAAATTGACTTTTTGCATTGTGCTATGACCTGCTTACTTAACCACAACTTAACAAATAAACCACAATTGGCTGGGCTTATAGAACTTTCTAAGCCATAAATTGTAGTTTATAAACAGAGCGGCTGCATTTACACAATACATCAAGCAAAAACTGCATAAATCACATTATAGCTTAGTGTGATGTGGGAAGCCAGGGATTGCGCAATGGATTGTCTTTGACAACTAATAAAAAATGCAGTCAGTGCAGTAGTCAGGTATGCACTTAGTCAATGCAAAATGCAGCAGCTAGATTGCTGACATGGTCTGAAAAAAAATTGGTTTAAAATAGCTTCGCAGACTATTCATGAATCAAAATAAAGTGCTTTAAATTCTTAAACAGCTTTGGATAGAGTACTTGAAGGACTGCCTTCTCCCATGTGAACTTGGCTTACCTGCAAAGATCATCTTCTGATGCTTCTCCTGGCTGCCTCTAGCAATGCTGTTTCCAGCGCAGCCTGAATTGAGAATGCTTGTCTACAGGGAGCCTCACCTGGTGCGAATGTCTGGGGCTTTTTCACACTAAACAGGATTGTTTTTATTTTTTCACTTCTTAAGAAAATCAGTTGGATTTACTTTGATCTGCCAGGCAGTGTTATTGTTTGATCTGTCGTGCTGCAAATCTTACTGTATTAATGGTTTTAGGAGTCATCTAGAAAGTAGTACAGCTAACAGCAGCATGACGTTTTTTAAAAGCTGGTTTTCAGATTCATACAAATTTGAATAGCTGTTATTAAAACAAGCAGCATGTGAAGTTGCCCCCTTTCACAAGAGAGACACTTTTGTTCCTTTACATAGAAAGCATGCAAGAAAGAAGCAAAACCTCCTCACTATTTTGCCTACCTATAATCTATAGGTCTTTCATTTGTATGGTATTTTAATCATTGTTTAAATACATTTTACAAACTGAAATTTAGAGAGTGTTGCTTTTATGTTGAAATGTTTTGAGTCCAGTCTGCTTCCAGAAACCTGACATTTTAAAAAATGAAATAAAATAACCGAATCAGTCTAATATATAGTAAGATTTTTATTTGGAAAGCTAAGCTATGAGCTCTTTGAAGAAAACATAAAAGCAATAGTAATAGCACTTAGACTTATATACTGCTTCATAGTGCTTTACAGCCCTCTCTAAGCGGTTTACAGAGTCAGCATATTGCCCCCAACAATCTGAGTCCTCATTTTACCGACCTCGGAAGGATGGAAGGCTGAGTCAACCTTGAGCCGGTGAAAATTGAACTGCCGAATTTCTGGCAGGCGGCAATCAGCAGAAGTAGCCTGCAGTACAGCATTCTAACCACTGCGCCACCACAGCTCATAAGATACATATGGAATATCAATAAATTGGAAAAATACACCTAGATATAAAAAGGAAAAAAGTTCTTGCTTTTGGCATTGGGTTATCTTCCAAAACTCCTCAAATGCAATATATCAGGTTTAAAATATGCAATTTCTGGTAGAAAATATCTATTGAAAAGAATGAATGTTTGTCAAAGAAGTAAAATTTGTGGTATATGACAACAGATTTCTGCCCATGGAAGCAAGAATTAAGTATGGCAAGAGAAACATCAAAATGAGTTGAATTCTGTGCCAACAGATGTGGGTATACAGAAGAGATAGGGTAAAAATAACTGGATAGAGAATGAATGTGAATACAAATTGGTATGAAAGAAGTATGTCAAGATTATTTGGGAATTTAACAATGAAACAAATACATGATGGAAGAATGAGTGAGTTAAGAAATAGGTGGAGAAATGGAAGAAAAAGAATTGGGGATGATTCAAGATGGCAACAGGGTGAAAGCTCTTTAAAGATTTCTTAGGTTTTTTTATTTCTTTTACCTACTCTCACCAAGTAGTTTGTTAATATCTTAAGAGTTTTGCACCCAACAATATCAAACGCTAATTAAGGATGCAAAACTATAAAGCAAAAACAAAAAAGGAAGAGAAAGATCAACAAGAAAGTTGTGGTTGAAGTGAGTTGATAAGTTCTTCAAAAAAAGGAGAAATGAGAGTTCTAAAGAAGAAAAGGCAACATATGATGCGGTGAATGGACATTGTAAAATAAACAATGGCTTGCAAAACTATAAAGTGATGGACTAATAGAGTGAATGTTATTGGTGTAAATTGGATGTAGTTGTTTCCTTTTTAAAAAATAATATAATTGTCTAGTTTTTCCAACTTGTTAATTTATCCTTACCTTAAATGGGGACAGTATGATGGTTATAGATGAATGTACTATACTTTCAGGAGATATTATAAAAATTAATATAGAGCACATATGAGGTAACTGGGACATCAGAAAAATGCTAAGTATAGTACAATTTAGGTCCAGCATTACGATTCTTGTAAAAACGAATGCTTCTACTCAAACACCAGCAAAAATGATTGTTTTTAGTGTCCAGATCATACTATACTATCTTGATCTACTTTTCAGAAAGTTAATTACCTCGGCTTTCTGATAAGATGAGAATAACTCTCACTAGAGGTGAAAATAGATCTTTGGCCGGAATTCTGACATTAGAAATGAAACCGCAGTTTAAAGTCTAAGTGAAAATATTTATTTCGGTACAAAAACAATAAATCCTCATTAATTACATCTCTGATATAAAAAGGCACGTCTTCCTTCGACAGAAGCTAGGAACAGAAGGACTGATCAAAGAAAGGAATGTACACATGCATACTAGGAACATATCTATCACGTGCTCAGGAATAAACCATTATATTAGATAGGGATGCAGCTCCCTGCATATACATATAACAGGCAATATAAAAATCACTGCCTGACACTTTCTTTTGATCTTTGCCCATATTTTATGTCTCTATGGGAAACCTCAGATTTGTTTACTTCATTTTCTTGCTTCATTCCTTACTGATGATAGTTGCTTCTCTGCCTCTTTCCCCATCTCCCCCCGTTTTATGCTGCCTGAAATTGTTTTTAGGTTGGAGTACCTGTTGCATGCCAGGTTTGTCGGGAAAACACCACAGGAGGAGGTAAATGAGGTCCTATTGCCAAACACATAAATTAGATGTTCGGCTGAATCAGTTTCATCTTCACAGGAGTTGGATTATGCATATTAGAAAAGTCCTGCTGGAACAAGCTAAGAGTCTCTTTAGAAACTTGCTTCTGACATTAGCTAGTAAGAATGGCTACAATTTCACAAATACTTCTTTAAATTTGGCAATGATATATACATATGATTGGGTGTGCGTTGGTGTGTTAATAAAAGTCTGACATTGAATGAAATAGGAGTACCTGATAAATCACAGTTAATTTTAATACATCTTGCGTTCATTTAATAATTATGATTTTTTTTTAAAAAAAGATCTTCTGTGCACAGTATGTTTGGGTTTGTGGTAAGCTAGGTCATTTAGTGTCAGGCACAAACATGGTTATATCATTGACTCCATATCGTTTACAAACAGTATCATCTTACAATGTAGATGTCTGTATGAATTATAGGTGTAAAATATGTACTTAAGAGTGTAAGTATGCCAATAAAATCTAATTTGGAGGACATACAGTCAGAATATAAGATCAATGCAAGCAACAGATTTAGCATGCTTAATTTATGTCAAAGTGAATCTGACAAGCTCTGAGAAGAGATAGATGACATTATGTATAAAAACATAAAAATATTGCCAATATTTCAAGGAGAAAAATATTCAAGTAGCTTTCATGATAGCCAAAGATGGAACAATAGAAATATATACTATGAATGAATGCGTATTTTAATGTCCAGCAAAAAAATTATGATATCTATCTCTATTAAGAATATATGAATACATTATAAAAAGAAAAAGATGATCTCTTTTGATTTCTAAGATGATCAGATCAAATAACAAAAAAATTGTAGGAATATATAACAATCACAGAAGAGAGGAAACTGGTTAAAATACTATATACTATACTACATTATACTACACTACACTATACTATTATACTATATTTTCATTTTAATTGGAATTATATAATATTAGAAATATTTGTAAAAAGAAAATATTTTCAGGAACTGACTCCATTAAAAAGTGAATATTTGAAAGAACGAACCAAAGATAGCAATAGGATTTAGACTTATATACTGCTTCACAGTGCTTCTCTAAGCGGTTTACAGAATCAGCATACAATCTGGGTCCTCATTTTACCATCATTTTACCAACAGTCTGGGTCCTCATTTTATTGACCTTGAAAGGATGGAAGGCTGAGTCAACCTTGAGCCAGTGAGAATCGAACTGCCAAACTGCTGGAGGCCGGCAATCAGCACAAGTAGCCTGCAGTACTGCATTCTAACCACTGCGCCACCACGGCTGTAATAGATAGAATACCATTGAAGATTTTAAGATTGCAATGAAAAAGAAGTTGAAGTGGTAAAAGCTCTTTGTTAACAAATATGACAAGATTGTGTCCAGTGCCTGGCAAGAATTAATATATAACTAAGTTATGAATTTACAGATTTACAGCTGCTTTTTCATCATAGGTTAATATTCAAAGAGGGAGAAGAGCTATGTTCCTACAACTATCTTTAAAGAATCTGTGTTCAATGAATATCATATTTCAAATTTTGAAGATATTTTCATACTCTCAATCTCCACTGCTTTAACAATCACTCCTGATAGAGGAAAAGCTATACAGGAAGAATGTTATTACTGTTTACTCTTTTATGAATTATCCTAATACGTATTTAATATTTGAAAGGGATTCAGTAAAATGACCCAGCCCTAAATTATTTCAGAACAATCCTCTTTTCATTCATTGTAGCTATATCCAAATGGGGACCTGTGTTGGCCTTCTGATGAAGAAATTAAGAATCTTATGCCACTTTAAATTGCTAGAATTTTTTTATCATTTGTATTTTCCTTTCAATTTAAAAACTTCAGCCAGTTTCTTTGATATCCAATAAAACGTCCTTTTCCAAATCATTCTCTTAGCTTATCATTTGTAACTTCCCTCCACTATACACATACAGGTTGCATATGGCCCCAAAGGGAAAATGATTTCTAATGGACTTAAGTAGGGAAAAAAGAACTTTATGCCTACACAAAAACCTAATTTTGTTGTTGTTGTTGTTAGTTGCGAAATCGTGTCCGACCCATCATGACCACATAGACAACGTTCCTCCAGGCCTTCCTACCATCCTCTGGAGTCCATTTAAGCTCACCCCGACTGCTTCAGTGACTCCATCCAGCCACCTCATTCTCTGTCGTCCTCTTCTTCTTTTGCCCTCAATCTTTCCCAGCATTAGGCTCTTCTCCAGTGAGTCCTTCCTTCTCATTAGGTGGCCAAAGTATTTGAATTTCATCTTCAGGATCTGGCCTTCTAAAGAGCAGTCAGGGTTGATCTCCTCTAGGACTGACCGGTTTGATCGCCTTGCAGTCCAAGGGACTCGCAGGAGTCTTCTCCAGCACCATAGTTCAAAGGTCTCAATTCTTTGGTGCTCAGCCTTTCTTATGGCCCAACTTGCTCCAGCAGTATGTGGATTGAGAACTACCAGGAAAAAAAGCTAATGAGGAGTCAGCAATTATTTAATTAAAAAAATGAATTAGTTGATGAATGTAATGTCTGGATTAGGATTTTTTTCTATAAAATTAAGTGAAACTGGAAACTTTCAGGTGGGGTGAAATTCAAAATTTTCCCCTACCAGTTCTGTGGGTGTGGCTTGGTGGCCGTGGCAAAGGAAGGATACTGCAAAATCTCCATTCCCACCCCACTCTGGGGCCAGCCAGAGGTGGTATTTGCCGGTTCTCCAAACTATTCAAAATTTCTGCTACCGGTTCTCCAGAACCTGTCAGAACCTGCTGAATTCCACCCCTGCTTTCAGGGTAAGTATAGTGAACCAATGTTTCCATAAAGGTAGAGACAATGACAGCAGCAAAGACGAAGAAACAGATGAATTGAACAGTTTTTTGGATCAGCCTTAAATAACACACAGTAGCATAGAAATAAAAATAAAGAACAGAAAAATAAGTACAACCAGAATAGGTTTAACTTCCAGAAACTGTTAGCCAGAAAGACTTCAGTGAAGGGTCATAACTTTTAATGGGATACATAAACCAGGGGTTTTATAATAATAATTATTATTACACTTTTAACAAGCTTAATCAAATCGGACTGTTCCAAAGAGTCCTGCATAGCCTTTCATATTCTACATGCTTTTCTCATTCAGTTTGATGAAATAGAATTTGATTTTGATTCTTTCAAACAGGAAAATAATTTTGGTGAAATTTTGAAAGGAAGAAATATACTTTTTAGCTATCTACTAGGGATGGAGATAATCTTGAAAGCTTTGAAAGTTAAAAAAAATATGAAATGAAAACAGTCCATTTTATGAGAAATATCTTAATTTGCCAACTTCTGACAATATTGTACATTCCAAAGAAATACTAAAAGAAGTTTAAAAGATTAATTTATCATGGAAAACAGACGTCTCTTTTATTGGTGATCATCTCTGACAGCATCTATCTAACCTTTGCTGATCTTGAAAAGCTAAACAGGTTCAGATTTGGTTGGTGTTTGAATGGGAGAACACTAGGAAATTCCAAGAGGTTAGCCTGTGAAGCTGAAAACATATTGGAAAATAGGAGGGAAACCTTCACAGTTGCCAAAATAACTCCATTGCTGTATCTATGAAATTTAGCTTCACAGATTAGATATATATTTTCCTATCTTATTCCATAATTTTATTCAGATTGGGAAAATGAATGTCGCTATTTCAAAATAGTGTTTTTGTTATCTTTTGCATATAAAAACAAGTTTATATGCCTGGTAGTAAAGCATGGTACTTCAAAATATGAATAATTCTAAATCCTTGAATAATTATTTATTATGAATGTAAGATTTAACACATTCAATTCTATTTAACAAATTCAATTCTACTTTATTTCTAGCAGTTTTTGAAACTCGGTTCAGTATAAGAATGTGCACTACATTGGCTTCTGGCATTTGAAATTTAGCAATGAATTATCAGATGATCAGATTCATGAGGAAATTTGAACTATGTCTAAATCAAATGCTTTCTCCAAAACTTGATAAGTCCAAATATCAGAGAAGAACAGAAAACTAGATATGGGTTTGTGAAATGTAATAACACCCCAAGTTTTTCATATAAGAAGAATATCAGGGTTGAATGAGTTGAAAGGAGTAAAAGAGTAGACTTTTGACAATAACAATAAAATTTATCAAAATGATTGGGAAAAGAATGTTGCCGCAATTATTAATTATTGGCATTTATATCCCATAATTCCTTCTGAGAACTTACTGTTGAAGTAGACCTGTATTGATTCATAGTGCCCCCCACCAAAAAAATCAGGAGCAGTTTGGTAGCACCTTTCTAACTAGAACATTTTATTAAGAGGCATAAGCTCTCATGAGCTGTAACTCACACAATTCATTGATGATCTGATGAAGTAGAGTGCAGGTCACAAAAGCTTATGCCTCTTTATAAAATGTGTGTTGGAAAAAGTGCTATCAGAACCATCCTCATTTCTCATATATGGGGAACTCCCATCGTTTAGCCTATGTAAGAACCTTAGAGTATAGCTGGCATGTACATATAAAAAACATGAGTCCAACGTTTTAATTAATATACTGCATTGGTTCTTGCATGTGAGATTTTTATGCTGATTTGCTCAGTATATAAAAATGATACATATACAGTTTGGTATCTAGTAACAATCTGAAGCATTGACCAAACTGATTCTTCGGGAATCGGAATCTCTAGACCAGTGTTTCCCAACCGTGACAACTTGAAGATGTCTGGACTTCAACTCCCAGAATTCCCCAGCCAGCATTCGCTGGCTGGGGAATTCTGGGAGTTGAAGTCCAGACATCTTCAAGTTGCCAAGGTTGGGAAACACTGCTCTAGATTATCCTCAGCTCACCTTCTAAGATAAGATTTAGAAGCAAGGCTAAGGGTGACTCTATGGACTTCTGTTTGGCAGGTTATCTATTAATACTCATAAGAAATTATTTTCTATATGGAAATGTACATCTGAGTGGCCATTCCTCATTTTGAAAGAAGTTTTCCATCACTAATGTCTTTCTTCTTTAATCTTGTTACTTAAGTCATTGGGTAGGCATGGTGACACAATATTTTGCTTAAGGGACATCTGACATCTTCTATTCATTCAGAAAAAATGATGCTTGTATAATGCTAACCTTTCCTGAGCTTGATTTCTGAATATTTTTTTCAGGTTTCAAGAGAAGAAAAGATATTTGCATTCTTTATTACTAGACAGAATCAGATTACCTTTAGTTTTACACACTTCTGGCTTTTGACTGGCTCCTGTGGTAGTCACTCTGAAACATTTTACTGCATGCATTTGCAATATTTCCATCTTTGGCTAATGAAGGGTAATAGCACTCCAGGCAGCTGAATTGACATCCTGAAAATGCCTTGAGTCTAGTGCGTGTGCTGGCACACTTCCCTGTTGTAGCTCAACTACTAACAGTTGCCCTTTCTATAGTACAGAATTAGAATGATGACAAATTGGAAGAAGCTATAATTCCCATAGGACAGAAAGGGAGAGAAAGGGAATGTTAAAACTTGTCAAGTAAGACTTTATTTTTAGATTGTAAAATACTTGAAAAATCTTTCTAAAGACCAAAGAAAAAAGGACATAAGATATGATGGCAGATACCTCTGCATTGTTTTGATTTTTTAGAATTACTTACTTAGAATAAATGCCAAGGAAAAGCTTGGCTGGTACTATAGAATTGGGAAAGAGAAATCTTTCTTTCCCAACATATAAAAATTGTTAACCCTGAAGCGTTTATTAGCTATGCACGACAAAACAGTAATGTCTTCTAATGAAATAGGAATGGGATTAATGTAATATAAGGATGATTATGATATTAAAAGGGGTAGACATGAAACCTCCAGCTTGTATGTCAATTTGGCTTTATTGGAAGGAAATTTTCCTTCCAATAAAAGCGGAATCTTCCTCAAGGATAAAAATAACCTTTCATGTTGATAGTAGTCTGGAAAAAGTGATGTTGTAATAGATACTATTGCTGGCTGGATCTGTATACAGTTCACTTCACATTTTGATCATACGCATATTGAAAGTCAATACGGGCCACAAATGTTCATACAGAGGAAAGCATGAACTAGTCCTATTTTCCTATCAAGGTTAAGACAATATAAAATGCAATTTTCTGCTTTTATGTTTTTTCAGGCATCATTAAGCATGTAACAGTAAACATATTTTCATTTTATGAATGGAAACTAAATCTTTTTCTCCCTTTACTAACAGTTTAGGAAATAAAAGTTGTGGACACTTTTTCTTGTTTTCTTTATGAGTGAAATAAAAATACATGAAGACCATAATAAATTGGATAATCTTTAAGTTACAACAGGTTTCCCCCCATCCCATTAATAAATTAACAAAACTCTTCCTACAGAAATCAAATAGCCAGGAAAAATGATATAAAATCTAAAAAGAAAGTGATTATAAATATATGTATATCAGTTGAATCTACCATATTTTTCAGAGTATAAGATGCACCTTTTTACCCCCCAAAAGAGGGTGAAAACGTGGGTGCGTCTTATAGCCCCACCCACCCACCCACCCCCACCCTTTGGCCTCTGTCTTCTAGCAATTTACCTGCTTGCAGCAAAGAGGGAAGAGCCTGTAAAGACAAACAAATCATTAGCAGCTTCCCGACCTAGAGCTGATTTACCACGTTCTAAAATGAAACTGAAACTAGCTGCAAAGAGGCAAATAGCTGGGAGAGACACGCAGATTTTTATTTTCTGCTGAACTGGATAGAAGGGGGTAAGTGAATAACTATAAATGTCTGTAGAATGTTCAAATTATTAGACTTATTTTTTAAAGACTGCTTTATTATTGTTCTAGAGCCAGGGGTCTCCAACCTTGGCAATTTTAAGACTTGTGGACTTCAACTCCCAGAATTCCACAGCCAGCTTTGTTAGCTTTGCTGGCTGTGGAATTCTGGGAGTTGAAGTCCACAAGTCTTAAAGTTGCCAGGGTTGGAGACCTCTAGACAACTTAACAAAATAAAGAAGCTTTTTAAAATAAATGCTTTCTCTGAAGTTGTGGTCGTAAGTTGAAGACTGCCTGCAAAATGAATAGCACAAAACTGGGCAACCTGGAGGGATATTTTTGCATTCTTATCAGATAAGAGGAGTGACAAACAGACATTGTGCTCTCTACCCAGAAATATCTTCAGGATGGGGTGAATGAACTAAGAAAAAGAAAGGAGCATATTGTTCAAAGACTATTGAGCTATCATCACATGGGCATAGGCACTGGTCCACTGGAGTATTTTTATAATTCTTAAAGAGGACTGATAAGGACAGTGGGTCTAGCCTGGCTAAGGTAAAAGCTCTACAAAATTTGATAAGTGATAAATAGGCGAAAGCCCTTTTGGAAGAATTTCCCGAATTATAGGATTACATACTAGACTTAGATTAGATTGAAGGTCCATGTCCTAGATCAGGGGTGTCAAATTTGATTTCATTGAGGGTCGCATCAGGGTTGTGTTTGACCTTGGGGAGGGGCAGGGGGCATGGCCAGGGTGGCCATGGCCAGCTTGATGTCACTCGTGTTGGGGTCATCTGTGGTGGCCCAAGCACTCTGCCAGCAAAAATGGGCTCCTGAGTTCCATTTTTGACTGCGGCGGCCTCCTGCAACCCTCTGCCAGTGAAAACAGAGCTCGAGAGGGCCACACACGGCCTCCCGAGCTCCGTTTTTGCTGGCAGAGGCACCACAGGCCGGTCCTTTGCTGTTTCCAGGGTGGTCCCTTGTGCCAAATCTAAGTATCCTGTGGGCCGGATCCAGTCTCTGAGCCTTGAGTTTGACACCCCGGCTCTAGATTCATTGCCTGAGAGTGCATCTGACATTTTCAAAGCCTAAGGAGCACAGGCTCCCCATTGAAAAATATAATAAATGGATTTCTTCAATAGCTTTCTTAGGCCATGGTGATTTAAAGTGGTCTCTAAGAACCAAAGAGAACAGACATGGGATAGTGAATTTATTTTAACCAAAAGTTCGTAAGTAAAAACCAAGCTTTAGCATCCACAAAAACTAAACCAATCTCAAAATGTTGAAACGGCATTCTTAACACATTTGAAGATGACAAGAGTTGCTCTCATAAACTTCATTTGAGCAACTTCAAGAATACTGAATTTAGTAAGAGTGGAGATTAGCAAAGAGCACTGTGAAGAAACTGAGGACAGCCTTGAGCAAGAGCACCTTACAGGCTGCAGGGATATAACAAGTTGCCTTTGGATGACTGAATCTCAGAAAAGCTATGGAGCTATGATGAGCAATACTAGCCTAATAGAAAAGATGTGCATTCCAAGCTAAGAGGCATGGAACAACAATTCTGAGCTGAGATAGCGCAGTGGTTAAAAGCAGCATTGCGACCTTCAGCTGATTGCTAGTTCAGCAGTCCAGCTGTTCGAATCTCACTAGGCTCAAGGTTGACTCAGCCTTTCATCCTTCCGAGGTGGGTAAAATGAGGACCCAGATTGTTGGGGGCAATATGCTGAACTCTGTAAACCGCTTAGAGAGGGCTGGAAAGCACTATGAAGCGGTATATAAGTCTAAGTGCTATTGCTAATTGCTGGAGATAGAAGGTTTTAAATAGCATGGCTTTCTGTTTTAAATTCTTGCTGGTTTGTAGTTTTCTGCTTTGATTAGAACTATTATTGAGGGGGGGGAAAGTTAATCCAATGGCAACCCTAACGAAAGACATAAGGTGATTGATAACTGTGGATCAGTTTGGAGAATGATATCCAGTCTGAGAATGTTACCACCGGCATCTAAATACCTGTGAAGGATTTATCAGAATTCAGCTGGAAATATTTTCAGTATCGTATTGATAAACAAGAGCTTGGTTAAAAAAAAATCTACCCAGTACTATATTTAAGAATGTTTGTTATGTTTCTTGGAAGAAGAGCTTAAATCTGCACTTAATTATACAAAGAGTGTAGATGTTACAAATAGGAAACCAATCTCTGTTTCTCATTTTCTGGAAGGAATTTGTCTAAGATGTTTCTGACATAGATGAAGATATATAAGAAAGGAACAGAAAAGAAAGATTTTCATGTCTTGACCCTACTTTTTCCCTTAGTGTTTCATATTAAAAAAATTATTCACATCTCATAGTGCTGTGATGAAAATTTGGTTCTAGTTATTTCTTTTTATGCAAACTCCACAGATTAAATTAATCAATGTGGTGAGAAGATTGCTTATATTTTTCTATTTTCTTCTCTAGGGTATATCAGCCAGAGATTCAAAAGTATTTGCTTTCACTTTTGCTCAACGCTTGCTTGTCATGACGTCCAAACCAACACATTGTGGTCAACTTTAATTACAGTCTGGACAATAAACATAAATGTCCCCAGGAAGAATAAGGAAGAGTGATGAAATGCACTTAAGTATATCATGATGTAGGCTTTGTCTCTCATGGTCTCTAGTGATAAAACATAACAAAAAAGTCCTGTTTCTGATGTAAGGAACAATAAAAAAGAACTAGCAAGCTAAAAACTCACTTAACTGTCTTAAATTATGAATGGGTTCACATATTACACTAAGCCATTATTTGATGAATCGTAGTTGACTGAAGAAGCCATAACTGAGTAGGTTTAGAAATAACAGTAAATCAAAATCAAACAACTAACATTGCAGTTTATTCCATCCAACTCCAATGGATCCCCATTGGTTCATAAAGGAATTTTTTTCAGCCCAATTTGCAGAATCCAAAGGCTGAATGTAGGCCTTCTTTTATAAGCTCTATCACAGACTTAAAAGAAATTATGAATGCTCAGTTGTGTACGAACATACATTTATTTTAGTAGGTAAACATGAAAAAGGGTAGGCTAAAACATATTTAGAAGTTGAATAAATTCAGAGCACTGGGTGGGACAGTATTGATTTATAATCCACTGGTCACATGAAAATGCAAAGTTCAATTTTTTATTGCTAGAGAAATTGTGAAATTAGTGTCTGTCATATAAAGAACAAATAATTATTTAAACTAAGCAGGTCATAGAACTGTGGTGGCGCAGTAGTTACAATGCAGTGCTGCAGGGCTAACTCACTGCTCACTCCAGGAATTCAATTCTGAGTGGCTCAAGGTTGACTCAGCCTTCCATCCTTCCGAGATTGGTAAAATGAAGACCCAGATTGTTGAGGTCAATATGCTGACACTTAGATAGGGCTAAGTATCTAAGTATGTTAGTATATTTTAATTTTATGTTTATTGAATATTATACCCTGTGCTTTTTCTGGGAAGTTGGGGGGTGGGGGTGGGGGGGAGGGAGAGGGTTGGGGGGAAGGGGGGGAGAAAAAGAGAAAAATGTTTGTACTTTGTACTAATAAAACTTTTTGAATAAAAAAAATTCTAGGTTCTACCATATCGCAAGATCTAAAATGGACACCTAACATCAAAAACGTCATCAAAAAAGCACAACAAAGAATGTTCTTTCTGTGCCAACTCAGAAAGCTCAAACTGCCCAAGGAGCTGCTGATACAGTTCTACAGAGGAATCATTGAGTCTGTCATCTGCACCTCTATAACTGTCTGGTTCGGTTCTGCAACCCAACAAGATAGACACAGACTTCAGAGGATAATTAGAACTGCAGAAAAAACAATTGCAGAAAAAACCTGCCTTCCATTGAGGATCTGTATACTGCACGAGTCAAAAAGAGGGCTGTGAAAATATTTACAGACCCCTCACATCCTGGACACAAACTGTTTCAACTCCTACCCTCAAAATGACGCTATAGAGCACTGCACATCAGAACAACTAGACACAATAACAGTTTTTCCCCAAATGCCATCACTCTGCTAAACAAATAATTCCCTCAACACTGTCAAACTATTTACTAAGTCTGCATTACTATTAATCTTCTCATCGTTCCCATCACCCATCTCCTCCCACTAATGACAGTATGACTGTAACTTTGTTGCTTGTATCCTTACGATTTATATTGACTGGTTCCTAATATGATTTGATTGCTTATTTGTACCCGGACTATCATTAAGTGTTGTACCTTATGATTCTTGATGAATGTATCTTTTCTTTTATGTACACTGAGAGCATATGCACCAAGACAAATTCCTTGTGTGTCCAATCACGCTTGGCCAATAAAAAATTCTATTTTATTCTATTCTATTCTATTCTATTCTATTCTATTCTATTCTATTCTATTCTATTCTATATGTCTAAATGCTATTGCTATTGCTATTGTTAATTAGAAATACATATACAAATCTCAATTTTGTCTTATTTCCATTCATTTGCTCATCTAGTGTGTTTCCATAGTGTTCCTCCTGTATGGTAATGTTATATTCTTTGCAGCATTCACTTACGTATCCTAGTATGTTTGTATGTGTGTTATGTATATACACACATTCGTACACATACAAACACACTCACTCAATAATTCATATCTAACATATATTTTGTGATGAATTAGATGTAGCTGAAGAATATTTATTTTGTGTAATGAAAGCACATCTCTCTCCATGCATGTGCACAATTTTTTCCCATATTTTAGGCATGCTGAATTTTCACCTGTCGGGGATAGTGAAAGAGATAATGGTTTTTTAATCCTACATGAATTTGAATCAATAAATACAGAGATGTATCTGTCAAGCAGTAAATTAATAGGCATGGTTTACATATTGGATATGCAGTGTAAAGGGCCAGAGTAGAGAAATTCAGTTTATTTTTTTAAAAAATTAAATTTTGAAATTAGTTTTTTGTGGCTGAATTCCTGAAGGAGACTATTTTAATTTATTATTTAAATCTGATCCCAGCCTTTCTTGATGATGTGATCCATTCAGTCGAGTCTGACTCTTGATGGTTCTATGGACCAGGTCTCTCCACATAGTCCAATCTTGCACTGCTACTGTGACTGGTGTTAGCTTTGATGGTATCCAGCTTTCATGTTCTTTGGCAGTCTGGTTTCCTTTTACCGCTAACTCTTCCAAATATAATTGCTTTCTCCAGTGAATTCTCCCACACAGTATGACCAAAGTAAATGAGATGCAGTTTTGTAATTTTTCCTTCTAGTGACATATTTGATGTTGTTCACTCCAGTACTTCATTGTTAGTCACCTTTGCTGTCCAAGGAACACGCAGGATCAGAGATGGGTCCCTCCAGGTTCAGACCAATTCACCTGAACCGGTAGTGACCCACTGGTGACATCACAATGACGTCACGGAACCGGTTCAGTTGGTGCCGGTCCGTGGGCACCGCCATCTTTTTTTATTTTTTTTATTTTTTTAAAATATATTTTTTATTTTTTCCTGTTTTTTTCTTCTGCACATGCGCAGAAGCCAAGTTTCCAGCACTGTGCATGCGGTCGCCATCTTGTTTTCAGGGTTTGGGGTTTTTTTGGATTTTTTTGGATTTTTTGCCACGAGGCGCGCCCATGCGGTGCGGGAGGAAGCAAACTGGCAGCGAGGTAAGTTAAAACACCCCCCTGCGCAGGATCCTTTTCCAGCACCACAACTCAAATGAGTCAATTTGCTTCCTGTCTTGCTTATTTAAGTTCCAACTTTCACAATCATAGGTAACTACAGGGAATACAATACAGTGGACTAAATGACATTTGGTTGCCAGGCTGATGACCTTTGCTTTTCCATATTAGATTCATGTTCCTTTTTGCAATCCGACATTTTATTTCTGTGCTGCATTCACCACTTTGAGTGATCTGTGACCTTAGAAAAGTGAATTTTTCTATGCATTCTATCTCTTCGCCGTCAATTTCTGTTATGTTTCCATTCTTTGCTATTCTAATGAACTTGGTATTTTTGATGTTCAGAAAGAGACCAAAAATTTCACTTTCTTTTTTTATTTTCATGATCAGATGTTCCAGGACTTCTTTGGTTTCTGAGAGATAAGTTGTATCGTCAGCATATCGAAGATTGTTTATGTTTCTTCCTCCAAGCTTTACCCTGATTTTTGATTCTTCAAGATCTAGCTTCCTCATAATCATTTTGGCATACAGAATGAATAAGAAAGAAGAGAGAATGCAACCTTGTTGCATTCATTTATTTTAAACAATCAATGTCTCCATATGGTGTTCGCACAGTGGTCTCCTGATTTGTGTACAGTGATTTCACCAACTTGACCAGATATGTTGGTACCCCCAGGTCTTGTAGGGCTCTCCATAGCTTCTCATGATCAGCACAATCAAAGGCTTTCTTGTAATCGATGAAGCATATGTAAATTATCTTTGATATTCACATGATTTTTCTACAGTCTAGCACAGATTTGCAATATGGTCGCTGGTGCCATGACCCTGCAGAATGGTCTTGGGTGGTTGTAATTCCTTTTCAATGGTTGGTGCTAGACGTTGTGGTATAATTTTAAACAGAATCTTGCTGATGTGAGGTATGAGAGAATTGTGTGATAATTGGAGTGATATTTAGAGTCAGCCTTTTTCAGCAGTTCAATGAACACTGAGCATTTCCAGTCCTGTAGCCATGTATTGGTTTCTCAAATTTTCTGGTATGCAATACTTACTGGAAATTCCCAAATACTCTAAATAGAATTCCTAGTCTGCAGGTTTCTGGTCACAAATTTACAATAGGGCAATCCTTCAGTCTTAAAATCTATGATGATCTTCAGTGGTTTCGTTTTGTTTTTTTTATCAAGGGAACAAAGACTGTTACACCCAGAATATGGCCATAGTTTTAATAGGTCATGTTAGATTCAGAAATCAAAATGTCTACTTGTAAAAAAAAATTCAAAAACTTATTATATTTTAGAAAAATAAAAATCTATTTATTTATACCCAGACTAACTTTAAAAATAACTGTCTCAAATTTGTTCTCCATTTCCTTGGTTTATCAACTTGAGACCTACATCCTCAAAATCAGCCCAAAAGAATTCCCCAAATGCAACAAGGAATTGACAAGATTATATCTTTACGTCAATAGTACAGTAGGACTAAAAACAGTGCACTTAGCCAGTTCTACATCCCTAATGTACAATGTACTGGCTGCCAATCTACAGCTGATCAGAAACCAATCTATCATCTAAATGGATTCAGACAAGGCCCCCGACCTTCAGACCATCAGTTCTATCCAACGGAAACCCAGTGTGATTCCTGCAGCATATATGCTGTTAGAAACACTAGACCAGTGATGGCAAACCTTTTTTTCCTCGGGTGCCGAAAGCGCATGCATGTGCGCTATTGTGCGTACGTGCATGCCCACACCCATAATTCAATGCCCCCCACCCCCCTGCGCATGTGCATGTGACCCCCCATGCTGCCCCACCCCCGTGCATGCGTACACGACCCCACCACTTCCCCATTTCCCTACTTCCGATGGGCCTGGTAGGCTGGTTTTTGGCCCTTCCAAGGCTCCGAGACTTCCCTGGAGCCTGGGGAGGGCAAAAAACGGCCTCCACCACCCCACAGATGCCCTCTGGAGGCCAGAAACAGCCCATTTCCCAACTTCCGGTGGGCCTAGTAGGCCCGTTTTTCACCCTCCCCAGGCTCCAGAAGCTTCCCTGGAGCCTGGGGAGGGGGAAAATGGTCTCTCCCACCACCCCCAAAGGCCCTCTGGAGGCTGAGAATGCCTTCTGTGAGCCAAAAATCAGCTGGCTGATGCACAGATGCATGCTGGAGCTGAGCTAGGGCAACGGCTCACGTGCCAGCAGATATGGCTCCATGTGCCACCTGTGGCATGCGTGCCATAGGTTCGCCATGGCACTAGAAGGATATAAAATCCTGAATTGCTCGTGAGTGGGCAAATCTCCTTGTGAATGTTGGAAGCTCGTGAAAAGGTTATAATACAATAACCATTCCCCTATACCACTCCAGCTACTCAAATACTCTAGTGTGCACTCAAAGTTATCAAACTGTCATATGGACCATCTGATTAGCAAGATAAAATGGCTGTGGTCTAGGAAACACCACCTCCCAGGACATTAATTCTAGCCTGCTGAAACATGAAGAAGCCTTGGAGACAGCACTGGGATAGTTGAACTTTCCTGTAGCCTCTGTGAAATATATTAAGCCAGTGTTTTCATCAGGGTTAGATTATTAATAGTACTGTATATGTTTTACTAGAAACTGACATGGCTCTATAACTAGGATTTTTAGATAGTCTTCTACCCTCCCCATCTACTACTTGCTGGCATCTTACAGTGAAGATCAAGACTCTTGTTCCTTAGTAAGATTACACCTGGAATACTGCATCCTGTTATGGTCACCATTACAAAAAAGATGTTGACCACTTTGGAAAAAGTACAAAGAAGAGCAACTAAGATGATTAAAGGCCTGGAGACTAAAACATATGAAGAACGGTTGCAGGATTTGGCTTTGGCTGGTCTAGAGAAAAGAAGGACTAGGGGGGACATGATAGCAATATTCCAGTATTTGAGAGCCTGTCACAAAGAGGAGGGGTCAATTTATTTTCCAAAGCACCAGAGGGCAGAACAAGAAATAATGGATGGAAACTAATCAAGAAGAGAAGCAACCTGGAATTAAGGAGAAACTTTCTAACAGAGAGGACAATTAACCAGTGGAACAGTTTGCCTTCAGATGTTGTGGGTGCTTCATCACTGGAGGTTTTTAAGAAGATACGGGACAGTTACTTGTCTGAAATGGTATAGGACCGTGATGGTGAACCTATGGCACATGTGCCACAGGTGGCATGTGTGGCAAGTGCCACAGGTGGCATTTGCTGGCACCGTAGCTCAGCTCCAGCATGCATCTGCATGCTGGCCAGCTGATTCTGGAGGGCATTTTCAGCCTCTGAGGACCTCCGGGGGGGCAGGGAGGCCTTTTTTGCCCTCCCCAGGCTCCAGGGAAGCATCTGGAGCCTGGGGAGGACAAAAAATGGGCCTACTGGAAGTCAGGAAATGGGCCATTTCTGGCCTCCGGGGAGGGCAGGGAGGGCGTTTTTGCCCTCCCAAGGCTCTAGGGAAGCCTCTGAAGCCTTGGGAGGGCCAAAAACCAGCCTACCGGGCCTACCGGGCTCTTTCTTCCACGATCCTCGCGTTTCAGGCACCCTTTTTGCAATCGGGGATGGAGATCTGCCACCAGAAAACATTTTAGTTTAAAAGGCTTTCAACGCAGTTCCCTGGGCTGCTTCGGGAATCAGGCTCCGACCGAGGCAGCAAAGGTGCAGGGGCTTGCTGGGAAGCCTGGTAGCATGTTTACGAAATGGCAGGTCCAGGACGACTGATGTGCTGCCTCTCTATCGGGCCTTTCTGAGAGAAAGCCCGGCTTTCAACGCTCTTTCCCGGGACGCTTCGGGAATCAGGCTCCATGTGGAAGTGAGGATCCGCGCCGCCTGGAACCACCCAAAAATGCAACGCGTGGAGCAGGTGGGCAGGGCTTCATTCGGAGTATAAGACGCACCCAGATTTTCACCCTTTTTTTTCTTATACTCCGAAAAATACGGTATTTCTTTTTCCCCATTCTTTTTAGAGTGAATTTCTAACAAATGTTTGTCATAGAAATTCCAGTTTGTATTTCATGCAGATTCTATTTTGTAGGAACATAAAGTGCACGGGAATTAGCTAATTTCTATATTAATTCATCTTTAGTTGTTCAGTATATTAATTTGAATGATGACTGAAATCAAACCAGGTTTAGTTCCTATCTCTTTTTCTACTCCATTCTTCACTTATCACGTGTCACTACCTAGGGTTTGTCATCTGTCCTTATCATCCAAGTCCCTTCCACCTTCTATAGAGAGAAATGTGCAAATGCTTGGATAGCCATAGTAAGTTATCTCATATTATTATCAAATGCTACATTTTGTCTGTCACAGTATGATTTACACTGTTTTCTTTATCACTTTATGTAACAATTTGGAAGGTATATAACCAGTAACCCTGCTAGATTCGTAGCTCTTTTGCATTATTTTGACCAACACCCCAGTGATTACTGTAGTTGTGCATGCCAATAAAATATTTTTTGTTTTATCTATGTGCATTTTTTCTGAAAGCACCAGGAATATTTAAACGAATTTCATCCATCTATGCAAGGAGTCCTGTCTTACATTCCGTAGGACAGTATATACTCCTTAGTGCCCTGTTTTGCTCCATCTCTTTTTATCTAAAATCTTTCATAGGTTTGTCCTTTTATAATTGGGCTGTTCATCTAATCAACTGTGGTCTCGCTGATCCATTTCAGTCAACATCCAAGCAGATCATTCAACTGAGTCAGCACTGTCTTGGGTATTGAATGACACTGTGATGGCTAAGAGCCAGCACTTTTTCTCAGAGCTAGTGCTGTTATTTCTGCCTGCAGCATTTGATGTTCTTGTCCATCAAATAATGCTGATGAGGCTATAATCCCCAGGCATCACTAGCAATGTTTTGTCTTGGTATCAGTTATGTTTTCCTGGCTATTGTTTTTCAGTTATTCTAGACTGAGTGCATTTCACAGTGTTCCATCTTTCTACAAATGTTACCTAAGGTTCTGTTATTTTTTTCTGTTTTTCCTTGTACATACTTGGTTAGTTAATCCCATAATTAGGCCTTAAGTATCATAACTCTACTATCTATTATCCATTACCTATCCCAGTTCCCGTATCAATACGAACTTTTCTATGCAATCCAATCAACAGGATAAGACCTTCTTTCCATTTCCTTTTTGTACATTGCATAACTTGTTGGTGTAGATTTCAGGACTTAGGCTCCTATTTATGGATACTCATTCCCTTCCTACTCCACATAACTTTGGATGTATTTAATATTGAAAATGTATTTATTTGTAAAACAGATATTTGGTGGCAGTGGTTGTCTCCAGATGCTGCCAATAGAGACAGGATTATTGTGCTGTAAATTTTGTTAGCAAAGTAGGTAGGATTTTATAATTGTTATTTTTAATGTAACTGTAAATATCTTATGGTATATATTTATTATATTACTGTTGTGTAACTATAACTGCTATTTTGTTTTTATTTGTTTTTATTATTATTAAATCTATGAAAGAAAAGCTAGCTAGTGTAGTCATGGATGGCTTTAAGCTAAGGAAGCCCCAATGCCTTTCCTGTTTCCAAATTCTAAAAATGCAAATTTTCTCAATGACCGGAAGGGATCCCATCAGTCATGGTGGCCTAGGAGTACCATATTTTCTTAAGCCAGCACACTTTATAGTTATCAAATTATAGTCTCCCACTATCTCTCCCTGCTAATTATTATTTCAGTGTTTTTACTCAGCTATTTACAATGCCCTACTCTTTCCTGTTTTCTGATGCAGCTTTTAAAACTGAGCTTAGTAGAACCAGCCGTTGAAATATCTTCCTCATTAAACCCCGGTCTCTCTTGCAGTTCAAAACAAACCACATTAAAGTATCTTTGGCCACAAGATGTCAGAAGGTGCAGTGAGAGTTTCTAAGCTCCCTCTCCCTCTCCCTCTCCCCCTCTCCCTCTCCCTCTCCCTCTCCCTCTCTGTGCAATTCTCCACAGCAGGGGTGGGTTCCTACTTACCTCGCTGCTGGTTCACTTCCTCCCACGCCCACGTGGGCGCGCCAAAAACAAGATGGCGACCGCATGCATGATGCCAGAAACTCAGCTTCTGCGGAGGGAAAAAATTAAAAAAAAAAGATGGTGGTTTCCCATGGACCGGCACCAACCGAACCGGGTCGGTGTCATCATCGTGACATCACCAGCGGGCTGCTACCGGTTCACCCGAACCGGTCTGAACCGGGAGGAACCCACCCCTGTTCCACAGACTGTTTCTATCAGAAGCACAGAATCAAAAGTCTAGATAAATAATAAATAATAATCCTATAATATGATTGCCATAAGAAACAGATAGGCAGCCACTTGGTGGTGCAGCACACTTCTTGCTATTTATTTACATAAGATAGTTGTGTAAAATAGTTGTCTTCTACACACAGGGTGTGCTGGTGATTCTCCTTTTTATGGAACTTACACAGCTTGAGGACACCAAAACTGTGACTCATAGGAGAAAAAAAAAGTCTATATGGTAATTGTGCCAGAGTTACTAGTTTGAAGGGGGAGGGTTTGGCAGACAGATTAAGACTTCAAAGTATTTCAGATTACCAGTAGTAACATGTTGATTAAGACTGCACTGAATCTTAGAAAAGGCACTATGTTTATTTGTTAAAGATGCTTCAATAAGAAATAAAGGACAGAGGCATTTCCATGAAACTCTACTGCAATTTCACAGAAAGGATCAGAGTATGTAGCAGGGGTGAAATTCAGCAGGTTCTGACAGGTTCTGGAGAACCGGTAGTGGAAATTTTGAGTAGTTCAGAGAACCGGCAAATACCACCTCTGGCTGGCCCCAGAGAGGGGTGGGAATGGAGATTTTGCAATATCCTTCCCCTAGGAGTGGGGAGGAAATGGGGATTTTGCAGAAACCTTCCCCTGGAGTGAGGAGGGAATGGGCATTTTGCAGTATCCTTTCCCTGGAGTGGGGTGGGAATGGAGATTTTGCAGTATCCTTCCCCTGCCACGCCCACCAAGCCATGCCCACAGAACCGGTAGGGAAAAATTTTGAATTTTACCCCTGGTCTGTAGTCTTCCATTTCAGAACAAATTTTGTAACCTCCACTATTGTGTGTATTAACCAACTTCTGCAGTGTATAGTTCTGCTTCACTCAATTTCTTTGCTTCATGACTGCCAATCTGTCAATGCTGCTATCAATTTGCAATTGCTATTAGGTTTCCTGGCTGTGGGAGTCTGCCAAATTGGGATTACAAGGCATTTTGAGTCTCTAATCTATTTCTGCTCTAAATATTAATTTCCCACACTGATTAGCAATCTTAATGCATATTATTATTTATTTGAATAATCTGTTTTGTATGTATAGCAGCAACTGAAGCATACCAGTCACTGGCATAGGTTGGGCATCTTAATACATATCTGTAGGAAATTCAAATTAATATTCGCTCTGAGGTCACCCCCCACGGATTACCAGTAATGGTAGATTAGTTAACATTAATTGTTCATAAGTCATTCAGTAGTTTGTAAAAAATTCAATATATAAAGCATAATTTGTGCTGCCTTCTCTTAATAAATAGATTCTAAAATTTGTTTTGTGTGCTGAAATATTGCAAAGATAAGGCTCTCTTCTTCAGTGCACCTGAAGAACATTTAACCTAGCCTTCTGTTTTACACTTTAACCCAGATCTATCTCAGATAGCCCTCCAGTATCAATAGTTTAGAACAGGGCTGTCAAACTCGCGGACCGCAAGCCGGATGCATCACACACTGGCCATGCCCATGCCTGGTTTAGCAAAGGGGAAAAAAAGTTGTGATACATCACGTGAAGACACTGTGACAATGCAAGTTTGTCACCCCTGGTTTAGAAGAAAGTCAGTAAAAGTGGCCTGCCAGTAGTCATTTGAAGATAAGAAGCAATGATTGCATTCCAAATGAAAAAGACAGAACCACCTAGTATTTGCATATTCATTTCTAAAGCCATAGTCACACCACACACTAAGCAAAAACCTGGTTTATAAAATCACAGTGTGTAGGTTTGCACAACAGTCAGGGATAAGCAACATTTTGGTAACCGAGGCTTACTAGTTTTCTTGGGTTGAAGGCTGAAAAACTGGATGGGAACACATTATACATGTATGTCAGCGGAGGGTTCCGGTTATTTTTGTTACCGGTGCACATTGCGAGCATGCGCAGAAGTGAACTTGCGTTCCATCGGGCGATTTCACTTCCGCGCATGCTTAGGACGACATTACAAGCCGAAACACAGCTGAGGAGCTTCTCAGCTGTGCTTTTGGAGGAAGAATAAAGGTCGGTATTGGAACAAGGGTGGGTGGGTGGGCTTTTTTCCGACAGCTCAGGATGCGGAGAAGCCGGAAAAAAGCACCTAAAAATGACCTCATCACCGGGCTCCTACCGGTGCGGCATCCCGCACAGCACCAGTAGGAACCCACCACTGATGTATGTGAAGCATAATGGGGAAGGCAATTGTTTGCTTTTCTAAAACTTTGTTTATTTTAGGCCTTATATTACAGTTTTCATGTTTTTCAACTCCAGATGTCAGGAGATTATCTCTTAGCAGTCATGATTAGAGGGGGCTCAAAGGATTGCAAAAAGTTTTGGGGCCTTATGCAGTTGTGGGTCGCTCACCCTGATAATAAACCAAAATGAAACTATGCTTTGGCTTAGCATAATGGGTGAACTCTACTTATCACAGTTTCTTACTTCGTTTACAATTGTTTGTTAGTTTTAAATGAGTAGGCTACAAAAACAAGACAGGATACCAGGTGAACTTTTCTTATCTCTTTGCTGCCATCTAATAGTTATTTAGATTAACAGGTCACTAATTCTGCAGACCTAATATATACAGAAAGGCAACTTGTACTTGTTTCATGATAAGAGTCAATCTAGTACCTTGAAAACTGTTGGAAATGCTTAAAAATTCCTTCCAGCTTCTGATATGGCAGTCAGTTTTTGTCAGTTCAAATGCCACAGCTTTGATTTGGTGGACAGAAAAGTTAACTGTTTAAATGGATTCTGTTATGTCCTGTGAATGGGCTAGCTTAAGATAAATTATTTTTAGATAAATTTTTAGAATTCTAGGCTGTATTGTACAAATATATTGATACACACAAAAAATCTCGATTATAGAGATAATTTATGTGATTTTTAATATACATGACTTGTTTTTGTTGGTTTTTCATCTCATTTAAACATGCATAGAACTTAGCTAAAAGAGTTAATTCATCTATACTAGTCAAATGGAGGCATCAATACCTACCCTTATTTAATTATGTATCTGTAGCTGAATTATTATTTATCCAAAAACATCTAAAAACATGAATATAGAGCTCCTCTATAAAAGGTCTGAATGACACTTCATATGCCATTCTAGGTTTCACTGCTGTAATAATCACATGGAAATGCTATAAACTGAATGTTGTTTTCTTAAATGACTATTTAGAATGAATTGGACCTTGCCAGAAAGAACGTAAAGATTCTAAAGGATTTCAGCAAAATTACAGTTGCAATTATTATTATTTTTTGAAAAAGTTTTATGCGTACAAAGTACAAACATTTTTAAATATTTTCTCCCCCCTCCCCCCATCCCTCCCCCCAACTCCCCCTCCCCCCTCCCTAGACTTCCCAGAACATACACAGGGTATAATATAGTTTACACAAATATGAAACTAATATATACTAACAAATTATTAACTTCCAAATATCATAAAATCTTAACTCCTTATACTGTAAATTAAACAAAAAATTGAATTGAAATATATCCTTCACAGTCTATTTTGATCTCCTTAATCTAATACTTAATTCAAATATGATCTGTCCATCTTCTCCATTATCAAATATATCATTTAAATAGCCTTTAAAATGTTCTAAAATTTCCACTTCCAATTTTGTACCACCAACAACCTAGCCACAATTGTTAAATTCAAAAACAGGTTAAACCATATCTAAAAAGTACTTAGCAACTTCACATTCATTTAGTTACATTAGATTGCATTCTATACTTATTCCCACTTTATAATATAATTTAATCTTATTCTCTACCAATTTAGTCTCTGTTACGTTACATTACCTTCAATACTTATTCCCTAAACTATATTATTAATTTAATCTTATTATTTAAAACCAATTTAATCTCTATACATCACTTTGCCTTCTATAGTTAAACCTCTAATCTTATACATCCTCATATATACATTTAAACTTTATTCTTATTTATTTTACTTTATCCTACTATCACTAAAACATCAATTTTTAATTGCTCTCACTTTCAAATCTGCGAGAGGAATTAAATATTTCTTTAAGTTGACATCTAAAAATATGTTGATTTAATCTTGCTACAGGTGCAATTATTATTGTTCATTCCTTAGACTCTGAGGGAATTGGCTACTGACCTCAGACCAGTGGAGGGTTCTCAAAATTTTTACTACCACTCTGTGGGCGTGGCTTATTTTGTGGGTGTGGCTTGATGGTCATGTGACCGGGTGGGAGTGGCTTGCCAGCCATGTGACCGGGTGGGAGTGGCTTTGCAGTCATGTGACTGGGTGGGGGTTGCTTGGTGATCATGTGACTGGGGGGTCATGTGACTGGGTGGGCATGGCCAACTTGACGTCACTCACGTCAAGGGTTAGGGTTAGGGTGCCTGGCCTCTCCTCGCCTCAAAGGCCTCAATGAGATACAATTTCCCTATCTATTTACTACTACTGAACATCCAAAATATACTATTTAATCCTATGTAATGTGTACATACATATTACACACAGGCACACAAAAATATACATTATATACTATATATACTGTATGTGTATGTACACACACACACACACACACACCTCTCTCTTCTAAAACTATACACATTCAACCTTACCTACTGCATTTGGAAAAATGCACCCAGAGTCCACTTTAACTTTTTAAAAATCAAGGAAATTTCTTTCAAAGTTTAGCTACACTTCGATTTATGAAGGATCTGGATATTTTTGTTGCATTTTCTGTACCATTTCCTGGAATTCTTTTATTTAAAAATCCAGATTTTCATCAAATGTTTATCTCTGTGGAAAACTGTAACTTATGCTACACAATGTTGATAGATTCTTGGAGAGGAGGTATCACCCTCCCATTCTCTACGGATGGTATGGATATGACAGGATTTTAGAGAACCTTCCTGCTAGCAAATGTGCTGCTTTTTGCAGTGAGAGCAGAGATCATAATGAAGTATCAGAAAACAAATTAGTATTTCTCTGCCCTGCAGATCTCTTGTTCCGATGTCCAGGAAGTATTGTTTCACTTGTATGTTGGATGGGGATCTTTGAAACCAAAGATATAGGAATAGGAATTATATGCTTCTTTTTGCAAGATGCATTATTTACAACAAAATAAAGCTATAACAATAACAAGTATGCCTTTAGAGTATTGGTTTAACAGACCCTTAGTTTAGTGACTTCAGATGCAGCAGACAAAATCTGCCTATGGAATTTATACTTCTGCATAAAAATCCCTTATACCATTGGCTAAAAATGAAAAATTAACTTAAGAAAAATCCCACTTACCATTTGAATTTAACAGACATTTTGTTTTAACAGACACGTCTTCTCCCCATTAGTCCATTAAACTGATATCTTACTACAACTTCCAGCCAGTTGTGCTCCCTAAAAGAAACAATTGCACCCCCATTGCCAGCCTTCCTTCCTTCCTTCCTTCCTTCCTTCCTTCCTTCCTTCCTTCCTTCCTTCCTTCCTTCCTTCCTTCCTTCCTTTTTCCTTCTTTTCCTTTCTCCCACCTTCCTTTTCTTTTCATCTCCTTCCTTCCTTCCTTCCTTCCTTCCTTCCTTCCTTCCTTCCTTCCTTTTCACACTTTATTGCATACTTTCCTACAAGTAAGACTCCATCTGATGCCTTTGCTATGCATTTTTTGACAAAGAACCAATAACAGGAACCCTTTTCTTCTACCTTGGATTTTTTAATTTCTTCACAATTGCAAGCTTTGTGATAGACAATTAGGCAACATATGCCTGTACTGTGAAAACTACTTTGCTTCCTTGCTCCACAGTGATATTTGTCTTTGAGTTGGTGGTTTCCATCATAGCATTGGTAATTATTTTTTCTTTCTTTCTTTCTTTCTTTCTTTTTTTCTTTCTGTCTGTCTGTCTTCCTTCCTACCATCTTTCTTTCTTTCTTTGTCTTTCTTTTTTTCTTTCTGTCTGTCTATCTGTCTTCCATCTTTCTTTCTTCCTTCTCCCTTCCTTCCATCTTTCTTTTTCTTCCTTCCTTCCTTCCATCTTCCTTCCTTCCATCTTCCTTCCTTCCTTCCTTCCATCTTCCTTCCTTCCATCTTCCTTCCATCTTCCTTCCTTCCTTTCATCTTCCTTCCTTCCTTCCTTCCATCTTCCTTCCTTCCTTCCATCTTCCTTCCTTCCTTCCTTCCTTCCTTCCTTCCTTCCTTCCTTCCTTCCTTCCTTCCTTCCTTCTATCTTCCTTCCTTCCTTCCATCTTCCTTCCTTCCTTCCTTCCTTCCTTCCTTCCTTCCTTCCTTCCTTCCTTCCTTCCTTCCTTCCTCCCTTCCATCTTCCTTCCTTCCTTCCTTCCTTTTCTCCCTGCAGTGCAAACCAATCTCTTTCTCCCTTGCCCAGCCCTCTTCCAAGACGCCAAGTGCGGGGAACCGCACCAAGCGAGGTAGGTGGGTGTGTTGCTCCCCTCCCCTCGAAGGAAGAAGGGGCCTCTGCCGCTGTCTCTCGTGGGGCTGCAGCCACCTGACTGAGTTTTTGACCGCAGCCGGCAGGGAAGGAGAGCGCGTGCTACCGCTGCTGCTTTCGCCGCTGCGATATTTCTTCGGTGTTTGCGCGCGGGAGGGCCTGCTGAGCAGAGGCACCCGGCGAGCAGGGTGAGAGGCGCGGGGATACCAGAAGTGGCGGCATCAGCGGAAGCTCCTGCCCGCCTCTTGCCTTAAGCCGCCTCTGCTCCGCGGTCCCTCCAGCGCGCAAACACCGAAGAAATATCGCAGCGGCGAAAGCAGCAGCAACAGCGGTAGCACGCGCTCTCCTTCCCTGCCGGCGCTGCCCCGACCAAAGGAAGGAGACTCTTGCGCTGTCTCTCGCAGGGCTGCAGGCCTGCAGCCACCGTCCTGACTGAGTTTCCGACCGCGGCGCCGGCAGGGAAGGAGAGCGCGTGCTACCGCTGTTGCTGCTGCTTTCGCCGCTGCGATATTTCTTTGGTGTTTGCGCACGGGAGGGACCGCGGAGCAGAGGCGGCTTAAGGCAAGAGGCGGGCAGGAGCTGCCGCTGACGCCGCCACTTCTGGTATCCCCGCACCTCTTATCCCGCTCGCCGGGTGCCTCTGCTCAGCAGGCCCTCCCGCGCGCAAACACCGAAGAAATATCGCAGCGGCGAAAGCAGCAGCGGTAGCACGCGCTCTCCTTCCCTGCCGGCCGCGGTCAGAAACTCAGTCAGGTGGCTGCAGCCCCGCGAGAGACAGCGACAGAGGCTCCTTCTTCCTTCGAGGGGAGGTGCCGTTTTTGAGCTCCCCCGGCTCGGAATTTTCAGTACCCAGAACACCAGAACTTACCAGGTGAGGCCGGGAACTGGGGGGTGGGGTCACTGGGGTGGGAGGGGCGGGCGGCAAGAAAAGCCTCCCAAGAGCAGCGGGGTACTTTGCAAGTTGCAACTTGTAAATAACATAGCCCCGGTCTCCTGGAGCCCTGGAAATGCAACAGAATGCATTCCCAGGGCTCCAGGAGGGGGCTGCCGCCGCCATCCTTGTGTCGCGGGGGGGGAGCAATGGTTTGCTCCTGGCTGGTCCGTTCCCCAGCCTCAAGCCCAGCACAAAGTGGCATTTCTCAGCCCTCAGACCTCCATGCCTACCGGGAGGGGGCCGCCATTCTTGCGCCGCGCAGGGGGAGGGAGGAGGAGGAGGACGCTATCCCCAGGGCTCAAGCAAGCCCAGCACAAAGCGGCATTTCTCAGCCGTCAGCCCTCCATGCTTACTGGGAGGGGGCCGCCATTCTTGCGCCGCGCAGGGGGAGGGAGGAGGAGGAGGACGCTATCCCCAGGGCTCAAGCAAGCCCAGCACAAAGTGGCATTTCTCAGCCCTCAGCCCTCCATGCTTACTGGGAGGGGGCCGCCATTCTTGCGCCGCACAGGGGGAGGGAGGAGGAGGAGGAGGCTATCCCCAGGGCTCAAGCAAGCCCAGCACAAAGCGGCATTTCTCAGCCCTCAGACCTCCATGCTTACCGGGAGGGGGCCGCCATTCTTGCGCCGCACAGGGGGAGGGAGGGGGAGGAGGACGCTATCCCCAGGGCTCAAGCAAGCCCAGCACAAAGCGGCATTTCTCAGCCCTCAGACCTCCATGCTTACCGGGAGGGGGCCGCCATTCTTGCGCCGCGCAGGGGGAGGGAGGGGGAGGAGGACGCTATCCCCAGGGCTCAAGCAAGCCCAGCACAAAGCGGCATTTCTCAGCCCTCAGACCTCCATGCTTACCGGGAGGGGGCCGCCATTCTTGCGCCGCGCAGGGAGAGGGAGGAGGAGGAGGAGGCTATCCCCAGGGCTCAAGCAAGCCCAGCACAAAGCGGCATTTCTCAGCCCTCAGACCTCCATGCTTACCGGGAGGGGGCCGCCATTCTTGCGCCGCGCAGGGGGAGGGAGAGGGAGGAGGACGCTATCCCCAGGGCTCAAGCAAGCCCAGCACAAAGCGGCATTTCTCAGCCCTCAGACCTCCATGCTTACCGGGAGGGGGCCGCCATTCTTGCGCCGCGCAGGGGGAGGGAGGGGGAGGAGGACGCTATCCCCAGGGCTCAAGCAAGCCCAGCACAAAGCGGCATTTCTCAGCCCTCAGACCTCCATGCTTACTGGGAGGGGGCCGCCATTCTTGCGCCGCGCAGGGGGAGGGAGGGGGAGGAGGACGCTATCCCCAGGGCTCAAGCAAGCCCAGCACAAAGCGGCATTTCTCAGCTCTCAGCCCTCCATGCTTACTGGGAGGGGGCTGCCATTCTTGCGCCGTGCAGGGGGAGGGAGGGGGAGGAGGACGCTATCCCCAGGGCTCAAGCAAGCCCAGCACAAAGCGGCATTTCTCAGCCCTCAGACCTCCATGCTTACTGGGAGGGGGCCGCCATTCTTGCGCCGCGCAGGGGGAGGGAGGGGGAGGAGGACGCTATCCCCAGGGCTCAAGCAAGCCCAGCACAAAGCGGCATTTCTCAGCTCTCAGCCCTCCATGCTTACTGGGAGGGGGCTGCCATTCTTGCGCCGTGCAGGGGGAGGGAGGGGGAGGAGGACGCTATCCCCAGGGCTCAAGCAAGCCCAGCACACAGCGGCACTTTACTTACATTAAAGAGCCGCAGCAGGACAGGAAGAGTAAATAAAGTAGCAGAATGCAGACACTGTAGCCAGTATCAGCAAACGGAGCCCCGGGAAGTCAAGTAACAACAAGACTCGAGGAACAGACTGCGTGGTGAGCGCGCGGTTTATATTTGGCGCTGAGAGAGAGGCGGGGCAATTATGGCCAGCAAATCAGCAATGTGCAAACAGTAAGGCCGCGCATGCGCAGAAGAATTTTTTTTTTAAAAAATGATTTTTTTTCAAAAAAAAGATGATGGCCACCTGGGACCTGTAACTGACGGTGACGCCATGACAGTGATGTCACCAGCCAGCTGCTACCGGTGCGATAGAGTGGACCGCACCGGTAGCAACCCACTACTGCCTCAGACCCAATTTCTATGTCCTAGCATGGGCTACATTTTGGTGTGGTTTGCTTATGCAATGGCTGTGCAACCTGTTGTATCTCAGCTAACAATTGAAAGAATGCCGCTATTGTTTCCTTACAAATGGAAGCATAATAAGAGTGAATGCAAAAAAACGACAGAGAGGTCAATTCTTTAACTATGCCTGGAAATGTAACTTTAAGAATTCTGATTGAAAAGAAATGACAATGAACAAAGTTTGGGAAGTGGAGTGCAGCTTTATACTGAAGAAAAGTCACAAATTGCACTTATGTGATGGCTGGATACTGTGACAGAAATCTGGGCTGGTAGCCAAGCCCCTGGATTGTGATCCCTTGACCATTGAGATGCTGTGAGGGCTGGTTGTACGTATCACTTGTTCGGTTCGGTCATAAGTTTGAGCTATCACTGAATGAGTGGTCATTAACTGAGGATCAGTTGTAAAGCCTGCGTGAGACTAAACAGAATGCTTAGCTAATGGTTCAACCCTGGGCAGAAACTTCAGACAAGGGTGTGTGAATTTTCTTTGGTTGTTTAATGCATTGATGGATAAATGTAGTGGTTCATTGATGGAATATTTGTAGTGACATTAAAGATTATGGGCCTGTTATGTGATGGGCCTGCTTGCTTAGACAGACTCTGAACTGAAGCAGGGGTTGACAGGTTTTATCCTTACAACTCAAGAGTTAACAGCGGTTGAGGCTCAGAAAGAACAGGACCAGCTGAATGATAAACCTGTAAGTCTGGAATGGTCAGGCAATCAGCTCTCCCCTCTTGCAAATTCACAACCACAGACTAAGACAGCTGAAGTAGAAGCCTGTACAGAAAAAGACTGTTCTGCCCCAGCTAAGAAGGTAGCACAACACACAGTTTGTATGAACTTATTTAATCAAATAACCACTACTAATAACTGTCTTAGCAGTAGATATGCACACACCAATCTAAAAGCAGTCATTTCTTGCAAACAACCAGCTGCTAATTAGTCGTCATTAACAGCTGGTATCAGTTCAAAAAGTCTTAAAGTAAAGAAGAGCAATTAGGTCTTGATATCTTATGAAGCTTCAGAGAGTTGGCAAAATGCCTAGAAGTAGTCCTTGATAACCAAACCGAAGCAGAGAAACAAAGCAGAGGTTTTTTCAGACACGGAGCACACTATGATCAGATGGATTTCCAAATGTTGTTTCCTGCAGAGGATTCAGCTGCCTCTGCTTTCCTTAAGTAGACTAGGGAAGTGGCCAGTTAGCCCCAAGTCTTACTCCCGAGGAGACCTCCTTCGGAGTAACCATTCCTGCCTTTTGGCAGCTCTGCGTGCCCTTGCATTCAGAAGAGGAGAAACCTATTCTCCCTCATCACTGCTATGAGGTGCTAGAGGTTCCGAAGGCCCTGGATGAACCTCTGCCTCTGGCACTGAGTCCTCGCCAGCCTCCTCACTGTCTGACTCAGGTGCCAGCTGCACAGGCCGCTGGCGCAACACCAAGTCAGTCTCCTCTCAAACGGGATCCGCTATCAGCTGCACGGGCTGCTGGCGGGCCACAACAACGACTCTCCACAGCGACTCTCCACAGACAGAAAGCTCAAGTGAGTAGATGTTCAATGAGAGGCTGTTTGAAAGGCAGAGGCATGACTCAGCAAAAAAAGGCATGTCTGAATCAGTGGTATAAAAAATGGCTTAGGAATCAGTTGTGGCAAACTGTATTCCAGCCTGGGTCTAACTTTTGCTCTGATTCCAGGACTAACCTGCACAAATCGATCCTCAGCTCTGGCTCCTCATCTTGGATTCATCTGCACGATACCTCAGCCTCTGAAATAAGCTTGTTTATATTTTCTAAGCCTTATAGCTATAGATTTAAAGCTGCCACAAAGAGCCAGGGTCTAAGTCTCACCTCCTGAAGTTGAAATTGCTGGCAAAGGAGTGTTGATTGAGGACATGAGTGTACATGTGCTTTTGAGTGCAGATAATGAGTGCATTGTTGGTTGAGGCACCAGATTTAGATTGTCCACTTCGTTATATGTAACTAAGAAATGGATAAGTTGGGAGAAAAATAAAAATAAATTGAATGCATTGGAAATGGAATACATAACAAATGTCTATGCAAAATGAAGAATGATGGGAAAGGGTTTCCTTGTCAAGAATTAATGGGTGCATGGCAGCAATGGGTTTCACTTACCTTTGCTACGGGTTCGGAGATGTGCGCGTGTGTGTGCTTATTTCACACACATGCACTTCTGCACATGCACAGATCGTCTGCGATGACATCCGGGCGGGTTGACGGAACCTCCCGCCACTGTTGCTACTAGTTCGCACGAACCGGGGCAAACTGGTAGCAACCCACCACTGGTGCACGGGTCAAGAGGAAGAACTTTCAGAAAGAGGTGAGAATTTTAAAGAATAAAATTCAGTGTATGAATTGGGGTGAATGGAAATGAAACCAAGGTCCAAGCATAGAAGGCCAGATAGAAGTAGCTTCTTCTCTGGCAATATTACACTGCTAACCAGAGCATACAAAACATTTGCCAGACCAATCCTCGAATACAGCTCACCTGTCTGCATATCGGACATTAATACAATTGAGAGAGTCCAGAAATATTTCACAAGAAGAGTCCTCCTCTCCTCTGCTCACAACAGAATTCCTTAATCCACCAGACTTGAAATTTTGGGCTTAGACAACTTAGAACTTCGCTGCCTTCGATCTGATCTAAATGTAGTTCATAAAATCATCTGCCACAATGTCCTACCTGTCAATGAATACTTCTGCTTCAACTGCAACAACACACGCGCACACAATAGATTCAAACTCAATGTAAACCACTCGAAACTGGACTGCAGAAAATACAACTTCAGCAACAGAGTGATCAATGCTTGGAATGCACTACCTGACTCTGTGGTTTCTTCCCCAAACCCCAAAAACTTTAACCTTAAACTGTCTACAGTCGACCTCACCCCATTCCTAAGAGAACTGTAAGGGGCGTGCATAAGCGCATCATCGTGCCTACCGTCCCTGTCCTACTGTCCTATTGTCCAAATTTACCTATACCTACTTTGCTTTTGTTTATGTTTATATCATACCTGTTATCTTGTACATGTTTTGACAAATAAATAAATAAAATAAATTATGTTGATATAATTTAGATCTAGGTATATTTCCCCCTCTCTTGTTCTATCTTACTTCTATCTGCCCTTTTATGCTTCGACCTTGGTTTCATTTCCATTCACCCCAATTCATACACTGAATTTTATTCTTTAAAGTTCTTACTATTTTTCTGTATTATGCATAATGTTGCTTACTTTCAAAGGGAATAGTTTGATGGTATGTGTGTGTGTGTGTGTGTGTGTGTGTGTGTGTGTGTACATACAATGAATGCATCTTTTATTTTAAGCCCACTGAAATTATTTTGCTTCTTGTATTTGCTAAGGATATAATGTAACCATGACAGTGGTATATTTTGTTTAATAAATTCTTACAACTTTGTAAGCAGGAAAATGAAATACTGGCATTCTTGCTATACACATAGTACTTTTTCCCCCTCTCTGAAGCAGTAAATGATCTTCGAAAAAAGATGATTTATCAAGAAAACTGTACTTACATTACAATCCCCTCATAATTTTTTTCAGGAAATGTTATTTCCTGATAAAGACTGAATCCTCCCATTTTTCCAGGATAATGTTTATAGGTAAAAAGAAGTGACAGTTTGAAATGAAGATAAAATAGATAATAGTTCACCAAAATACATCATTGCAGGTGAAGAAAAAGGTTTAGACTATTTACAAACACATGTTTAGCTGGAAATACAATTAACTGAATAAAATAGAAAGGGGATATGACTCAGTATGGGCATTTCTATTATAATATAAAAATAGCAATATTAGTCTAAGCATTGTTGAGCCTTTTGTTATGTGTGATTTGCTTAATTCTATCCCTTTTTATTATTTCTTTCATCAGTCATTGTTTTACGTCAAGAGTGAACAGTTCATTCAAGTGAAGAAGGCCATAGCTAATATTGAAATGGTGAAATCTGCATCTTATTTGCATATTATGGGAGAAGCCATTCCACTACATCAGTGTTTTCCAACCTTGACCACTTGAAGATATCTGGACTTCAATTCCCAGAATTCCCCAGCCAGCGAATGCTGGCTGGAGAATTCTGGGAGTTGAAGTCCAGACATCTTCAAGTGGCCAAGGTTGGGAAATATGGTGACTCCCACAATCCAATTTGCCTTTCTATTCTTACAGTGACAAATATTAGGGCCAATTCTTGATCTTCAGTTAAAAGTTTATAATAAATAAATGTTTTGCTGAAGAACTTAAAAATACAGATAAAGAGGGATTTAGAAAAAAAAATACAAACTTACAGAATTTGTATTTTATGTTTAATACCTATAGTTGCATACATATGTACACATAAATAAACAAAACAAAAGATTTTAACCCTGAAAACAAACACAGAATCTAAATTGTATTGTTATATTCTGTCCATAATTTCTGCAATCGTATGCATCTATAAAGTATAAAAAATGTCCATTCAGAAGAAATCTAAATAAACCTCTAATCTGATAAAGTTCATTTCTTTTCCTTGTGTCTTACATCCTGAAATGAAATATAATATAAATTCTCTTTGACGCAGCCCTTTTTCATTTTTTCAGTTGAGAATGTACTGTACATCAGATTACTGGGTATCAGAAATTGATGGGGGGGAAATTGGTAATGCATCACTCCAGTCTATGACTGAGCACAGAAAAAAGACATTTTAATTAAGCAACTTATGAGTAGAAAACCAAGTAAAAGAAAAATAAAACTTGATATTATTTATTCTTTTCATGTTAATGTACATGCAGTATCCATGACATTAATATATGCTATTTTGCACTGAACCTTCTCTGTATATGTTTAATAGGCTGGAAAATTCTGTAGCTGTGTTGGTCTGCAACTGGTTGAAAAACTGCACCCAAATGTCAGCAATGGTTCTGTACTACCCTGGAAGCAAAAAAGGGACTAGTCTGCACAAGACCAAGACTGCACAAGACCAAGAACAAATGCATAGAAAGCCAGAATTGAGAAGTTAGCAACAAATGCCAGCTCCGTAAAGAAGCTGAAGAAACAGTGAACCACCTACCGTATTTTTCAGAGGATAAGATGCACAGGAGTATAAGACGCACCTAGATTTTAGAGGAGGAAAACAAGGAAAAAAGTATTCTGAACCAAATGGTGTAGTAATATATTATTTAATAAAATACCAATGTAGCAGAATACTTTTTTACAACCATGTACACTTTTTACAACCATGTATACTTTTTACAAACTTCAAACTTGACAGCTTTAAGACGAGTGGATTTCAACTCCCAGAATTCCTCCTCCAGTCATGCTAGCTCAGGAATGGGAGTTGAAGTCCACAAGTCTTAAACTTGCCAAGTTTGAAGACCCTTGCACCCCTAACCGCTAACCCAGGGGTCTTCTAACTTGACATTTTTAAGACTAGTGGACGTCAACTCCCAGAATTCCTCCTCCAGTCATGCTAGATGGGGTAATTAGAAGGCAAAAACACTCCAGTTTTGCAAAAAACGGCCTGGTTTTCGCTCATTTTTTTGCAAAAACAGGGCATGCAGAGGGTTTGGGAAGCCTGCAGAGCACTCCTAGGGGGTGGGGGAAGGCAAAAATGCCCCCATTTTTGCAAAAAAAGGCCCATTTTTCACAAAAATTGGATGTTGGGGCGGGGCTTCATGAGGCTAAAAAATGGCTGTATTCGGTGTATAAGACACACCAACATTTCCACCCTATTTTGGGGGGCAAAAAGGTGTGTCTTATACTCTGAAAAATACGGTAGTTAGCTGCTGCAAGAAGATCGCACAGACTGATTACAGACAATATAATGACAAGTGGATGGTGGAAACATCATTTCTCACCAAGCAAGAACTGATGGGATCACAAAGTAGACAAAGTAACTGAGAATGAAAAAGCTAAAGTGCTCTGGGACATTAGAATTCAAACAGACAAGCATCTGCCACACAATATCCCAGACTTCTAGAAAGTGGATGTTGCAGTACTTGGAGACAGCAGAAGAGAAGAGAAAAAACTGGAGAAAATAACAAAATACAAAGACCTGCAAATATAAAAACTGTGGCCAAAAAAAGGTAAATATAGTACCAATAGTAATAGGTGCCTTGGGTGCAGTTCCTAAACTTCTGGAACACCACTTGAACACCAATCTCCTTGTCCTTTGCATTATTCCCATCACATCTCAAGGTCTGCAGCTTTGCATTTCACCCACCACTTCATCTGGTCTGCAGCATCAGCAGGGCATATGTCTACAGCTCACATGTGTTCATGCAGGCAGTCCATTCATTGCTTTTTCAGTCATCCTTCAAGCCACCAGCCATCTGGGCTGAAAGCAAGTGCCCACTTCACAATGGATTCCACATCAGCTCTGACCACATGTCTGTACCACTGGAGCCTCACTGCTCTCATTTTGTCTGGAGTTGGGCTGACTTTGAAGACCTTCTGGATATCTTTGTTCAAAATATGATCCAGCTGCGTGATTCATCAAGGACCATCTGATCATTCACATTTCCACTCTGTGCAGTACCTGTTCGTGTCTCTTTGTCTTTGACCAGCATTTCACCCCACTGAGTGCCACTGGGTGGACAACCATGTGATAGATCTTTGATTTAAGGTCCAGCAGGATCTTCCTATCACAGAGGATGCCAGTGACCTGGCACCACTTCAACCAGACAGAATTGACTCATGCCTGGGCATCCAGAAGCATGTCACCATCAGTTGTTATGCAGGATCTGACGAAAATCAGAGTCCTTTACAAGCAGGATGCCATCAACTATGATCGTGCTATCTGTCTGGCCGCCACATTCCAGGAATTCGGGTTTTTCCAAATTAAGTTGCAGTCCAAATTTATCGAGCCATGTCTTCCATTGTTGACCAGTCAGTTGATTCCATCTCAGTCGATCCCGGGTCTGAACAACATTGGCATTGACAAAATCATCATCAGTCACCATCAGTCAATTGCAAAAGGCAGTTTTACTTGGAGCAGCTTACATTCTGCAATGATACCTTTAACACCATCAAACAACACCATCCGCCTATCCTAGGTACTTGAGAATAGACCAAAAAGGCCAAAATCCAATCTAAACATCTGTCTGACTATGTGACCAATCCTAATAAGTAAACTTGAATGCTGCCTGATTGCACAGCTCATAACAATCCAACAAAGGAATTACAATTAAATCAATAAAACATAAAAGATAAAAATTAACCTCAACATTCATTGCGGATAAACAGGTGGCAAACATTTGTTGCCCTGTAAGTATATGAGTGTTTACCTCTGGAATAAACATATACCTGTAGATATGACTATATTCCTAGAATCTGCAATGTTTGAACTTCATAATTATAAGAACTTCTTTCATATCTCCAGTAAATGCAATTTATACAGTATATCTATGTCTTTTCCTTAAATATTCTGTTGCTAAGCTCATTAGCAACAATCCTGGAGAGAGATTTATTTCCATGCCCAAGGTGAGGCTCTGACAGCAGATACCCGGTTAGAAATACTGGAAAGTGGCCTTTACAAACTTCAACAATGAAGTTCAGATTCATCTGTGACAAGGAATAGATACATCTGAATAAAACATATGCATACAGAATTGGAAAAGCTCAGGATGGCAGCCATGCCACAGTACCATCAAACAATATTTCTTTTGTTTAAAAAAAAACCCTTTAAGGATGATAGCGGCTGACAATAAAGATATTCCATTAAAACTTGCCCTGGTGCATATTTTAAGTAAGTCATGTCAGGGGTATGATGTATTCCAAAGTATATCATATCCTACAGTTTATCCCCATAGTTTCCTATGTCCTAGTACAGAGGTCTTCAAACTTGGCAACTTTAAGACTGGCTGGAGAATTCTGGGAGTTGAAGTCCACAAGTCTTAAAGTTGCCAAGTTTGAAGACCCATGTCCTAGTATAACATTTGGAAATTACTGTAAATGGAACTAGGACGTGAAATGAGTCCAGCACATTGACTGAGGACCAGTTTCTGTACCTTCCACATAGGGCCAACTACAGATATGAAACACACACACACACACACACACACACACACACACACACACACACACACACACACACACACACACACACACACACACACACACACACACACACACACACACACACACACACACATACATATATATATATATATATATATATATATATATATATATATATATATATATATATATATATATATCACCTACTATATGTCAGCACTCTATTTTAGAAGCTCTTTGCACATCCACTGACATATCCACATGCTGCCTACAGCTCAGCTGCAGCTGTTGCTAGAGTGTGCTGGTCTTGATAGTTAACACAAGTATTTCTCAAGTGATTACTATCAGATTGTCTGACAGACTTAAATCAGTCCCCATTTACATGATCATTTCAGTATATGCATACTAAATGAAAAAGCAGTACACTTTTAAAAAAACACAGAAGTTAATTGTGCTAAATAACTGCACAGATTTCATTATTCTTGATGTATACAGTATGCTCTTTACCTGACTGCTTCTCTGATATAGAAGGATGAGAAAAATAATCTTAGTAAATTGCATCATTACTGCTTCTCTGTATATCCCATATATGCAGAAAAGCTCTTTAGGAAATTATTGTCCCCGGATGTCCAAACTTAATCTTGTAATATATCAATAGTAAGCCATTGACATGCTGTCATAAGTAACACAGCATTGGATGAGGTCCAGAAAGTCACTAGAAATGAAGCCCAACACAAAGGATTTTTATCTTTTCTATGTTGTAACTATTACTGGATAGTTATACATTAGACAGAGACTTGTGGGCAGCTTCATTAAGGGGAAACCACTATAAGCCGCTCGAAAAACACTAAAACTTGGGATGAGTCAGAGAATGAAAATGTTTTATAAATTTATACTATATTAATTATATTATCATACTGATATTTTATTGCAGTATGGTATGGTATGGTATGGTACGGTATGGTATGGTATTATAATTCCAGTCATTCTCCTGAATCTGTTCCAATAATTGGCATTGTGTTGGGAATATCTGCATAGCATCTGGGTCAGAACCTCCAAAGTCCAGATGGGAGTTTTCATAGACATTTGTGGAGAATAACAGAGCTAAGATCCTGTGGGACATCCAGAATCCAGACAGAGAGGCAGATCTACTACTCTTGTAGTAGACAAGAGCCAAGAGACTAGTGGTGGTGGTAGATGTAGTGGTATCAAGTGACACCACTACGTCAGAAAGAAGGAGTATGAGAAGCCGAAAAAGTACTACAGCCTGAAGGAGTAACTAGAGAGGTTGTGCAAAGTAAAGGCCAAAATGATCCTATTGGTGCTAGAAGCACTCGGGGCTGTGACTCTAAATTGAGAAAATGGCTCTAGTAGATCCCAAGGAACAACATCAAAGCTCTCTGCACAGATGAGTGCAGTGTTAGGAACAGCTAAGATATTGTGCCCCTGGTAGAGGACCCAAAATTAAGGAAGATATCCAAGCCTGATTTTGAATAAAGGAAAGTCAATTGTCATTAAGTATCAAACTCAAATATCTGTTACAGAAGGTTAAAGTACTATCACCTATGTCTAAGTTTGCACAAATAAGAAGATGGAGGAACCAATAACTTCTAATTCATTGCTAACTCTTAGAGCAAATGAGGACAAGCAATATAAATGGATTGCAGAGAATTTGTATTATTTGGGTAATTAAGCTAGCAGATGGTTAATGCAATTTATTATAACAGAATGTTAAATAATTGGTTTGGGAAAATGTACCAAATGGAACAATATATACTGCAATGAAAAGGTGACAGAGAGGGAGAGAGTTTTTATATTACTGACTAAGAAAATGAGAAACCATTCATAGATACACACAAAAACAGATTGTGATTTATTTTCAAAAGAACCGAATTTATAATGTGGGCATTGCAGCTGGATTACTGTTATTACTTTGTATACAATAAAGGTAAATTAAATTGAACCTCTAGAACAATACTGTTCAGATTAAATATCACAATGTATAAATGAAAAGATACCCCATCCAAGAAAGATTTAGAGTTTATTTTGACAAACAGTAGAATTTTATTAGTCAATTTTCTTACAGGGTTTGGATATATTTGGTAAACAGAATTCCTGATTGTGTTCGTACCTATGAAGACTCTCTGCAGTCTCATATCATTTTTCTGCCCCAGTGGATAACCACATAAAGGGCTTTCCATCAGCCCTTGAACTGGAAGAAAAGTATGCTGTCCCAACTACCATACTCTAATCTACCACAAAGATTGAGCTATCCTTATATCTTTAATCTGAGACAAATTAAAGGAAGTGGTTGCTGGATTCCTGATGCTTCATTTTTCCTGCCACCAAGTGTTGCCTGTTAGCAGGGAAACCACCAATCATTCTCTAACACAAGGTGGAGTGACGTGGAGAATGCTGGCAGATGTCTTAAATGGCTTGCTTAGTCAACTCTCAGACTGCTCTACTAACAGGTTGATAGAATAGAGCAGGGGTCCCCAAACTTGGCAACTTTAAGACTTGTGGACTTCAACTCCCAGAATTCTATAATTGAAACGATATACATATAATTCACTGATCAGATTTGAGACTAGGGCTATTTTAGGGTTTATTAAACATTTCATTCAGCATGTTTTTTTAGACCTCATTTGTATACAGTAGGCAACAAAATGGTAAACAAGGCATGGATTCAAAAAAGACTATGATGTAGTGCAGTGTTCTCTCCAAATACATTTAGCACATTGATCCAGACCGGGAAGGGAATAGAAATGGCAAAAGAGAGAGGGAAGGAATGTGGCATTATTTGGAAGAACAAAATACAAGCAGGGAGGAAAGGTTAGGTTATGGTTAGGTTTCCTAAGGTGAGCAGAAAGATCTATATGGCTCTACAACAATCCAGATTGAGATATCCGATTAGGGTGAGAGAGGTTTTACAATATTTCCTCTTTTTTAGGGCCTGGAGAGAAAGAATCTATCAGACTGGGGCACTTTTCATCAAGTGTTTGGAAGTGTCAGATCTCCTGTAACCTAGGTGTGGAAAGGAATGTGCAGAAAAGGAACATTGTCTTCTTTTCATCCATAACAGGCCTGAGGTTGCACTGCCTTCAACTGTGTTACTTGAAGGACAGCTTTCTTAGTAGAATGAGTGTAACTTGTACAACTTTTTAATCACGAATCCCAGTTCCCTAAAACACTCCCTGAGAACTTGAACATAATGGACATCAGGTAACTAGAGCAGTAGTGGATTTCACTTACCTTTGCTACCGGTTCGGGAATGGGAGCGCATGGGCATGCTGTGTGTGCGCGCAATGCTTCTGCGCATGCGCAACGCTTCTGCGCATGCTCAACGCTTATGTGCATGTGCAACACTTATACGCATGCGCAACACTTATGTGCATGTGCAGAGCATTTTTTGATGGCGTCCGGGTGGGTGGGTAGAGCCTTCCGCCGCTGCTGCTACCGGTTCGAACCGGTAGCAACCCACCACTGAACTAGAGGTACCAAAGCAATGTCATTCTAAATTCCAAATTCCTGTTTCAATAGAAGGTGTTTTCTTTTCTTATTAAACACCTTTCTCTGTCTGTGACAATGCAATGATACACTTGCTGAAATGCGTTCTGTTCATAGTTCTGTATATGTAGTCATCTGCCTGTTCCTTCAATGCATATTACCCATTCTACCAAAATTTCCAAACAACTTGTTTTCAGCTAAGTATATATTTGGAATGGGATTAAACAATTTATCCTAATAGTGTATTCATTTGGTTCCAGAATATAGAAGAGATGCTAACATTGGGGAGCAGGATTATAATATGGAGCCCATGCTATAGTAAAGAGACCACTCCAATATTTATTACGTGAATGATCCAGTCACTTCTTCAACTTCACTTGATGTTGTAATCAGCAGGTGTACATCCTAGTTCTGGAAGTATATCCCCACTTCTGCAAAACTGGAGTGAAAAAAGATTCTGAAGAGTGAAAACTCTTGGCACATTTGAATGATAGTTACTTGGCAAGTTCACGGGGACCTTACCGAAGTTCTTCCCATTTCAGTGTCCGCACCCCAGGCAAGGAAATCAATTAATTCTTTCTGTAGGAGAGTTTTTGTAATTGACTGTAGATAATCCTTTATTTTGAAAAACTATGCTTATAAGAAACCATTTTATGTTTGTTTGTTTGTTTGTTTGTTTGTTTGTTTGTTTGTTTAGTCGCTTTTATATGCCGCCCAACTCCCGTGGGACTCAGGGCGGTTTTAGTTGTGATGGATACAGAATTACGTTTTACATTGGATGCATTCATACAACACATTTACCCTGATTATCGACAACTGGAATATTAAACAATGATTACCTGTCCAAGGTTAAAACTAATCAAGCTTAAGATGTTATGCAAATGCCACCACTGTTGTCTTTGACAGACATGGATAACCATGTTTTGTGAACATACATAATAAAGGGAAAAACAAAAAACAAAAATCACAAGAGATTCAGATAGACTAATCAAAGTTAGTCTAGAGACTAATCTTGCCAATCAGGAAAATGAGAAGAAATCAGCACAGCCTGGGAAGGAAAAAACTCTGCGATATCCGGAGCAGAAATGTTTCATACAAGTCTTCCATTCTGCTCTCTTGTCTTCCATTCTGAGAGGAGAGAGAAGGAGATCTCTTTGGAGTCTACCTACCACCAGGCAAGAGAAAAACACCTTGTTCCAGAGCAGCATTGGAGAATTGGATGGAAATGGCCCCTTCTGTGCAACTTAGTTACAAATTGATCTAAGCAATTTCTTTGTACAGATAGTCCTCAACTTATGACCACAATTGAGCCCAAAATTTCTGTTGCTAAGTGAGACATTTGTTAAGTGAGTTTTGCCCCCATTTGACGAACTTCCTTGCCACAGTTGTTAAATGAATCACTGCAGTTGTTAACTTAGTAATACGTTGTTAAGTAAAGCTGGCTTCCCCATTGACTTTGCTTGTCAGAAGATCGTGAAAAGTGATCACATGACCCCGGGACACTGCAACTGTCATAAATAATCCAGAAACATGAATACACAAAGTATTCAGTTGCCAAGTATCTGAATTTTGATCACATGACCGTGGGCATGTTGTAATGATCGTAAGTGTGAAAAATGACCATAGGTCACTTTTTCAGGGCTGTTGTAACTTCGACTGGTCGCAAAATGGATTCTACCTGGTTTGTGAGAAGGTACAGTTGGGATAATGGAAAAAGGCTTAGGACCCTCCATAAGATAGTAGGGAGATCAACTACCATGTCTCTGTGTAGAGTCTATTGGAATTGGGACCTGCTATGTCACAAATTCAAATAAAGAATAGTCTGCATTACAACATGGTGTTATTCTTGTAGATTTAGCACATGATGGGTGAATCAGATGGCAAGTTGTTTGCAATTATTTTTTCAACTGCTGTAAGAAGTGAAATGAAATAAGGACTTGCTTATCTAATATCCTATTTCATTCTTTAAAAAGAGCTTTAATTGAAAACATATTGTCTCTTCATTTATATGCATTGTCATACTGTAATCCTGTGTAATCTCTCTTTCTTCATTTCCAGGAGTTCAATTATAGTAGCAGTAAACTAGAAGAAGTTTACTTCCTTGGATTTGTCTCATGAACTGATTACTGATATGCAAGAAATTGCTCTGGCTTGTTCACTTGTAATATTATTTCTGTGTAGCTACAACATATCTCTCATGATTTTACATGATCAAGGCACCAAGAACAGAGACAGAAAAATCAAGTTACTGCTTTTAAAATAATGCAACATTTGTGGTATATTGTCTTATATTTATTGGGTGATTTTGATGACTACATATGTGTTTTAAAACTGACTTTTAAATCATTTGTAAAATAAAATTGCTGGACATAGAGAAATGGGCAAAAAGTGTTTCAAATAAATAATTTCCTATTCTGTTTTTAGCTTACAAAATCAGATTCTTAACTTCTTTGTGCTGTGTTTATGAAACATTTTCCTTTTCTTTAATATATTCTTCTTTTAAAATTAAGATTATGCGACATGTGTTTTTGAAATATGGCTTCAAGCAAAATGAGAGTTATTTCTATCAGAACAATTATTCATAAACTCCTCTCTCTCTCTCTCTCTCTCTCTCTCTCTCTCTCTCTCTCTCTCTCTCTCTCTCTCTCTCTCTCTCCTGTCTGTCTGTCTGTCTGTCTGTCTGTCTGTCTGTCTGTCTATCTATCTATCTATCTATCTATCATCATCATCATATTTTCTTATTTATTTATCTGCTTTGCTCACAGCACTTGCAGCAATGAAATAGCAAATGTACATAAAAACAGAGTTAATATTGAAACAAAGGACAGGCCAATTTGCTGTCAGGAATAGTACAAAAACCAACCTGCAATGTAACATTTTCTAGTGATTTTCTTTAGGAAGGACAAAATAAACCATTGTTTTCTTAATAAGTTGTTCAGTTTTTACATTGTTCTCTATTCCTAAAACATAAGTGCTTTCAGAACATGACTTCAAATTTAATTTTGAGTACATCTCTTGAAGATGGCAATTAAATATTTATTAATTTATTGGAATGAAGTAAAACCACTGGGTATAAATGAAACATTTGAATGAATGCATGAATGAATGAATAACTTTTATTGTCATTTCCTGTATATACAATGGCATGCACTAAAATGAAATTCCAATGCATCAATGTTGTGTAACGCTATTTTGTTTTACAAATTACATTTTAGATTATTTTCTGGGTTAGATGAATATGTTTATACTTCATAAATAGAGCTTTCATTTAAATTCAGTGGCTCAATTTTTACATAAGTGTGCACAGAATACCATGAAGAGTTACAACTGACTGTTTATGTTTACATTACATTACATTATTTGAATTGACAGGACTTACTTTTAATTGTGCTATTTCACAGATTTAATTGATATTACTCTAAAGTATCATAGAGGAACATTCTTTTAATTTGCATTTGAATGTGAAACTATCTAAACTTGCTTTTAAATAACACCAAAACTTAATTATAATTTAAAAGTAACAGTTCCCTGAATTTTACAATGCAGTTCTCCAATAAATTTATAAATAAACATTGATTATATTACTGAAAAGCTTAAACAAAAATGCCTATATTTCTAAAAATGCTGTACAAAAAGTGTGAGATTAAGGAAAATTATTTGCAAAAAGGATGTACATTAGGCAAAATTACAAATAAAAATGCATTTTTAAAAAGTTTACTCTCTAATCAGGGATATTATTTCGAGGTTGCAAAAATTAGTATGAGAAAGATATGAAAAATTCTAACTCTATGATGGTCCATATTTTTGTAGCCTTACATATAGTATCTCTGCATACATGCATTTAAATTGTAGTGTGAACTAAATGTTTGACAATTTTGACTGGAAAAATGAGAAACAAAATTTATTACATTCCCAAAAATGGAAAAAAAGAAAAATGTACATGCTTGAAACAATATATGCATAATTATATCTGATACTAGCCTAATTACTAGGAGACTGTGAACCTCTGAATCACATAAACTGATCTTACCTGCACTGCTGGGTTGTCCAGTCATCAAAACAAACCATCAACTGTTCTAGAAGGGCAAAAACAGATAATCTTGCCCTCTGTTAATCCCCCACTCAACATCACATTGACCTTCATGGCATAGTTTTCTGTTGCACTTCCAAGGGCTGCTGTTAGTTCCATATAATTGTTTCCAGGATTGGATGCGCAGAAGCGGTATTATATACCAAACATCCCCGCCTTACTCATCGGCTCACAACGGAGTGGCAAAGAGTGGCCTATAACCAATGACAAACCTTATGCCCACAGGAGACGTAGATTGACATACAGCTGTTTCTGCATGCATATCAGTGGTGGGATTAAAAAAAAAATTCTGCCGGTTCTGTGGACGTGGCTTGGTGGGCATGGTGTGCTTGGTGGGCGTGGCTTGGCGGGCTTGGCAGGGGAAGGATACTGTAAAATCTCCATTCCCACCCCACTCCAGGGGAAGAATACTGTAAAATCTCCCTTCCCTCCCTACTCCAGGGGAAGGTTACTGCAAAATCCCCATTTCCTCCCGATCAGCTGGGACTCGGGAGGCAGGGAATAGATGGGGGCGGGGCCAGTCAGGGGTGGTATTTACCGGTTTTCTGAACTACTCAAAATTTCTACTACCGGTTCTCCAGAACTGGTCAGAATCTGCTGAAACCCACCTTTGATGCATATCTTATATTTTGGACTGATTTTTAACTGCATTATTGTATCATTGGTACTGATGAGTCTATATGAAATGCTTGTATCTACCGCTGTTCCTCTTTTAACTGTATTGTTTAAATTATTAAAAGGGACTAATTGTTTTAAATAATACAGTTGTGATGAATATTGTCCTGTAAATAAAATGACAAGCTTTACTGGTTCTAAACCAAACCTTTTTAAAAGAAAAAAATATTATTTTTACTTCATTGAACTTTCTACCTTTTGTGTTTTTCTTTAATTTTTGAAAAAGGCCATCAGTGCATTATTTCATTGTTTTCCTTCACCGGATGTAAATTTCTGGAGATAATCCTATAGCTTGAAAAGATACCGGTAGAAGGAAAAGCAGGAAGAACACAACCAGCAACAAATTGGATGGATTCAGTTACAGTGGCAATTAGACCTGAAGGCCCATCTGAGGGAGAGATTATCATGGAGAAAATCTATTTATTGTATGTGGTCACTAAGAACTGACAATGACTTACTGGCACATAATATAAAGCAGCTTTACTCGGAACAGCTTACATCTTTTATTAATAATAATAACTGGAGATAGAAGAATTTTACAGGCTGCTCCCAAATAACCAGAGTTTCAGCAGCAAATTCTGAATTCTAAATTTTGTGTGTATGTGTCATTGGACAAAATCTAGAATGTGCTTCATCTTACAAAAAACCCCACAAAATCTTTGCACTATATTATAGAAGATGCTGGTTAAATTTTAAAAATCAGCAGTGGGATAGCTGCCTCTGTAGAAGTGTTATATAACACGTATTTGCCTTTTTGTTCATAATTACAGTTTGTTGTTATTTTTATTTGTTGCAGAATGTATATACAGTGAAAATCAGTTAGTGGTTAAGGCATCGAACTTGAAACTGTGAGACCCTGAGTTCTAGTTCCACCTTAGGCACAAAGCCGGCTGTGCCTACTTTCTCTCAGACCTAAAAAGGAGATAATGACAAACCAATTCTGAAAAATCTTGCCAAGAAATTGCAGATACTTGTTCAGGTAGTCTCTGAGAATCTCAATCTCTCGCTCCCTCTCTCTCTCTTTCTACACACACACACACACACACACACACACACACACACACACACACACTCACAGAGAGAGAGAGAGAGAGAGAGAGGGAGGGAGGGAGGGAGGGAGGGAGAGAGAGGGAGAGAGAGAGAGAGACCCTGCACACGGCCACACAAATAGAGTGAGAGGACAGAGAATACATATGTTCAAAATAAAGATTTTCTTGAACAACTAATATCTAAAAAAATCCTTCAAAAGCAGCAATGTGTTAAAAACATCAAAATAGAGTGTCCATGATAAAATAAACAAGAAAAAAGCTATGTTTAGAAAATAGAAAAAGCATCAGAAAATGCAAAGATCCATTGCAGAATTTGTGTGTGTGTGTGTGTGTGTGTGTGTGTGTGTGTGTGTGTGTGTGTGTGTGTGTGTGTATCAAAAGAGATTTCCTTATATGGTATTTATCTTTTCATCATTTGAAAAACTAGGAAAATGAAATCATTTTCCTGCAACTCCATCCATACATTAATGTAAGGTTTCCATAGAAGTCTCCACACGATTTGATGCCTTTGTCAAACTAACAAAAACAGTGTCATCCCATTGCCACACATATTATCCTTCTTTTATAAGGGACATCATGACATATTTACCAAAGGGACAAAACTTGTGTCATGTTTTCATGTTTGCCCTTCTCTTAACACCCTGTCGAGGTTTCTGGGCTACCATACCTGGAATGTAAAAATCTAGCTGACCATTGAATTATAGCAAAGAGCTACTATTTTAGTATCTCTCTGATATCTACCAATTATCAAAATATGGGCCTTTTGTAAGCTGCTTTCTTCTTTGTCTAATCCTGTGAATACAGTTGTGAAAATAAGTGCATATGGAAGTATATATTTGTTTTCTGAACACTCTTCAACAGGCTACACTCTTTCTATTGTCGTTTGCAAGAAATTAAAATGACAGTAGAACAATATAAAGCCATTTTTGGACAAGAAAATTACAACACTACGACATAAAAAAGAAAAATAGCTTTCAGTAGACTAAGAAGCAAACACCAATGACATCCCAAATAAACTTGGGAATAATCCAAAGGTTTTGATATCAGTTCCTTCTACTGTTTTTGTTTTTGTTTTTCTTTCTTCGGTAAACCACAGTTAAGACAACCCAGGTCTGTTTAATGTTACTAAGCAATGAATTCCACCTTTGGTTTGAAGAAATAACTGACCAGTCTTTGAGAACTCTGAAAAAAGCCACAGCTCTTTTTGTGTAACTGTATGCAGCTTATAGTTATTTGTCGTATTACTCCAAGGGCTATTATACTCTAGCTATTATACACTATTTCAAATAGTACTGCAACATTCTATCCTGGCTTTGCAATAAACATCTGGCCTGATGTGCTTTAATAGCACTACCACTAATTCTGTATTACCACCAATTATAGTTTTATAGTTGGTATAAAATAAACACAAGGAAATTACATTAGGTGGGAATCTTAGCCTCAAACTCAAACTCTCACAGCTTCAATCTCACTCTGTCTACTGTGGACCTCACCCCATTCTTAAGAGGTCCGTAAAGGTCCATAAAGGGGGCGTGCATAAGCGCACCAGTGTGCCTCCCGTCCCTGTCTTACTGTCTCCATTTATCTGTATTTACTTCCTTTGTTCATGTTTATGTTCATACCTATACTTGTTATCTTGTACATGTTTGACAAATAAATAAATAAATAAATAAAAAATCTGAATATACAGATGATACTTTTTGTGTACTACATCAAGCAGGATGTTCTGTCCCCACAAAGCACACAACCATACAAGCAGTTTGTACACACTTATTTAATGAAACAAAGGCTACTAATAAAACATCTTAGTAGTAAACAAGATACACCAATTTACAAACAAACTGTTATCAGCAAGCAACCAGCTATCAATTAAGCTTCATTAATAGCTGGTATCATTTCGAAGAGTTCGAAGACAATGGCGAAAAAATTGAGTCAGTGTATGTTACAGAGTTTCCAAGAGTTGGCAAAGTTCCTAGAAATTAGTCCTTGATAATCCAAGCCAACGCAGAGAATGCCAAAACAAGAGTCATGGAGCAAGCTATGATCAGACAGGTCTCTTTGTTCTCTGCAGCTTGTTAGCTGCAACTGATGACCTTAAATAGACTAGGGGAGTGGCCAATTAGCTAAAAGTCTTACTCCTGATTAGACCTCCTCCGGAGTAAACCTTTCTGCCTCTTGGCAGCCATGCGTGCTCTTGCATTCAAGAAAGGAGTAGCCCCTCCTTTCTCAGCACTGCCAAGAGGTATTGAAGCTTCCAAAGGCCCAGGCTGCACAAGCTGCGGGCGGGCCACAACACAGGAGGAGGAAGGAGGATAGGATATGGAGTTGCTTTGATCTAGAAGTAAAACATTCTATCATCTTTTCAATAGTGTCAATTCCCTGTACATCTCCTTCCCCCTGCAATATCCGAGATGATTCTATGAACATTCACAGAGAATTACTAAAAAGGCAAAAATGTTAAGCAACTCCCACAGACTCCAAGCACATTTTAATACCACAGATCTGCCTGAAATGAAAAGCAAGAGAGTTAACTGTGTTGAAATTGTTCAGTCTCATGAATTCCTTTCTAGTGAAGTCATAATTAACTGTCTGCATGCCTGGAGCTGCCTGGTTAAGATTTCCTTGCAGCTCTCATTGTCAAAAAGACCAGAAATGCTCTTATTAGAATGCCCTATGCAGTGCCGGTTAGAAATTGTAATATTCATCAGATGGTACACTACTTTTGTCAGTTTCGATTAGAAACAACACTTCTTTTAGAGCCAAAGATGTAATGACAAGTGTCAAAATACATTTTTCATCTTGCTGCATATTTAAATATCAGTTGAACTGGATCCATGCAGACAACAAGGAAAAAAAACCCCACAGTCCTGCTGTAATAGAATAAGGACAGATATAATTGTCATTATAATATCCTTGACTGCTGTCTGACAGTCCTGAAAGCCCAATAATATGATTTGTATGATCTGTGATTTTTTGATTGAAGAAACATTTGCTCTGTCACAGCTTGCCAAGGATCTTAATGTTGCATTTGGTTTCTAAGGGATATTGTAGGTGATAAAGCTACAATAATAGGCAGCAGCTAGGAAGTTAACAAGATACTGAAGTTTTCTGAAACTAGTTTGAAAAAAAGCAACAGTGTGGAAACTAAGCCAAGGAAAATCTCTGTAGTGATCATGGCTCTGGATTTCAGTCTATGTGCTTCAATCTTCTATTTTATACTAAATGAATACAGCAGTGGGTTCTAACTTACCTTGACACCGGTTCGCTTCTTCCTGCGCCTCATGGCCGCGCACGCACCTTGCGCGCATGCATGCGCAGTGCCAAAAATTCCAAATAAATAAAAATAGCCAAAAACAAGATGGCAGACCAAGCGCAGTGCTGGAAATTCAACGTCTACGCATGCGCAGAAGAAAAAAAATCAGTAAAAAAAATCCCCCCCAAAAAAATCCAAAAAAAGATGGCGGCATCCACGGACCGGCATCGACCGAACCAGCTCCGTGACATCACCAGCAGTTTGCTACAGGTTCTGTAGAACCGGTGCGAACCGGGAGGAACCCACCTCTGAATGAATACCATTTTGACTATATGTTGAAAGATTAGCTGGAGATAAAATTCAGTAGTGCATTTGTTTGGGTTCAATAGGAAGATTATCATTCTCTTTACATAAAAAGAGATTGGGGAGGGGCATCTTATGCTTGCAAGTGAAATCAACCCATTCTAGGATTTCCAGCATATTTTTTTGGGAGACGCTTCTTTCTGCAATCAAACTAATCTAATCTTCCAGAAATCCTAATTAATTTTAACATGCATTTCAGCAATACAAACCTTTTGTAATTTGTAAGTAATGACCTTTTCCAGATTTTATGTCCTATTTGTCATTCCTTTCGTATCATCTGGAGTTGGCACTGAACTACTATATATTTATATGCGTGTAGAGATAATAAGGAATAATAATTAAGAAGGTACTGATATATTGGAATTCGTAACCATAACCAAATGCACAACATATGCATCTTATTCTGTATAAGCTCATTCAGAAATAAAGAACTTTCAGGAAATACAGAATTAACTGGAAAAAGTAATCTGAGGACAAGTATGAACTGCTGGAGAGACAGGTATTGTTTATGCAGGTCTAGGCTTGATCCATGCGAAACCTCCTAACATGAAGAAAAATCTGAAATGCTGAGGGATGCGGGTGTTTGTGAGCTCAGGTAGTACATATTTAAACAATAGTATTCAGCTAGTCCTTAATATATTTATAAGTGATAATGCGATATCTATAAGTCACAGGACTTAACAAAGTTTAAAAAGCCTCTTTTATCCTGTGTGCTTAGCAATTTTCTTAGCAATCAAGGCAATAGCAACACAATTCTTTCTCTAACCCTTTAAAACTGTGAATTATTTCCCTTTCCCCCAGGTCTTAACGTTTTAACTTACATTTAACTGTACATTTTCCTCCACCCTCTGAGGAAAAGAGGTCATCTGAGATATTTCTAAATATGGATCTAGTGCCCTTTTGAAATAATGCTAAACCCATGTATAAATATAGTCTTGCTTCCCCTTGCATTCTTCCTCTGGGCCTCAACCTGCAAGATGATTTTGCATACAGATGTAACGTTCTTTGGAAAGAGTGCTGGATCTATTTTCATAAACAGCCGCAGGTCACATATATAGTTAAAGGATTATAGGAAGTGTCTACATACCTCTTTAGCTTCTTATATTCCTTCTCCTTATCGTGGAACTGTCAAGTGTACTAAGAGGAATAGAGGAAGGACAGAAGATACAGGATGGGAAATGATGAATAATATACAAACTCTATCTTTGATTGGTGCTGCAAGGAAATAACAGTACTCATAGTGAGTGGCTGTGACTGGCAGCACATAAACATCAAAATGTAAATATAGGAAAATTGATATTCCTCCCACAAAATATTAAAAGTAATAAAAATATGGCCCTGTGAAACTTCTTTTTGGCACAATACCATTGCAATACCAAACCTAAAATATTTATTGGTAACAGAACCAGCAAAACATAGCTTACAGAATTGAACATAGAATAATAGAGTTGGAAGGGACCTCCGAGGTCTTCAAGTCCAACCCCCTGTTCGAATAGGAGACCCTATACCATTTCAGACAAATGGTTGTCCAGTCTCTATTTGAAAGCATCCAGTAATGGAGCACCCACAACTTCTGAAGGCAATCTGTTCTACTGATTAAGTGTTCTAACTGTCATGAAATTTCTTCTTAGTTCTAGGTTGCTTTTCTCCTTGATTGGTTTTCATCCATTGTTTCTTGTCCTGTCTTCAGGTGCTTTGGAGAATAGATTGACTCCTTCTTCTTTGTAGGAGCCCCTCACATATTGGAACAGTGCTATCATGTCTAAGGTGACCAGACGTCCCGATTTTGGCGGGACACACCCGCTTTTTCGCAATTTGTCCCGCGTCCCGCCCGCCCTCTTAAAAAGTCCCGATTTTTAAACCTCTGACGGGAGAAGGCAGAGATACCAGCAGTTTAAAACGAAGCTCCACTCAACACCCAACGCCCAAAATCTAAAGGCAACTACCGGCCAGTTACGGCAGTTGAGGAGTCCGACAAAGAATTCGGAAATTGCATGATTGGCCGCCGAACCTGAGCACCCCTTCCAAAAACCCTAATGGCCAGCATGAAATGCGGCTTTAAATCTCCCTCCAGTAAGCAGGGAGGGCGTGGCTTTTTGCAGACCTCCGGCCTATCGCAGAGTAGGAAGAAATACGTGCAAAAACCCCGCTCTCGTTTCTCTTTAAGAAAGGCAGCCAATCATTCTTTCTCAGCCCAACTTATTATCTTGCAGAGTTGATGTTGTGGGGCGAAAATAGGCGGAAGCGGTATTGGGTATGTTTGCTGCCATCAGTTATAAAAAAATAACGAGGCGAGATTTTTTAAAAAATTAAACTGAATATATCTTTTTAGCTTGATTGTTACTAGATTCCTCCTTGTTTCCATGGTGCCTTCCGCGCACGCGTCTCCATTGATGACAAGCACGCGGGCTCCCCGGTACAGCCACAGTGATCCTATTTGCTCTAGTTTTTAACTCTTCGGGGAGTTCAATGGAGATGCGCGCGCGGAAGGCACCACGGAGCAGAGGCACCTGGCGAGCGAGCGGGCAGGCAGCATCGGCGGCAGGCTCCTGCCCGCGTCTCCTGCCCGCCTGCCCGCTCGCTCGCCAGGTGCCTCTGCTCCGTGGTGCCTTCCGCGCGCGCGTCTCCATTGAACTCCCCGAAGAGTTAAAAACTAGAGCAAATAGGATCACTGTGGCTGTACCGGGGAGCCCGCGTGCTTGTCATCAATGGAGACACGCACGCGGAAGGCACCACGGAGCAGAGGCACCTGGCGAGCGAGGCGAGTGGCGGCATCGGTGGCAGGCTCCTGCCCGCGTCTCCTGCCCGCCTGCCCGCTCGCTCGCCAGGTGCCTCTGCTCCGTGGTGCCTTCCGCGCGTGCGTCTCCATTGATGACAAGCACGTGGGCTCCCCGGTACAGCCACAGTGACCGGGGAGCCAATGACCGCTACCTGGGGCATGCAAATTAGAAAGCCCGGTTTTCTCTCTTCCTCATCCTTGGAACAGCTCCGGACGACTCTTCCTCAGTTCCTCTAATAATGCAGGTGAGGGGAGAGTAGTAAAATAGGAGGGGGGAGAGATCCCCGAAGAGTTAAAAACTAGAGCAAATAGAATGCAAAGAAAGAAACGCGGCTGCGCCCAAGCCATTGCCGGCTCCCGAAGGGAAGGCGGGAGGCGAGGAAAGGCCTCCCGCCTCCCCCCCCAACCTGGACGCCGACATTGGTGGTCTTTTGCCCTCTGCGCATGCGCAGCGTTCTGCGCATGCGCAGAGGGCAAAACTCAAATGGGCGGCCCCGCCCCCCCGTCAGTGTCCCGCTTAAAAAAAAAAAATCTGGTCACTTTAATCATGTCATCTCTACTCCTTCTTTTCATTAGGCTAGTCATACCCAATTCCTGTAACTATCTTTCGTATGTTTTAGCCTCCTGCCCCCTAATCATTTTTGTCGCTCTTCTCTGCACTCTTTCCAGAGTCTCAGCATCTTAACAAATTCTAACACTATTTCAAAACACACTCAACTATGTTGATGAATGTTCAAAACAATACAAAATCTGTGTATATGTGAAGCTCACATAAGGCCTGACACTTTGGAAAGCACCAGACATAACGCAGATAGATGTCTCTGCTGAAGCTATGTACTGTATTGAGTCTTTCCTGCAGCCTAGTCTACAATGGCCATAGAGGATTAGTGCCTATAAGAAGAGACATAGTAACTCCCAATCAGATGTGATAGTGTGTGCCTAAAAATACCAAAAGAAGCTTGGCATATCTTGGCATCATCAGTTACATCTTGGAGGAAGTAGGCTAAATCAGGGGTCTCCAACCTTGGCAACTTTAAGACTTGTGGACTTCAACTCCCAGAATTCCTCAGCCAGCAAAGCTAACAAAGCTGGCTGTGGAATTCTGGGAGTTGAAGTCCACAAGTCTTAAAGTTGCCAAGGTTGGAGACCCATGGGCTAAATCATGTACAAAGAAGAACTACATTGCAAGAAGATGAAAACATTATTTTAAACTGGGAAGAGCTAAAGATGTCTGTAAGCTGCCTCCCTGACAGCTGGAGTCAAGACAAGGCAATAGTTGAGGATTTGTCAAATAAAAACTAATACTGGAACAAGTTCATGTTGCTGTAAGAAGGATTTTTAGTTTGCTCATGGTTACATTCAAAAAATAACATACATATCAAAAAGCCAGTATCCTAGCTAGGAAAATGATCATATGCAGAAACACAAAACTATGTTTCATATGCACAAGTAGTCTTACAAACAAGAGTGGAATACTTTAATTATATTTTTTCCATTATTATGTATTTTTATCTGCATTATGAGACTCCTGCTAACATATACTAGGTCCTGGCTGATATATACCGTATTTTTCGGAGTATAAGACGCACCTTTTTATCCCCCAAAAGAGGGTGAAAACTTGGGTGCGTCTTATACACCGAATGTAGCCCCACCCACCCAGCCACCCCCACCCTTTGGCCTCTGTCTTCCAGCAATTTACCTGTTTGCAGCAAAGAGGGAAGAGCCTGTAAAGCCAAGCAAGTCACTAGCAGCTTCCCGATCTACAGCTGATTAGGTTTGCCACATGGGAAAATGAAAGTGAAACTAACTTGCAAAGAAGCAAATAGCTGGGAGAGACACACAGATTTTTATTTTCTGCTGAACTGGATGGAAGGAGGTAAGTGAATAACTATAAATGTCTGTAGAATGTTCAAATTATTAGACTTATTTTTAAAGACTGCTTTATTATTGTTCTAGAGCCAGGGGTCTCCAACCTTGGCAATTTAAAGACTTGTGGACTTCAACTCCCAGAATTCCACAGCCAGCTTTGTTAGCTTTGCTGGCTGTGGAATTCTGGGAGTTGAAGTCCACAAGTCTTAAAGTTGCCAAGTTTGGAGATCCCTGTAAATCTAGACAACTTAACAAAATAAAGAAGCTTTTTAAAATAAATGCTTGCTCTGAAGAGGCCCAGTGCTATTGTATCTTCTTTTAAATAATAGAGAATAATGTATACTTCCAGAAGTTTTAATTAATTTTAACAGCTCTGTACAAGTATAGTCTGAAATGTAACAGTGTCCTGTTTAGTTAAGGTGACCAGACGTCCCGCTTTTGGCGGGACAGACACGCTTTTCAAGCGTGTGTCCCGCGTCCCGCATTCTTTTCAAAAAGTCCCGCTTTTTTGAAAAGAATGCGGACGTCTGGTCACCTTAATAAGGGGAAGCAAAAGAGAAGCAAGTCGGGCGGAATTTCAGAGAGCCGTCTGCCTGCTGGGGAGAGGGGGAAGGGGGCTGCTCCTCCTCTCCTTCCCCCACCCCATCCCTAGCCCCGCCCTCGGAGGTGCCGCTGCTGTTGGGATGCGGGGGGGAGGGGGGAGGGACGAGGAGCCGGTGGCGCAAACAGCCCTTCCTCGTCCCCCTCCCCTTCCTTCCCCCCCGTCGCCTCGCTGCCGCCGTTGCCCTGGGGCCGGGCGGGCGACCGGAAGACTGCGGCACTTGGATTCCTGGAGCAGGTAAGCTGCCGGCTGCCTCCTTTCCCTGTCTCCCGCCTCCCGTTTGTTGCTTGCCAGCCCGGCTGAAGGGGAGGCGGGAGGTGAGGAAAGGCCTCCCGAAGGGGAGGCGGGCTCCCGAAGGGCTGCCGGCTCCCGAAGGGGAGGCGGGAGGCCTTTTCTCGCCTCCCACCTCCCCTTTGGGAGCCGGCAGCCCTTCGGGAGCCCGCCTCCCCTTCGGGAGGCCTTTCCTCGCCTCCCGCCTCCCCTTCGGCCAGGCTGGCAAGCAACGAACGGGAGGCGGAGACGGGGAAAGGAGGCAGCCGGCAGCTTACCTGTCGCGAGCTCCAGGCATCCAAGCGCCCTCCCGCCTCCCCCCCCACCTGGACGCCGACATTTGCTGTTTTGCCCTCTGCGCATGCGCAGCGTTCTGCCCATGCGCAGAGGGCAAAACAAATGGCGGCGCCCAGGAGCCCCCCCCGTCCCGCTAAAAAAAAAACTGGTCACTTTATGTTTAGTATTAGAGTTAAATCCTGACTTACCTTGGAGTAGATCTATTTAAATAATTGGGAGCAGTTAGTGTGACTACATTTAAGAAAACTTTCTGGCATAATGTACATTTCTCCAATTCTTTGCTATTTCTATGGGTCAGGCACACATGCACAGAAATACACAGCAAATGGTGTATATCATCTGTGCTGTTTGATGTTTGGCAAATTGCTTGGAGGCAGAGTTCTTTTTTCCTTCTTTTCCTCCCCCAAAACTAAGGTGCGTCTTATACTCCGAAAAATATGGTACTTCCCACAGTAATGCCATTTTGTGTGCCATTAGAAAATAGAACTACAAAATTAGCTTTGAAAAGCTCATTGGGGATGAGATAAGGAAGATAAAGCATTAAATTTGTTTCTTGAAGCAGGAAGAGGAAGAAAAATTCCAGAGAGAGAAGGAAAATGCAAACTGAAATTGACCCAAGACTGTAGTTGTTAAGATGATAACTAAGTGTCTGAGTTGCTAATATATTGAACAATTGATGTTCTTTTTGCATCAAGTTAGTTGTGTTCTGACCTAGGCTTCCTGATAAATCATAAAACACAAACGTAGTCCCCAAAACCTCTTTTTATTTCAACGGCTGCGAATTCTGTTCATTCACAGCCGTAATAAGTGCCAAACAATGTTAATTAGTCTGACAGAAATCTGCCACAGTCTTTCAGAAGAAGGCTGATAAGCACCAAACTTTATCTCTCTTGACATGCTGCCAAAGACCTAATTGGTAAGGAGCTTTGCAAGGCCAAACAGAGCACAGAGTCAGAATGGAGCTGCTGAGTTACACGGACTAGAATTGAACCAAGTTGCTTCCTGCAATGAGCACATCCAGTTGCTCCTCTTTTATGTCCTATGGGAGGGGCCAATCATCTCCAAGCCTTACTCCTGAGTAGCCCTTTTCTTCCGTAACTATTCTTGCCTTCTGGCAGCTCTGCGCATGCGCGCATTGGGAACAGGCTCCTCCTCTTCCTCTGCCTCACTCATGTCAGCCTCTGGAGGCTCTGGAGTCAGCACAGAACTCCCAGATGGCCTGGGCCCCATCTCTGCCTTTGACACAGAACCTTCTCCAGACTCCAGGCCTGGCCCATGTTCCTCCACAGCCTCCTCACTGTCCGACTCTGCTGCCAGCTCCGCAGGCCGCTGGCAGATCACAACAAGTTGCTTCATCCACCTGGGATTCCAAGGTCTATACCATTTGCTTATTCTTCAGGATAGCAATGGGAAATGTGTGACCTTCTAATCTAGACATTGCTAAAGTACAGTTCCCAGCTTTGGATATTATTACTGGTACTACAGGGACTTGTCATTCACCAACATCTGGAAATCCCTAAATTCCTCACATTTTTATTTGAGATAGTAAGAAAGTACATTTTCCATAATATAAAAACTGAGATTCTCCGAATAACAGGGCCTCTTCTGGAAGATTGGGTGAAAAGGTTTCAAAGAATGTAAAGAAATACAATTAATCTCATAGAAGGAAAGGGAACTACTGAGCTTGAGCCTTTGATTATGTTTGCATAATTAAATATTTGGATTATACCGCCTCTGTTCATTTCTGTGCCTCTCTTGTGTGGCATTACATGTATATAAAGCTGTTATATAACCACATTTCAGCTCTGCTAGGAGTGGGTGGCAAGATGAATTTATCACTCCTTTGGAAAAAAAATCTATCAACATGGATTTAGCTCTAATTTATGGCAATATTGGGAGTTCAGTTGAAGCTTCTAGTGGCTTCTGAAATATCTAATGATTATTATGTTGTCAGATGAGAGAACAAAGTTGCTGGGAGTGCATGAATCATTTATGTATGTGCCATGCAGAAAAAAAGGTAAGAAATAAAAATGCATTTATGTGATAAGAATGAGTTATAAATTTTGTTTAAATTATGCAATCCCAATTTTGGCAATTTCACTGTTTTTTATTACTGCACTTCTCTCCCAGAAGAAACTAGTAACAAACATTCCCCCCTCCCAATATTAGTGTTTGATTCTTTATTTTCACTCTCTCACCAAACAGTTTTTGAGAAAAATTGCAATTGTCCTCCGTTCTGCTGATTCAAAATACCAAGAATATCTGGGGAGCTGTCCAGTGCTGACCAACAGGCTAGGGCTAGGCAAAAAGTATCATCAAGCCAGTGTCTTACTATAGATGTGCCCTAGATCCAGAAGCAACAAAATCCATTCACTTTACTACTACTCAGAAAAGAAATGAAACAAATTGCTGGCATAATTGCTTGCTGTTGCAGCTATTTATTGATTGCTTGCTTAAATTAAAGCAGAATGCTTGCTCTGGAGAGAACCCTAGCTGCAATGACATCATTATTTTGTTGCATGTAAAAAAAAACCCTTACCACTGAGTATGACAGCGTCTTTTTTGGAAACAGCTGCTGTTCTCAATAGCTATAGTAGTAGTAGCTGTTGTTGGTGATGCAGTACTCAAAGTGAAGGAAATGCATTCCACATTAGGCACCAACAACTGGACTCTAAAGTTGGGGTGGACAGGAGCATGTAATGCTTTCCCTGATCATAAGAGTTAAGGTGATTGAGGCAAGTGTTTCTACTATGGGAAAATCACTTACACAAAAGGCTGTCCAGAATTTTCAAGTCAAAGGAAATAAATATTTTAAAGTCAACTGTACAGAGCCAGAAATAAGTTATCTCAACTTCCAATCATCTAGCGTCATGAGATTGGACAAGTAGAGAACTGCTTCTGATTTACCACATAGTGCTCATGTGAACATACTTTTTATTTAGAAAGCTAAATAATTGTGTAGCACAATTCAAATCAAAGGCCCTGTTTCACAGTTGTGTGGTATGAATCATAGTTGTTCGTTCTCACTCTTTATAGAGCATATAACCTCACCTGCACCACTTACTTCCCATTATTTTTAATTAGGAAGGACACAGTCCCAAAGAACTAAAGGATGCAGCCAATTTTGTTTCACTGATATGGCTTTAAGGGATTTTCCACTTTGGCAGTTCAGCGACGACTGCCGATACAATAACCAATATTCCATTGAACAAGAAAGGTTCAGCTTTAGCCTGTGAATTAGTGAATTAATAGGCTTATGCGGTGAATTTGAAAACGTCTCCAACAGGCCAGCAAACCTATTTCCATTTATACATTACTGTAAGAGGGTGCTCAGAGGAACATACCTTGAGTGGCCTAAGAAAGCAAGCTCTGCAGCCTGTCACAGTGCACCTTCCATAAGATGTCAGAGCAATACAAGGTTTTAAATCAGAGGTCTTCAAACTTGGCAACTTTAACACTTGTGGACTTCAACTCCCAGAATTCTGGGAATTGAAGTCCACAAGTCTTAAAGTTGCCAAGTTTGGGGATCCCTGTTTTAAATCATCTTGCTGTGCTACATTGAGATGAGAGAGAGAGAGAGAGAGAGAGAGATTAAGAGAAAGCAGGGTCCACCCTGTTGACATCAATAATTTGTGGTTTAACATTATGGCAAACTGGTTCATTTGAACTCACAAAAGGCATTCTGTTTTTTTTGGTTAGGAAAGATGTTACTTTCTTTAATTCCCATACAAGAACAGAGAGCCCGTTCATTTTCCAACTATTGTTTGAAGTTGGCTCTTCCAATGTGATCATGCAGATAAAATAGAGGATGAAAGGCCATATTCCTGCAAACACTTTCACTGTAGTTTCCTGATTGATCATTAATGAGGGATAGTAATTGCATATTATATTCATAAATATAATCTTAATGATTTATGGTTTGCTTTAATTAGAAGAACTTCATTAAAACACCTTGCATATTGAACTACAGTGATCATTTTTTTTAACTGTGGAGAGGAATTGCCAATTACAAAACTGACAGAAGTGATTAGGAGCAATATTTTCTAGATCAGGGGTGTCAAACTCACATCGTCATGGTGGCATCACGTGACGTATGAGAACTATTTCCCCCTTCGCTAAACTGGGCGTGGGAGTGGCAAGTGCATGATGCATCTGGCCCGCGGGCCGTGAGTTTGACAGCCCTGCTCTAGCTCAACCTTCCCTAAGTTGTTGCCCTGTTAAGCTGTGTGGATACCAAGCCTCTAATTTCCAAAACTGGCTGCTCATTGGCAGTCGACATCTACATATTTGGAAGATTGGACATGACTCATATAACTGTCTATGTATGGGTTTTCAAATGTGTATTTTATTTCTTTACAAATTAGATTTCTTTCCAACTTCTATGTTGTGCAATTCAAGACAATGTCCATAATGCTCTCTTCTCCCATTTTCCCCATAATAACTCAGTGAGATAGGTTGAGATCATACAGTGGTACTTCATGTCTAAGACAGACTATTCAACAAAAGCAAAGAAAATAGATGCTGTTATCATGGTCAGAAAAGGGGCATGAGAATGAATTATTTTGGATATGGAAAAATAAAATATCTGCTATGCATACTGTATGTCTTTAAGCTGCTACTGAGCATCTTGATCCTTGTATTTGTGAATTCTCAGTTACATGTATGCAATGAACCTGGAAACATAGTGACAGTTTCTAGAGGTGTGATGTACACACATAGCACTAGGAATGTGTGTGTGTTAGAATAAATTTGAGTCTATAGAATTCAAGGTATCAGTGATGCCAAAATTGTAATCATCTTCCCCAAGCAGGTTTTCTTTTGGTGTTCTAAGGAGGATTGAGCTCAAAGTGTTATTCAGTTACCCCCAGAGAAGGGAAGCCGGCCAAGAAGCCACAATCTCTAGTCTCAGATGAAAACCAACAAAGTAATCCTATTCCATTTTAAATCATCAGTTGAATCCTTTTTTTGACAGGGATTGTATCTAAGGCAGCCAAGATTTACATAGCAACAAAGCTGCTACCAGCCAACTTGATTACACTTGATCTCATTCAGGAGCTTCTCCAAGAATATAAGCATTATAATATCGAAAGGATTTTTCTTTCTCACAAAAAAGAATGATACCACAAACAAATCCATTAGTAAAAATAATAACACAGGAACACAAATTACCACTATTATAGGGGGCACAATTACATCACGAACACTATAAATGTTAGATAATTTCTTCTATTACTAAGGAGAAAGGAATGATGTGTCTTAAGCATCATTAATCTTATATTTCCATATTTTGATTCTAGACATGCAAACAAGTAATGGAACATGGAAGAAAAATGAGCAAAATCATAGTTTGACTTATGTAAAAGATAAAAGCCATGCTGGCTAAGAAATTGTGGGAGTTGAAGTGCACACATCTTAAAGTTGCCAAGAATGAGAAACATTAATTTTAACTAAGATTTTCAAAGGAAGTAGCTGTATTTAAAGATCCTAACACCTCATATAGATAGAAGTACACAAGTAAGAAGAAGAATGTCTGAAATGGCAGCACCCATTCAAGCAAAACTCTCATTTTCTGCATGAATCAGGAAGCAAATGTCATCATTGCAAACCTATTTTATCTCTAGGCTTCCTGTGTGATTAGAATCTGGAAGATTCAGAATTATAAACCATGCGAGAGATGTCTGTGAGTAGAGCAGACTCTTCGCAGTGGCTTATGAAAGGCGATAAGGGTGAAATCAGCAATGGGACAAAAGAGAAAAAGGGACCGATCCTCATTCTACTAACCTTAGGTAAAATTAGTAAGACCAACTCATTTAGTAGGTCATATCCATTAAATATAAGGAATTCATAATGTGGAATGATCACTACAATGCCCTTAATTCTGAAATTCTTTGTAAGTGCTGGATGGACCATTGCTTTGACAGATATTAGCCCTATCTCCTTATTTGTTTTGAATTAAACATCTGTTTCTTGGCATATTTATCCAAACATTGGATTGTTAATATTCTGAAAAATATGAAGGAATATCCATATATAAAATCTATACATGCCTACCTCTCCCGCCAATGTAATAATAAGAGACATGGAGATGTGGATGTGGGGCTAGAAATGTTAATAGCAGTAGAAATGATGGATTACCAAATAAATGCAGTAAAATTGTTTTGGAGGGATCTCAAAAAACATTTAATCCACTTCTCTGCTAGTATAGGTGATTTGCTACAACACTGAAGTGGGTCATCTGCTTAGAGTTTCCAAGGAAAAAGAAATCAGCATCTTCTAAGGAAACTGTAGGCAACCATTCAGATATTTTGAACCAAATGTCCCTATCCCCATTTAAAACAGGCAATAACAAGGCAACATAAGACATATTCAAAATTTCTGGAGGGAATCAAGCTGTCTTTCCCTAGCCTGAAAGATTCTATTCCACTATTAAACAATTGAAATTGTTGGCAAGTTCAGTGAAAATTCCCCATTTATAATTTGAATCCACCATTTTGAAGCGAGGGAAAACAAAATTATTCTCTTATCTATGTGATATACCTTCACTTAGCTGATTTTTTATAATAAGCCTAGAAACATACAACTGATTTAAATAGTAGCTTTCTTTACTCTACCCTTTGCTCAACTTAATTGTAGATTACCTTAAGGAAATTGACTAGTAATGGTAATTTAATTCTTTATTTTCTGAATCATTCTATGCCAGGTGATTTGTATTAAGATGTTGGATACTATTCACAAATAACCATTGCAAAAATTGGGGAGTCCGTGGTGCTCTCTAAGCTTGGTTATTTGCTTGCAACTGTTTCATTAGGTCAGGGGTGTCAAACTTGCGTCATCACGGAGTCATCATGTCATGTATCGTGATTTTTTTCCACCTTCTCTAAACCGGGCATGAGCGTGGCCAATGTGTGATGCATCTGGCCTGCGGCCTGTGAGTTTGACATCCCTGCATTAGGTAATATCATCAATGCAAGTGAGTGTGGGTTTTTCTCCCTATATATAAAGGTCAGTTTATATGATGTTCTCCTTCTATTTTATAGACTTAAGCCAATATATCAGAATATTTGAAGAGTGTTAAAGTTGTTAGTGGCCTGTTGAAAATGCATGGATGACAGCCAAGTATGGGATGTAGAATTAGCAGGAATTCTTAGCCAAATAGTCTTAAAAGTTAGTTAGGCTGCCATTATTCCCATAAAGTATCAGAGATGATTGAATATGATACATTAATTTGCCCGAGACAACACATTGAATTAATAGTTGAACTGGGAAATGGTTTGCTCTCTGAAGTCCAAATCTAACAGCTAGTCCATTTATGCAATCAATCTTATTCATTTTTTCCCTAATACAATAGGGATCTGTCTTTGAGAAATATCTCTCCTGACTTCTTTTTGAAAAAGCATTATTTTTGTTCCAAAGTTGGCTTTAACTTTGAATAAATTTTGCTTTCATTGTCATTTGACTTTAAGATACTGTCATGGTCAACTGTGATAAAATTTACATATTATATTAAGTGATAATCCCTGTAACCAGATTTTATAAAATACATAACTATTGGCTAGAACTTTCTAAACCCAAACCAACAAAAGAGTTTGTGGCTTAGATTTTTGTGGGACCCAGGTTAGTATATTGATGTCGTCATAATTACAAACTCCTCAGAGCTAATTTGCATCAGCTGAGCTCAGCTTAACCTTTATATGAAATCAAATGTCAAACAGGTTTTGAGAGGCATACTAATTTTGAACCACAAAAATCTAGATGAAAACAAAGATATTTATTTTCTTTGTTGCCATCAAGAATGTTGTTTGGATTTTATGAAATGTACATCTGTTATTCCCAGTCTGGGGGTATCCCTACTATTAAGGCTTTCTGATTGCAGGAAACACCTTATATCTGGAAGTATCACTTATAAGATCTGCCTGAAGAGACGACTTAGAACAGGTGTGTCAAACTCATATTGTCACAGCGGCGTCATGTGACGTATCAGGACTTTTTTACACCTTAAACCAGGTGTGGGCATGGCCTGCGAGTGATGTATCTGGTTCATGGGCCAGGTGTTTGACAGCCCTGACTTAGAAGGTCAGACTAATAGCAATAGCATTTAGGCTTATATACCACTGGTACAGTGGTGGGTTCCTACCGGTGCGGTCCACTCTATAGCACCAGTAGCGGCTGCTGGTGACATCACAGTACCGGTGCGGTCGGTTGCCGTCATTTTTAAAAAATAATAATAATTTTTTTTAAAAAAATTATTCAGCGAATGCCCAGAAACCTGACAATTAAGTCTTTCCCCATCCCTTTGCTTGAAAATAATAAGAAACTCGCATTTGACACTTTTCCTTCGCTTTTGCCTAAAGCTTCCCAAAGTGGGCGTTTTCCGAAAGCTTAACCTTTTATACTGTTAATTTTATACAGTTTTATACTGTTATTTTTTAGACGAAAACATTGAGGACTGTTAAAAGATACTGTTCTTTTAACAGTCCTCAATATTTTCATCTAAGGAATCCATGACTGAAACCAAAAATGCTGTATGAGACTTCTTGTCTTTTAACTATAGCATTTTCTGCATATAAAGGTTGCTGTGTTGCCATGGTGTAACACGCACTTTGTATGCAAAGCTTTTCATGTAAGGTATAAAATAGCAAAAATAGTAGTAACATCTTTCTGAAATAACTAATATATGTCCGGCAAGCCATGCCCACCCGGTCACATGGCCGGCAAGCCACACCCACAAAATAAGCCACACCCACAGAGTGGCAGTAAAAAAATTAGGAACCCGCCCCTGCACTTGTAGTGCTTTACAGAACTCTCTTGGTAGTTTACAATGTAAGCATTATTTACATATTTTCCCCAACAATCTGGATCCTCATTTTACCAACCTTGGAAGGAAGGAAGGCTTGAATTTGCCTTTAATACAGCACTTTAATCACTGTGCCACCAGAGCTCATTAGCTAATTCTATTGAAAGGCCCAATAATGCAATCCCATTTCCATTATTATCTCTTACTCACACAATTCATGCATTACACTCCATTATTCTTGGAATGCCTACATTCAGCATACCTTGATGCTGCGTTTGATATATATATATTTCCAATGTGTTGTTTGGTTGGTTATTTTAATTTTTCCTTTTAGCAAGACTTTTATCTGAAAAAATTCTAAATAAAAGCATAATGCAGAAATATGATTGATGCCTGCCCAAATGTAAAGAATAGCAGTATGTTTCAAAGATATGAACAATGTAAACTGAAACTGTTATCCTAATTTCTTCTTTATCAAAATGAACATTATGTATCATAGTCAAAAGGATTGTATTTTTAAAATAGTCTTTCCACTATAACAGCTGTGTAAGATGCTGTGCATTAATATCAAAATTAACTATACTTTCCATGCTATCTCATATTATTGTTGCATAAATATTTCATATACTTTATTTATACAGTATATGAAACATTTGCATAACATGCCGTCTCTGGTGAATGGGCAGATTATATAGTGAAATGTAGAATTAAATCTCCTGCTTCAGAACTGTCCACAATTTCAGCTATAATATAATAGTATTTGAAGCCAAGGTAGCCTTAGGGGATGAATTCATACATTGAGCCAAGATATGCTTTCATTTAACGTTTAATGTAATTATGGATAAATGTATAGGGAATATTTATGGTAGTATTAAAGATATGTTGGTCAGGAATGTAAATGTAAAGATATTTCTGTATGCAAGTTATGTTGTATTTCTGTATACAGTATGTTGGAATCAAGTCCAACTGATTTTCAGTGAATATTAAGAGGCAACAAAGGGTATTCATCTGAACATTAATATATAAAAAAACAAAGGAGTTGTATATGACAAGGAAGATGAAATGAATCTTCATTTCTTCATGGTAGAAAATTAGAGCAAATAGATGAATATTTGTATCTTAGGAAGGTGGAAAGATGGATGAAGAAATTTTAAAATAAGCAAATGCTGATAGATAATAGGTAGCATGTGGACTGTTGCAAGGAATGGATGCTTTTTGAAATTAGGGGAAATATCTCAATAAGATTGTGCTTCTGCCCACCTTATGTGGAACTGTACATTGGATATATTGGGAAGCATTGAAGTATATTGAATGAAGTAGGAATGGGGCATTTCAAAAATATGAATGTTGAATGTATGTATTTGTCTATCTCACAAAATAAGTGATCCTGGGCTGTGTAAAAAAAATAAAGTGAATTATAAAACAAACACATAAAGGAAGAATTGAATGGGTCAAAGAAAGACATAACTGAGAAAGCTGTGATTGGATGGCGTTGATGAGAATTTGAAAATGTGAAGAATTTTGAAAAAAGAATAAAAATAAATGAATGAAGTGTGTAACAATCTTGGTGAAAGGAACATATTTTGCAAGAATAGAAGGAACGCATAGTGAATGGTGTTCATGAAAATAACTTCAGTATTTTTTATTATTACTTGACCTATCATCAGTTTTATTTTCTTTGTTCTGCATAAAGTTGCTAGCCCCAAAAGGAATAGCACAGGTATAGTACATATATGTAAGCATTTATGTATGATACTGTGACGCTTGAATTTTTGAATCAGAAGATCAGAAAATATAATAATATAATATAGTTTAGTATAGTATAGTATAGTATAATATAGTATAGTATAGTATAGTATAGTATAGTATAGTATAGTATAGTATAGTATAGTATAGTATAGTATAGTATAGTATAGTATAGTATAGTATAATATGATATTATAATATTATAATATTAATATAATAATATAATATAATATAATATAATATAATATAATATAATATAATATAATATAATATAATATAATATAATATAATATAATATAATATAATATAATATAATATAATATAATATAATATAATATAATATAATATAATATAATATAATATAATATAATATAATATAATATAATATAATATAATATAATATAATATAATATAATATAATATAATATAATATAATATAATATAATATAATATAATATAATATAAATTAACATTCTCTTCCAAGGCATTATCTGGCTATTATTTCTACTCCTCATGTAAATGGCTGATGTATATATTTTTTTCTGTCAGAGGGAAACATGCAAATTCAGGACTCATTAATATATAAGAAATCCCTATGTGAGGGCGATGGGAGTTTCTAAATGTGATAAATAAAATAACAATTTAGATTATTTTCAAGCACTCTGAAGTTCTTTAGTTTATCTAAGTTACATTTTCAGCATTAGTAAAGCTGTTCCACTCCCAAAATATTTTAGCTGTTTGTACTTCAATTTTTTCAAAAACTATCCCTCCCACCAGATTTTTTTGTAACATCAGGAATCTCTATAATAATATTACTCTATAATAGTAATAGAGTTATAATTATATATCATTTATTCCTATACTCTTATCTATAATTAGAGCAAGAAGCATTAGGCATTTTCAGTACATATTCTGGAGCTTGCTTTCCCAAAAGCTTCAAGGACACATCCAACTTTGCAATGCATCTCTTGTTAAAGTCAGATGTGCCCCTTTGCAGGTGGGAAAACTTTAGTGCTGCAGGTCACAGTATCACCTGACTCTATATCAGCCTATTCTTGGCAATTGAAGGCATTGGCTCCAGCAAGCAGATTAAATAAAAACTCAGCCATAAGGGTGGGGTGGGGGGAACCAAGTGCACAGGTAGCCTCAGTTGTTTAAAGATCTTTTGCATGTGAACAATTCATGTGTGCAACTAGTGTGACAGTTTTAGAATCAGAGGATCAGGCTGAAAAGCATAGCTCTACTACTCCTGCTTCACTGGGACAGGCGATGTCAACATCCATTTGGAATCAGGAAATGAGATACAGAGAAAAAGCCTTTGTTGTCATTTAGGAAAAATGGATGAGGTACCAGAGGACAAAAGTCTCCACGCCTATTTTTCTTTTCTTTGAAAAGGACCAATGTGGATCTGGAGATTTTCAAACATGGTGTTTGGAGAGGTAATGGTTCTACCATGCCTTATTGTCCTCTCCATGCTCCCGGCTGCAAGATCTTTAACGCAGAAGCCTCACATGGGATATAGAAAATGGCCCTGAAAAGCAGTGTGAGGAACAGATCCTGTAAATGCAGATTGTCTGGATTCTAACAGCATAAGCCTTGGTTGTAAGCCCAGCACTTCTCCAGTAAAAGACTATAAATGGTAACTTAAAGCTGATGAAAGTAGGGAAATTTAAACACTATTACATTTAAATTAAGCAAAATGAGTTTTTCTTCTGGCTCTACACAATTTTTCGTTTTGGTATTGCCTACCATTTACAGTGCAGTTCCTAGTATACAGTGGAACGTGTTTATACTCGTAACTGTCTGGTAAAGAGAGAGAGAAAAAGATCCCTACTAAAATGAATTTTTCAGCAGTCTTGAAAAAACAACTTTGCTTACGTTAGTGAGTTATGCACATGTAAGATTACCATACATCCAGAGAAATTAAGCAACTTCACTTGGAGTAGTTCTTCTGGTTCAAGTGCAGAACACAAGTGTGTAAGGCAGTGTTTCCCAACCTTGGCAAGTTGAAGATGTCTGGACTTGAAGTCCAGACATCTTCAACTTGCCAAGGTTGGGAAACACTGGTGTAAGGCATGATGACAACTTGCTGAATTATTGTGATGGAAGTGAAAATGCTCAAAGACAACAGTCAGGGTAAGTTCCCCATTTTACATTTTCTCTGTGTTTCTGCCCATTACAGAATATCAGTCTAGACTCAGCTATTAGCTAATTAGTAGCTACTGCTAACCTATGTAAGACTGCTTATATGACCTCTTTGCCACAGGAAAAGTGCCTGCAAACTGGACGTGGATTTGAATAAGTATGGCTTTGCAAAATAATCATCAGCCAATATACTTCATAGCAGGAATAGGCACCCCACATTCCAGCAGTGGGTTGCTCCTGGTTCGGACCGGTTCTTAGAACTGGTAGCGGTGGTGGCGGGAGGCTCCGCCCACCTGCCCGGGATGCTTCTGTGCATGCACAGAAGCGTCGCACATGTGCTCGAGTAGGCACACAATGTCACGATGTGAATACATTGCCAGTTGAGCCTCTGTGTTATATTTCTTAGTCTTCTACTATATTTCTAGATCTACTGTATTTTCTAATTAAGCAGACATGTGATATGTGTTTCTACGCGTGTGTGCATTCCAGGAGTTTGTCTCCTCCTTCCTTCTTCTTCTGCAAGTGTCCGCCCGAGGCAGATGTGAATTCTTAACTGGGACAATGTAGCTTATTAGGGTTTATGTTTTGTTACTTTTATACTGAAATAAATATTTTGTTAATTAGAATTAAATCTCGGTTTTATTTTCTAAGTAAGGATGACTTCAAAGGAACAAGATCTATATCGCCTCGGTAGGAATAAATTCCTATCCCATCACACAAACTGGTAGCAAACTAATTCAGAACCCACTACTGCCACATTCCTTATGCATTCCCCAATACTCTGTAGCAACTCTTGGAAATTTGGATATGACTTACACTCAGTTGCACTGGAATTTTTTTTAAAATAAAATAAAATAATAAATAATAATAAATTTTTATTTTTAATAAAATAAAATTATATCATCTTTAAAAATGAAATTGTCCTGACCTTTTGCAGTGTAGCCTTGAGTGCTCAGCAGATCATATCAAAACACCAGGTATTCTTGGGCTAAGGAAAATTAAAAGTCACCCAGTCATGTTTTAATTTTAATGAATGAACCAGTTACTGAATTCAGTTGTCCTAGGTAATTTTGTAATACAATCTACCAATAAGATGTCCTTTAAAACGATTGGAGCTATAACTCCCAGAATCCCAGGTCTAGAGGGAATTACTTAGATTGAAGACTATTCTTGCAGGAGAGCCAAATTTATTGCATCATGGATGGTTAACTCTTTGGAGTTTTTAAAATGAAAATCAATGAAAGATAATATCTTGATGTTCAGCCAAGTCAGATTTCTTTGCTTCCATATGATATTTCCTCCATTAATCATTGGCAGTTATAGTCTAGTTTACATTAAAGAACACTCTCTGGACTAGCTCAATAATACGGTATGACTTCAAAAGCTTTTGGATAGCATCAGTGGTGGGTTCCTACCTGTGCTGTGCAGGACGCCGCACCGGTAGCAGCCCGGTGATGATGTCATTTTAGGCGCTTTTTCCGGCTTCTCCGCGTCCTGAGCTGTCGGAAAAAAGCTCTCCCACCCACCCTTGTTTTAATACCGACCTTTATTCTTCCTCCAAAGCACAGCTGAGAAGCTCCTCAGCTGTGTTTCGGCTTGTAATGTCGTCCTAAGCATGCGCAGAGGTGAAATTGCCTGATGGAACGCGAGTTCACTTCTGTGCATGCTCGCGATGCGTACCGGTAGCAAAAATAACCGGAACCCTCCACTGGATAGCATGCTGCCTGTTCATAATCTGCTTAAACAAATAAATTTATAAGCTGCTTTTCGAAAGAGAAGTTTGAAAACCTTCTTAAGATTTTAATATTTGTTCATATGTAGTATATAAGAATAATATATAATGAAAAGCATTTTGCCAAATAGGCCTCCAGTGATGAATGTCTAAGAAAAAGGGCTAGGCAAGTTAAATGCTTATTTGGGTTCAGAAATAGGACAAAAAGAGAAAAGAGTCTGACTCAGACCTCATCTACTCTATAGAAGGCTTTGAAAATAAAAAAGAATAATAAATAAAAAGGCTGTTTTAACATTAGAAATGAAAATATGAGTATGAAAATAAAATACATTTCCAGAATATTTGTATGATTGTATGACAGCTTACTTCTTAGGTGACTCTTGGTAGCTAACAAGGGATAAAAAATACCAGATACACATTAAAATGATAAAATGATAAAATCAAACATACTGGTGGGGGACCAGGTATAATCTAGTGCCCATAATAATGTAATTGCAGTCATAATGCATCTAAGGAATGCCACATTTAAAAAACTGGTTTGTTGACATTCACTCTATCTACAAAGCCATTCATCAGTCTGGGAAAATGAGTATTCTACTCTGTTTCCCCAGAGTTATTCTTAAATGGCAGTCTAAATTACTGAACATCACAATCCTTGTAAAATATATTAAAAGCTTTAAAGCTTTTTGCAAACGCTCACAATGAATACCTGAAAAAGTCAAGTCGAAGATCTAGTCTGCTTCCAAAATCTTTTTTGGCAAACAAGTCACAAAGCAGAGTGGATACCCTTGTCAGAGAACTAAATGCAGGAAATCCCTTCAGTGTCAACTTCATATTTTTGTAATTCTCTTACAGCTGAAAGAATTGGTAGTGGAGGTGGGGAGATTTTTGTGCAAAGGGAAATTTGTAGAGGGGCTAAATCCAGGGAAGAAATGACTCCGATCCAAATTGGATGAAATTATTTCAGAGAAAGCACAACTTTTGGGGCCAGGAAATTCTCAGAGCCTTCAGCCAAACTCTTTCTGGTAGGCCATCTCTATTTTCCTACTTGTGTTCTGCAAAGAAGTGGTACCATATAACGAATGCAACAAGTGATGCTTTGTGATGACCATTGCACAAAATCCAGCTATATGCTGCTAGGTTTAAAATTAAAATTCTATTTCCTGACTAGACAGACCCAGTTCTCCTGTCTTAGCAAGATCTCCATTCTTTCCTGTCAGTCTTTATAACATGTAACATAAAACTGTGATTTAAAAGGATTAGCCAAACCATAAAAAAATCAGCTGTTTTGACTAGCACTTGAAGACAATGTTGGAAAAAAAGGGAGGGGGCAAAGGTGGTATTCAGCTGGTTTGGACCGGTTCAGGTGAACCGGTAGCAGAATTTTTTTTATTCAAAAAGTTTTTAGTACAAAGTACAAACATTTTTCTCTTTTTCTCCCCCCCTTCCCCCAATCCTCCCCCCTCCCCCCTCTAACCCACCCCCCTGGACTTCCCAGAAAAAGCACAGGGTATAATATTCAATAAAGATAAAATTAAAATATACTAACAAATTATTAATTTCAAAATTTTTGTAGATCTTTAACTCCTTGTTACTCAAAACCTTTTAAGCATAGTCTAAAAATCAGGCATATTATTAATAAACTAACATTCCAATATGTCAAATTATTAATTTCACAATTATTCTAAATCTTTAATTCCATATAATTCAAAACCTTTTAAAAATAGTCCAAATTTTTTTTATTTTCCCCCTTTTTCCCCTCTAATCCATTCCACTATGTATCTTTCATTTATATAGTCTTTAAAATATAATAATAAAAAGAAGAAGAAAAAAAGGAAATCTTTCTTTCACCATCTCGGCGAGATGCACAACCATCAGTGTCATTTCCTCGGTGATAAATGAATCTTCCTTTTATTTGTATTGTCAAATTAACATCTTACTGCAAAATACCAATTTTTAATATTCTCTTCATCTGGCCTATGACTACCCATACTGAAACCAAGTTCTAATCATTCCTTCTTCTCATTCGAGCTTTAGATCTAACTCTTGCACACACTTGTGGTTTGGTAATTTCTTGAGTTGTCAGCTTAGGTTGTTGTTGTCTTGATACTTCCTTAGATATAGCTGCTGCTCTGGTCTGACTCTGATCCTTTGTCTCTTCTTCCACATTATAAACATCACTCTGATTCCTGGTAGCAGAAATTTTGAGTAGTTTGGAGAACCAGTAAATTACCACCTCTTGCTGGCCCTGCCCCCACCCGCCTGCTCGCTGGCTTATCCCACCCACCCACTCACCACTCACCCCTGCCTGCCCGCTCACCAGCTCACGGCTCACCCCAGCAGCCCACTCACTGCTTGCACCCCCTGTCCGCTCGCCTACCCATCCCGCACTATATCTTACCTTCGCCACACAGCCCAGCTAATTTCCGCTCTGGTCACTAAAGGTAAGCATGCCGCCCACCCGCCCTTTGCCTAGGGTCAGGTCGGAACGGGACCCAGGGACGCACCAATCCCTGGATCCGGCCTTGCCCTGGAGCCTCTGCCCGCTCACTGTTTGCTTCGGCTGGGTTGTGGAACGCGCCACATGTTGCCTCTGACCGCATGTTGCTGCCCCCCTCTGGCCTCAAAATATGGCCTTCCGGGCAAAAGCAATTTATTCAGCCTGCAGCCTGCCGCACTAGGCCTAATGGCCGTGGGGTGGTGGTGTGGGCGCAGGAGGGCCGAAGTGGTTTGGGAATGGACCAGATGGTTTTTCTTACTTGTAAGAAGTCCCATCTGGAAACCGCTGCAGCGGAGATTTTGCAGCCACTTCTTCCATCCCTTGCCGAGCCTCGGTCACTTGCGGAGATGCTCCATGTGCTCTCCGGGTCAGCAGCTGCTTCCCTTCACTACTGCTCTTGCTGGGAGAGCGTCTTGTGCAATTTAGCAGCTGTGACCTCCGCTTTCTTCTAAGTCCCATCTGTAAAGTGCTGCAGCACAGAGAAGCAGCAGCCATGTTGAATGCTGTTTCTGTCAGCCGCAGCGCTTTCTGGATGGGACTTAGAGGAAAGCAGCGGTTCACAGCTGCTAAATTGCGCAAGACACTCTCCCATCAGTGTGGAGAGAAGCAGCCGCTGCCCCAGAGAGCAGAGATGGAGGGGAGCAGGCCCTGAAAGGCTGCTTGGTTGAGCCTCGTCTTGCCGTGTGGCAGAAGCCGTGCATACGCGGAAGCTGTGCGCAGAAGCCAAGTGCATGAGCATGCGCAGAAGGCACAAGTGCATGCTTGTGCTCACATTTTTGATGAACTGGTGGTGGAATTATTTGAATCCCACCATCGGAGGGGGGATGTATATTGGAGTCTAAGGCTTTCCTAATTTTAAACCAGTGGTTCCCAACCTTCCTAATACCGCAACCCGTGACCCGCCCCTGCGCCCCCACCACAACCCACCCCACCATTGCTATTTGGGTTCTTTTACCCTCTGCGCACGCGCAAAGCATTCTGCGCATGCGCAGAGGATAAAAGAACCCATATGGCGACGTCTCCAGATCTGGGCGAGGTCTCTGCTCGCTTCGCGTGTTGCCTCTGGGAGCTTTTCGAGCCCCATCATGAAAGCCGTGCACAACTTTGGCAGGGCTGGGACAGGCAGCTGTTTTTTATTTGGAACCCTCGCGGGTGCAAATGCAACAGTATGGAGGGGGAGTTTGCAAGTGGGGAGACGGAGTTTGCAAGTGGCGGCAAAGGGGATCTTCCAAGGACGTTTCTGTTCCAAGGGGAGCCCCCCCTCCTCTTCACTCAGACCCTGGGAGAAAAAGCCAGGATTGAAGCCAGCTTGGGGGAGGAACAAGAGAGGGGAGACCAGCCAAAGAGGGTCGCAGCATGGCAGAGCAACTCAGGGGCAGAGATGCCTGTCCAGGGACCTCTCACCTGGCCGTACACCTTCACCGGCTCCTCCTGCGGCAGCTAGGCACACCTTCTTCTCCTTGGGGGCTGCCTGGGGCTGGGGGGATCCTGAGATTGCAGCCACACAAAGCCCCAATCCTGGGGCCACAAGGTCAGGGTGCGATGCAACAGCAGGCTACTCCGAGGAAGAGGCGGAGGTGGCGGCCGGCCGGTGGGACCCCTCTAGCAGCAGCAGCAACAGCGGCAGCAGCGGCCGACCGTGGGTGGGTGCTGAGGCGAGCGGGGGCAGCCACGGCGGCTGCCAAGGGGTTGCCCCGTGGGTGCGGTGCCTGCCGCCCCGGGGGCTCCTCCGTGGTGCACGCCGGAGCCAAGCATCCCTTGGCACATTCTCTCTGGGCAGCAGCGCCCCACTTGGCTGCTGCCGAGTGTGCAAAGTCGGCAGAGCAAAGCGAGGAACATGGCGCCAGGCGGCAGCTGAAAGCCTGGCTCTGCCCCAGCCGCCCTTTGGACACTGCTGCCGCTGTTGCTGCTGCTGCTCGCAGGGTTCCACTGGCCGCCCACCGCCTCCACTGCCTCCGCTCCTCTTTGGCTGGCTCCCCTCTCTCGTTCCTCCCCCAAGCTGGCTTCAATCCCGGCTTTTGCTCCCAGGGGCTGAGCGAAGAGGAATGGAAACAGCCTTAGAAGATCCCCTTTGCCGCCACTTGCAAACTCCCCCTCCGTACTGTTGCATTTGCGCCCATGAGGGTTCCAAATAAAAAACAGCCGCTTGTCCCAGCCCCGCCGAAGTCGCGCACGCCTTTCGTGACGGGGCTCGAAAAGCTCCCAGAGGCAACACGCGAAGCGAGCGGAGACCTCGCCCGGATCTGGAGACTTTGCCTGGACGCCGTCATTTGGCTTCTTTTACCCTCTGCACATGTGCAGAACGCTTTGCGCATGCACAGAGGGTAAAAGAACCCAAATGGCGGCGGTGGGGTGGGTCACGGTGAGGGCACGGGGGCGAGGGTTGTGGGGCGCGATATGGCCAGGCTTGCGGCAGTGGGGGGGGAGCTGAGGATGCCATGGCGGCCACTGGGAAACGATTGTTCGACCCCCAAGGGGCTCGCGACCCCAGGTTGGGAACCGCTGACCTAGAGTTCCCAAACACTTGAAATATTGTAAGCATTTTCTTGTTAAATTTAAATAACTAATGCAAAATTCAAATTTCTTTTAGTCTTTTTCATTCTGGTCCTACTTTTTATGTCAGGCCCCATCACTAAAAGTGATTCTTGATTGCAAAATATTTGTAGACCTTTACTTTAAATCATAAATAAGAAGTAACATGGTAACGTTCAGATGTTCTTATCTGAACTAATCGGGTACTTATTTGTTGTTTTGGATTCAGACATGCTATAATTCCAAACAAGGGTTTTACTATGCAGTTGCCTTACCTTATTCACAAAATTCTTAGATGCCCAGATGGTGTTCATTTCCATTTGTATCACTCCTACCTTTTCACAGCATTTCTTGTGTCATTTTTTTCTTTCTTTCCAAAGAGCATCTGTTAAGATGGAATAGCTGTAGAACGCCTTTTGATTGATATCGTTAGAAGCTTGCTCTCTGGAAACCCATATTTTTCCAAAGTAAAATTGTTTTTTAGACATCCTATCTTCCAAATATACAAATCACCTTTTTTCCTCATATAAGAAAATGGCTTTTAAAATTTCTGAGAAGCCTGAGGGCAGAATGTTCATTTGATTCTTCCCATCTTCTCTCTGCATCCTATTTCAATTGGGGGGCAGGGGAATAGTTTGCTTCTTGGAAAAAAAAACCAATTCAAGTAAATAAGAGTGCATAGGTAAAGCAAAAATAACTCTGAAATAACCCTTGAGATTATCTTTTGTCTCTGTAGTTTTACTGCATTGAGGGAAAGGTATTATATCACTTCAGACATTGTAGCTTGGATGTCCTTCTATCTATAGGATCTGATGTTATTTGTTCCTACAAGAAAGACGCCTCTGCGTATCTCATAACTAGGCAGTGAAGTTACTTGATGCATGTCTTGCACAATCTGCACATAAGCTCAGGTAAGAAGAAAAGCTGGGCTTTTCAGAGCATGGACCCTTCTCTTTAATGGAGAAAGAAGAAATGGTTGCAATAGTAAGGGAACATAAAAAAGAAGTGAAGAATGGAGTAAGAAATATAAAGAAATTTTTATTTATATGACTCCTGAGGTAAAATGATATCCACAGCTGGCCCCACTCTTATCAGTATCCTAGAGAAGTCCTGAACTGGGAAAAAGAAAAAGAACAGAGACAGCCTTACAAGAGTAAGAAGGCCAATGTTGAAAAGCTATATTTCAAAAGAAGATGAAGACAAGAATGGAAACCGGGGACAGCCTTTATTTCTTCCCTGAACATTTGGACAGCATAGCTTTTCAGTTATTTTCCCAGGCGGACAAAGCAGTTGTGATGAATCTGGAACTGATTTGCAGGAGGAAAGGGGCTCTTTCCCCAGGAGGTAAGACGCAGTTCAGTCGTGAGTCCTTGGTGAGCAGAAAGAGGCTCAGAAGGGTTCCTTCCCAAACCTTCACAGGATTTTATCTGATAAGTTATTCAGAGCATGTTTTAGTCTGCCAAAAATTCTGTTATGGGTGAACAGCAGACAAGAAACTATTCTGAGCAATTCATTGTGTCATTCTTGGTTTCTCGCCTCTGTCAGCAGTGGAGAGCCAACTGGGAAATCGGCACTGAAGCCAGTGAGTCTGGACAGTGAGCCATGTCCAGAGCAGCTATCTTGACAGCCATGAACCCAACAATAGTGTCACGCAGTGATTTTATGTTGCCTGTTACATGTATATGCAGGGAGGTGCATCCCTGTCAAATATAATGGTTCATTCCTGAGCACGTGATTAATGTTCCTAGTACGCATGTGTACATTCCTTCCTTCCTTTTGTACTATGCTTCGGACGAAGCAACACCTTTTATATAGCCAGTATGTGATTTCATTATTTTTGTATCAAAATAAATATCTTTTACATTAGAATTATAATGCGGTTTATTTTGGCAATGTCAGAGTTCCAGGAGAAGATTCATTTCGCCTCTGATAAGAGTAAGAGTAAGAGAACGGCGACTAATTAGACCTTTTGAACGCTGACTTTGGAGACCGCCGCCATTTTTATGGCAGAGGCTTGCTTCTGCAAACTAGTCTCACTCTTTGATTTCTGTCCCTTGGGACCCCCCCCCCATTGTTGCTATCGAGGGGGCATAGATACATTTTGTGCATTTAACGTCTGTCCTTGGAGGCTTGTAAAAACTCTCTCTCTGGAAAGATCGTGAGAAGCCGCCATTACTGCCTGCTTGTCATCTGGAAGGCAGTTTCTGGAAGGTACAGTGACTATAATTATCCCAGATGCTTCTTCTAATACCATCTTGGCTCCTGTGGACGCTTCTAGTCACCCTATCGATCAAAGCAACCAAGGCGAAGATGTGGACCCCCCCCCCTTGGTCAAATTTCGATCAAGCACCGAGGGATGTAGGACTTTGGACTTTCAAAGCCACCATTGTGATTCTGCCGCCATTTTAGAACTTTTTAGAAACCGTTTTAAATTGTATCCTCCCCTCTGAGATGTGATATGGGTGTGGTTGAATGTGGGTAGAATGAGATGAGTGTCTGAGTATTAGAAAGTGTGTGAAAATGGAAACGCTAGGGACTGGGACCTTGCCCCCCCCCGCTGAGTGCAAAAACAGAAGTGGGGGGGGACCCGGCTACCCCTTCTTGTGAGAATGGTATGTATGGCCTGCAGGAAGGGAGGGAGACCAGCGGGGGAGGGGAGGGGGTCTCTGGTGTAGGCGAGAGCCGGACCATCTCGGTCATAACGGGAAGAGGCAGATATGGCGGGAGCAGAGGGGTGGGCCGCTCTCGGGGAATAAGACCTCGCTGTTTACAAGCGATCCCTTGTTCCGGCCCCTCCGATCCGGTTCCATCGTGCTCAACCCGGATACCTGGCAACCAGGGTTTTCAGGGCCCTGGGCTCAGGATGCTGCTGCTTAATGCCAGGTCAATCGTCAACAAAGCTCCCTTGATACGTGACTTAATCACAGAGGAGGGGGCTGACCTGGTGTGTGTTACCGAGACCTGGCTGGGGCAGGAGGGGGGAGTAGCTCTCTCCGAGATATGCCCAGCCGGTTTCTCGGTGCAGCACCATTCTCGACCCCAGGGAAGGGGGGGAGGAGTGGCAATAATAACGCGTGGAAATCTGCATCCTCGTAGGATCCCTGCCCCGGAGATTGTTGGGTGTGAGACGCTCCTTTTGAAGTTGGACTTAGGGGTACAGGTGGGCCTTTTCTGAACGTACCTGCCTCCCAGCTGCGTAAGCAAGGCCCTGCCTGAGCTGCTCGAGGCAGTAGCCGGCTTGGCAGTTGAGTTCCCCAGGCTTATGGTGCTGGGGGACTTTAACTTGCCACCTGCTGGCGAAACCTCTGGGGCGGCCCAGGAGTTCATGGATTCCATGACAACCATGGACCTGTCCCAAGTAATCCAGGGTCCGACTCATGAGGGTGGTCACACGCTCGACCTAGTGTTTCTTTCGGGGCAGTGGAGAGATGATCTGAAGATAAGGGACTTAGTCATCACCCCACTGTCATGGTCAGATCATTTCCTACTGAGGCTGGATTTCGCAGCCCCATTCCTCCCCCGCAGGGAGGTGGGACCGACTAAGTGGTTCCGCCCCAGGCGCCTAATGGAACCGGAAGGATTCCAGAGGGAACTTGGGGAAATACCTGAAACCCTGGTACACAATTCGGCTGACTCCCTGGTGGCTGCTTGGAACACCGCAGCATCAGGGGCTCTAGACCGAATTGCGCCTAAGCGACCTCTCTATGGCAGTGGATTCCGGAAAGCTCCCTGGTTTACCGAGGAGCTCCGGGAGATGAAACGCCAGAAGAGACGTCTGGAGCGCCGCTGGAGGGCCAGAAAAACCGAGTCTGATCGAACACTATTAAGAATTTACATCAGATCTTATTTAGTGGCGATAAGGGCGGCAAAACGATCCTATTTTTCCGCTCTTATTGCGTCCGCAGATTCTCGCCCAGCCGCCTTGTTTAGGGTGACTCGCTCCCTCCTTGCAAAAGGGGGGAGCGAGGAACACTTACAAGGCAGAGCTGAGGAATTCGCTGAGTTTCTGTCGGATAAAGTCGCTCAGATTCGGTCAAATCTGGACTCCGGCTGGGCAGAGTCCATTGAGTTGACAGGGGCTAGTCTTAGTCCATCATTATGGGAAGAGTTTGGGCCTGTTTCTCCCGAGGATGTGGACAGGGCTGTGGGAGCGATGGGTACCTCCACCTGTTTATTGGACCCGTGCCCCTCCTGGCTGGTTTCGGCTAGCAGAGAGGTAGCACGCGGCTGGATCCAGGCGGTGGTCACCGCTTCTTTGAGAGAGGGATCTGTACCGCAGTCGTTAAAAGCTGCGGTGGTGCGACCCCTCCTGAAGAAGCCTTCCCTGGATCCAGCTGACTTGAAGAACTATCGTCCGGTCTCCAACTTACCTTTTTTAGGGAAAGTTGTGGAGAAGGTGGTGGTTACTCAACTTCTGCAGCTCCTGGATGAAACAGATCATCTAGACCCTTACCAGTCGGGTTTCAGGCGCGGCTACAGTACAGAAACTGCCTTGGTCGCTCTGATGGATGATCTCTGGCGGGCCCGGGATGGGGGAAATTCCTCCATCCTGGTGCTACTTGACCTCTCAGCGGCTTTCGATACCATCGACCATGGTATCCTTCTGCATCGTCTCAGCGAGTTGGGAGTGGGAGGCACCGTTCTGCGGTGGTTCTCCTCTTATCTCGCTGATAGGATGCAGTCGGTGCTGGCAGGGGGGCAGAGATCGTCCCCTAGGCCCCTATTATGTGGGGTGCCTCAGGGGTCGGTTCTCTCACCCATCCTGTTCAACATCTACATGAAACCGCTGGGGGAGATCATTCGCAGACATGGGGTGTGTTTCCATCAGTACGCTGATGACACCCAGCTGTACATCACCACCCCGTCTGACTTCAGTGAGGCAGTTGATGTAATGTGCCGGTGCCTGGACGACGTCAGGATCTGGATGGGGAGGAACAGACTCAGACTTAATCCCGATAAGACTGAGTGGCTGTGGATATTGCCTCCTAAGGACTACGACAACTGTCCCTCCGTGGTCCTTGAGGGAGCGAAACTGACTCCCTCGGACCAGGTCCGCAACTTGGGGGTCCTTCTAGATCCACAGCTAAAATTGGACCATCATCTTTCAGCTGTGGCTAGAGGGGCCTTTGCACAGGTTCGCCTGGTGCACCAGTTGCGGCCATATTTGGAGAAGGAGGCTCTACTCACGGTCACTCATGCCCTTGTCACCTCTCGCTTGGACTACTGCAATGCGCTCTACATGGGGCTACCCTTGAAGAGTATCCGGAGACTTCAGTTGGTGCAAAATGCGGCTGCGCGTGCTGTGGTGGGTGTGCCAAGGTACACCCACGTGACATCGATACTCCGCCAGCTGCATTGGTTGCCCATCGGTCTCCGGGTCCAATTCAAGGTGTTGATCACCATCTTTAAAGCCCTTCATGGCTTGGGACCAGGTTATCTACGGGACCGCATTCTGCCTCATACTTCCCTTCGACCGGTTAGGGCCCACAGAGTGGGCCTCCTCCAGGTCCCGTCGGCCAAACAATGCCGGCTGGCGGGCCCAAGGGGGAGAGCCTTCTCTGTGGCTGGCCCTGTGCTCTGGAACCAACTTCCACCAGAGACCCGAACTATCCCCACTCTGCTGGCCTTCCGGAAAGCTGTTAAGACATGGCTTTTCCTGCAGGCGGGGGGTAGAGCTTAATTCATTCGAGCCCACCCCCCAAGTATGTATGATGTTGAATGGTTGGTGATGATTCTTTTTATAGTGTGTTTTAATTTTTATATTTGCTTTTAATTAACTTTTTAGATTTTGGTTATTCTTGTATTTTCTCACTGTTGTACGCCGCCCTGAGTCCTTAGGGAGTTGGGCGGCATATAAGAATTCCAAAATAAATAAATAAATAAATAAATAAATAAATAATTCTCCTTCTCTAACAAATAGTAACCAGCCTTGGAAGATAAAAGGTTGAGACAGGATGAAAGAGATGGTAGAGACACAAATAGAATGGGTCTACCTGTACAAAAAGAAATAGGCAGGCAGGCAGATAGATGGAATAGCTTGATAAGAATTAAGTAAAACTAAAAATAGTTGTAGGTAAAGAACAGAAGGAATTGCTAAGTTAATGATAAAGTAAAATTTCAGTAGAGGTGATGAACAGAATTTAATAAAGTTGCTGCAGATAAAGAAGAAAGGACTACAGAATACAAGATAACACTGAAGTGATTAAGGCCGGATGAAAGTGTAGTGAATCTATGGTAGAGAATTCAGATTAATTTTAATAGAGCAGAATACAGATCCACAAAAAACTACCAAAACTTAAAAAGATCAGTGAAGCATTAGGAATAATTTAAAATGAATTAGAATGACTGTACACAGAACATAAAATGTACAGTAAATAACAAAGAGCTTCACTGTTCACTTACTTTAAAAAAAATGCTAGTTATTCATGATAAAAATAATTTGGAACTGCCCAGGGTTATTTTTAATCATAGAATGTTGTAATAATCCTCTTATCTTCCTTGTCTTAAAAATACTTCAGGAATTTCTGTATGATTAAGTTCCACCATATCAGATTTTGATCCAGCTATTCCTGAAGTTTGTACATACATGCTTATCTTCTTCCTTCTGTTGCTGAACGTTATTTGGACTTTGTCTCTGATAATTCAATGCTGGCTGTGAATTATGGAAATAGAAGTACATCAGATCTTATGGACACCATTCTGGACTATGGCTAATATATATATAGTCAGATAGCCTACACTGGGCAGATAATCTGAGGACCAGGACTATGTGTGGCTTCTGATTCCCTTCTATACATTCCCTCTCTGATCACAACTACTTAAAGTGAATGGCAAGGCTTCCCACCATTATGAGCAAAAAAAAACCCTGATAAAAAATTTACCTCACCAGTCAGTTAGCATAATGAAAACAGTATGAGCCCAAATCTCACTTCCGAATCTATTAAAAAAAAGATAAAAAAAAGTTATAGTCCCACTTGTTTTGAATCATTGCTCCCTTTGTCCTCCCAAGAATATATTAAGTGTTGCTCAGACTTGGAAATGCCCCTCTTTTCCACTGTATATCTGTAGATTTATTTATTTAATAGGAAATACGGTCAATGGCCAGCAGGAAATTGCAGAGTTGATCTGCTCAGTGGAAAATCTGGATGGAGTTTGAAAAGCAGCAGCCAGACCTTTCATCTTCACTATGTTTTATAATTCCAGAAACCCTTACCATCTTACAGGAACACCTGTTGGTGAAGATAACTGCTCTAAAGGTTCCTCAAAACAATTCTTAGGTGGGAAATGACTGTAGTTCTGGGATTATGGATTGGGGGCTGTATCTCCAAATACATGGAAAGCTAAAGAGAAAAGCATGTTTCAAAAATACTGTAAAAAGCCCTATAAAGAAGATGCTGTGCTTTGCCTGCAAAGGAAAGTGTTCAAAAGCAGAGGGTTGGCAGGGATGCTTGTTAACAACAAAAAGAAGAAGAAAAGAAGAAGAAGAAGAAGAAGAGGAAGAAGAAGAAGAAGAAGAAGAAGAAGAAGAAGAAGAAGAAGAAGAAGAAGAAGAAGAAGAAGAAGAAGAAGAAGAAGAAGAAGAAGAAAAGAGGGGAGACTGGATAACCCCTGCTACCAGTGGAATGCAGTTCTTGTGATGAGTACCACAATACATGGATTGGTAAAAGGAGGAGCTTTCCATGGTTGCTATTTGAGTGAAGTACATTTATTTGACAGACAACTCATTGTACTTCAATAAGAAGGAACTATGGCAGCCAAAATAAAGAGAGTTTCATTTAATATCGGCTTAAGTGCATCACAAATCTAGAATGAATAGATCTGAAGAGCCTTTGAAAGAGCTTAGAGCTGTGCAATTTAGAAACCTTGTACTGTGAGCGTTAATTCATCTTGCATCAAGGACGACTATCTCCAATGTATGTCCAGAACTGATGAAAAAATGTCACAGTTATCCCTGCGAGCAAAGTATGGTAAGCAACTGGCAAAGAAGCAATTAGAAATAGAAGGGAATGTGCAGTATTATTCAAAAGTCAATCACTTCTCCCCTGGACAAAATTCTAATCAGTTAGGAAAAGGAAGACCGAACGGGGTTCTACTGCTGGGTCTATAACGACATTGGTATTGCAAACCTCATTAAAAACTTTTTTTAAAAAACCTGTGCGCTTCTATAAAAAGAAATAAAAACTAAGAAAGGACAGTATGGAATCCACTGAAGTGATTAATATCTCATTTGCTCACTTGCTTTCTCTCTTTCATTTCAAGTGGTAGGTTTCATTAGAGGCAGGACAATCCTGTATTTTCATTATGCTGGGGCCAGAGGTCTGCCATTCTACAGCATGAGAACGGTTGCTTTCTCCTGCAGGTGTTCAAGAGAAAATTGATGCTAGAAAAGATGGAAAGGGCAGCAGTCTAAAAGCTCTGTTAGCCTTTACTGATCTGAGACTATGTCACAAATATGCTTCTTTGTGATACCGCAAGGTCTTTTTGGCCTGAACAAAGTACTTCTTTAAAAATGGAAATGTCCCAAGTTTTTAAAAAATGGCATCGAACCTGGTTTATTGTAGAGGCATAGGGAATGGCTTTGAAGGGCAAGAGGAAAACCTTCTACCAAAGCAATGGTAAGATAAAGAGAGCCTGAGCCCGGGTTAGGAAAGTAACTTGAGAAAACCTCTCAGACAAGTCCCTCCATAGTTCACATAAAAATAAAGAGAAGGATGGGGAAGCACATTCAGATTTGCAATATTCTGTTACAGTAGTTGCTGCAATAAAAGTAGTATAAGAGCCGAGGTGGCGCAGCAGTTAGAGGCAGGTACTGCAGGCCACAGGTCAGCGGTTCAAATGTCACCGGCTCAAGGTTGACTCAGCTTTCCATCCTTCCGAGTTAGGTAAAATGAGGACCCAGATTGTTGGGGGCAATGTAAATATATACATTGCTTAATGGTGTAAACCGCTTAGAGAGTGCTTGCACTGTGAGGCGGTATATAAATCTCACAAATAAATAAATAAAAGTATTGACTGCATGGCACTGATTTCTTAAGACAGCCCTTGTAGGGCTGGCATTTTGCATTTGGGGGTGACGGTTGATCCCTGGTGACTGTAGATATGTCCCAGAAGTAGTTTGCTGTTTACTTTCTTCCTAGGACTGAGAAAGAAACTAATTAAAGTCACTAAAGGTGCTGGTGGGGCACTGGAGCCCCAACTCCCACCGTAACCACCACACCAGACTAGCATTCTTATCTTGCACTATGATACTTATATTTTCATATTTAATATTTCTGCTCTTTTAACACATTTCCTTGTGTTGCTTTATTGTTTTGTCGTGCTGGAGACTGGGGTGCATATACAATTTAGTAGTCTGCAGGATTGGTTATTTAGTTTGGATTCAGATTATTTATTTTGGATTTAGAGATCATCAAACTCCCAGATGAACCTGAGCAGCTTACATTTTAAAAGTAAAAAACAACTAAGAAAAAATGAAGAGGAATTAAAAAAATATATGGCCAGAGAGAACACACCCAATACAGCAGAAAACAAAACAAAACAAAATATAACATAACAAAAAACACTTGATGGAAGCTTGTCAACCAGCCTAATCCCAGATCTGGGAGCAAAGCCAGGTGTTCAAAGACTTTGAACCATACAGATATCTTGAGTGGCGGATACTGCTTTAGAGAGCATGCACCATAATAATAGCAACAATAATACACAACAAAAAGCAAGTATATAAATTATATCAGGAGAATGAGACAATGAAATAGAAAGTGATATGCATTATGCTGCCCACTCTCAAAGGACAACAGAAGACCTATAATCACTTACCCCAGATAAGGACATTTCCACCAGATTTTAATTTCAAAGCAACACTGCATATACGAGGGTGAGTCAAAAAGCAATGCCATTTTCTTTAGGACAGGTATAATTACCAACACAGGAACATGTAGCATACATCAAAATGAAGCTGGTCCTCTGTGGATCACATCAGTGGTGGGTTCCTACCAGTGCGGTCCACTCTATAGCACCGGTAGTGGCCCGCTGGTGACATCACAGTACCGGTGCAGTCGGTTGCCAGTGCCTGGGCGCCGCCATTTTTTTTAAAAAAAATAATTTTTTTTAAATTTTCTTCTGCGCATGCCCAGAAACTGAGCTTCTGGCACTGCGCATGCGCTGCCTTCCTACCCCACAGTGAGTCCAAGCAGGGGAGGATGGCTGAGGGAGCGCGTGAGATGCTGAAATAATGGGTGGCAGGAGCTATCTCCATTCCTCTCCCTTCAGCAGTCTGAGAAACCACGAACGTGCGGTGATGATCCTAGGCATTTTCGCACGTTTGAGGCTTCTTGAGCTGCTGAGGGGAGGGGGAATGGGCGGCAGGACCTATCTCAGTTCCCCTCCCTTCAGCAGTCCGAGAAGCCACGAACGCACGGTGATGATCCCAGGCATTTTCGCACATTCGAGGCTTCTCGAGCTGCTGAGGGGAGGGGGAACGGGCGGCAGGAGCCTAGGATCATTGAATGGGGAGAAGCATTCAGGCCGGACGAAGCCTCCTAGAAGAACCGCTGCAGTGGTCTTGCTGCTCCCACTGCGGGGGGCTGCGTTGCGGGTGGGCAATGCCCCCCCGCTTTTCCGGCTGCTGCCAAGCTCCCGAGGCCCACGCCCACCCGGTCACATGGCTGGCAAGCCACACCCACAAAATAAGCCACGCCCACAGAGTGGTAGTAAAAAAAATAGGAATCCGTCCCTGGATCACATCCCTACTTATCAACATAGTCACCGCTTCTCTCAATAGCCATGTTCCACCTTCGAATGAGAGCATGTATCCCTGCCTCGTAAAATTTGGTTGACTGTTCTTTGAGCCACTTCTTCACTGCAGTTTCACTTCCTCGTCACTGGAATAATGTTTGCCTCTCAAACCCTCTTTCTTGGGGCTGAAGAGATGATAGTCTGAAGGCACTAAATCTGGTGAGTATGGAGGATTATTATTCCAGTGATGAGAAAGTGAAAACTGCAATGAAGAAGTGGCTCAAAGAACAGTCAACAAAATTTTACGAGACAGGGATACATGCTCTCATTCGAAGGTGGAACATTGCTATTGAGAGAAACGGTGACTATGTTGAGAAGTAGGGATGTGATCCACAGAGGACCAGCTTCATTTTGATGTATGCTACATGTTCCTGTGTTGGTAATTATACCTGTCCTAAAGAAAATGGCATTACGTTTTGACTCACCCTCGTACATTGTTTTTAATGTCAGCTTCCATTTTATTAAATCCCTTTGTTTAATTCTTCTATTCCAGCATTCGGCAACTGGGTCTACAATCCAAAACATTATATTATTACCTGATAGGTGTACAGTATGTGAAACTACAGTAAATTGCAACAGTCAATTCATCAAATATGTTTTCTGGATACTTTCTGTAAATCTGCTGGGATGTTTTACATAGCAATTGGATTGCTTGCTGAATAACTAATGTGGCAGGGACAATTGGGAAATGCTGGTCAGATGTTGCCAAAGGGACTGCAGCCACTTAATTCAGAAATCTTGTTATGTGAATTTTGAAACAAAATCCCCAAACCTGGCATATTCTCTGTGGGTTGAATTTCAGTACCTTCATTCCCAGGACACACCACTGATCGGGATTATGGGAATTAAAATTCAGTGGACCTGGATCTAATAACTTCTTCTTTGTAAATTATATAATTTCTGAGAGGGAATTCATTAAAGAAGCTGCATCTTTTCCCAGAACCATCCATTAAGTCCTGGGAAGAGAATTGGTTTAACAAATTGGAGATGGGCACTGTGTCTATGCCCCCATGAGCTTTAATGTACCTTTCTGCCTGCGCAATTTTGATATGAACTATAGACCCTTTAAACAACCATGTTAAAGTGTTATCCACTAATCCTTGAGTGGGCAGAAAAAAATGCCAGTATAACCTTTGGTGCCAACACTATTTTGAAACATTAATAAGGCTGGAGAAAGATGCTAAGTTGAAATGTCAACTGCTAACTAAGTTTTTTTCAGATGCCAATCTCTTTCAGGTGGGACAAATGCAGGTTAATATTTGTAAAGGTATGCTAAGCTATGTGCCAAATTATTCTATGAATAGATAACGGATGTGGGAATCTTCATTTCTGTGTCTATGGAGATTCTCAATCATCCAGGTGATGCTTTTTTCAAGAGGCAACTGGACTTTCTTGTTTTTCTTTGACGACCTTTTTGCTTCTCATCCAATAAGCTTCTTCAGCTTCAACTCAGAGCTGGTTTGTTCAGGTTATTTCTGAATGTGTGTCTAGTATTTTTCTGGAGAGGTGCTAATCCCTTAACCTAAAATAATTTGGTTGATAGTGAGAAGGAGGAGCCGAGGTGGCGCAGTGGTTAGAGGCGGTACTGCAGGCCACTTTAGCTGACTGTGATCCGCAGGTCAGCGGTTCAAATCTCACCGGCTCAAGGTTGACTCAGCCTTCCATCCTTCCGAGGTAGGTAAAATGAGAACCCAGATTGTTGGGGGCAATATAAATATACATTGCTTACTGGTGTAAACCGCTTAGAGGCGGTATATAAATCTCACAAATAAATAAATAAATAAATAAATAAATAAATAAATAAATAAATAAATAAATAAATAAATAAACAAACAAACAAACAAACAAATAAATAAATAAATAAATAAATAAAATTAAGTGAGAATATTCAGCCTTTGATTATTGCAAGGGAAATGCAGCGGGTAGGAGAGACTCTGTTTCTATGGCTGCCAGGACTTGGAAATAGCTTGTAGATGACTATGAATGGAATGGTATCACCAGACTCCAAAGCAGTAAAGACAGTAAAACTTAAGCGTATATGAATCATTATAAATAGAAGCAGCAGAAACTCTAAGTCACATAAAGGTGATAGGTTCAGCATTGCACAACTGACAGACATGACTTTCATTTTCAGTTTGACTTTCCACAGATTTGTATCTGTAAAGCAGGTATTTTTAAGGCTGTATATGACTTGGCAGTCAGGTTAACTTGCATGTCTCTCCTGAAGCCCAAGACAAAATTACCATAGAAGGCAGTTCCCTGGTGATTGGCAGACTAAACAGTCCAAACTAAAATGACCAATAGAAATTGGCAATTCACCTCCCCCTCTGCAAAGCAACCATCTCATCAGTAACATCTGGTTGATCATATCCATAAGAAAAACTCAGAGGAAAAGAGAAAATATTAATTTAAAAATTAGAACAGTAAGGACAGGCTTGATGTTGTCTTAGTATGGATTGGGGACGAGGCACAGTATCCTTATAGAGACATGGGGGGAGGTGTAAATCAGTTGCTAGGGTGTATTATGGGGAATATGAAAGACAACCAGTGGTGTGCAGGAACTGGCTTATACCACCTGATAAGAACTAATTGTTACATTTCCTGGAATTTTGTGAGGCAATTCTGAGCCACACAGACTGGCATGTGTGTTTCATGGTGCATTTCAGTGGCACCAATGAAGCCGGTAATATTTGTGATGCCTGGAGACACTGTAAAATTTCTGCCCAGAATGCTGGTTGTTAAACATTAGCCAGCATACCAGTGGAAAGAGCTTCTTTTGTGGGCATTTTTCAATGAAAGACAGGATTGTGATGGCAAGTTCTGTATCCAACTTGCACATTTTGAGAAGATCATAACTAAATCTTATACAAAATAATGATAAACTCTGGGTATAAGGCTCACCCACCCATCCTGGAATTCTTAGAACTATATACATGAAGTACATCAAAATCTATCTTCTTATTTCTCAAATGCTTTTTTCCCCATACAAGAAGCTTTTGTTTTCTCTGCATTCCAAGATTACTGTGCAATTCCTAATTTTGAGTTTATTTTGTTGTCGCAAGATGGCAGTGACATTTCTTTTTTTTTCTATCAGATATCCTTCTGTCAGTTTTCAGTTTTCTGGTTACCCAACTTCCTTATCAAAGAAGTCCTCTTGGAAAGAATTCATGCATCATGCTTTCTCTTGGGATTTAAGAGTGGGAAGCAGATGGTTGTAAAAATGAAACATTGGACACAACGAGCATCCCTTAGTCATCTTGTATAAAGCACAAACACTCCCGATTTTTCTTCTCATATTGAAAATATTTTGGAATCATTCCAACGTCAAACAGAATAAGAATTGTTCCCAGAAGGGGAAAAAAAATAACTTTAGCATAGCATTGGTTAAAATTTGTACCTGTCCACACTGAAAATTGAGGTATGGTTTTGTCATCACAATTAATTTCTCTATATGTATTTGGTATAAATATTTTGAATATATAGAGTATAGTAAATTCTTTAATTATGAATTCAGAGTGGCTAAGAGTCAATATCAATTGGAGTAGCACTTCATTGATTATGTGCCATCAAGTTGGTATTGAGTCTTAGTGATCACATAGATAGATTTTCTTCAGGAACATCCATTCTTAACCTGCTCCTGCAGATTTTCCAATCATGCACTCCTCACATTGTAATCAAATCCATCCATCTTGCTGCTGGCTGTTCTCATTCCTTGAAACTTTCCCAGCATTAGAGTCTTCTCCAAAGAGCTAGGTCTTTTCTTAATGTGTCCAGAGTAGGCTAATTTGAGTCTGGTTCCTTTTACATCAAATGAGAACTCTTGAGTTGAATTGTTTGATTATCCCTTTGGGGTTTTGACTGTCTGTGGTGTACCAGGAGCCTGTTTCAGATAAGCTTTTATTAACAAGCTAAAAACAAACTAACGACAATTATAAAGCATCTTCAAAGACAACACCCAGGAACCGGAAACACCTCATAGAGGCACATAAAGATAAAGATTAAAAGCAAACACAACCCCATAACATCTCCCCTTTTCTAATAACCGAGTCTATCAGGGGGGCGTGAACATCTACCACTCCGAGTGACGACTGGCTCTCGCACACCTGACTCCCTCACACAGACTTGATCTCTTTGCTTGCCATTTTCTGAGGCCTCGGATGTTTGGCTATCAGCAGACGCACCAACTTGCTCCAGACTGTCATCAATGTCCGGCGGGCATTCTTTATTATCCTTAAGAAGGTTTGGCTTGGCAACTGTCTCTGACCCACCCACTGGATATGAGGAGTCTGGTTGCTCAGCCACACGCAAGTCCACACGGTTCCGCCGGTATCGGGTTCCTCCAATCTCCACCAAATAGGAGCGGGGTGCCACTTGTTGTAAACAGGTACCCCTTTCCCAACGGCCAGTCCGATCTCCAGGCAGTGGTCTCATCCGAATTCCTTCTCCCTCCTTTAACTCTGGCAAGTCTCTTGCAGATCTATCATATTTGGCCTTAGCCACTTGCCTCTTCTGCCATAGCCTTTCCGGGACCCCTTGTATCACCACGGGCTCAAGCAACTTATTTGCCACGGGTAAGGACGTCTTTAATCTCCGTGACATTAATCTTTGTGCTGGGCTACTGTCCATACCTTCGGTTGGAGTATTCCTCCAATGTAAAATAGCCTTCCATGGATCACTACCTTCGCCATATGCTTTCCTACATAAGTTCTTAGCAATTTTTACAGCTGATTCGGCTTTTCTGTTCGCTTGCGGATAACGTGGCGATGAAGTAATATGATCAAACTCCCATTCCGCAGCAAATTTTTTAAATTGCAGACTTACAAATTGAGGACCGTTATCTGTAATCACTACATTTGGTTGCCCGTACCGTGCAAACTGAGACTTACATCTCTTGATGGTGGTCTCAGTTGAAAGATCTGGAAGGAGGTCAATTTCCCAAAAGTCAGAATAATGGTCCACTATTATCAAGTGCTCTTTCCCTGCATAATTAAACAAGTCCATACTAATGATCTGCCAGGGTCGGGATGGTATCTCGTGTGACATCATAGTTTCTTTCTGTTGCCGATGTGCATATTCATTACAGATGGAACAATTACTGACAAAATCCTCAATTTCACCTCGCATATTCGGCCAGTACAATGTGTCACGGGCTTGTCTATAGCATGCCTCCCCACCAATATGGCTTGAATGGATGCGCAATAACATCTCCGGTCTCACTAACTTTGGCACTATAACTCTGGGACCCTTATAAGCCTAGCGACTCCATCAGTTCCCCCGAATATAACCTCAATGTGGCACTACTAGGCTGAAGGGGTGTCTCAGGTGCCAATTTCCTTTTATCCTTTAGGCTCATCACATCACATGTTGCCCCTGAGTCCAACTGACAAGATTGAGTTATATCATTAAATTTAAGATTAACAAACCACTTTTTACCCTTTGAATGTACTGCACCAATGCATTCTTTCGTGTAGGTCACAAGATGGTGGCGCGCGATGGACCGGCGAAAACAGCACCGGAGCCGTCGCGCACAAATTGGGCAATTGGCGGGTCCCTACCAGAGTGGTGCACTGGACCGCACCGGTAGGAACCCACCTCTGCTTCAAAGCTATTTTACCAAATGCTAGTTTCAGTGCATTTCTTGATAGATGGATGGTTCCTTTACTATTGATACTTAAAATCATGAAAGGCAGAAGCTATCCATCCCTTCAAAAATCTCATAATGAGTTAGAGTAACAGAATAACAGAGTTGGAAGGGACCTTGGAGGTTTTCTAGTCCATCCCTATACAGAAAGCAGGAAGCCCTATACCATTTCAGACAAATGGTTGTCCAATCTTTTCTTCCACAACTTCTGGTGGGAGATGAGGGGTCCTTAATGCTCTCGGAGCTTGGCGGCCCTGTCCTAATGTTCCCTCTTATCAGTACCAATCTTTTGTACATAAACAATGTTACATCTATGTATATTACTAACACGTACTTGACCAAACAAACAAACAAACAAACAAATAAATAAATAAATAAATAAATAAACATCACTAGCAATAATGATGTTGCCCAGTTTGGGCAATAAAACGTCTGCCAGCAAACCACCAAGCTCAGAGTTCTAAGGCAGGTTCCTGTACCTATTGTCATTAGTTTGGTTTTCTTGATTCTTAATTTCAGTTTCATTTTTTTCCCCTCAGTGTTCCTTAACTTTGATTCCCAGAACTTGTAGATTACTTGAATTTTCAGCTATCACGGTGCATGAAATAACCTGATAATCTAAACGAATACAAAAGAAACAAAACTCAAAAATCCCTTGGGTAATGTCTGAACAGACATTCCATGAAAAATCAGATCTGCTATTTGGCACAGCTTTAGCCTTCTGCCTCAAATGTGGCAGATGTACTAACTGGAACAGATGCTAGTGGGCTTTGTTCCTTTTGTATTAGAAATAGTGCCTTCTCAAAGCAAATGCATTCTTTTGTTAACTGTCTAGTCTTATGTATACATAATGATTATAATATCTTGGAAGTTTAAGTTTTATATCTCTCCTATTATTTAGCCCAGCTTTATTTGAAGCCCTAAATTGTTATTTAAAGCTTTTAGGGATCATATATAAGTAATGAAATACCGATGGATATCATGAGACATCCAGATGCTTCTGCAGAACACTAATGTCAAATTCGCATTATTAATTTGATTTTAAGTAAAGGTCCTAATAATCTAAGATCATAAAGTTTCCAAAGGTTTTGGAGTTCTGAATTTTGAGGGAGTTTGGCAGGAACTCCAACATGTGAGATTTCAAAGAGAATCTGGTGATCCCAGATATTTTGGCTATTACATATTTGTTTAATGGTTACTCACCAGGGATCTACTACTGTCATGAGCAACCAGTTGGTCTAGATCATAAGTTAGAAATTACTGTTCTAAGTAATTCATTGAATATACCATAAGAAGTTCTAATAAATTCATCAAGATAATATCAGTGATAGATATATAAATAGATAATCAGACACAGACAATTATATGCCAAGAAATTTACCGGTAAGTAACCAAAGTTGCTTACATTAGCAATAGGCAACAAAGAACAACAAACTTCTAGGACTTGTGTGGATTGATTGGAAGAGATTTGGAAAGAATTACCGATCAGCTAGATCCTAGGAATGAAGTAAACTTACCATGAATTAAATAGAGAAAAATATTATTGACTTTTATTGAATGTTATTATGGGAAAATATAACTACTGTATACTCATCTGCTCACCTGTAACTGGTTGTACAATTATGTAATTTTAGACGCAGCTGGCAATTGGTTGAATCCCAGTATAGAGGTACTTAGAATTGCCCCTTTGAAATCAATACAATTTAAGAATGGTAGCTAAGGTAAACTATGTATTTCAGTGAGATATTCAGTGTACTATTAGAGCTGCGTCTACCCCAAACTGCATTAGCTTTGCTTATTACAAAATGTGTAATAAGCTTGTTTTCCTCATTATACCCCAAGCCCTGCTCTGGTAGCACCATTCATTGTCATTAAGCACCACAAGATTATTTTTAATTTCAAACATAACTGTGTCATTTTACAATTGCATTTCTTAAAGAGATGTTGCCTATCATGACTTTATAAAGTCAGTACTTTGGCAAAGAAATGTCACTCTTGGAAAATATCTTCCTTGCCTTCTGTAATGCTTGATGTTGCAAATATTTTGAAGCAGGATTTCAAAGTCACATGGGTTTATGATAGCTCAAAAGCTAATTAAGTGTGATCAGTCAACACTGGGAAAAAATTCATACAATAAAAATATGACATAGATTTCAATGTCCAAACAATGCCATTTTAAAAGTGTTATGATAAGTGTACATTTGTGTTAATCAAATGCATTTTAGAACAGAACAATTATAATTTTGTAAATAATTGAAATTGATTCCTTGGCAGAAAAATATATTTTCTTTTCAAGAATCATTTGGTACAAATATATTTCAAATGGATGGGAATGAGTCTGATAGACCATATACTTCTACCTCCTTAACTGGGAGCAAGACTGAGTTGATGCCACATTGATCCACCTTGGCTATGAGAACAAAGCCTGTTCGGGTGACATAAAATTGAGGTAATGGAGTAAATCACAGCTGCATTAATTTTGGTTGAATATATTTACAAATATAGACAATGAGTTTCATTGGAAAAATATTGTTAAATGTTTGTTAGTGGTCGAATTTACTACTTAAAACAATATTTGCTTTCCCTTTTGCAAAAAACTCCTTGAACTATATTTTTTCAAAACTGTAAGATAATTTTTGAAAAAAGCATATCAAAATCCAGATTTTGGGACTTCCACATAAAATGACAACTAAGCAATTGCAAACTTTTTTTTACTATTTATGGTTCATTTTACTCAGTTAGTTAGTTATTCTGTACAGCTATTCAAATATGCAGCCAAAGTTCTACTTTGATCACCATTGTCAGGCCAACTAGAATTGATGGGAATTGTAGGTCAGCTTATCTTCAAGGCAACAGATTGAAGAAGGCTTGTATACGGTAAATTAGTCTTAATACTTAAGGTATCTAGAATAGAATAGAATAGAATAGAATAGAATAGAATAGAATAGAATAGAATAGAATAGAATAGAATAGAATAGAATAGAATAGAATAGAATAGAATAGAATAGAATAGAATACTGGACTGGACTGGACTGGACTAGACTAGACTAGACTAGACTAGACAAGAACAGGAGCAGAATACTTTATTTGGTCAAGTGTGACTGGACACACAAGAAATTTGTCTCTGGTATAGAAGCACTCAGTGTACATATAAAGCAACAGAGTAATAATAATCATAATAATGATACCAATAAGAGAGGGTAGTAGAGAAGATAATAATAATAATAATAATAATAATAATAATAATAATAATAATAATAATAATAATAATAATAATAATAATAATAATAATAATAATAATAATAATAATAATAATAATAATAATAATAATAATAATAATAATAATGCTTCCCCCCCCATCCCTGATCCTGCCTTTTGCCATCAACAGGCAGTTAGATTGCTTCCCCCCCATCCCTGATCCTGCCTTTTGCCATCAACAGGCAGTTAGATTGCTTCCCCCCCATCCCTGATCCTGCCTTTTGCCATCAACAGGCAGTTAGATTCCTTCCCCCCCATCCCTGATCCTGCCTTTTGCCATCAACAGGCAGTTAGATTCCTTCCCCCCCCATCCCTGATCCTGCCTTTTGCCATCAACAGGCAGTTAGATTCCTCCCCCCCATCCCTGATCCTGCCTTTTGCCATCAACAGGCAGTTAGATTGCTTCCCCCCCATCCCTGATCCTGCCTTTTGCCATCAACAGGCAGTTAGATTGCTTCCCCCCATCCCTGATCCTGCCTTTTGCCATCAACAGGCAGTTAGATTGCTTCCCCCCCCCCATTTCCGCTGTTGCCGGTCCCAAGCCCGGATGAGAAAGGAGGAGGGTTGGGGTCAGGTTGGCAACCTGGCCTCATAAAAAAAACTCGCCAACCCATATAACATGGTGAAAGAAATGAAGAAAAATTCTATACTGCATCGGTCGTCATGCGTGTTAACAAGGGCCGCGGCGGATGTTGAGGTCCCTGGACATCCGTCGACAAGTGGGCTACAAGTGGACCAGCCAACAAAACGACAAAAATATAGTGCAGATGAAAATCGTGCCATAATGGCCTGTTATTACAACTCAGAGCCAGAAAGAAGAGGTTATTTGAAGCGAATGCATGAACTTTGGAAACAACAATATCCAGATTCAAATGTTAGCGAACAACGACTAGCAGATCAAAGGCGATTTATTATACGAAATAATGTGTTCAGTGAAATTGAACTTGAGAAAATTCAGACAAATTGCCAAATTAAAAAAATAACACCACCAGTGGAAACAACGGAAACTCACAAAACAACTGAAGACATCACACTGGAGCTTCCAACAGAAGAAACTGTTAGTGGAGAAGTAATAGCACCACTACCAGAACCAGTCATGATTGAACCAATTGATGAACTAACTGAAAAACAAAAGGAATTGAAGGACAAAATCATGGAGCATATACTGTCTAATGAGAAAAGGCAACGTTTACCATCATTAAAAACTGTGCCTAAGAAAAACTTGGCACCTATAATGAGAATGGTTAATGCAGTACTTTCAACAATTGAATCGGCATCCATCTTAGAAACAAATCAGTTAATGTACAGTGCAGCTGCAATAGTCACTAATGAACTAGGTTTTAAAAACAAAGCACCTAGTCGCAAGGCAGAAAAAGCATCAAAACCAAAGTGGAAAATTCGACTGGAACAAAAAATAAAAAAACTCAGAACAGATGCTAGCAATTTAAAAAATATGAATGAACAACGGCTAAAAAATAGCAAGATCATGGATCAATTAGCCAGAAGATACAGGCTTGATACAAGGAAAATTGAAGAAGCACTTGAAATTGTAAAACAGCAAATAACAGCAATAGCCAGAAAAATTGAAAGATATGATGCAAGAATCATTCAGTACAAGCAAAATCAGCAATTTCGATCAGATCAAAGACATTTCTACCAAAGCCTCAATGCAAATGACAATTTCAAAAGTGAAAAACCAGAAAAGCAAGCCACAGTTGAATTCTGGAAAGAACTGTGGGAAAATGCAAAGGATTACAATAAGGAAGCAAAGTGGATACAAGACTTTGAGAAAAGTGTTGGCAAGAAGCAAATGCAAGTATTAGAAATAACAACTGAGATGGTCAAAAATCGAGTAAAAAAAGTAAAGAACTGGACATCACCTGGAAATGACCAATTACATGGTTTCTGGCTCAAATATCTGACCAGTTTGCATGCAATATTGGCCAAGCAACTGAACGAAATGCTACAAAATGGTCAAATTGATGAATGGTTGACAACTGGAAAAACATACTTGATTCAGAAAGATGCAACTAAAGGAACAACACCTGGAAACTACAGACCAATAACATGCTTGCCAACAACCTTCAAATTACTCACCGGGATAATTGCAGATAACATAATGGATTATTTGGAAACAAATAACATCTTGCCAGTAGAGCAAAAAGGCAACAAAAGAAGGAGCAGGGGCACAAAAGATCAGCTCCTAATTGACAAAATGATACTAGAAAACTGTAAGAACAGAAAAACGAACTTGAATATGGTCTGGATTGATTACAAAAAGGCGTACGACTCACTGCCACACAGCTGGATCATCAAATGCTTAGAAACTATTGGCATCAGCAAAAATATTACATCATTCACTGAAAAAGCGATGAAACAATGGAGAACTGTGTTGGCAGTAGGGAATGAGAACTATGGAATGGTTAATATCAAGAGAGGAATTTTTCAGGGAGATTCACTTTCACCCCTCCTCTTCATCATCGCAATGATCCCACTATCAGTAATCTTAAAAAAAATGAAACTTGGATACCAAATAGCCAAAGACGCTGAAAAAATTTCACATTTATTGTATATGGATGATTTGAAACTGTATGGAAAGACAGAAATAGAAATCCAATCACTGACCAACACAGTCCTAATATTCAGCACAGATATCTCAATGCAGTTTGGCATGGAAAAATGTGCCACTGTATCTATGAAAAGGGGCAAAATCACTACATGTGACGGAATTGAAATGCCCAATGGCCAATTAATTAAATGCAATCAAAATGAAGCCTATAAATATCTGGGCATTCTGCAGTTGGATAACATCAGACATGGAGAAGTGAAAACTATCATTAGAAGAGAGTACACCAACAGAGTTAGGAAAATTTTGAAATCTAAATTAAATGGTGGAAACACCATCAAGGCCATGAATACCTGGGCAATACCAGTCATAAGATACACGGCTGGTATAATTAACTGGACACAAGCTGATTTGGACATTTTGGACCGAAACACCAGAAAACTAATGACAATGCACTACAGTTTACATCCACGTAGTGACACTGATAGACTTTACCTGCCCAGAAAATCAGGTGGCAGAGGACTACTACAAGTAAAGCAAACAGTTGAAGAAGAAAAGCATGCATTGGCGGATTATTTAAAAGAAAGTCAAGAACATCTATTAATTGAAGTAAAGAACAAAAATCTACTGAAGGTCCAACAGACGAAACAAGAATACAGAAAAAATGTGATAAAATCAAGAATGGAGAGTTGGCAAAATAAAGCATTACATGGCCAATTTCTGGAAAAAATAAAAGACAAAGTGGACAGTGAAAAAACTTGGTTATGGTTAACATCTGGTACTTTAAAGAAAGAAACAGAATCATTGATCCTGGCCGCACAAGAACAGGCAATTCGTACAAATGCCATAAAGGCCAAAATTGATAAATCTTCAAATGATGCTAAATGCAGATTATGCAAGGAAGCTGATGAAACTGTAGCCCATGTGCTCAGCTGCTGCAAGAAAATCGCACAGACTGATTACAAATTACGACACAACTCTGTTGCACAAATGATCCACTGGAATTTATGCAAAAATTATAACATCCATACTGCTACAAACTGGTGGGAACACAAGCCTGAAAAAGTCACTGAAAATCAGATGGTCAAGATCTTGTGGGATTTTCGTATACAAACAGACAAGGTACTGGCGCATAATACACCAGACATCACGCTGGTCGAGAACAACAAGGTGACTATAATTGACATTGCAATACCAGGAGATAGCAAGGTCGATGAAAAGGAACACGAAAAAATCGCAAAATACCAGGACTTAAAAATCGAAATCCAACGATTATGGCACAAACCAGCAGTGGTAATTCCAGTAGTGATTGGAACACTGGGTGCTATCCCAAAAGCACTGGAATTACATTTAAAACAGCTCAAAATTGAAAAAATCACCATCAGTCAAATGCAGAAAGCCGCACTGCTCGGTTCCGCACATATACTTCGAAAATACATTACGACTTCCTAGGCCCCTGGGTGGGGCTCGACTAGTAATCAATGCCAAATCCGGCGAAACAACTGGCCGCTGTGATACAATTGTATAATAATAATAATAATAATAATAATAATAATAATAATAATAATAATAATAATAATAATAATAATAATAATAATAATAATAATAATAATAATAATAATAATAATAATACAGCCATACTACATGGGTAAATATACTTAGACATAAGACAATATTGTGAGGAGGGAAAAGCTGAAAGCTCAAAGAAAGTGATTTTAAAAAATTCCACACATTTGAAACCTGTAATGTTCTGTTTACAAGGAATAACCTTTATGTTATTATAGCACTTACCATAAACGTAGGTTTAAAAGTTTTAGAAAGCATGACTCAATTGGAGAGACATTCCTTCTTTTGCAAACTGGCCAGTTTAAACTGCAACAAATTGAGGTGTTTATCTGAAACGGACAGGTTACCTGAAACCAACATCACATGAAATAATACACTTGGGAAAAACGCAACGTGGAGCTTATGTTGCTGGTAAATGGAAGATTATAGATGGTGTTGTCCAGCAATGGCTGCTTGCCTATTCTAGCAATGGGACAAGCAGTTGTAGCCTGGGATACAAAAGAAAGGTATAGCAAGAAAGACGGATGGAGAGAATCAAATGATTTGTATTTGTATTTGTTTATTTAGAATAGAATTCTTTATTGGCCAAGTGTGATTGGACACACAAGGAATTTGTCTTTGGTGCATATGCTCTCAGTGTACATAAAAGAAAAGATACATTTGTCAAGAATGGTTGTCATAGGGTTCAAGTAAGCAATCAGGAAACAATCAATATGAAATAATCGTAAGGATACAAGCAACAAGTTACAGTCATACAGTCATAAGTGGGAGGAGATGGGTGATAGGAACGATGAGAAAAACTAATAGTAATAGTAATGCAGCCTAGTGAATAGTTTTACAGTGGTGAGGGAATTATTTGTTTAGCAGAGTGATGGCGTTCGGGAAAAAACTGTTCTTGTGTCTAGTTGTCTTGGTGTGCAGTGCTCTATAGCGACGTTTTGAGGGTAGGAGTTGAAACAATTTATGTCCAGGATGCGAGGGGTCAGTAAATATTTTCATGGCCCTCTTTTTGACTCGTGCAGTATATAGGTCCTCAATGGAAGGCAGGTTGGCAGTAATTGTTTTTTCTGCAGTTCTGATTATCCTCTGAAGTCTGTGTCTGTCTTGTTGGGTTGCAGAACCAAACCAGACAGTTATAGAGGTGCAGATGACAGACTCAATGATTCCTCTGTAGAACTGTATCAGCAGCTCCTTGGGAAGTTTGAGCTTCCTGAGTTGGCGCAGAAAGAACATTCTTTGTTGTGCTTTTTTGATGATGTTTTTGATGTTAGATGACCATTTTAGGTCTTGAGATATGATGGAGTAGAAAATAAAGAAACCATTTGAGAGCATTTAGAATTATAAGCAAAGTATAAACAGTAAAACATGATTGAATATATATGTAATAGTACAAGCATGAATAAGAGTAAAAGAGGTAAGAATATATGTGTACATTAGGACAGGAACGGTAGGCACGATTGTGTGCTTATGCACGCCCCTTACCAACCTCTTAGGAATGGGGTGAGGTCGATGGTAGATAATCTGAGGTTGAAGTTTTTGGGGTTTGGGGAAGAAACTACTGAGTCAGGTAAAGTGTTCCAGGCGTTGACAACTCTGTGCCCTGTGAACATGTAAAGATGTTGGTTGCATCCTTTGGAGAATGTACATAGGACAGGTGAATTTGTTCTGTCTACTGAAGTGTTTCTTCTGGTTTTTTAACTATACCAATATCCAAAGGCCTTCCAGTGATATTTTTCCAAGAAAATCACATTGAGTTAATGATAATTCTCAATTATTACTGCCCCAAAGAACAGAGAAAGGACTCCTTTCTATTCATCTTGTATTTTAAAAAACTTTTATTCAGTTTGCTTTTACTTTTTGCAGTCTTGACTATTGTGCTCTATTCAGTAGTACTATGTGTTTCCTCCATAAAGTTTGAATAGTTTTGTCATTAAAATCCAGGATATTCTAAGGTTTCAGATATGATTTTTATATTGCTGAATTATACTTTAATATATTGCTACCTTTTCTCAATTTTTGTATCTTAATGTTTTACCATCAATATTGTATTTTTATGCTTGTATTTTGTTATGGCAAGACTTATTAATATTTAAATAAAATAAATGAATACAAATACTCGCTTTTATCTTGTTCGCCTATTTTAATACAAATGAAGTACTGGCATGCATCTTTTGTTATATATATACAATTTATGGTCTTCTCTTGCAATAATGCTTGAATGGAAATGTAAAGTTATGATTTAATTAATATTTAATTGTATGAAAAAGTCCCTAAATCTCGATAAGAACTGAAACACTCTTTTTTTTCCAAATGAATATCTGATTTCTATACATCTTAAAATATAAAGGATACCTATAATTTTATGGATCCAAATTGATTCCATTCATATTTGGTTATCATTATAGAATTGAACTACAATTTGCCTAATATCTCATACTTCTTATTGTATAACTGGGATCTCCTGGGAAAAAGGAGCTGTAGTGGGTGTCCCAAGATATACCCATGTAACACCTATTCTCCGCCAGCTGCATTGGCTGCCCATTAGTCTCCAGTCGCAATGTAAGGTGTTGGTTTTGACCTTTAAAGCCCTACATGGCTGAAGGCCAGGTTACCTTCGGGACCGCATCCTACCGCATACCTCCCTATGACCGGTTAGGTCCCACAGAGTTGGCCTCCTCCAGGTCCCATCAACCAAACAATGCCTGTTGGCGGGACCGCGGGGGAGGGGTCTTCTCTGTGGGAGCTCCATCCCTCTGGAACCAACTTCCCCCAGAGATCTGGACTATCCCCACCCTATTGGCCTTCCGTAAAGCCGTTAAAACATGGCTCTTCCGGCAGGCGAGGTGAAACAAAGATCAATCCCCCATGTATGAATGATGGTGTGTTTTAATTTTTGTAGTATTTTAATCCATGATTATTGTTTTATAACTGTTCTTGTATTAAGTTGTACGCCACCCTGAGTCCCTCAGGAGTTGGGCGGCATATAAGAACTATAAAAAATAAAAAATAAAAAATAAAAAATAATAAATAAATAATAATTAAACAAACAGAGAAATTATGAAGTGAAGAGCTGCATAGAAGGGGCATTCTTATTTTTAAAAGGAATTTCACTTATAATATAGCAACAATCAGATTAGAATTAGTGTTTTCCTGAGCTATTTTAAGACCATATGCATAGAAGAGATAAAAATAAATATTTTGATTTTACCAGATGAAATAAATGATAAAGACATTTATTGCTCATTTTACATTTAAAACACATAATGTTAATGGACTGCTTTCCACGGAAGCTAGTTCATTTCTAAGCGATTGCATTTTGGATTGTTTTTAAAGACTGTTGTCTTGCCAAGATATCTTATTATACAGAACATACAACTACTGTATGCCATACATCGTCACAATATTTTCAATCAGTTTTAAATAAATTCAAGAATGGGCCAGTTAAGACAAACCCAAATACAATATCCAAATGATAAAATGAACCAAAGTACAAATGTTCAGTGTGTTCATGCCCCATGTTCATGTTTGCCACCCTCTATAACCTTTTGCTACAAAATCTTAAATTGTGCTGTTGGAATAAAAATCTGGTCCGGTTCCAAGCTGGGAGAAAGATGCTGGAAATAAAATGGAGGCTTGCTGCAGGAAAGAAGGTCTCTGTTTATGTGGTTTTTTTATTTTCTTTTAATAAACAAATATTAAAAACATTGGACACAGTATGACCATCCTGTTTTGGTCATTTTTAAACATATTTTTACATAACAACAAATATAATTATTACTCATCATACATTACTATTTGGATCTTATAAACATATCCCTTGTCCTCAGGGGTGGGTTCCTCCTACCTTCCTACCGGTGCGCTACGTGCGCATCATCTCATTTCGTGCACATGCACACTCGCTATGCGTGTGCATCCCCTCAATTTTGCACAGAAGCAAAATTTTGTGAGGGGACGTGCGTGTGTGTGAGATTTTGGTGATTTTTTTGGCTTCCGTGCATGCGTGGAAGTAAAAAATAGCCAAAATCTCATGCGTGCGCACGCCCCTTCACAAAATTTTACTTCCGCGCATGCACAGGAAGCAAAAAAAGCCCAAAAATTCCAGAAAAAAGATGGCGCCGCGCGACAGACTGGCGAAGATGGCACTGGAGCTGTCGCATGCAAATTGCTCAATTGACTGGCCGCTACCGGTGCCACAGAGTGGACTGCACCGGTAGGAACCCACCACTGCTTGTCCTCATTTGTTTATATATCTAAGCCTTGTTGAACCGGGAGCAATCCACCACTGCTCTGCTCTCTTTTCTTGTAGCCTGGAATTTTTTTTCTTTTCAATGGCTCAGTTGTGTTCTGTTTTCTTTGAACCCCTGTCCCTAAAACAAAAGAAAACCTCCTCCAGAATTTCCCTAGTCTAGTTTTTCTTCTTAATTTAAAATGTGTTCAATGTAACAAATCTATTTACTTTCAGAATTAGTACAGAATTGAAAACGTATTTCTTGTAGAGATAAATAAATAAAACACAGTTCTATCTGTTTCCATTATGTCTTCATGTTCTTATACTTTCTGTGCTATTTTTATTACTAATGTTAAATTAATTAAATGATAGTCAAGCCAAGTAGAAAAGATTATACACTATTTCTACTAATGACATATTTTGCATTTCATGGATATTGGATTTTTAAACTACAAAATGACTGCCTGAATATTGCTTAGGTTGTATTGGGCCTTGTTTTAATTTAAGGGCTAATATTTAATTAACACTACTTAGTTAGGTTTCAGGCAATCACTTGGAAGGGAGACAAAAATGCTAATTGTATTTACATCAGAGATAGATAGATAGATAGATAGATAGATAGATAGATAGATAGATAGATAGATAGACAGACAGACAGACAGACAGACAGACAGACAGACAGACGATAGATAATAAATAATCTAAGAGTATATCTCCTTTTTATCTTGGTGATGATAATGAAAAGGTTATAAAAGCATTCTAAACACACACACATAAATAAAATATCTTTCTGCTTTTACCTTTATTTTTGTGTTCATCCAATTTTCTATGGTCTGTAAATTCTATTTTAGCACTTCATCTGATCAAATAATTAATTTAAAAAGTTGGAGAATATACAGCAGGGTTGAACCAGCGGTGAGTTGCTCCCAGTTTGGCCCGGTTCTAAGAACTGGTAGATCATTTTTGTAGCAGGTTGTCGGAATGTTGGAGACGTACCTTTATTACAGCAAAGCATCTGGCAGGATATTCTGAGACATTCTAATTAGCAAACTAGTTAAGTGTGGTATGGATGGTATGACAACTAAGTGGATACACAGCAGGCAGGAAAATTGTACTTCAAAAGTGGTCATCATGGTTCTTCATAAATCTGATTACGTTATTGAGTGAATTACTATAATGTTCAACCCAGTAGTGGGTCCTAAAACCCTTTACTACCGCGCACGCGCTCTCATGCACAGAAGCTTCTGCATATGTGGGTGGGCGGAGCCTCCTGCCACCGGCACTACCAGTTCTTAGAACCGGGCCAAACCGGGAGCAACTCACCGCTGGTTCAACCCTGCTGTATACTCTCCAACTTTTTAAATTACTCAGCTCATGCAATAGGATTGCATAAACTTATTAAAACAATAACATAATACTGTCACCAAAATGATTCACCAGAACACCTGTAAAATTTATTATCTGCCAGTAATGAAAAAATGATTGGAACATAATTTAATTTAATTTAATTTAATGGATTTCTATGCCGCCCAATCCCTGGGGACTCAGGGCGGCTCACAACATGTTAGATCCATTACAAGATAAAAAGCAATAATTAAAATGTATAACAATACAAAATATAGTAATTAAAAAATACAGAAAATACAAAAGTTAAAAAGAGGTATCTCATTACCATCATGGGGGGAGACCCTTATTTAATCAAATTGGTCTCACTTTCACCCCGCCTGCCGGAAGACCCAAGTTTTTATTGCTTTCCGGAAGGCCAGCAGGGTGGGGATGGTCCTGATCTCTGGAGGAAGCTGGTTCCACAGGGAGGGAGCTCCCACAGAGAAGGCCCTCCCCCTCGGTCCCGCTAGCCGACATTGTTTGGTCGACGGGACCTGGAGGAGGCCGACTCTGTGGGCCCTAACCGGTCGTAGGGAGCTATGCGGCAGGATGCGGTCCCGAAGATAATCTGGCCCTGAGCCATGTAGGGCTTTAAAGGTAACGACCAACACCTTAAATTGGATCTGGAGACTAATGGGCAGCCAATGCAGCTGGCGGAGGATCGGTGTTATGTGGGTGCATCTGGGTACACCCACCACAGCTCGCGCAGCTGCATTTTGCACCAATTGTGCAAAATGCCGGACACTCTTCAAGGGTAGCCCCATGTAGAGCGCATTGCAGTAATCCAGCCGTGAGGTGATAAGGGCATGAGTGACTGTGAGAAGTGCCTCCATAGAGATGAACATAGAGATGAAAAAGCATGGGCAGGTTAAAATATTCCGAATAGAAACTGATAAAGACTTGGTGCACAACACAAAATGTGGATAATTGATATGGCTATACTATGAGATAGTAGAATAGAAGACAAAGAATTTGAGAAGATCACAAAGTATCAAGATTTGAAAATCAAAGTTGAAAGTTCATGGCATAAACCAATCTTTGGTTATCCCAGTGGTTATTGGCAGACTGGATACTATGTCTAAAATCCTTGGATGAGAGATTTGCACATTGACAAAATTCCCATCTGTTATTTATAAAAGGCTACTCTGCACATATACAACACCAATACATTAGAACATCCTAGATTCTTGGGAAGAAATTGATGTGTGTGAAGTCCAACATCAGCTAAATAACTGCAAGTTGTAACTTCACATTGTTATGAACAAATCGTAATAATAGTAAATTGGCACTGATCTTTTTTTTTTAATTGCATATGAAAGGGAGAGACCAGTTAGGAAGATTAAATTGCATATAATGATCACAATCAGAACTACCTCCCCACAATTCCACCAGGGTCATCTAAAAATAAAACAACAGTTGCAGACTAGGCATTTAACATTTCATGCAATTTAGTCCTAGGGAAAAAATTAAGAAGACATTTGTATAAAATTTTATTAACAAATTATGATGATTTTTCTTATTATCACAGCATTAAAAATGTGCACAAAATCTACAAGATTTATGTTATAATGTTATGTGTTGCAGAGGATTCTTTAAATGCAGGCTTCAGATTTTGATTATATTTCTAAATTGCAGCTGTAAAGTAACATAAAAGAAAATATTTAGAGATAACCTTTGAAAGATTGAACTGAAATGATTTGTAATGAAGCCTATTCTGATACGCATCTTTACATCTGAGTTCTATTATGATTAAGAGATGGTAAGATATTCTTCTATTAGGCATATAAAATATTCTTAATTAATCACATATCTGAAAAGATAGTGTTCCCAAGCCATGTTGATCCAGTTGTTTGTATATCTGACACTCTTCTCTTTCAAAGAGAACAGTGTTCTATAAAGTGCAGAAAAAGAATGAATAATTGTAGGGTAAAGTTGTTATTTTTTTTTTAGCGTATGGCAGTAGGAAAACATTAAAGAAAGAAGATAAGAGGAAAGAAAGGAAATCTAACTAAATCTAGTTCACACCAACACCAATCACTATCCTTTTCAATATTTACAAACCATTTCTTGTTTTCACCATATCCGTACAATGATTCACTCAACATTGACTCTTGTCTTTACTCCTGTTTTTGAACATTTTATCAACTCCCATCAATCACAAGTGTTGGTCTTCCCTTTGATCTTGGTTTTGCCATTCACTCTTGTGTCAAGTATTGTTTTGAGATTTGATCTTCATTTATTCTATTGATTTGACCAAATCACCTCAATGTATTTATTTTGTATTGCTCACATACTCAGATTCAGTCAATATTCATTCATTACACCATGCATTTTTGTCTCTGTCTTTCTCTCACTACACACATACAAAAAAGATTTTTGAGTTTTTGGGCTTCAAGATAAAGGGTGATGATATCATGGGAGGAGACATTTTCAACCAGTTCTGAAAGCATCAAAGAGTTTCAGTAGGTTGGATACAAATAATTACATTAAACATATAAGGCATAATAATGTTTTTCAGGAAAAAATTGCTTTGTACCTTTGAATTATAGTTGCACAATCATGGGGAAATCAAAGAGCTGGAGAAGTGGTAGTGTGATATATAACCTGCAGATTGCTCATCCTCTTATATACAAATTAAAATATGCATGAATCCACACTATACCCTGACCCTAACCGTGTTTTTGTGGTACACTGACCAGAATCATATTTGTGAGATGGGCAGATATATAAATTTGTTAAACAAACAAGCACACACACTTTTTGGAATATTGCAATTAGTGGATTTAATAACGGTTCTCCCCAAAAAGCTCTGTCAATAAATTTGAGAGATTTCAAAGTGACGTAGACTCTTGACTCAAAATGCAAATATGCAGAAAACACTTTTATGCAGATGTATAGATGTTTTATATCCATACATTTTATACATTATAAACATATACAGAAAAGTTGTATGAATACTAGCCCTAAATTCATAAACTTAATGTGGATATTATAAATACTGAAATTATGGTGAACAAAAATGAATGTTATGAACTGAATTCATCCTTTCCAAATTTATGAATATTTGTTTGTCTAGATGCATGAAACAATAATAATTTGTATAAACATGATGGTTTTTCTTTTTGTATATCTTTGTGTGTGCATACTGTATATGAATTATATAATTGGACAACCTTCCATCTGAAGGGCAAATGAAGGAAATGTTATAAATGTTGGTTTATAAACGTTGCCTTAGAAGTAATGTAATTTATCTAATAAATTTTTTTAATTTTATTTGTTTTAAAATTTACATTTTTCCATAACTTTTTTTGAATATCTTTATTTGAATGTGGTCAAGAATGCATTATATCTGAGGAATTTTTTTCTTTTCTCACGATTTTCCTTTTTTTATAAAATATAAAAACAAATAATAGAAAAATAGAGGACGGAAGAGTGTAGAAAAGAAGCAAAAAAGAAAGGAAAGGCATTGACTTCGTACTCCTTTGGAGCATTAAAATAAGATAGTAACATCAAACCTCAATTTTTTTACTTTTATACAATAGTATAAACTAGCCATTTCTATATCAAGAAATCTTATCTAATCAGTAAAACCCAAAATCAAAGTTTCATTTTTTTCCACCTCAAGCACAAAGTTCTGAAGTAGTTTCCAAGTAGAACGAAACTAGTTATGTTTTTTTCTTTTATCAAAGCAGTCAATTTAGCCATGTCTGCTAACTCCATCAACTTTTGCAGCCATTCGTCCATTGTAGGGATCAAAGTGTCTTCCATTTCTGTGCATACAGTAATCTTGCTGACGTCAACATACTGCATATAATATCAAAGTTCCTTTTTTCCCCCAAGTCTTTTTTCATTAAACCCAAAAGAAAAGTTTCTGGTTTTATATTTATATTCATGTTAAGAATCTTTTGTATTAGAATATGAATCCTACTCCGATATTTCTTTGCTTTATCACATGTTCACCACAAATGATAAAAAGTTTACATTTGCATTTTCAGCATTCATTTGAAGTATCTTTATACATTCTTAGCAATAGCAATAGCACTTAGACTTATATACCGCTTCATAGTGCTTTACAGCCTTTTCTAAGCAGTTTACAGAGTTCAGCATATTGCCCCCAACAATCTGGGTCCTCATTTTACCGACCTCGGAAGGATGGAAGGCTGAGTCAACCTTGAGCCTGGTGAGATTTGAACTGCTGAACTGCTGAACTGCAGTGCTGCACTTTAACCACTGCACCACCTTGGCTCCTCTTGATAACTTATCTGGTGTTAAATACCAATGATACATCATATTATAAATTTTTTCTTTTAAATTGTAATTTAGTGTAAACTTTAAACCTTCCATCCACATATTCTCCCAATAATGTTCAAGCTTTACATTATATCCAAAGTTCCTTGGCCACTGAATCATACAATGTTTTACATATTCACTTTCCAAATTCAAATTCAATTACGTTTTACAAACCTTAGCAATAATATGTTCATCATTGCCACGCAGTGGGATTTCCAATTCATTTTTAACAAAGTCAAACCCCTAACTCTTTTTGTCTAATGTAAATCTTTCTTTCAATTGTAAATATGTAAACCAATGGCAGACATGTCCTTCTGAGTCTAGTCCTTCCTTAGGCTTAAGGATAGGATCACCAAGCTTAAATGATATTATTTTACCATAGGTCCATCCAGGGGCGGGTTGCTTACTTACCAGTGCCGGAGATGCGCGCGCATCTCCACGATTTGGGCGCATGCTTGCTCGCTATGCGCACACGCTCCCTTGCATGATTTTGCTTCTGCGCATGCGCGGAAGCAAAATCTCGCCGAAATCTAATGAAGGGACACGAGAGAGAGAGAGAGATTTCGGCAAGATTTTGCTTCCACACATGTGCAGAAGCAAGATCGGCCAAAAATTCACCGAAAAAGATGGCAACGCATGCGCCGGATTGGCGGAGAGGGCTCTGGAGTGGCCGTGCGTAAATTGCGCAATTGGCCGCTCCCTAACAGAGCTCCGTATCGGACAGCTCTGGCAGGAACCCACCTCTGGGTCCATCAGTCCAGCTTCACCATCATTTCTTTTCTGAAAAAAGCTTCCTGAGGAGACACCCAAAGAGGCATCTTCATAGAAAACCTTGTTTTATATTTATTCCAAAGTCTTAGAATGGCATGTTTAACAAAGTGGTTGTTAAAAAAAAAAGCATGGGAAAATTTACTTTATTTTCCGAATTCTGTGATGAGTATCTTACTCTATTTTGATACTTTATTAATTAAATATACTGTATGCGAGTTATAAGTATAAGGGAATCAAGGTGGACATTCTGAAGAATAATGTTGATCTAGCTTTATGACTGACAATATTAAGTGACGAGGGGTTGATTTGTCACAACTCCCTAGTTAAAAAAAAGCATGGGAAAATTCTTACATACATCTTTTTTTACCAGTTGAAATTCCAGGACCTGTAATTTTGTCTTCATGATGTATAAACAGGAGACATGATATGATTGTGGGTTAGCTGGCCATCAAGAACATTTATCAAAGCAACATGATTTTATTGGGGAAAATTTTCATCAGCTTAAACAGAATATACATCTAAATATATAATAAAGTGAGAGCAATCCATCCAGTGGATGGATTTTATTTCCATGAGTTACTGGTCACCTAATCTCAGTTTATATTTACAGGTCTTTATAAAGAGATTATATCTAGGCTCCTTGTCGCAAGTGTCATTTAGTATTCATGATTTCTGTAGTTATCCATTTTGTAATTACTATTTCTTTTCCTCGGATCTTAATCTAATAAAATGAAGCAGAAAAGTTTATAATTACAGATACAAACTCAAAGTGAACCGCTCCAAACTTGACTGTAGAAAATACGACTTTAGCAACAGAGTGGTAAATGCCTGGAACTCACTACCTGACATTGTGGTTTCGTCACCAAACTCCCAAAACTTTACCCTTAGACTGTCCACTGTTGACCTTATCCGATTCCTAAGAGGTCAGTAAGGGGCGTGCATAAGTGCACCAGCGTGCCTACCGTCCCTGTCCTAATGTTCCCTCTTATCAGTACCCATCTTATGTATATAAACAGTGTTATATCTATGTATATTACCAACACGTACTTGTCAAAAATAAATAAATAAATAAATAAAATAAAAATAATTTAATTTTAATATGTTTCCATGTCTTTAGATGAAATATAAAGTCATTAAAAATTTTGTTCATTAGAATTTATTAACAACTTTAAATAGTTAATTAATATATGGTAGTCAAAGCATGCTACTATCTATACCATTTTATTTTGATGTCCTTGTGATCTTATGTCTACAGTGCATTCTTTCTGACATGCCACAATTGCAGAATTAACTTCTACAAAATGTTCAGCACGATAGATAGCCATCTGCACTTCCCACCATTCGTCCCTGGTGCCCATGCTGAATTTTAATCAAGGTATACAGTTTCATTCTTAGTATGTGAAAGTAATTGATCTTCCTTAGGTTTGTATGTAATATACCAACTATGACCAAATAACTGTTGTAAATAACTGCTAGATCCTTGGAGATACTGGATATGGGCTCTTAACAACTGTTGATGGCAGCGAAGAATTAGAGCAGTATGTATCTCTTTGCTACCTCTTAGTGGTTGTCTATATTTTAGCAAACCACATTTGCAGTCATAATTTCTTTTCTTTTCTTTAAGTTTTTTAGTGCCTTCAAGTTAGCACTGATTTCCACCTGGACAAGTCCCTGAAGTTTTCTTGGCAAGATTTCAGAAACGGCTTATCATTGATTTCTTCCTAGGTTTGAAGTGATTAGAAGTATCTTTATACATCTTTTTTAAAAAAAATTCTGGTTTCACATACAAGAGTATATCATTTAAAAAAATGATCCATTAAAATTGATCCATTTGAATATTATAGGAAAAATTCTTGGCCCATTTTACCATACATTCTTCAACCTGCTCTTCCTCCAATTCGGATCTCAACAAATGCTTATACATTTTATCCATCACATGTTCATCATTTGTATGTAATTTATTTTCAAATTCCATTTTATCATTCTATTCCTGGTAATTTTAAAATCTATATTAAATCTTTTTCATAATTGTGCATATGAGAACCATTAAAAGCTAAATCCGTTTGCAGTCAAATTGTTCTCTTGATTTCATATTAATCTCCCCATTTTCCTGTATTAGCATGTCTTTGCCTTTTCTTTTCTTTTCTCTTCTCTTCTCTTCTCTTCTCTTCTCTTCTCTTCTCTTCTCTTCTCTTCTCTTCTCTTCTCTTCTCTTCTCTTCTCTTCTCTTCTCTTCTCTTCTCTTCTCTTCTCTTCTCTTCTTTTCCTTTCCTTTCTTTTCTTTTTCTTTCTTTTCTTTTCTTTTCTTTTCTCTACCGTAAGTAATCATGCCATTCAAATCTCAGACCAAGCTCTTCTAAATCTAAAAGTTTTTTTTATTTCTTAACAGCCATTCCTTCATCCAAACCTAACAATAGGCAGCAAGATACAGTTTACAATCAGGTGATCTCCGTCCTCTTTCATTTGCATCTTTGAGAATGTTACATTTAAGCCTTGATTTCCCCCACCATATAAATCTGGATATGTCTTTTTGCTATTGCTTAAATGGCATCAGTTCTCAAAACATGCATTGCCTGAAATAAAAAGAATTTTCTAGATAACACATTAATTTTTATCACAGAAATTCTTCCCAATTGTCATTTCCCATCCTAATTAACCCTTCTAACTTTATTCCATCCTTCAACATGGTTATTTTGAAACAGCATAAAATTCTGTTACTTATAATGATCCCCTGTTATATCACTTTTTTCTTAATCTGAGAACCAGTTTTCATAGACAGTTCTTTTTGGTCTTCCATCTTCATATTTAAAGCCCTTAAACTCCTCGTGTGCATAAGTGGGACAATAGCACAAGGGCTCAAACTGAGCTATTGGGTAATGAAAGCTGTGTCAAAGTAGTACATTATACTTGTCCATAAAGTATAACTTTCAGATCTGTTTGATGTTTGTGTATAGAGCAAAATAGTAGCTGTCAACAAATATCTCTTTTAATCTCATGTATTTCCTGACAGATTTAAGATAATTTCAATAATCAGGCATCTTATCCCACAGACTTTCTTTTTTTGTACCACAGAGATTGTTTATTTTGTACCATAGTGAATGTTTATCAGCTTTGCTTGGTGCAAGGTATGCTTGGCATCAGAGGTATGATCTTAGCTCATGTATGTAGGGATTGCTGAGGGTCAGAAGGTGAATTCCTTGGATTTTCTCCACTCAGTTTATGGAGCTGCTTTCGCCATTGGAATTTGTGAAGAATCTCTTTTTATTCCAAAGTATTTTTTAAAAATTGACAAGATCTTAAGTATAAGACTTATGGAATTTTGCTTTCATGTTGTCAATGACAAGTAAATAGGACAAACTTAGTAAAGATAATGTTTTATATAATAAAGTTGTCATTAATTGAATTCACACACACACACACACACACACACACACACACACACACACACACACACACACAGACAAACACACACAGGGACGGACAGACAGGAGGGTGTTAGTTAACTAGCATATGTTTCATCTGAACTGGAATGTTGTTCTGTTTTGACAGAATTTTAATGAATATGGTTTAAAGTATGTTTTAGTGGTTTTGTTTTTACTGTATTTATATTATTTTAATTAAAAGAGGATTATTTTTCTTAAATTAATTCTACTCCTGTTTTTGGGATTGATGAAGTTTTAATATATATGTTAAACACTTCTCCGGTTCCACTATCCTGCAACCTTATCAGTTTCAACATTCTTACAGCATTTTTAAGAAGTTTTATTACATTTGTTTCAATTCCACTCTTTGGCATATCATTATCATTTCTATACAAATATCCAAAATACTCTCTTCCATACCTTAGCTTCAGTTTGCATTCAAAATCATTTCACCCCTTTTATTTTTAATTCCATTCATTGTGCTAAAGGATTTTTTTAGCTTTCTTCATTAACTTCCAAAAATTTCTTAGGGCAGAATTGTATGTACCATTGCCCCTTGTCTTCAGATTATTGTAGAAGCAAAATATGGAGCATGACACTGAGAAGAAAGTGATCATAGGAAAAAGAAGAACAAGAAAACTAAGGAAAGGACCTTTATAGTTTTGATGTAATGAGTGAGTGATTTTGATCCAGTTATTATGTGCTAGGCAGGGGCGGGTTCCTCTTACCTGGCTACCGGTGCGCTGCGTGTGCATCATCACGTTTTGCGCACATGCATGCTTGCTACATGCGCACATCCCCTTGCGTGATTTTGCTTCCACACATGCGCAGGAAGCAAAAAAAGCCCAAAAATTAAAAAAAAAGATGGTGCCGCGCGATGGACCAGTGAAGACGGCACCGGAGCCGTTGCACGCAAATTGCGCAATCACCGGGTCCCTACCGGAATGGTGCACTGGACCGCACTGGTAGGAACCCACCACTGGTGCTAGGTCAGTTTCTGAAGGGGTTCTGGGTGAGTACAATTGAAACAGGGAGCATTGTATAAACCAGCTTGAACTCCAGGACCATAATATGAGGTTCTAGGTTCACATGCAGCTCCCCAAATCTTTATTGCACTCTACTGATCCTATATGAAAAAAATTCCCCAGATTGCAGCTCTTATCTCGAAAGAGTTGCATGGTGGTATTAAAATCTTTAAAAAAAAATGAGAAGAAATGTTTGTCATGTCAGGCGGGTTGGCCAGTGCAAATGTTAAGGATTTTGGACCATGGCCTTTTCAAAAATCTACTTCTTGTTCACAGTGAGAGAAGAATAATTTTCAGAAAGGAACTAAAGAAACGAAAAATACATGTATTCAGCACATAAAACCAAGAGTGGAGACAGATCAGATATGATCTCATCAGCATTCAGTACACTGAGCTAACATGGTAAGGACAGGAGTAAAAGAAGGACATAAAAGAGAGAGAAAGAAAGAAGGGAAGGGAAACACAAAACTGCATTTCAAAAAAAAAAAGTGCTCCCTAAGGAGTGAAATAAAGAACAGCATTATCAAAAAAAAAGTGCTGTCTAAGTATTCAGAAAAAGAAAGGACAGCTTGGCTTGAGCATTTATATTAATGTTTGTGAAATCTGTAAGCAATAGGCAAATATAAGGCTCTTCCGCCTAATATAATTTCAGTATTCTATGAATGGTCACTGATTAAATTAAGGAAAAGACAAGGGATAAGTTCTGCTCTGGTCATATTACTGCTCTTTCGATAACATGTTTTTGTTATTATGGTCTTAGGAGGATCATTGTCTGCTACATTATTTTTAATTAAGCAGATTAGATTTTAAATCCCCCCCAAACGGAGTCTGCTTTTGCATCAGCCAGAAACTAAATTCATTTTTCAGTGTTAAGATTTTTTTTAATTTTATTGATTATATTCTCATTTTTCCTATTTTCTTAAGTAGGATTTGCAAAATTAACATAATACCATGAAAAAAATATATATTGGGTTTTCATTTAAGCATGCACACTTAATATATTTCTGAAAAATCCTGCTCCAACAAGATGAATTACAATCATCTGGAGCAAACATCTTTCTTTTCCCAGAAAACTTAAACTATTTTAGGACAAACTTCATTTATTGATTTATTCTTATTCTTTGTTGAATAGTTCTTCCTTCTGCATGCTTTTATCAGAGCTAGTAGCACCTGCAGATGGAGCTGTTGCAGTTGGGGTTCCATGATGGGACAGAGTGTAGGGCCTTTTGAATGTACTAGTCATATACTACATTGCTAATCAATATTTTATAATGGAAAAAAACACCCCATCATAAAGAAGCATATTTTAAAAAGGCGTTGTTTGCCTTATTTCACTTTAATCCATGGTTTAGACCACTGGTTCCCAACCCTTTTTTTGGCCATGCCCCACCTAAGCATCTCTAAAATCCTGATGCTCTCCCCCCCATGACATATGAGCCGAGGTGGCGCAGTGGTTAAAAGCAGCACTGCAACCTATTTCAGCGACTGCTAGTTCAGCAGTTCAGCTGTTCAAATCTCACCGGCTCAAGGTTGACTCAGCCTTCCATCCTTCTGAGGTCGGTAAAATGAGGACCCAGATTGTTGGGGGCAATATGCTGAACTCTGTAAAACCGCTTAGAGAGGGCTGTAAAGCACTATGAAGCGGTATATAAGTCTAAGTGCTATTGCTATTGTTATTGCTATATAATTCTTACTATTCAAAAAGTGAACTCCTACTCACACGAAAGAAGCCTAAAAGGCCATTAACTTGGTTTAAACAAGGTTCCAATTACTCCCATTAAAAATCAAATTGCCCCCCCTGTGGGGCGTGGGCCCCACATTGGGAACCACTGGTTTAGACTAACTATATTGGTCTATTTATGCATATCTGTGTGTCTTACACATACATACTCATAGATACATACAAAGTGACATTTTTACATTATTTTCAATAGGCAAAAATACATTGCTCATATTGTATATGGATGTCAAGACGATATGAACAGATGCCAGCTTGTTAACCTCCATATGTTTGGTATATCATGTTCATAACTTTTTCATTTAGCTGTCATGTGAAGTATGGCATACTATCAAAATCTGTTTGCTGACTTTACAAGAAAGCTTGCAGGTAAATAGGTTTGTGATTGAATTATAAGAAAATTTTAAAGAATCCTAATAAACTTGACCAAATTGTTTTTGCTTGATTATCATCTTTACTTAGATAAGGACCATTTTTTATTTTTAATAATTCAGTCTTTATAGTTTTGCTGATTTGGCATTATTTCCATTAGACAATATTTATTATTGTCAGTTATTAAGATAAAAAAAAGTTTTGGAAAGCCACCCCTTGATAACCAATAAGCTATTATTCACTTTGACCCAAACTGGAAAATACAATTCATTAAAATATTATTTATTTTGCAGTAAGATTAAAATATACCTAAATGCAAATTTCATTGTAAACTAAAGTTATTTCAGTGAATTTTGAAGAAACAGAATTTTAGTATTAGAAGCTAGGAAATAAACAGAAAAATATTTTTCCATTATAAGAAATCAGGAGAACATGTATGCAAGCCAGATGTTTTCGTAATTTTTATCTAGCTACTACGAGCTACTACTAGCTACTACTACTATTACACTCCTTGTCAGTGATTTCTAAGTATACAGGACTGTAAAATCTAATTGAAGTCAAGACAAAAAAATACATAATACCAATGATTAGTTTCATCCTTTATTATAATTTGGTAGAATACTGATTTGGATTTAAAGATGAAATTATTTATGGATTTCATAATTTTAACAATTTTCATTCCATTGCCATCTCTATGTTTACCCATCAGAAAAGCATTTTCAGCGATGTAAAATTTCTTATTATGTAATTAACTAAGACTGAACTTGTTCTATATATAAATTTTGTTTACAAAGACACAAACATATTGTATGTAATTAAAGAAAAAATATAGAAAGAAAGAAAGACCAAGTAAATAAAAATAAATGTAAATAGATTTACCTATGGATAACAAACATGGACACTATCCGATGAAAGCTTATTGTATATGGGGGAATCGAACACCCCCTAATTGATTGTTTTTATGTTTTTGTTTGTATGTGATTTTTGTTGTTATGTGTGTTCAATAAAAAATTGAAAAAAAATGTTGAAAAAGAAAAGAAAAAGAAAAGCATCTCCAGAACTCTGGAGAAACCCCCCCCCTCTCTGTCTCTGTCTCTCTGTCTCTCTCTCTCTCTCTCTCTCTCTCTCTCTCTCTCTCTCTCTCTCCCCTTGTACTTTTGGTAGGGGCATTTTGGAAGTGTGACTATGTAGGTAGCAGAATTATAATGAACAGTCCAGTTCTGTTCTGTTTTCTGATATCTATCTGATGTGCTTTAGTCCCACTCCCAAGGCTCTCTGTGTATATTGACTGGAATAAAATAAAATCTGTATGCACTGTCCTGCTTGGTTACAAAACACAGAAATTCTACTCCTATTGTAATCCTACTGGCGATCAGTCATGGTTTTTCCCTGTCCCCATAGAGATCCGGCAAAGAAGTTGATGTGCTCTGGTTTCCTTCAGTGATGCCATGTATTATGTTTTATATTATTTTTGCTGCCCATAATTCTATTGGTATAATATAAATTTGTTAGATTAAATAAATAAAATTACTTATATCTGTTCAATGCTGACTTCAGGGAATAATTTATTATGGAAAACTGATGAGCAACCTAAAGCAAACAAGAAATATAATGAGAGGAACATCATCAAGTTTTCATGGACCTTGATCATGGACAAGAAGTTAGTCATCAACCTCATATGAATCTGTAATGGCCACAAAATTCTTGTCCCTTTGAAAATGTGTTTTATGAATTGTGCTAGCTGTAGCATTAAAAAGGCATGAAAAGCACTCTTTGCAATAACTTCTTTAGGTTAATTTAAAATCCAAGACGTTGCTTTTTCCAGCTCCTTAGTTTTGCTTCTTTCTCAGCAAGTAAGGACATTATTTATTTATTTATTTATTTATTTATTTATTTATTTATTTATTTATTTATTTATTTATTTATTTATTTATTTATTCATTTATTCATTTATTCATTTATTCATTTATTCATTCATTCATTCATTCATTTATTTATTTATTTATTTATTTATTTATTTATTTATTTATTTATTTATTTATTTATTTATTTGTGAGACTTATATACCGCCTCACAGTGCAAGCACTCTCTAAGCGGTTTACACCAGTAAGCAATGTATATTTATATTGCCCCCAACAATCTGGGTCCTCATTTTACCTACCTCAGAAGGATGGAAGGCTGAGTCAACCTTGAGCCGGTGAGATTTGAACCGCTGAACTGCTGATCACAGTCAGCTAAAGTAGCCTGCAGTACTGCACTCTAACTGCTGCGCCACCTCGGCTCGTTTCCATAGAGATGCCAAGCTTTGAGTCATATGCTTATCAAGCTTTAAGCATATGACTCAAGCCAGCTGAATCTTGGTTTGGGAGTATGTTGCCCAGGCTCTAAGGATCAAAAATTTCTACATCCTCTCCTCTTGACTAGGAACATTTGCATAATGCTGGGTGTTTCTCACCATTGGAAATCCTATTTAGGACAAACAGTGCTAGTCTGGCACAAATCTTCTTCCTTTTTTACTGTAAGATTCTGTTTCAGAATTTCAAAGGTGTATTGATTTAGTGTCTTGAATGTCTGCATATAATTTATAACAACGAACACAGTCCCCAAACTATTTGGACAGGTTTTAAATGTTCTGGACAGTACAAAAAGAGAGCATGAAGAGCTTCTGGTGCTTTTATTTTGCTACCTTGAAAATGTGCTTCACTCTTCTAAAAATTCTATATTGAAAAGACAACAGAATACTAATGAATAAAATTATAATATCTGCTCTTTTTAAAAAAAAACCCAAAAAGGTTTTATTTAGGACACAAAGGCCTAAACATCTACCTATATATTTTGTTCATAGGGGAGTATTCATGAGGTTTTATTTATTTATTTAATTTTAAAACCTTTGATTGATTTTTGATTGTGTGCCATCAAGTTGTTTTCAATTCCTAAGAATCACACAGATAGCTTAACTTCATTGTAACCTATACATAAGCTAGTCTTTCCGTTCTTCCAATGCTACACTTATCCCCATTGAGTCCGTACACCTTGCTGCCAGTCATTTTCTTCTCTTTCTTTCCACCTTTCTCAGAATTAGAGCCTTCTCTGTGGATCTAGATCTTCACATCATGAGTTTGAAGTTAGATAATTTGAGCCCGGTCATTTGTATCTCAAGTGAGAACTCTGGGTTGATTTGTTTGATGTTCCATTGGTTTGTTTTCTTTTCTAAGGCCATCATACAGTATCTGCCTTACAAAATACTAATCTGCAGCATATTTCTTGACTGTTTGTTCCTTTACTGTAGATGAAAGCCTTCAGTATCCTCAATAAATCTAATGTAGAATGTACAAATCCTCAAGACATATCTAACGTTTCCCATATCCGTGATATATTGAAATATAATTCCAGTTCCTGCTCATGCTACTTGGTTGTTACACCAAAGTATAGCTGGATTTCTAGATATTTCGGTCCTTCCATGCTATCTATTTTTCCTAGCTCCTTCCTTCCATTTTTAATGGAACTATGCAATCCAAATTCAAATAAAATTCTGTAGTGGATCCACTCCATGCATAACAACATGGATATTCATTCAGTTACTGAAGCTGAATAAATGGGATCTTATGAAGTAACAGAGGAAATATCTAATGATGTGGTCCGGAGAGTTTTTCAAACGATGGATCTTAGGAAGTAGACTTTTCAATGTTTGTGAGCAACATCACTTGTGGATTTTTGAAAGATGTGGTGCAGTGGTTCTGAGACATCTGCCAGCTCCTTTAGTACTCTGGGGTGTAATCCGTCTGGTCCTGGTGATTTGTATTCATCAAGTTCAGATAGGTGTTCTCTTACTGTTTTTTTTTGCTTATTTTAACTTTAGTTTCCAGTCTATTTTTTGCAGTTATATTTCTGGTAGGTTGGCTATAGTTTCTTTTTGTTTGAAGACTGATGCAAAGAATGAGTTAAGCAGCTCTGCTTTCTCTCTGTTGCCTTTTACTTCCTTGCCATCTTCTCTCTTTAGTGGACCAACTGTTTCCTTGATTATTTTCTTGTTATTTATATGTTGGAAGAAACTTTTTTAAAATTATCTTTGACTTTTGTTGCAAGTCTTTGTTCATTCTGGGCCTTTGCTTTCCTTACTTCATCTTTACAGATTCTGGTTTTCTGCTGATATTCTGCCTTAGTTATGTGTCCTTCTTTCCATTTTTTGTACTTGTCCTTTTTTTTTTCATTCAATTTGTCAGAGAGATCTTTGTGCAGCCATGTTGGTTTCTTCTTGGATTTTTTGTTTTTCTTTCTCATTGGTATTGTGCTGGTCTGGGCTTTTGTCATATTTTTCAGAGTTTCCCAAGATTCTTGAGTTGTTTTTCTCTTTAGGACTTTCATCCAAGGAATTTTTCCAAAGTTCTCTCTGAGTTTATCAAAATCAGCTCTTTTAAAATCTAAGACTTGGGTATCGTTGTGTTTGTGTTTGCATTATGTTGAATTCTAATATGACATGGTCACTCTCCCCCAAGGTTCCTGCAGTTTCAACTCCCTCTATCACTTCTTCTCTGTTTGTAAGTATTAAGTCCAGTATGGCTGTCCCTCTAGTGACCTCCTCTACCTTTTGGACAACAAAGTTGTCAGCTAGGTTGGTTAGGAACCTATTTGATTTCTCACTTGGTGCAGAATTAGTTTTCCAGTTGATATCTGGGTAGTTGAAGTCCCCCATTATTACTGTAGTGTGTTTCCTACATATGTTCGTTGGCAAAAAGGATATCCATTTTTTCTGCTTGATTGGGTGGCCTATAGTATACTCCTATGGCCATATCATTCTTTTTTTCTCTGATGTTGACCCATATGCATTCCAGGAGGTTTTCTTCTTTGGTTACATGTAACTCTGTAGCAATATAGTCGTCCTTAAAATACAGTGCAACTCCACCTCCTTTTTTTGTGGTCTGTTTTTTTTGAAGAGTTTGTATCTTTCTATCAGTATGTTCCAGTCGTGGGTTTCGTCCCACCAAGTTTCTGTTATTCCAACTATGTTGTATCTACCTTCGTATATTAATATTTCAAGTTCACCCTGTTTATATATTATTTTGTTATAGCTCCTGCTGGAGATCCAGGAGGAGCCATTGGACAGGATGGTCTTTTCTAGCACTAATATGCACACTCTTATCACTTCACGTTTGACTACTACAATTTGTTCTATATGGGGCTATCCTTATGGATCATCTGGAAACTACCTGTACAGCTTTTGATTGTATACCACATGTAAATTCTGACTATACCTCATGTAAATTCTATTCTCCTGATTTCGGTGACTCTGGTTTCAGGTGCTTACTATTACAGGAAAGGAGGCACAAAGATGGGAGTTCTCGGTGGCAGCTTTTTTCCTTTATAACAACTTCTCTTTGAAGCCAAGAATGGCTCATATTTATTTAATATATATTGAAGGCTTCCCCTAGCACCGTGATGGCGAACCTATGGCACATGTGCCACAGGTGGCACACAGAGTCATATCTTCTGGCACACAAGCTGTTGCTCTAGCTCAGCTCCAGCGCCAGCCAGCTGGTTTTTGGCTCACACGGAGGCTCTGGGAGGGTGTTTTCAGCCTCCGGAGGGCCTCCGGGGGGCGGGGAAGCCATTTTTGCCCTCCCCAGGCTCCAGGGAAGCCTCTGGATCCTGGGGAGGGCAAAAAACAGGCCTAACGGGCCCACCAGAAGTCGGGAAACGGGGGAGAGGGGGACGTGCGCGCATGCGCATGGGGATGGGGTGCGTGGGGGGCATTGAATTATGGGTGTGGGCATGCACGTGCGTGTGATAGTGTGTGCACGCTTGCTTTTGGCACCCGAGGAAAAAAAGGTTCGCCATCACTGCCCTAGCATATTCAGCTAGAACTTTTTTTTGTTTTTTGTTTATGTTTGTCACAGTTGCATCATTCCACATCTGGTTTTACTGTAGAACAAATACAGCACATGAATGTCAGTATATGGGTGTACTGATGAATGACAGTAATAATTTCTAAGTCTAAGACAGCACCGACTCTCAACCAACCCATGCAAACCCCCTCACCAGCAGTTCCACTTCCCAATGACACTGACCTTATGTAATCTTCTTATCACAAGATCCATCACTGATGACTCACAGCTGACCCATCACTAGCCCCTCTCTTGACACACCACAACTGAAGTCCTTATAAACAGAGAAACACGGACATCCCCTGAACTCTGCTGAAGATATTACCTAGCCTGATAATGAAACGTTCGAAAACCAACCCAGAAGCTCAGAGAAATAACCTTCACCCTCATCCTACACCCAAGCTACAGATATTCACCACTATTGCATTTCTAAGTCTTTTAATTTTAATCTAGTTCTTCTAGTTCACCTTGGTCTAGTTTATCATTCCTGCAGAGGATCGAAGAAGTGGAATAGGCTAAACATCAAGGGATTGCTTTGTTTTTATATCACAAAACTTGAGTTTCCCATAGTATCTGCCTAGCCACTTCAGTCTTGCAGGATGGCATGCTCCAGATTTGGAGTTTTACTGTTGAGAAGAAAGGTGAAAAGATAACCCTTCATCCAGACCAATTGTGAGGAGAGTGTGACCATCTTTTATCGTGTATTAATTTTATTGTAATTTCTTTGATTGTTGTGAACTCCTTAGAGTTGTTGGAAGTTGGATGGCATACACATTTATTATTATATGCACAAAAACATGAAATCACAGCTGCCAGTTCTTTAGCTGGTGTTGGCCTGCATACTCATCAAGTTCTTTCCAAAACCTCTGATGTCATAATATATTGATGTAGTATATGTGTGATTCTAAGCAGTGTGTACCTTTGGTATTTGATATGTAGAAATTTTGTCAATGCTCATAATTTCTAAATGCCATCCAATTGCGTAGCTAGGCAGACATTTAGACTGGGTTTGGCGAATTATTCACCTATCGAGGTCCTGGGATAGACAAATGTTGATGTCTATGTTAGATATCATTGCAGGATATTGTTGTTACTATTCTAAGCAAAGCAGCCTTTTGCAATTGACTGATAGTGATTTTGTTAATGCCAATGGTGTTCAATTGATGCTTCAGATGCTTTGGAAGTGCACCCAAGGCACATTTGGTAACTGTCTTTATTTCTTTTGCCACAGTCGTTCTACTTCTATTTGCAGGTCTTAGTATTTTGTTATTTTCTCCAGTTCTTTCTCTTCTATTTTACTGTCTGTCTCTTTCTTCAACTTTTCTGCTCTTAGCCATTTCCAGATCTTGCTGTTGATCTATGTAATACTTTGCCTTGCCACGATTATTTTATTATTATTATTTCAGTTCTTTTTATATGCTTGTTAATATATGTTCCTTGATTACACTGACTTTGATTTCTAAGTGTTAAATGTTATTCATTTTTTAAATGTCCTGATATTTGTAACTGTGTTGTGATGCAAGACTTCTCAGTTTGTTTCCATCTGCCATTTCAACTGCAACACTTTTAACCATTTTCCCTTTGTTTACTACTAATGACGCATATTTATGTAACTACAAATCCATGGCAACCTCATTGATGTAAATGTTGAAGTAGAGATTCCATTTCTAATTGAGATTTTTTCCCCATATAGTTTCATCCATATAACGTTTCTCTGACATATCATGCTTTATTCAAAATTAATGGTAGTGGAATAAAAGTGTCAGGAAATATGAGATATTTCTCTTATTGGCCAGTTCATTCAATATTATCAGTCGTGTTTTTCACTAAACTCAAGGTTTTTTTTTAAAACAGGTTTGAAACAGATTACCACGAACCAAGGATGGGCTGAAATAAATGAAATCTCATGTCGATTCCTGCTGTATTTAAATATGGTTCCACCGCTTTTAAATTTCTTGTAATATAACTAGATTTTTTAAAAAGAAAAGTGGGATATAAAGCTTAAAACATTAGCCACATGATTATCTTTATTGAAGATAAATCTGGATAATTTATCTTCAGATAAATCTGGATTCTGGATAAATCTCTGTTCTGATGTCCTGTTCTTTTCCTCCCAGAAAGGGTTACACGTGAAAAAAAATGTACTTTTAATAGATCCAGAAATAAACTTAACAGATGGCGTAAAGGAACAGCAACAGTTTCTCACTTCTATAATGATATAGTTTTGGGGGGAAATGCAACAAACCAGAAATTTGTCTGTTATAATTGAATGTAAAAATTCAGATTCAAAAATGCATTGCCACCAGCATACATAGAGTAAAAAAAAGAAAAGAAAAGAAAATACAGAAACTAATAATAGTACTTTCACATTTCTTTCTTCTTTAGAGGGAATGCAATGAACACGATACAGTAACGTTAGAACTATGATTGTAACTCCTACATATCTTCCGTACTCATAAACCTGAATAAATACCAATTTACAGTAACTTCTAGAGCTGTGCTATACAAATTATCCTAATCTATGAGGCTGTTAACATAAATTGTCTGATTTTTATTTAAATGCAAATCACCCTGCTTTCATTATGACACATATATTTCCTCTGTTCAGACTTTTTAAAATATAAATGTTCCTGATGTAAATCTTTTTTTCAAACAAATCTATCACTGCTTGTATAGAACTTCTAATAAGTTTTATTTTCAGAGGGTTATTTGGTAACTTTGGTAGAAATAAACATTAGTAATCTGATCCTAAGTGGCACTTCTAAGTTCACTAGGAGAAGAATGCCCAAATCTGTTGCCAATGAAATTGTTTAGTTTCCCTACTAAAGAACTAAAACACAGGGAAGCAGAATCTGGCTAAATATAATCAAAGCTTTCTAAAGTTCTAAACTTTATGGAAGTTTATGGGCTACCCATTGTTTGAGAAATTTAAGTAGATGTTGGATGACTGCCATCTGTCAGACATATTGATTTTGCATTGATCATCTTGAGGATGAAGTTGAACTAGATGACGAATAAGGAACCTTCCAGACTTATATAATCATGTGAATGATGTGAAATGTGTAAGAACGAACTTTTTGGTACCTTGGAAAACTGGAAACCCAGAAGACCCAATTATTATATCCGGATGACAGTTTTGTGTAAAGTCCATATTTGCAAAGATTATTTAATTAAAATGAAAGACACAAAATGAAAGACATTGTTGTGTAACAAATAATTAAAATGATTTGCCAGCATTCTGCTAATCCCAGATTCCTTGTTGCATGTCACGTTGTATGAAACTACATTGTCCTCTGCTTTGTTCTTGAAATGAAATTTATAGTCTACTCCCTAAAATACTGAGCCTGCTTTTTCACATTGTTTTAATATTTTTTTTGACATTTCTAGACTGGCATGTAGAGTAAATAAAAATTAACAAAATCTCAAGAATTGGACATTCATACTTCATAGTTTGAAGCAACCTCGACACAATGGCCTAAAAAGGCAACCTTTTTTTGAAGATTGTTAATTCTATAGGGTTTATTTATCTCTTAGCTCAAATAAATAGATCACATCGAATGTTACGGATCCTAATCTACTGTTGTGGCCCTGTGGAGATTGCTAAAATAATTTTACAGTAATTGGCCTAAAGTCATCTAGATCAGTGGTCACCAAGTGGTAGTCCATGGACCACTGGTGGTCCGTGAGAAAATTTTGGTGGTCTGCAGAAAAATTATTTGCATTTTTTATATTACACTAAATCTGAGATCCTCAAACTACAGCCCCTGGGACAGTTACGTTCAATGAATGCTTGTGTTGCTGCAGAGAGTCTCCCCCTTCTGGGTCTTTTTGTGTAGGTCAGAGGGGGACAGAAATTCTGACTTGGGGTCTGCTTTGGTCTCCTGGTGCAGGGCTTTGGCCGAAGGCTGGAGGGAAGTGCTGCTGGTGGCAAAGAACTGGAGGGCCTTTTTCCAGTAGAACTGCATCATGGCCTGGAACTGGCTGACCATCTCAGTCCGCTGAGCCTCCAGGCGCCGGTACCTGGCCTTGCACTCCCGCTTGGAAAGCCTATAATCGTAGTCCTCAGTGAGGTGCTTCTGCTGAGCCTCCTTCTTGGTCAGATCCAATTTGAACTGAGCCAGCTGTTTTGCCAACTCTTTCTCGTGGTGGCTGCTTAGCTCCAACAACTGCTTCCTGTTGGGGCCCTAAGGAGCCCAGGTGGGGAGGCAAGGAGTGGCGGGGAGGGGTGAGTAGAGGCCCGCAAAGCACTCCTCGACGTGAGTAACATCAAGTTGACCACGCCCACCCAGTCACATGACCACCTACCTATGTCCACCCAGCCGGTCATTAGGCAGATCATATTAGTGGTCCACAGGATTTAAAATTATGAATTTAGTGGTCCCTAAGGTCCAAAAGGTTGGGGACCCGTGATCTAGATGTCTCCTTAATTCTAACCCAATGGGAGGATTAGAACCTGTGTCTGCCATTCCTAGTTCAGCCCTTTATACAATACTGATTTTCATCGTAGAATTTGTTGTCTAACAGTTTCCCTCTATGGTTATTTTTTTCCTCCCATTGAATTATGTACAATTTTCTTTAGCTGAATGCTTGAAGTTTTCTTGGCAAGATTTTTTAGAAGTAGTTTGTTATTACTTCCTTCCTTTTGTTGTTGTCAGTTGTGAAGTCATGTCTGACCCATCGCGACCCCGTGGACAACATTCCTCCAGGAACTTCCTTCCTAGACCTGAGCAACTAGCACAACTGGCTTTGTGGCTTTGTGCCTAGGTTAGGATTAGAACTCATAGTTTCTCAGTTTCTAGCCTGAAACTGTCGTAACCACTATACCAGGGGTGTCCAACCTTGGCAACTTTCCCCATGGCTATCTGGGAAATTCTGGGAGTTGAAGTCCACAAGTCTTAAAATTGCCAAGGTTGAACACCTCTGCACTGCACCAAACTGGGTCATTATAATTTTTATTGCACCAATAAAATAAAATTTCAAGCAGAAAGGCTAGGGAAAAATTGTTCCATTGGGAAAAAAACCTGGTTCTTGTAGAAGCAACATAGAAGAAAATCACATTTTTCCCTCCCACCCCAGTTGAAAATATCACTGGAGCAAAAATAAAGGATATCACAAATATGAAACATCCTCCTGCCCTCTGCTCTTTAGCTGTCCTATTGTAGAAAGCTACAGCTGACCTTGATTGATTTTTGACAAAATTTAATAGGTTTGAATCATGAATCTAAGGCAGCAATTTTAAGTAGGCTTGTTGAGACAGGAGAAGTGTGTTGTCTTCTCTTCTATTGTTCCTGTTACATAAAAATGGATTCAAATTATAGGAAGTCAGATCTGATTTAACCGGAAAAGTAATTTCACAGTGCAACCAATTGCTTCCAAAGTTTGGGGATTCCACTTTAATAGATGGCCGCAAGAGAGACTAGATAATTATCCCCATCTGATGACTTTTAAATTCTAAGATTTTAAGCAAAAGCATTTGTAGCAAGTCAACTTTTTATCCAAATGATATAATGTGCATCTTGGCATCCCTCTGAATGTGGTTTGGTGTGACATCTTAGGTGTGTTGCATCTAGCTATGATTACTTATGAATCTAACTCATTTTCTATACTTCTGCAGGTTTAATAAAATCTTTATTCTCCAAACTATCTTAAGTTCTAATCATCAGTATGCTTAGTGCTACACATATTATCAGTAATTATATATCAATTAATTTTATAGATGGTCTCCCTTTTTAAAAACAGATTTCATTTTCCTGGCACTCAGTCATTTGGAGAAAGAGAAAGTGAATTACGCTTTTTAGCGATTGGACCAATGTTTCCTATTTCATAGTTATTTATAAACTCGAAGGACTGGAATTTCTGTAAGGTAAGTAGACAAGAATATTTTACAGTTGCATAATCATAGAGGAAAGTTCAGATCTAATATTCTATATTTTTATCAAAATTCAAGATTCTAGGATTTGTTTTTAAATGGGCTTAACATGGTATAAGGTAAAGGTAAAGGTAAAGGTTCCCCTCGCACATATGTGCTAGTTGTTTCCGACTCTAGGGGGCGTTGCTCATTTCTGTTTCAAGCCGAAGAGGCAGTGCTGTCCGGAGACGTCTCCATGGTCATATGGCCGGCATGACTAAACGCCAAAGGTGCACAGAACACTGTTACCTTCCCACCAAAGGTGGTCCCTATTTTTCTACTTGCATTTTTTACGTTCTTTCAAAATGCTAGGTTGGCAGAAGCTGGGACAAGTAACGGGAGCTCACCCCGTTATGCGGCGCTAGGGATTCGAACTGCTGAACGGCCGACCGCTGAACGATCGACAAGCTCAGCGTCTTAGCCACTGAGCCACCGTGTCTCTTATAACATGGTATAGTGACATGCAAAAAAAAGAGTATTTTCTTACATTAAAGGTACAGTAACATTATGGCCATCAGTGGTGACATGGAGGATTTCATACTAAAAAGATGGCAGTTAGTGTTATTTGCAGTAGAGAGGAGGACTCCCTCATTCAAAATACTTGTATCATTTTAAAATCAAGGCCATCTTTTTCTCAGTGGTAAACGTGAAATGTTTTTAAAGGCCAGACTTAGCATAAAATCTATTGGTTGCTATGGATACCACTTACCACACAGGACTGCACTCTGTGTTTGACTCTGTGATTTTTCTCTATTCAAAGGTTCAGCATTGTCAAAAAAAAAAAACACCTCCCCATCCCCAGTTGTTTATCTCAAAGTTCATTATGGGAATAGGCAATACAACGCTATTCATAAGTGTAGGTAACAGTAATATCTTAAATCACTTGATCTTGAATATTTGACTCTTTTGAAATAATGAATGCAAATTTTGTTGTTAAGGCCATGAAAAGAATATGATTTAGGCATGTCTGTAGGATGCAAACGAAGGAAGCTGGATTACATAAGAAGGTACCCTTTTTTACTTCATACAGGAATGCTCAGGAACCGTGATGTGGGAAGAATAACGCAAGTGTAATTGACTGCAACTTTGTGCCTGAGGTGTTTTCTCACAAAGCAAAATGTGAGTTCAACAGTTAACACACCCCAAGTAATTCATGTTGAATTATTCAGTACTATCTTTTGCATCAGATATCTTTGGGGTTGAAAGCATCGGGTTCTGATTAGACAGGCACAGATATAACTGGCTACAAATGTCGGAAACATATACATCTGCTTTTCCTCAAGCATTTGCTTAATTAGCAAGATATAAATATTCAGGCTTTACTCCACTCTGGGCTTCTCTTTCCCCCAAACTTCCATTTGATTGCGCAAAGGGGCAGGATCCATCGGGACTCAGAAAAGAGCTAGGAGGAGCTACCTGGCTTTTGCTTGAAGTGTAAGCTTGCCACTTTTCAGGTTCTGCCTGCTAGGCAAAATCAATAGGACTTACTACGTTACCTAAGGGGATTTTACTGATCGACTGCAGGAGCTTTGCTGCTCATTTAACTATAACAATGAGGTGTAACTTCTAATGAAGGGAGGAATGTGTGAGCACACTAAGAGCCTGCTCTTCTGTTGAGCGTTATAGAAACAGTCTGTGAACATGACACTTTTCATCTCTATGGAAATTAAATATACAAATTATATGGTCAACTTTGCAATACGGGTATTCCTCGACTTACAACAGTTCATTTGGTGACCATTCAAAGTTACAACGGCATTGAAAAAAGTGACTTATGACCATTTTTCACACTTACGACCTTTGTAGCAGCCTCATGATCATGCGATCAAAATTCAGATGCTTGGCAACTGGTTCATACTTATGACCGTGGCTGTGTCCTAAGGTTACGTGATCACCTTTTGACAACTAAAATAAACGGGGAAGCCAGATTCACTTAACAATCATGTTACTAAAATTAACCTAATAACTGTGACAAGAAATGTCATAAAATGGGACAAAAATAACTGTGACAACATAAATTTTGGGCTCAATTTCAGTCGGAAGTCAAGGACTACCTGTAGTTTAAAAATACTTAAGGACTTCAAGTAGTGTTTCATTGGATGATGGCAGGAAAAAGGCAAGGGGCAACATGTTCTTTTGGGACCCATCTGCATACTTTCTTCTTACCATATTCTATGCTGTTATAAATATTTTCCTCAATTTTTTTACATTTAAATCAATGGCCCAATAAATAGAAATATGTGGAAAAAACTAAACAAATTGAAATAACTCATGGAAGTACATTTTTACACATTAGCGTTACCACTTTGGAGGAAAAATATAAATTCATTTGATTATTTCAAATACTACTGAGGATGGGATTCTCTCTGGTAATCTTATTATAGACTACTATTCTAACTGATAAATTCATGCTGACAAAATCCAAATGAAAGTCCCTGTATTGATTTTACAAGTGATGTTTATAAAATGTTTAGGAATGTTTTCGTTCTGAGGTCTCCTAAATGCTGACAAAAGTAATTTGTATGGTGTTTCCATTTTCCTCTCTTTAACAGGTTGTTTCTGGTAAAGAAAAAATAAATAAAGCAGTGGTGGGGGAAAAAAAGTAAAATTTAATGAATGCAACCAGAAGGTATCACAATGGAAGTGTTCTCTGAAAGCATCCTAAAACACTGGACCTTTTTCACCTGCTTTATTTATATGAGTACATTGAATTGTTTCCAATATTGTAGTTTCATTGTAGGATTCCTGTTTCCAACAGAATAAACACTGGAACAAAATCTGCTAATAATCAGTGCTGAAAACATATAATTAAAATAAACAGGATGAAATCCAAAGGGAACACAAAAATATAATTTCATTGTGTGGCTATTGTTTGACTCTTCAACAATTTGCAGATGCTCTAATCTTGTTCATCCCGAGTATGTATTGTTTCTACCATGCATCCTAAGAAAGTCAGGTAAGCAGAAATCCTTTTAAAATGTGCCAGGTCAAATAATCCCATGTAGTGAGAACTAATTATAACACATAGAAAACTTTACAGAGAAGTGGAGTATTCATATTATATTCTGGTGTGAAGGAGAATCTCATTTTAAGTTTCAATAATGTTCTTTTATATTTTCATTGGCTAGACAATGATTTCAATATGTGAGTTCTTTATAATCCATATTACCCTATACAGAAATCTGATATAACCCCTAGGGCTATATACATATTAAAAAAGATTCCAAACGAGAGTTTCAGGCACTGATGATGTTGTTGATGCTATCCATTAAGTCAAGTCCTATTCTTGGCAATTCTATGGGCTAGATCTCTCCAGATCTTCCAACCTTGCTCTATTTCTGGCTGGTGTCAGCCTTGATAGTGTCCAGCTTTTGTGTTCTTTGACAGCCTGGTTTTCTTTTACCACTAACTGTTCCCAACATAATTGCTTTCGTCAGTGAATTCCATTTCATGACATGGCCAAAGTAAGTGAGACACAGTTTAGTGATTTTGCTGTCAATGCTGAAAGCAGCATGGGAAAATGTCAAGAAAGCACTAGCTAAAGTGGCGCATGCCTATAAGAAACACCGAGCCCCCAAACGGCCGTTCCAGCTGGTGGAAAAGGTCTACATCTCCACAAAGTACTTGAGGTTAAAACTTCCGAGCAAGAAGCTGAGACCCAAGTTCATGGGGCCATTCCCCATAGTGAAGATTATCAAGCAATTGCCCCAACTGCTAGGGAAGGTACACCCAGTATCCCATAGCAGCCTCTTAAAACCTGTGGTTGGGTCAACTCTGAGACCACTACCCCATGAGCTCCTGGGCCCAGTGGTCATAGGGGGGCCAAACCCATTATGAAGTGCAATGCATATTCAACTCGAGATGGCACAGGAGACAACTCCAATACCTAATCAAGTGGAAGGGCTACCCCCTATCAGAGGTGTCTTAGGTAAAGAGCAGAAACATCCAAGCTGACCGCCTCATAGCTAAATTCCATGAAGACAACCCAACAAAACCTGGGGGAGGGTCACATCACCAAAATCAATACCTGGACTCATAACTATTTTTGCTTTGTACAGGTCACCTTCGGGAAGTGAGGGAAGCCAAATGTCAACTTGCGAAGCATTCCTGACCTGCTCTCGAGTTGCCATAGGCAGGGGGATGGAGAACCGAGCCTCGCAGCTGCAGTGAAGAAATTGCACTTCAGTCAAAACAAAAGCACATTACAGCCATCTCTATGTCAAGGCCATCTCCACGGAGATCCACAGTGACCGGAGGGAGGGACTTCTACAGCTTGCAAAATTACTTCATTGGGGAATATGACTGATGACACACCTTGGGGTGAGTGGGGAACAGGGTCAGAGCCGGGGCGTGAATTAAGTAAGGTCAGAGTTGGCTTCACTTGGAACGTGCTGACATGAAGCTCCTAATAAATAAATGGATTTCTTTTGAAGCTTGGCTCAAGGCTCATGATTTAGTTAGGGCATTGGTCGGAACTCTGACATTTGCCTTCTAGTGACATGTCTGGTGCTTGCTTGTTAGTCACCTTTGCTGTCCAAGGACTACACAGCATCCTTCTCCAGCATCACAGCTCAAATGAGTTGATTTTCTTCCTGTTGCTTTTTTAAGGTCCAACTTTCACAACCTGTGATGACCCAGGGCATGGCAAGAGATAACACACACAGCTGGCAGTTCAAACTGCCCCTTTATTGCTCCAAGTTACCCCAAATGCTCCCACATTTCTGGCAAGTCCTAGAGCAGAGTGATAACAAACACCCACACAAACCTCAAGCAGCCTCTGGCTGCAATTAGTCCAGCCCAGCACTGTTGGCACCAAGGCTGCACAGCAATAAATCTCAAATGTATTTGGCAAAACAAGAGCAAATCAAGGAGTTCAGGGAGCAAAAGACTTTAATATGATTAAATGACAAGGAAAAAGAACTCAACTGATAAGTCATTTGACAAACTAAGATGGCCTATGCCAAGACCAAGCAAAGTTTAGCAACTTCCTAGCCTTACCTCTTCCAATTCTATCTTCTTTCATATTCAAACATCACCAAATAATGATTGTCATTTGCCATAATGTCAGACAGCCACAGTATAATCCAATATATGCATTCTCAGAAGTACCGTATTTTTCAGAGTATAAGACGCACTTTAGCTTTTGAGGAGGAAAATAGGGGGGGAAATCTACCTACCAGGTATTCTTCTGGCTAGCGTGCTTAGTCTGGTCAGCTTCAGCACATTATTAATTACCTTCGGGACTGCATCCTGCCACATACTCCCTACGACCAGTTAGTTCCCACAGAGTTGGTTCCTCCAGGTCCCATCAACCAAGCAATGTCGGTTGGCGGGACCACAGGCGAGAGCTTTCTCTGTGGAAGCTCCCTCTCTTTGGAACCAACTACCACCGGAGAGCCGGACTATCCCCACCCTACTGGCCTTCCCTAAAGCCGTTAAAACCTGGCTCTTCCAGCAAGCGTATGAATGATGGGAAATGCTTTTAATTTTTATATGTATTTTTAATTGTTTTTAATTGTTGTTTTTAAATTGATTGTTCATCTTTGTGTTGTATGCCGCCCTAAGTCCCCAGGGAGATATAAGATCGAACAATTAAATAAATAAATTTTATTTTCAGCCCCTGGTTAGGGCTGAAAAAAACCATTTTTGGAGGGAATAGCAATGAAAACAAGCCTGCAAAAGGGCTGGAAAAGCACTGCTTTGGAGGGAGTAGGAATGAAAAAACTCTGCAAGCAGGGAAGATCATTAGCACCTCGTTAGGGCTAAAAAAGACCTTTTTCAGAGGGAATAGCAATGAAAACAAGCCTGCAAAGACTTGCTGGAAAAACACTTCTTCGGAGGGAGTAGGAATGAAAAAATCCTGCAAGCTGGGAAGATCGTTAGCACCTTGTTAGGGCTGAAAAAACCTTTTTGGAGGGAATAGCAATGAAAACAAGCGGGGAAGAGCCGGAAAGATAGTTAGCACCTCGTTAAGGCTGGGGAAAAAAGCTTAGAAAAAGCTACATTCGGAGTATAAAACGCACCCAAATTTTCAGTCTCTTTTAGGGGGGAAAAGGTTCGTCTTATACTCTGAAAAATACGGTATGTACTCTTACATTCTCCGTGGGACAGAACTTAGTTCATATTAGTATGTGAAGTTAGTTAATTTCATGGTTTTTGAAATAAGATATCAGGAGGAAGATATCTTATTTACATTTTGGGGGACAACTGGTCTCTGCAGTAGACCAGGATGGGGTTTTCTGACTGTGTTTCCCTTGGGTATTATGATTATTATGATTATTATTGTATGTAACTAGGATGAATCAGGCAATACATCCTGGATATAAGGCTTGTTTCTGATTTACCAAGATAAGGTATCAGAGCAATATCCTCACAAGGTTTGGTATACACTTCACCAGATTGAGGGTTTAAGTGGAAGCTGTCTAACAGCTATTGAGGCCATTAGCAGATGGAGATTGAGAACATAAAATACTGTATTTTAAATACAAAGTGCTAGTACAAATACATTAGTGCTAGTTCACTGACATATTTTTCCAGCACACAAAAAGTGACCTTTCAGGGAAATTTGTATACAGTCCATGTCGCAGTATTGTTCACTGGGCACCTAAAGATGCAGATAGGATCTCATCTCAGCCTAGAGGACAATCTACAAACCACATGGATAGGTGTGGCACCTTTCCCTGTTGAATGAGCAGCATTATATTTAACTTGTTTGTTTTCAAGGACAAGAAGTTCTTAAACAACTACACAACATATTTCTATTATTTGAGAGCTACCCCTTGTTTATTACTTAAGTGCCAAGAAAGAGTTGGGCTTATTAAAATGTGAGTCCATAGTAGTTTCTCATTATTCTGTGTGCAGTGAAAGATTTTTGAAAATAGATGTTATCAAAAGACTTAATAAATTTAGAGCCATGATGGCACAATGATTAAAATGCAGTATTGCAGGCTAATTCTGCCAACTGCCAGCAGTTCGATTCTTACCGGCTCAAGCCTAACTCAGCCTTCCATTCTTCCAAGGTCAGTAAAATGAGGACCCAAATTGTTGGGGGCAATATACTGACTCTGTAAACCGTTTAGAGAGGGCTGTAAAGCACTGTGAAGTGGTATATAAGTCTAAGTGCTATTGCTATTGCTATTGCTATTAAGAGCTGCGATGGCGCAGTGGTTAGAATGCACTTCTGCAGGATACTTCTGCTGACTGCCGGCTGCCTGCAATTTGGCAGTTCAAATCTCATCAGGCTCAGGGTTGACTCAGCCTTCCATCCTTCTGAGGTGGGTAAAATGAGGACCCAGATTGTTGGGGGAAATATACTGACTCTGTAAACCGCTTAGACAGGGCTGTAAAGCACTGTGAAGCAGTATATAAGTCTAAATGCTATTGCTATTGCTATTTAGTACAAAAAAATAAAGCAAAACGTCTAAAAATATTTTTCTATGCAAACCTTTGTAGGAAGAATATGATAACATAATTCAATCTAATTTTGAGTTAATTGAATATTTGGTTTCTATTATGCATATGGCTCAATGGTACTTCAGTAAGTTTGGCCATTGAAAATGAAGCTAGCAACCTCCTTCTCCCCTACTCTTTTTGACTTTGTCTTATGATTTGAGAAGATAATTAACAGGATTTATTGTTATATATCTACAGCAGCTGAGGATATGAAATAAACCTAAACAAAGGACTGTAAATTTCAAGAAATTTTGTAAAGCAAAAAATTACTTAGATCAGAACAGTTAACACAGTACTGGTATTACTGTAAGTCCTAGGTAGAGGCAGATGTAGGGTCTCCTGCTTGGGCAGGGGGTTGGACTAGATGACCTGCAAGGTCCCTTCCAACTCTGTTAATCTGTAAGCAGTTGTACATTACAGGCAATGAATTCAGTAGGATAAAATATTTGCCCCTTCTTCTAATAGTGCTACTGCTACTAAAAGTATGAGTTTTAGTGAAAATTACTCCAAGCATCTGATATTAGTTTGGAGACTTCAACTTTTGAAAAATGCTACTATTCTTCCAGATAAATCAAATTTCTTCCTGCCTATATGGAGAATTAAGTTCTCTCACACAGAGAATGTAGGAGCACATACTTCTGAGAATGCATATTTACCATAGCATTGGAAAGGAAGAAAATAGAACTTGTTATTCCAACATATTGAATGACCTTACTCAGCAGTTTTATGAAGATGTTAATCAGCATTGGGCTATAATAGAAGGTAAGGATTAAGATGGAATCCCAAGTGCAAGGATCATTGAGTTGAGCAAAAATTATATGCAGCAATTTCTTCAGAGAGAAAAGCTTATGGATTAAATAGATTATGCCCAGGCAGTTTTTCCTGCATAACTAATAGCAATTTTGAGCAAAAGGTTAAGTTCTACTCCCTTTCCACTCTGCATCATTTTCATGATTGCACCACTATGATTGCTATTTAATTTTTTTAAAGACCACGTGTAAATGGTTATACTTCATTACCAAAGTCATCACTACAATCATACTTTAATATAGAACTCTCTGAATGTTTGTATTATGCTTCATAAAATAATCATATTGTTATATATGTTTTCATCTTTGACATACTGTGATTTATTTTTACTCTAATGACACCTCTGGGTCCATTCTTAAATCTGATTAAACCAATATAGAATAGAATAGAATAGAATTCTTTATTGGCCAAGTGTGATTGGACACACAAGGAATTTGTCTTTGGTGCATATGCTCTCAGTGTACATAAAAGAAAAGATACATTTGTCAAGAATGGTTGTCATAGGGTTCAAGTAAGCAATCAGGAAACAATCAATATGAAATAATCGTAAGGATACAAGCAACAAGTTACAGTCATAGAGTCATAAGTGGGAGGAGATGGGTGATAGGAACGATGAGAAAAACTAATAGTAATAGTAATGCAGCCTAGTGAATAGTTTTACAGTGGTGAGGGAATTATTTGTTTAGCAGAGTGATGGCGTTCGGGAAAAAACTGTTCTTGTGTCTAGTTGTCTTGGTGTGCAGTGCTCTATAGCGACGTTTTGAGGGTAGGAGTTGAAACAATTTATGTCCAGGATGCGAGGGGTCAGTAAATATTTTCACGGCCCTCTTTTTGACTCGTGCAGTATACAGGTCCTCAATGGAAGGCAGGTTGGCAGTAATTGTTTTTTCTGCAGTTCTGATTATCCTCTGAAGTCTGTGTCTGTCTTGTTGGGTTGCAGAACCAAACCAAACAGTTATAGAGGTGCAGATGACAGACTCAATGATTCCTCTGTAGAACTGTATCAGCAGCTCCTTGGGAAGTTTGAGCTTCCTGAGTTGGCGCAGAAAGAACATTCTTTGTTGTGCTTTTTTGATGATGTTTTTGATGTTAGATGACCATTTTAGGTCTTGAGATATGATGGAACCTAGAAATTTGAAGGTCTCTGCTGTTGATACTGTGTTGTCTAGTATTGTAAGAGGTGGTAGAATGGGAGGGTTTCTCCTGAAGTCTACCACCATTTCTACGGTTTTGAATGTGTTCAGTTCCAGATTGTTCCGGTCGCACCATGAGACTAGTTGTTCAACCTCCTGTCTGTATGCGGTTTCATCGTTGTCTCGAATGAGGCCAATCACTGTTGTATCATCTGCAAACTTCAGTAGTTTAACAGATGAATCATTTGAGATGCAGTCATTGGTATATAGAGAGAAGAGAAGTGGTGAGAGTACACAGCCTTGGGGGGCCCCTGTGCTAATTGTACAGGTATCTGATGTGATTTTGCCTAGCTTCACCTGCTGCTTCCTTTCTGTTAGGAAGCTTGTGATCCACTTACAAGTGTGTTCAGGTACCGCTAGCTGATTTAGTTTAGTTAGAAGAATGTCCGGTATGATGGTGTTGAATGCTGAACTAAAGTCTACAAAGAGGACCCTTGCGTAGGTATTTGGAGATTCAAGATGTTGTAGGATGTAGTGCAGAGCCATATTAACAGCATCATCTGTTGATCTATTTGCTCGGTATGCAAATTGCAGGGGGTCTAACAGTGGATCCGTGATGGTTTTCAAGTGGGACATCACTAGCCTTTCAAAGGTTTTCATAACTACAGATGTTAGAGCAACTGGTCTGTAGTCATTCAGTTCCTTGATGGAGGGCTTCTTCGGCACTGGGATGATAGTGGAGCGTTTGAAGCAAGAGGGAACATGGCATATCTCTAGTGATTTGTTGAAGATTTGGGTGAAGATGGGGGCCAATTGGTCAGCACAGACTTTTAAGCAAGAAGGAGTTATCTTGTCTGGACCTGGTGCTTTTCCCGGCTTCTGTCTGTGAAATAGATCTTGCACTTCCTTTTCTGTGATCACCAGGGGCTGTGAACCCAATGGGATGGGTTCAGTTGTAGGAGGTTTGGCTGTTGTTGGTGTGTCTGGGATGGAGATTGTGGAGATAGGTGGCTGTAGTTTCCTTTCAAACCTGCAGTAGAACACATTCAGGTCATCTGCCAGTTGCTGATTTCCTTCAGCTTGGGAAGGTGGTTTGCTGTAGCCGGTGATGTTTTTAAGAGTTTTCCACATGTTTGCTGGTTCATTTGTTGAGAACTGGTTCCTTAGCTTTTCAGAGTAGTTTCTTTTTGCTGCTCTGATCTCCCTTGTTAATACATTTCTGGCCTGATTGTACAGCATTCTATCACCTTTTCTGTAGGCTTCCTCTTTGGAACGACGTAACTGCTTAAGTTTAGCTGTGAACCAGGGTTTATTGTTACTGTATATTCGCAAGTTCCTGGTCGGTACACATAGGTCTTCGCAGAAGCTGACATATGATGTTACAGTATCTGTGAGTTCATCCAGGTCTGCAGAGGTGTCTTCAAAAATATTCCAGTCCGTGCAGTCAAAGCAAGCCTGTAGCTTTAACTTTGCCTCTTCAGTCCAAGTCCTCACTGATTTAATTGTCGGTTTTGTGGCTTTAAATCTTTGTCTGTAAGCAGGTACAAGGTGAATCATGCAATGATCAGAGTGGCCCACAGCTGCTCGTGGTAAGGAACGATAAGCATCTTTTAGTGTTGTGTAGCAGTGGTCTAAGGTATTCTTGCCTCTGGTGGGACAATTGACATGCTGAAAGTATTTTGGTAGCTCTGTCCTTAAGTTTGCGTTGTTTAAATCTCCCAAAACAATGGCTAGTGAATCGGGGTATTTGGCTTCAGCCTCCATAATCTGATCAGCTAGAGTTCTTAATGCCTTTTTTACAGAGGCTTGTGGGTGTATATAAACCGCAATTAGTAGACATGAGGAGAACTCACGTGGAGAGTAAAATGGTTTGCAGTTAATAAGTAAGGACTCCAAGTTTTCATCACAGAATTTTTGTATTATAGTTATGTCCTGAGACCATCTGTTGTTGATATAAATACATAAGCCTCCTCCCCGTTTTTTCCCTGATAATTCTGCAATCCTGTCTGCTCGAAGTATCTGAAACCCTGGTATATGCATGCTATTGTCATCAATTTCCTCATTTAGCCAGGTTTCAATAAAGCATAGGGCAGATGCGTTGTGAAAATCAGAATTGCATCTGTTTAAAAGAAGTATTTCATCCATCTTGTTAGCAAGAGAACGTAAATTGGTAAGAAAGATTGAAGGGAGCGGGGTTTTTTTAATTCCCTTATTCCTTAGGGAATTATATTAAATATATTATATAAATATGTCCCCGAGCTCAGTTTTTTATATCATATGTTTTCTTAGTTAGGACATGGCTAGTCATTGCTTTTTTCCATAGTGTTTCTTTGACTTCCCAGTCTGTTCTACAGATATGAGATTACCTGCTACTCTCTGCAAGATCTCACCTATTTAGCATTCATGTTCAAGCAAAATCAGACAGATGTTTCTACCTGTTAGCCACCTAAATGAGTAAACAATTCAAGGTAAAAGGAAAGCATCAATTTGCCTTGGAAAAACCATGGATTATTAAGGTTTCCTTCAGAAGAACTTTGGCTCTGCTTTTTCTCTAAGATTGTTGGAAAGACTACTGCTTGTTTGCAATATTGCAATATTTCTATCCAATAAGTCTAGTTGATAAAATGAGTCAGACCATATTAATATGCAGATGGTATGTTTACACCTGACAAACTATGTCAAGTTCCCTCATGGGACCTGTGGAAGAACCTCATTTTTTAAAATGTCTTTCTGCTCTATTTTCTAAACTTAATCAAAAATTTCCTGCATTTAGAGTTCAAAAGAAAGAAAGTCCTTGACTTTTAAAAATTCTTTTCCATATACTCTTTTCATACCTGAAAAAGAACTGCATCTCCATTTTAAAACTGTTATGTCCAGCCACCAATCCTACTCTACAGAACAATCAATATTAAACTAAACTGCAAGAATATGCCAGAAGCAAAAGGAAATTAGTTGTGGGGCTTGGTATATAATAATAATAAAGAGAAAGCTCCCATCTCTTTCACATTGTGTCATGTTCGCCTAATTTCAGAATGCAGATTAATTTCTAGACTGACATTTAATGGGTTTGAAAAGGGTACTTCATTTAATTAGTAAGAGTTAACAGATCCATATAATTAAAAACAGACATTTTAATGAAAATGCAATGGAAGTAATTGACCCTGTTTTAAAATACCTACCATCTGCTATTTTAATGTGCACTCATAGGAACAATGCAGATATATAACATTTCTTTAATCCTCCTTTTAACTGCACAGTGTTAATTAGCTTACTTCTTTGAGATATAGCTGAGGAAATTGCATTTGGTCTCTAACCCAATTGTCACCTTTATTTCTGATATGATAAATTCAGCCAGGGACAGGTTTATCATTGTCACGCAAGGGCCATCTCTGAAAAAGATCCTGCATGATGTGGCAAAATTGATGACACACTGTTTTTCCATTTATTTTTTTAACCTTTTATGTACTTTTATGTGCCTGAGCCAGAAAGAATCTTAAAGTGTGAGCCAACAAAATTACAAACAACAAACATCAGCAATTATATAAAAGCTTATTGGAATAAGTGAATTCCCAAATCAATTAACGGACCTAAATGTCTGTTGCAGTAACTATATCTTCATTGCTCAGAAAATGGGAGTAGTAATGAAGGCAAATTATCTTTTGATGTGCCATCACTTCAAAGGTTCTTCTTTTAATGTTTGTCCCATCCTGCTAGATAGCAGGGAAACTCAGACCACTGCATAGAGTATTGAACTAAATAAATGTAGTGTGGGTATAAGACATGTTAAAAATGTTTAAAAAATTCGAAATGTTGATGTCGGCACCAACATTTTGAATCAGGCTTAGAAATAGGCAATTGCATATTTCATGGCCTGTATGATGTATGGCAAACATTTACTATGAAACTTACTGAAACTTTTGCTCCAACATTGTTTTACATAAATGATTATCACCAGGTCTATTTTCTTCCAGACTGCCAAGTATCCACCCAACTGAAGTTGGTGAAACCAGGTTCTGCTTCTGCTATATAGGTCTGAAAAGGATAAATAATCCCAGAAGCATTCCAGGGGTAAGAAACTATTTTCTAAAAAGACAATCAGTTACTGAAAGAAAAATTTGCAAGCCAGAGTTGCTTCTTTCTGGGTAAAGCTTTGTTGTATTTATGCACATCAAGTTGATTAGCATCTTCAAATAAAATCCACCATCCTTTTAGAATGACAAAAGAGAAAAACACAAGTATGGCCATTTCCATGTTAGTACACTTTAAAACTATCACTTGAGGTACTCAATAATTTAAGGAACTGTATTATAACGTGGTAATTTTATATATAGGTTAAATATGAGCAATGCGGCATTTCACATACTGCTATATACAAATAGTATTTGACAAAAACAACTTTGCAGACCCAGTGGGAAAACACTGAGATTACTCTATAGGAAATAGTATTGCAGATTATATATAACATATTGTTTTTTAGTTATATCAAGCCTTGAGCTACATCTACCTCAACTTTATTCCCTTAAAATGCTGGGAGCTGGCTAGAATTCCAAATATATCTTTGATGTTTGTAATCACTCAACAGAGGATGAATTCTGTACAATGCAAGATGCAAACTCACCCACATCTTGAACAGAGAGGAAATGTCACATCTATTTTTGGATGTTACTTTTTTTTCTTTCGTACATACAACTGAACAAAAATAAATCCACCCCCTATCTTGAAAAGGAGTGTGTATGTGCAAGAAAAAAGAAAAAGAAAGGGAGAGAAACACTCTCCAGAAGGCTAGTATTATATTTTGTTGTCTTTTGACATGACAGTTAGAGCATAAGAACCTGAAAACTTTTTAAGCCATAGATTACAATTTTCCTCAATAGAAAACACAACAAAGAATACACTTAAGGCCACTGGAAAATAAAGTAAAATAGACATTTTCTAGCGAACAAAACAGCCTCCCTATTTCTGGATCCTTTCATTCTCTCTTACTGTCCCACCATTCCTTGAAACAGTGGACTATCTAGATAGCTTCTGCAAGAAGATTGCACAGAGTGACTACCAAAAATGGCATAAGAAAATAAAAAATGGCCAAGCCACCACTAGACACTAGGATGAAGTCTAAAACTATTTGGGTATTTTACATCTGAATAACATCAAGCATGGATAAGTTAAAATGTGATTAGTAAAAAAATATATCCAAAGACTGAGAAAATTGTTAAAGACAAAACTGAACAGTGGAAACACCAATACATATCCATCATGTACCAGATATCAGTTATAAAACACTCTGTTGAAATTGTTAGCTGGACACAAGCTGAACTGAACAGTTTGGACCAAAAAAAAGAATCATTATTCATTAAATCTACATAGTGATATTTATAGATTATGACTGTCCTACAGATTTGGGGGCAGAGGTTTACTTTAAATCAAATAAACTGTCAAAGAATAACAAAATAACAAAATGACAGAGTTGAAAGCAACCTTGGAGGTCTTCTAGTCTAACCCCCTGTTCCGGAAGGAAGTCCTACACCATTTCAGATAAATGGTTGTCCAATCTCTTCTTTAAAAATTCCAGTGTTGGATCATTGACAAGTTCTGTAGGCTCTGATTAATTGTTCTGTCAGGAAATTTATCCTTAGTTCTAGGTTGTTTCTGTCCTTGATTAGTTTAGAAGAAAAGTAGGTACGACCGATTACATAAAAGAAAACCAAAAACAAGTTAAAAATTGGAACTTACTGAATGCACAGGAAGCAAAATATGAATATTGAAATAATGTAATAAAAACACAAAGAGAATGCTGGCAAAGAAAAGCATTACATGGTCAATTTCTACAAACGATCAAAGAGAAAGTGGAAAACATAAAACTTCGGAACAGCTTACAACTGGAACATTTTATAAAAGGAACTAAAGGTTTGATTTTTGCTCTCAAGAGCAAGTTATTCAAACGAATGCAATTAAGGCCATATCAAATGATTCAATGTGCAGATTATGCAAAGAAGCAGAAAAAAACAGTAACTCATATATTGAGCTCGTGCAAGAAGACCACATAAGCAATGATATAACACAGTCACCGAAATGATTCACTGGAACATCTGTAAAAATTATAATGTATCTGTAATAAAAAAGGATGGGAACACAGAATTGAAAATGAGCAGGTTAAAAAACTGTGGAATTTTAAATGCATACTGATAAAATCTTGGGGCATAACATACCAGAATTACCTGTGGTTGAAAAAAAGAAAGTGTGGACAATTAAAATGGCAATACCAAGGGATAACAGAATAGAAATCAAAGAACTGGAAATCAGAAAGTATCAAGATCTGAATATTGAAGTTGAAAGATTCTGACATAAACTGACTGTGATTGTCCCAGTAATTACCTGCACACTGGATAACGTATCAAAAAACCTTGGTGGCCACTTAGAAAATTTGTACATTGTCACATTTCCATCTGTTAGTTACAAAGGCCACACTGCTTGGATCCATACCAGTGGTGGGTTCCTACAGGTGCGGTCCACTCTATAGCACCGGTAGCGGCCCGTTGGTGATGTCACAGTACCGGTGCGGTTGGTTGCTGATGCCTGGGTGCCGCCATTTTTAAAAAATTTATTTTTTTTTTAAAAAATTTCTTCTGCGCATGCCCAGAAGCCGAGCTTCCGGCACTGCACATGCGCTGCCTTCCTATCCCACAGTGAGTCCAAGCAGGGGAGGATGGCTGAGGGAGCATGTGAGACGCTGAAAGAACGGGCGGCAGGAGCTATCTCCATTCCCCTCCCTTCAGCAGTCCGAGAAGCCACAAGCGTGCAGTGATGATCCTAGGCATTTTTGCACGTTCGAGGCTTCTCAAGCTGCTGAGGGGAGGGGGAATGGGCGGCAGGACCTATCTCAGTTCCCCTCCCTTCAGCAGTCTGAGAAGCCACGCCCACCCGGTCACATAGCCAGCAAGCCACACCTACAAAATAAGCCACACCCACAGAGTGGTAGTAAAAAAATTAGGAACCCGCCCCTGATCCATACATCTACCACACCAATATATCACATCAGAACTGGCAGCTGTGATTTCACTTTGTTTTGTATATAATATTTATTAAGCTGCCTGATTTTCAGTGACACTGGGCAGCTCACAACAATCAAAGAAATTACAATAAAATCTATAAACGAGCAAGTTAAAAGATGGCAATCATGACAGATGGAATGAAGTGAGGGGTTTTTGTCTCCCTTGCCAAAGGCCTGGATGAAGAGCCATCATTTATTTATGACCATTTAACAATTACCATTGTTAAAGCTTTATAGTAGTTTCAGTTGGCTATTACAATGAGTTGTATATGTTACAATCACAACTATATTGCTCTTTTATTTAAGCGTACAAATTTGGAAATTTCCATTCTCCTCAATGAAAAACAGAGCCAAAAGTTAATGCCTATGTGCATGAAGACTACAATAGAACCTCCAACTAATTTAGAGTACTCACTTTCTTATTTCTTAAAAAAAAAATCACACCCTGCTTGCTTATAAATCAGGTTTTACACTGAACAGGGGCCCTGAAATAAGACTCATCATAATCTATTTTTATTTTAATAAAGGCACCTTCCTTCCACCAAGGAAGCAAGCAATTCAGAATAGCCCATGCATGTATACAGGATATTATTTCACTTGTTTCCATTAAAATCATTTGCAGGGGTGGATGAATACTTCAAACAGCTATAAATCCTCCCACTGACATTCTTACTTTTTGGAAAGTAGAGCCAAAGCCAACATCAAAGTCATTCTCCCCTGCCAAAAAGAAAGGGAATTTATTTTTTTTCCAACTTGAATCAAACAGCTGGGAATAGTGCAAGTAGTGAAATAAGCTCACTTAGTAAGAATACAGATAACTTTTGCTGGACTACTCCTGTCAAAAAAGCACTAAATGCTTTTATGTGGTGGTTTCCGGGCACTGCAAGATGAGAAGATGTTTCAGTGAGGACCTATATCTGGAGCTGTTTAAACATGTGTTTGTTTTTTCAAAGCTCTTAAAATAAAACCGCCTTTCTCCAATGTCATGTACATAGCAGATTGGATAGATAGCTGAGACTGTCCAATGTTGGCTCATTTGGAGCTAATGGTCTGGTTTAGTTTACAGGTGGCTATATTTCTCCATTTTCAAAAAGAGAGGAAGCAGAGCAACTGCAAATACTCAGGAAAATGGGTGCCACTACCTTGCTAGAGTGAGCTCATTTTTCCTATAGGAAGGCTGGGCATAGCTATTCCAGATTTGGGAGGTCCAGAGACAGACAAGTACATCTTATACTTAAGTACAAACAGCCAAATAAATGGGGAAAGAAAGCAGAATACAGTGAAATGTACTGCACTAATGGCAGCCATCAAGAATCAGTGAATGATGATGACACAGAGGTCCTGTCTGGTGAAGGGTACTGGTGATGAGTTCCCGGCTGCCTATTAAGGCTTTTATATTGGACTTTAATTTGGAATTGCTTTTTAATTTTTATATTTTGATTTATTGTAAGCTGCTGAGTTGGGAGGCTAATAAATGCTTAAATAAGCTCCTCTCTAGTTCCATCCTGCCAGGAAGTAGCTTCATCTTATCTTTGTTTTTCTCTTAGACAGCTCTGCACATTTCTTGGCTGTAGTCAGAATTAAGAGAATGTAGAAATGTTACTGGAAATAAAAAGGCTGTAAATTAGTGTTTTACTTGTAGTATACCAATATCCCATTTCTAATTAAAGTAATATTAAAACAATTAAAAATAAATGAGATCCTTTACTATGTCTTTGGACATAATTTGTTGGCATATGTATATATGCTAATGATACAAAATGAATAATGGACATTTTTTTCCATACAAGATAACCAATTAAGCTATTTTAAGAATCTGGAATACTTTGCAGGACACAGAAAGATATTAGACCAAATTTCAACATGTTAAATGCAGTTCAAGTATTGAGTAATTATAGACGACAGTAAGAAGAATCCAGCTGTACAACTGTATTTACATGCACAGTTTAACAAATACAATTATCAACCAAAGATAATTTTATCTCTCTTCTTCCCATTCTCACATATATTTTACTATAGTTGCAAATACAACATAGCCCTTTATTGTCTTGAATTAAAAGAATATATTTTATGGGCAAAAGAAATAAAATTTTATTTTCATATTTTTCTTCCTCCTGAATATTTTTTTTTAGTTAAACAACAGAGAAATGTCAGATTCTCTGCCTGAAGTCATGTAAACAGACAGATTGGCCTAGTTTCTTTCTTGTTCTAATGTTATACTTAACATTTACAATGTCATATTGCACTTTATTTCAGGCAGATTAATATTATTTTCTTAGGTTCCCAAGTCATACCGATTATGTAAGCTATTGTGTTTTAATATATCTTTCCTTTAGGTTGTTTTCAACTGGCATTTCAATGTCAAACTATGTTTCTGATTTATCACTTTAAAGGAATAACTTACGCAAAGATAAATTCCTCAAAATCTTTGTAATAAAGAACCAAGAAAAGAATTTGTTTAGCCTCCCTGCAATATACATTTATGCTTGAACGCCTCTTTTATCTCTTCATTGTTTCATGAGCCAACAAATTCACTGACAAGCTTCATGCTTTCAAGGAAATTTTTGATAAGATTTGATTTTGTTTATTTGACTCTACTTTTTTTCTCATCAGGCTTTGGTCTATTTTGGCACTTAACTTTCTACAGTTTAATATACTTATTTGGTGTTTTTATACAACTCATTTAGGATACATTTCTAAGTCTCAAACTGAAGTTTATTCTAAGTATGTGATCTTTCAAAGACTCTAACCCTTGATACTAGCTGCTACTTACAGTCCTTATCATTTCTTTTCATTTCAACATATAGTTGTATACGCATAATCATAACGTACCTTACAATATGTGTCAACAAACATAAGCCAGAAAATGTACTTGCACTTGGTAGTTGAAATTGGTTGGCTGTAGTAAAGAGGGGTCATACAAGAACCGGAATAATTGGGAGATGAATATACATTAACTTGCATTATAGTCTGTTCAGAAGTGATGAAATAGTGATTCAAACCAGGAGTGGGTTCCACTTACCTTTGCCACTAGTTTGCATCACGACATTTTGCATGCGTTCCCCCCTGGGGAATTTGGCTTCCGCGCATACTCAGAAGCAGGAATCAGCCCAAAACACAGCTGAGGATCTGATCAGCTGTGCTTCGGGCAAAGAAATAAAGGTCAGTACTAACCCGCGGGTGGACGGGAGGGCTCTTTTCAAGCAGCGGAAGGGAAAAAAATTACAAACCCCCCCCCAAAAAAGATGGCGGTGCGCACAGACCGGCACTGACAGTGATGTCACCAGCGGGTCGCTACCGGTTCGGGTGATCCGGTCCCAACCAGGAGGAACCCACCCCTGCTTCAAACTGAGACTCTGAAGGATATATGGTGGAGCATTCAAATCATTCTCCTTGTAAGGAATAAGGAATTTTTCAGGACTTTGTTTTTGGTTGAGAAAATGTCAAACCTAAAGAGGCAAATATCCCAGTTTATAGAAATTTGTTACCCAAAGTTTAGAAACTGATTGGCTTTGAAGAACAGATACTGTTAAATATTTGAATAATTAAGCAGTAAACCATTGCCATTTGGCTTACACCCCTCAACTAGAAATGGACCTTAATATTTTAAAAATGAAAGTGGTTCAAAGGAACCCAGAAATTATTCCTATTTCTGTTTGATTTCAAAGGTCACCAGAGCCATCCCTTCCATTAGGTAGTGCAACAATACAATAGTTTCTAAGGAGTGAAGATGCATGAGCGTTTTGTTCAAATGGACTCTCGGTCATTCTCAGAGGAAGCAGAAAAAATTATCAACTGATTCTCAAGAATCAGATTGCTAGATTAATCCTGCACATGTCTCCTGACCTTAAATGTGATAGACGAGACTTACATCCACGTCAGTTTCAAGACAGATAGGAATGGTGTCATTTTGTCCTTCCATTTACAGAAAGGAGTCTTGTAAACCTATTTTGAATTCTGAAAATCTCTATATTTTTTTTTCAAAATACAAAATATTGATAAGACACCAAAATTCACTAAAACCCTGCAGCAATTACTTAATTCATAAACTTTTTTAAAAATAAAAACTTTTTTTAAAATCAAACAAATTTAAGAAAAGAGAAAAACTACTTATATATTCAACTTACCAATAGTCACTTACATTTCCAAGAACTGCCATGACTGCAAGGGAAATAAATAATACATTTACAACATAGCCATAAAGGAATAGAATAGAATAGAATAGAATAGAATAGAATAGAATAGAATAGAATAGAATAGAATAGAATAGAATAGAATAGAATAGAATAGAATAGAATAGAATAGAATTCTTTATTGGCCAAGTGTGATTGGACACACAAGGAATTTGTCTTTGGTGCATATGCTCTCAGTGTACATAAAAGAAAAGATATATTTGTCAAGAGTCATGAGGTACAGCACTTAATGATTGTCATAGGGTACAAATAAGCAATCAGGAAACAATCAATATTAATATTGATTGTTTACAAGCAAGTTTACAATTTTACACTACAAGCAACAAGTTACAATCATACAGTCATAAGTGGGAGGAGATGGGTGATAGGAACGATGAGAAGACTAATAGTAATAGTAATGCAGCCTTAGTGAATAGTTTGACAGTGGTGAGGGAATTATTTGTTTAGCAGAGTGATGGCGTTCGGGGGAAAACTGTTCTTGTGTCTAGTTGTCTTGGTGCAGTGCTCTGTAGCGTCGTTTGAGGGTAGGAGTTGAAACAATTTTTGTCCAGGATGCGAGGGGTCAGTAAATATTTTCACGGTCCTCTTTTTGACTCATGCAGTATACAGGTCCTCAATGGAAGACAGGTTGGCAGTAATTGTTTTTTCTGAAGTTCTGATAATAGGATAATATTCCACTGTATTTTCATATTGTATACATCTGATAAAATATAAGCTCAATTATATTTTAGCAAATGAAATAGATTAGAAACACCTTCCTCAAATGATAATCTCAATTTAACTCAAGAAACACTTGGTGAGTCATTATTCCAAATAAATTTCCCAAGTAATCATCTATCTGAAATAAGCATTTATTTGTTATTATTACCACTTATATAGTTTGATATGCACTAATAATTAACAGGTATGAATGTAAAAATGGTATTATTTAACAAACAATGTTTATATTACAGTTGCTGATTTGTGTGTTCCTCAAAATCTCATTTTTGATGAACAAATTAATTGAGTTATGCCAGTGATTCAAAACCTGCAAATCCTTCCAAAGGAATAATAGGAAAAAACAGTGGTTCTCGACCTTTCTTCACGATGGACCCCTTTAAATACCTTTTGTGGCCCAAGATTTAAATCATAATATTTCTTCAAGCCTTTGTGGACCCCGTATGATAAAGTGACCAGATTTATTTATTTTTAAGCGGGACGGGAGGGGGGGCGCCTGGGCGCCGCCATTTGTTTTGCCCTCTGCGCATGCGCAGAATGCTGCGCATGCGCAGAGGGCAAAACAGCAAATGTCGACGTCCAGGTTGGGGGGGGAGGTGGGAGGGCGCTTGGATGCCTGGAGCTCGCGACAGGTAAGCTGCCGGCTGCCTCCTTTCCCCGTCTCCCGCCTCCCGTTCATTGCTTGCAGGCCCGGCCAAAGGGGAGGCGGGAGGCGAGGAAAGGCCTCCCGCCTCCCCTTCGGGAGCCGGCAGCCCTTCGGGAGGCCTTTCCTCGCCTCCCACCTCCCCTTCGGCCGGGCTGGCAAGCAACGAACGGGAGGCGGGAGACGGGGAAAGGAGGCAGCCGGCAGCTTACCTGCTCCAGGCATCCAAGCGCCGCGGTCTCCCGGTCGCCCGCCCGGCCCCAGGGCAATGACGGCAGCGAGGCGACGGGGGGAAGAAAGGGGAGGGGGATGAGGAAGGGCTGTTTGCGCCGCCGGAGGGGCCGCTCGTGAGCCCAAAGCGGCGACGGCTCCTCGTCCCTCACCCCTCCCAACAGCAGCGGCGCCTCTGAGGGCGGGGCTAGGGATGGGGCGGGGGAAGGAGAGGAGGAGCAGCCTCCCTTCCCCCTCCCCCCAGCAGGCAGCCGCCTCGCTGGAATTCCGCCCGACTTGCTTCCGGTACCTCTCTTTTGCTTCCCCTCTAAGGTGACCAGACGTCCCGCTGTTTCCGCATTCTTTTCAAAAAAAGCGGGACTTTTTGAAAAGAATGCGGGACACGGGACACACGCTTGAAAAGCGTGTCTGTCCTGCCAAAAGCGGGACGTCTGGTCACCTTACCCTATGATGATATCATGGACCCCCCAGGGGTCCATGGCTACAGGTTGAGAATCACTGGGACAAAAAAAAGAACATATACATCATAGGCAATGCAGGTTCCATTATACTATTTTATATATATTTTCAAAATATTGTTTATCGTCAGTCTACAAAATATCTAGGAAACTAGAATTTTTCACCAAATCCTTGTTTCAGGATTAGCTGCTACTTATCAAGCTATTTCATCCTCAGTAAGAGCCACCATGCTAGAGATTATGTATAAGAAACCTCTATCTACCAACTTGGACTAGATCAACATGGTAGATTATTGTCCATAACTTTTAATGAAGAGCCTGAATTGATTTGGGATGATAATAATAAACAAAACGTCTTCAAAAGAAAAAACAAGAAAGTCCAGTTGCTTCCTGAAAAAGCACCTTTGGGACAACCATGACCTGGATGTCTGAGTATCTCTATAGACTTTTAGCTATACAATTTGGGATGAACACCCTTTGAATGTGTGGGAGTAGGAATGGATTTCCAGAGGAAAAAATTGCGGACTACAGGAACCAGGAGCACTACTCAGATGACCCCGAGGACACAGAAAGACCTCCAAGTGCTTTAAGGACTCTCTAAAAGGATGCAGATTACCAGATGTCTGCAAGGAATATAAATCCTTCCATTCCCCACTATCCTGTCAGAGCTGAAGAAGTTTCTTAGATGAGAATTCAGGGGTGAAATGCTACCGGTTTGGCCTGATTCGGGCGTACCAGTAGCAGCGGCAGCACAAGGCTCCGCCCAGCCGCCTGGACATCGCCATTTTCTCATTTTTACCCCTCTGCACATGCACAAAGCATTCTGTGCATGCGCAGAGGGTGAAATAGCGCGCACGATGGTGGTTCGTGTGCAAAGTGCGCACTTCAGAACCGGTAGGGAAGGTAAGTAGATTTCACCGCTGTGAGAAGTGAAACGTCTTCAAGAGAAAAAAAAGTCCAGTTGCCTCTTGAAAAAAAGCACCTTTGGGACAACCATGACCTGGATGACTGAAAATCTCTACAGACTATTGTTTACTACATGGCTTTCCAGGATAATTTCTTCACATTGTAGAATGTAGACGGTGGGCAATAACTGCAAATGTGGATGTAAATAAATACATATAAGTTTCAATAAAGATCACCAGATGTTTATTTTGTAGGACAATGTTAAAATATTGCTCTGATGTACCAGGTTCAACTGGCTGTAACTAACCAAGATAAATAAAATTCTCTTCTTTAATCCAGTTCCATGATCCATAAAAAATTCAAGGCAATTCTGTTATAGTATTATAAGTGCAATTCAGGGCAACAGCTTTACTTTAATTGGACAGAGTCCATCTTCATTAACTTTCATGGTTGTTACTGTAAGGTATGACTATTTTTCCTCTTTCTCAGCAGCCTTAAAATTTGACATCAGCTCTAAATGACACCCTGCGCTCCAGTTAGGAGTCATTAGTATTCCAGGTGTTTATGTCTGCTTGGTATTTTACAGTCTGGAAGATCTTGCCCAGTGAAATGGCTCAATGTCACCTCAATAAAGGTCAACCTGTCTTATAGACTGAAGTGGAAATTTTGTTAGACATAAGTCCAGTCAAGGGAAAAGCTAGTTTATTTCTTTATTTTCTTCTCTTGGAAATATTTTCTGCTGGACAGAAAAAGCCTTTTATAAGAAAAAAATGTTTTACACATTAATCAATGACCTTCCAATTTTCAGTTACTGCCTTACTTTTATTCTCTCCTCCTCTCCTGTCTTTCTATTAGGTCTTATCTTTGCATTTTTTTTTGCAAAACCTCTTTTAAATGGACCTCTGATTGTTCATTGTTACCATCCAATGCAAGTCACCCCTTTCTAATTTGTGAGTTAGTCAATTGCAGTTACATCCTTGAAAAAAGTTGTTAATTTCCTTATATACTAAAACAAACAAACAAACCCCAGTATAGATAAGGTTGTGCTTTGATTTTCTGTATCAGGGGATCATTGCTGCTAGTTCCCAGATTTTTCTTTTTACTTTATGCAGTGTTCAATGTTTTTTTCTCAGGTTTTTATTGATCAGAAAATTGTAATTTTGAATCGATTTTATATTAGATTGTTTATAGATTCTGAGTCAATAATACATAGAATATAGCATCTCTCTCCCTCTCCCCCCCTCCATATTTTCAGCAATATTCTGCGGTGAACAACAACATAATATCAGCTGGCTCATTTCAAAATAACACAAACACACACACACACATTAACAACATTCCCTGAATTTCCCTAAGAATGCTGGGGCTGACAATTCCCACTGTAATTACATGAAATTGTATATCAGAATTCTATAAATTCTTCATAGAAATTAACTATTTATCTTGTTATGAATTTATCGAGATGGCTTAGATTTAAAATGGAAGTAATTTCAAGGAAAGGCAAATGTTTTCGACAATGCTGAAACTCACTATGGCATTGACCCAGGAGAGGCTTTTAAGAAGAAGCTAAAGTAAGGTGACCAGACGTCCCGCTTTTGGCGGGACAGACACGCTTTTCAAGCGTGTGTCCCGCGTCCCGCATTCTTTTCAAAAAGTCCCACTTTTTTGAAAAGAATGCGGAAACAGCGGGACGTCTGGTCACCTTAGAGGGGAAGCAAAAGAGAGGTACCGGAAGCAAGTCGGGCGGAATTCCAGCGAGGCGGCTGCCTGCTGGGGGGAGGGGGAAGGGAGGCTGCTCCTCCTCTCCTTCCCCCGCCCCATCCCTAGCCCCGCCCTCGGAGGCGCCGCTGCTGTTGGGAGGGGTGAGGGACGAGCGGCCCCTCCGGCGGCGCAAACAGCCCTTCCTCGTCCCCCTCCCCTTTCTTCCCCCCGTCGCCTCACTGCCGCCGTTGCCCTGGGGCCGGGCGGGCGACCAGGAGACCGCGGCGCTTGGATGCCTGGAGCAGGTAAGCTGCCGGCTGCCTCCTTTCCCCGTCTCCCGCCTCCCGTTCGTTGCTTGCCAGCCCGGCCGAAGGGGAGGCGGGAGGCGAGGAAAGGCCTCCCGAAGGGGAGGCGGACTCCCGAAGGGCTGCCGGCTCCCGAAGGGGAGGTGGGAGGCCTTTCCTCGCCTCCCGCCTCCCCTTCGGGAGCCGGCAGCCCTTCGGGAGCCCGCCTCCCCTTCGGGAGGCCTTTCCTCGCCTCCCGCCTCCCCTTTGGCCGGGCTGGCAAGCAACGAACGGGAGGCGGGAGACGGGGAAAGGAGGCAGCCGGCAGCTTACCTGTCGCGAGCTCCAGGCATCCAAGCGCCCTCCCGCCTCCCCCCCCACCTACCTGGATGCCGGCATTTGCTGTTTTGCCCTCTGCGCATGCGCAGAGGGCAAAACAAATGGCGGCGCCCAGGCGCCCCCCCGTCCCGCTTAACAAAAAATTAATCTGGTCACTTTAAGCTAAAGAAATCTTATCTTTGTGTGACAGTTTTAACATACTTTTGTTGCTGCTTTCTTTCATTTTGTTTTTGCTGCACTTTCTGTTGGTATATTATGATTTTAAAATTGAGATTTTCTTTTGGAAGGGTTGTCAATGAAAAAAAATTAAAAATTAAAAAGGGAAAAAAATTACCATCTTTGAACAACACTCCTTTCCTAGAAAACCAATTTTTATTCTTAAATAGGTGTTTGTTGTTTGTTTGTTTATGATGATGTTTATCATAACAATAATTGGCTCTGAGAAATTTAATCAAACATATTGTGGCAAACAGTTTTGCTCACTCTTCCCAATTAGGCATTTAAAATATGTAGAGATATAAGCTTTCAGTATGAGTATCCAGCATATTCATTTGTTGTTATCTATTCTGGCTAAGGATGATGAGTGTTATACTTTAAGTTGGAAAACACTATTCTAAGAGTTGTACAATTAAAATTTGATAACAAAATGGAAATTCTAGATCTAATTTCAATGAGCTAAAACTATTTAAGACTCAAAAGGCTGGCTCTCATGTATACATACATACATACATACACACATACATAACATGGTGGGTTCCTACTGGTGCGGTCCACTCTATATCACCGGTAGCGGCCCGCTGGTGACGTCACAGTACCGGTGCGGTCGGTTGCCGGTGCCTGGGCACCGCCATTTTTTAAAAAAAATTTAATTTTTTTAAAAAAATTTCTTCTGCGCATGCCCAGAAACCTGACAATTAAGTCTTTCCCCGTCCCTTCGCTTGAAAATAATAAGAAGCTTCCATTTGACACTTTTCCTTCGCTTTTGCCTAAAGCTTCCCAAAGTGGGTGTTTTCCGAAAGCTTAACCTTTTATATTGTTAATTTTATACAGTTTTATACTGTTATTCTTTAGATGAAAACATTGAGGACTGTTAAAAGATACTGTTCTTTTAACAGTCCTCAATATTTTCGTCTAAGGAATCCATGACTGAAACCAAAAATGCTGTATGAGACTTGCTTGTCTTGTAACTATAGCATTTTCTGCATATAAAGGTTGCTGTGTTGCCATGGTGTAACATGCACTCTGTATGCAAAGCTTGTAAGGTATAAAATAGCAAAAATAGTAGTAACATCTCTCTGAAATAACTATAATATATGACCGGCAAGCCACACCCACCCGGTCACATGGCTGACAAGCCACACCCACAAAATAAGCCATGCCCACAGAGTGGTAGTAAAAAAAATTAGGAACCCGCCCCTGATACATACATACAGTTCATATACATATATCAATAATGCCATTCTCATTAAACTAAACAGTGTTTGGCAGACTTCAGAAAAGGAATAAGAAATAAAGACATGAGCTAAGAGAAATAAAAGGAAACAAATTTAAAATTAAAATTATAGCAACATCATTTATTATAGCTTTGTATTCTTGCATACCATTCTTACTTTTACAAGATGTAATATTGTTTGATAAAATGTATTATTTGGTACTATGTTTCATACATTTTTGTTTTTCAAGCTTATCAAAATATCTTTTTTGAGGTAAGCAGCCAATGTTTCAAACTGCAATATTGCCTACTCTGTGATCAAGATTAAATCAAGATAATAAATATCTACATTCACTGGCCATTATGATCAATTAAAGGTTTTAAATAAAGGTTTTTTTGTTAAAAAGAAACAAATGCTGTAGACTAGGTAGACAATTTTAATCATATCCATGCCACATGTAGCATCCACCTCTCGGATAAGAAGTACTAGTCAATCTGGGCAGTTTTATCCTTACATTTTTCTATTTTTGCATATTTAATCTAAAGACCAGGAGGTTGTGAGTTCGATCCTAGGTAGCGGCAGATGTAAGGGTCTCCTGCATGGGCAGAGGGTTGACTAGATGACCTGCAAGGTACCTTCCGACTATGTTAATCTATGAAGACCTACTTTGCTTGCATTCTGCCAATTGGCAGGTATATATTGTATAATCAGATACACCCCAAAAAGGCAAAACTTAATTGATTTAATGGCTTGATACTGAATTCTGAGTAATTCATAGAATCATAGAATCAATTTCTTGTAAAGTTCCTTCTGATTATTGAGAGCCATTTGGGTTGACCTGCAATGTTCTGGACCAAGGTACAGGTAGTTCTCAACTTACATCAGCCGAAGTGGCGCAGTGGTTAAAAGCAGCACTGCAACCTTCAGTTGATTGCTAGTTCAGCAGTTCAGCTGTTCAAATCTCACTGGCTCAAGGTTGACTCAGCCTTCCATCCTTCCGAGGTCGGTAAAATGAGGACCCAGGGGCAATATGGGGGCAATATGCTGACTCTGTAAACCACTTAGAGAGGGCTGTAAAGCACTATGAAGCGGTATATAAGTCTAAGTGCTAAGTGCTATAGTTCATTTAGTGACCGTTCAAAGTTACAACCACAATGGAAAAAGTGATTTATGACCATTTTTTGTAGTTACGACCTTGCAGCATCTCCATGATTATGTGATAAAATTTCAGATGCAGGGCAACTGGTTCATACTTATGACTATTGCTGTGTCCCAAGGTCATGTGATCACCGTTTGCGACCTTCTGACAAGCAAAGTCAACGGGGAAGCCAGATTCACCTAACAACCAGGTTATCAACTGCAGCAATTCACTTAACAACTGTGGCAAGAAATGTCATAAAATGGGGCAAAACTCACTTGAGAAATGTCTCATTTAACACCAGAAATTTTGGGCTCATTATGACAGCAAATCAAGGACTACCTGTATTGATGTAGTTCAGAAATTAGTTGTTCGATCTGGAACAAAGGACTAAATTGTATTGAGGTTAAAAACAGAATCCTGAAATGAATCCAAGTGTATTGGCAGACACAAAAGGTTTTATACAATTTGATCATGATGCCAGCATCCTAGTTAGAACTCTTTTTGCATTGCCGAGAAAAGCTGAATTTGTGGGATTCAGTCCCTAGAAAGCTTATTTCAGTCGGCATCTGCAACAAATAAATCAATCTTATTGTCCACTTTATTCTCATTAATATCAATTTATAATACCAATATAAGAGATTCACTGTATATTGATAAACCTAAAAATATGGACTGTATATTCTTAGAGAAAAGAATAACTTAATTCTTTTGGTCATCATTGTGCATATTTATTTGTTTTACTATTTAGAGTTGATGTTGAACAGAAAAAAATGAGCCTATCCTGGCTGGGTTCCCATTCTGTCTGTATTTATCAAAGCATGCATGTGTAAATAGAATCATGGCCATTATGGGAAACCAGAAACAGATGGCTGTAAGATCCAAATGAACAATGAGATGTATTAAGGAAATTACATGTTCTGATAGAATGCCTGGATATCTTATTTTCACGGTGAGAAAAATAAAAATTAAAGAACTAGTCTGTTCTCTTTTCTAGGAAGCAGGCTAAGAGGACAGTAAAAAAAAGCTTTCTTAACTTGCACCTAAACAATGTACAAATGTGCCCCAGAAATATCATTTTTCTATAGTGTCACCTTTACGGTGCCTTTATCTCATCACCAAATCATGACTTAAGCTAACTCATCCTTATCTATATTGGGATTGTTTTCAGTCCCAAGTAAACAGCATCCAAGGGCAACCAAAACTGTGTGAAACCTGTTGTGCTTCAGCACCCGTTATGTGGGAGGCAAAGTCAAATGCTAACAGCAGCAGCAACTGTGATCAGCAAAGCATTTAGTGGCTGATATGGGTATGCCCCTTCCTCCTGGACCTGTTAGCCGTGTCTCCTAAAATCTTAGTCTGATCTCCCTAAAAAAAGCTAGGTACTGAGGTTGTCAAATTGAAAATTATTTGACTTGGCTTGAAATTTTGCGGCAGTGAAATATGGTATCTCTGAAATAAGGTAGGACTGAATTCTATAACATGCTGAAATGATAAGCCAGTTCAATGCATCCTGAATAACATGGAAGATCTGAAAGACAACATTTGTCCCTTTGTAAAGGAAGGAAGGGAAAGTGCCCTTTCTAAAACAGTTCCCTTCATGACTCCAATTTTTTTTTTAAAAAAAGCTTTTATTCAACCCAGTTTATGACTTAACGTATATAAAAAACATTCTAGACATGACAGATAAAAATTTGCAGCCCCAGTATTAGGCTTGACACCCCGGTATTATGCTTGACAGATGTTTTACCTACCAGCGGGTAACATGTTGAAAAGGGAGAAATGGAAAACCAGAAGATCTATGAAGAGAGAAAGAGGAGGCTTGAGAAAACATGATAAGTTTCGAGTAGTGTAATCACAAACTTCAAATACTTCAATGGATGTCATCTTGGAATAGATCAAGATCTGTTCTCTCTCATTTCAGAGCGCAGGATTTGGAATAATGGATTTAAAGTACAGGAAGACAGGTTCTCTTAAAATGCCTTTTAACAGTTAAAAAACCCTTTAAAAAGTAAAAGCAATTCAGCAGTAGAATCCATTATCCAGAAAATTATACGTGTTCAAGTGGAATCTAGATAGACATCTGTCTGGTACACTTTGATTTATATTCATGAAATCAGGGACCTATATAGTGCCTTTCAACTTAAAAATTGCATGAATCAACCAATCAGTTTGCTTGTCAATTGCTATATTAATTAGGACAGCACCATATGGTAAGGCTTGGATTAGACATAATAGATACCTATAACGGGGACAGCAAATTTCATGATGGTAATTTTCTGTTGACTCAAGGATGGTTGGCTAACAATTTAACTCGTCATGGGGAAATGTTATACTGTCACAGTGTTACTTTTCCACTTAGGAAAAAGCAGAAAGGACTGAAGTGCCCGTTGCTTGCTATATTTACTTCTAATTCCCCTAAGTATCAATAAGTAAAATATACAGTATAAAAAGTAGATGGTTCTAGAGTAGTATCTCCAATGGATCGGGGATTAAGAATCCCTGTCTATATTTAAATTTTATCTCTCTTGAGGAGTTACTATGTCATTTTGGCAAGATTCCCAATTATGAAGTTAGAATAATATTAAACCTAATCATGAAAATATATGCAGTAAACTCTGTGCAGTACTTAACAAATAAACAGCAATGGATAAGTACAGCAATAGCTGTTAGTACTGTAGCAATTATTCCCGCATTAGCAGAAACACTAGAATATTTACATATCTAATTTGGGATTTTGCTGTAATTTCTATTGCAGTTATATGATTACTTTTATCTATCTATCTATCTATCTATCTATCTATCTATCTATCTATCTATCTATCTATCTATCTATCTATCTATCTATCTATTTAATTTATATTGCCGCCTATTCGTGCATGGCGACTCAAGGTGGCTTATAGAATATAAAACCTCATTTAAAACAATAAAACTAATAAAAAGAATCAAATAATACTATACTATACTATACTATACTATACTATACTATACTATACTATACTATACTATACTATACTATACTATACTATACTATACTATACTATACTATGATATGATATGATATGATATACTCTACTCTACTCTACTCTACTCTACTCTACTCTACTCTACTCTACTCTACTCTACTCTACTAATAATACTACTACTATACTATACTATACTATACTATACTATACTATACTATACTATACTATACTATACTATACTATACTATACTATACTATAATATTATAATCACATTATATTATAATTATAATTATATAATATAATCACCCCCATTCCCCAACCTCCCGCCCTGGCAACAGCAGATCACACAAGCCATTTAATGCTCCATCCCGCTCTGGGTTCCCCAGCCCTGCTGCCAGAACCAGGTCTTCAGCGCCGTCCAGAAGAGTATTAGAGTCAGGACCATTCTAATCTCTGGGGGAATGATGTTCCAGAGAGAGGGAGTCACCATGGAGAAGGCCCTACTTCTGGGTCCCACCAGGTGTATCTCCCTCGGGGATGGGACCTGCAACATTCCCTGCCTCCCTGCTCTGATGGGTCGGGTAGATGTGACCAGCAAAAGACGATACCTCAGATAACCTGGTCCCAAGCCATGAAGGGCTTTAAAGGTGACAACCAGCACCTTGAATTGCATCCGGAAGCAAATCGGCAGCCAATGCAGCTCCCGCAGGAGAGGTGATACATTTGCACACTGGGGTCTGTACAAAACCATGCAGGCCATTATGCCTTAGTAACACAATGATACAATACCCCTTTAACTTGAGTTGCGCATAAACGTATCTTCCAAAGTTTTCAGTTGGACACCCAAATTGCATGTTTTTCTAAAATAAAGCTTTGAGCATGAATATGACACCAGTTGATAGGCCCAGTTCTTCCTTTTTTACAGAGACAAACATTTGATGGGATTTCTTCAGGTACTAGTTAAGTTTCCAGGAGATGGCCTTGAGTCATTCTCTTCTTCTCATACATACTGAATTCCACTATGATATTGCAACTCTCTCTCTCCCCATCAAATATAAAGGTAGATAACCTCAGACAGAAGGAGGGAATGAATCATTCTTCATTCTTTTTGTAGATATTCTTTAGCTGTTATTTATACACTTCCATCAATATTCCCATACCAACTTCAGAAGCTCTTTATTAATTTTTTATTTGTATATGTTACTTTTATTTATGTTACCTTGGCACAGCAGAAATCCACAGAGAACAAGAGGATCATATTTCTGTACTTCTGTGGATTATTCTTCCGTGTCATTGAAAAATATTTGAAGAGTCAAATTAAGTAAAATACAATTCATAAGTTTTCTAGGAGATAATAGGAAAGTGGAGAGACTGTAAGTATATTATTCTTGTTGTAATCTCAAAGCTTGGTTGCCTCATGTTTTTGCTTCTTGAATTAGAAGAAAAGCTTCCATCGGAACCAAAGTGAACATTTCAATGCAGTTAATGTAAAGGAAAATCTGATTTACATTGGAAGCAGAAGACAAAGGATTGAAGTTTTCAATTCAGGTCTTCATCAGTAATGATATTTACACTATAAAAGTTATTAATGCAATTGCTATTGTATGTTATCTGGTTCAGTCCTTTGGATCACTGAGCCACAGTTGCTCTAAGAATGACTTTGGGATGGATGAAATACAGTTGGGATCAGGATCCAGTAAAAGGTAGTCCTATGACTTCCTATCTCTGAATGCTCTCCAGAATCTTACTTTGAAAGCAGATGATTGAATTGCTTACAAAAGCACAGGAATTGTTTGAAGTTCAACTTGGAATACTTTTGTGTCCCATATTTCTCACACACAATTTGTTCATATGAGACATGCAGATTGGAGATTTTCTTCATGCCATCGTAAATCTCAGGAAGAGGAAAGAGGCTTATTTTAATATAAATATGAAGTCTATACCAGTCCATAAATAAACAGTTGAAGAAATGCATGCTTGAGCATTATCAAGACCATTGTCTAGTTTGTCTTTTCCAAATATTACATTTGGACATTATCTAGAATTTCTGGTTTCCTAGTTAATGAAACTATTCATCCTATTAAATAACGTGGCCATGAATTAAAAGTGTCGTACTTAGCCAAACTTTTAATTGCTGAACAAATATAGGCTTTATATGTGATAGCAAGCCCTATTGACACACTTAAAATACTGAAAACAAGCTTGTTGAAGAACAATCAATTAGAAATAGCAGGATTCCTTTTAATTTTCACCAGAAGAGGCTGTACTTCCTGAGAATGCTCAGGAAGATAAATCTATTTCAGCATCTACTGTTGTCCTACTATCGCAGCACCATTGAGAGTGTCCTGACATATGATATTCTAGCATGGCATGGAAGCAGCTCTGCAGCAGACAAAAAAGCTCTACAGAGAATAATTACAACTGTCCAGAATATCATTGGGCTCCAGCTACCAGCCCTGGACGATATCTCTGCATCTCGCTCTTCTAGGAAGTTGCACAATATTCTCAGAAACTCTTCTCATCCTGCTTACAATCTTTTTGAACTGTTGCCTTCTGGCAGAAGATACAGAACAATCAAAACTCAATAGTTTTTATCCTAGAGCTATAATTGCAGTTAATAATGAATTGAAGGGTCACCATCAGTGAGCTGTTGGATAGTATTACTTGGTCTGTTGTATGGATGCTTGAGTGGTTTAGGGTGGGGAATTCATGGCGGGTGGGGATTGCTATGTGTGTTGGGACTGGTCTTGAAGTGTTATGTGAATTTCGTTGTATAGGTGTACTGTGTATATACGTACAATGACAATAAAATTATTATTATTATCATCATTATTAAATATACGAACTTAATAGCATTGCCCTACAACATACTTAACCCAATCAGCCACAAAACTATTCAAATGGCCTTACTGGTGATTCCGACAGCACAAAACCACAATAGCTAAGTGAAAATTCACCACTTAAATAATAGTACTGACATCTATTTTCTCCAGAATGTCCACTGAATTTTTGTAGCAGAAGAATACATGATATCACTAGTTCCTTCCCCATTATGCAGAAGGCATAATGCAGTAGGTGTGATTTGGCTAGTGCAGTCAATTTGTGCATATGTGCAGGGGATATTATTTAAATGCAATTTAAAGACAGCTATTTAAAGCAATGCATCTCTATTACAACTACCCATTCCCTAGTCATCTCCAGATTGGACCACTACATGGGGCTGCTCTTGAAGTGTATCCAGATGCTTCAGATGCTACAGCATATGGCAGGATGGGCAGTTATATGTCCTTCTATGGCAATATATATTACATCTCTGCTCTGCAAGCTTTTATTGGCTGAGAAGGCATGCTGTGGGCACCTTCAGATAAGGATCTATGTTTGGCGGGCTCCAGGTTACATGCTTTCTCTGCTGTGGCACCTACCTCATGGAACATTCTTTAGATTACCTCAATTCCTTTTGACTTATTGAAAGGCCCTCAAGACCTGGTTATGCTGCCAAGCTTGGGTTTCTATGGAACCATAAATTTGTCTGAATGTTACACTGTTGAGAGGTCATTTTTATCCTCCCACAGTTAGTATTTTGTTTTTATGTTAATTACTACTGTAAATTTTTTTAGAGTTTTATCTGTTTGGATGTTATATTCATTGTGTGCCTCCAAAGATTTTTTCTGAAGGAAATGGGATGCTATATAAATGTGATTAATAAAAAATAAAATATGTGTATGTTTCCTTGTCAGGGGGTGCGGGAAGTACTGTTGGTATGCATGTAAGTCTAACATCTTTTTTTAACTTCCTGGAGAAAAACAATATAATTTCCTCTGCACCAGATACTCTTTGCTTTCTGTTCCACAAATTATGTGGATTCTGCATTTGGCATCTTTGAATTGGTAGTACTGATTGTCATCAGTATGTGCAGCAAAGCTTCTTAACCTTGGCATCTTTAAGATGTGTGGGTTTTAGCTCCCTTGCTGGCAGGGGAATTCTGGGAGTTGAAGTCCACACAATTTAAAGGAGTCAATGTTGAGAAACATTGCCAAGACACAGAAGATGAACAGGAACTCATAAGTTGTTTCTTTCTGAAAACTTTGAGTATTTCTTACTATACAGAAGAGGCTTTTATTTGTTTCTTTCTTATGGACCATCTATCTTTTAAAAATGTCTTTTTCTTTACTTGTCTTAAATTTGATTAGAGGAAAATGCAATTGCCTTCTTAACCACACAACAGTCTCCCAAATTAAGTTGCACCGAATTCAATTAAACTTAGGCTGATATAGGTGAAGATAGGAGTGTGTACTAAATGTTCTTCAGTTTCTTATGCTAACATTGCTCATGCTCAAGTTACAATTATCAGCCTCTCCTATTTCTCAGGCCCAACGCTTGCTTGCTAATTTTTGTTTAATTATTAAAACTCTGGAATAGCTTTGGCTAATGCTTTAGGCAATTTACTTTGGCCCCATTATTGAATTATTTTCACAGAAGAGCTTTTCCAGTTTATGAGATTTGCACTTCATCTAGTGTGTGATGGATGAAAATAGCCCCTCTGATGGCCGAGGTGAAAGATTTATAGCAGAAAATTTGCTTCCATCTTTCATAAAAGTAGTATATAATAATGTAACTACATGCTGGGAACATGTAGTTCATAATATGAAGTTCATTTGATCACTCCTCTGTGCTAGTGTACAGAACACAACTGTAATAACTTTGTAGCACTGGAAAACATAGCCCTCCCTTTTTCAGTTTATTCAATATTTCTAGACATTTCATAACCACAAAACCTGGTCATAGCATTAGTTTTATTATATACAATATAGTCTCTGGACTCTCTTTTGGATATTGCTCTTGAAACTGAACACAATTTATTATCACCAATTTTAGTTTTTACCCCTTCCATTGAGGACCTGTATACTGCACGAGTCAAAAAGAGGACCGTGAAAATATTTACTGACCCCTCGCATCCTGGACATAAACTGTTTCAACTCCTACCCTCAAAACGACGCTATAGAGCACTGCATACCAAGACAACTAGACACAAGAACAGTTTTTTCCCAAATGCCATCACTCTGCTAAACAAATAATTCCCTCACCACTGTCTAACTATTCACTATGGCTGCATTACTATTACTATTAGTCTTCTCATTGTTCCTATCACCCATCTCCTCCCACTTATAACTTGTTGCTTGTATCCTTACGATTTATATCAATATTGATTGTTTCCTGATTGCTTATTTGTACCCTATGACAATCATTAAGTGTTGTACCTCATGATTCTTGACAAATATATCTTTTCTTTTATGTACACTAAGAGCATATGCCCCAAAGACAAATTCCTTGTGTGTCCAATCACACTTGGCCAATAAAGAATTCTATTCTAAAGAATTCTATTCTATTCTTCTTTTCACATGAAACAATATATTTTGCTCATTTCCAGTTCTACTTCTCTATTATAAAGAGCTAATCATTTTTTTAAATTGCAATTTATCACCATGTAAAAAAAACCCAGCATAATCAGAAAATATTGATCCCTAGCCTACAGACTCATGAACACACTCAGTGAAATCATAAACTATTTTTCAGGTCATGAATTAGTTAACATAATTTTACAATTTATGTAATTTATCCATATTTCAAGCAATACTTCAGTACTGTTCCCTTAGGTTTGTACCAGTTAGCAACACATTGCATATATACAACATGCATTTCTAACCTAATTAATGTGTAGTTGGCCAAGAAGATCTTAAAAAGAACTTATCTTTATATGCAGTTCTGTATTAATAGGACAATGCACACAGTGGTGGGTTCCTACCAGTGCGGTCCACTCTTTAGCACTGGTAGCGGCCCGCTGGTGACGGCACAGTACCAGTGCGGTCGGTTGCCGGTGCCTGGGCGCCGCCATTTTTTTTTAAAATAATTTTTTAAAAAAATTTCTTCTGCGCATGCCCTGAAACCGAGTTTCCGGCACTGCTCATGCGCTGCCTTCCTACCCCACAGTGAGTCCAAGCAGGGGAGGATGGCTGAGGGAGTGCGTGAGACGCTGAAAGAACGGGCGGCAGGAGCTATCTCATTTCCCTTCCCTCCAGCAGTCCGAGAAGCCACGAACGCACGGTGATGATCCTAGGCATTTTCGCACGTTTGAGGCTTCTCGAACTGCTGAGGGGAGGGGGAATGGGCGGCAGGACCTATCTCAGTTCCCCTCCCTTCAGCAGTCCGAGAAGCCATGCCCACACGGTCACATGGCTGGCAAGCCACACCCACAAAATAAGCCACGCCCACAGAGTGCTAGTAAAAAAATTAGGAACCCGCCCCTGAATGCACATCAATAACGTAGCCATGCAACAGTCTTCCGGCATCTCACTAACTAATATTACTTTTTTAAAAAAAATGTTTGTATAAATTTAAAATTGCTTGACCTATACTTTTTTAAGACTCTCAATACATTTAGCTTTCTGTAGCTTCATGGTAGTAAAGTGATACTTTTTTGGGTCCATCATTCTGAAATCCTTCTGTCTATGAAAGTTCTGCTTTTGGACATTTCAATCATGCCATGGTTTGGAAACAATCTCTGGCAACAAATTGTGCCACTACATTTAAATGGCTCAAAATGTGGCGCTTACACATATGAGGTTCTTGTTTTCCTGAATGGATTGTTACATGTCTCAACTGCAGCATTACTTTGAATGCAGGCCTGTCAACTCTCCAATTTCCACCTGTTCAGGCAAAAAAATCTGAATGCCTTCTGTATTTTATGTATTTATGTATTTATTTATTTATTTTTATTTTTGTCAAATACATGTTGGTAATATACATAGATATAACATTGTTTATATACATAAGATGGGTACTGATAAGTGGGAACATTAGGACGGGGACGGTAGGCACGCTGGTGCACTTATGCACGCCCCTTTGCACACGTGTGAATATAAATATAACTTTCCATACAATCTTGTCCCCAATAAACCAGGTTCTTGAATGCCACTGGCAGCTGTTTGGGTCAGTTCCTCTTCAGAAAGTTTGAAAAAGGTAGAAGCAGACTACTTTTCTTTTCCCCTCTTTCATCTCTCCATATGTTCAGACGACTGCCTGAAGAGGGTTTCTGTCTCTCCCATCTTGCAAACTCAGTTGGTGTTTCTTTGTATACACATCTGTTTTTTTTCTTACTTAGTTCAAGGTGAATGCCTGCACACATTGTTTTTCATAAGCTCTGATGAATATTTAATGGACACACGTATATCCGAAATACCCATTAATCATTACCTTTAATTATCTGAATACTCGGAGCTATTAACCTATGATCCCTTGAACAAAATACATTCGTGCCTAGCACCTACCTACTATATGCTGAAAACACACAAACTTTTTAAAGTTTCATTTTAAGTCAAAGCAGCTTTCAAGGTGTCTTTTTTATTCTACTAGCAAAATATCCCATTTGCTCACAGTTTCACGATGCAGAAGTGATCAATTATACTTGCATTGGTTCTTCATTGGCATTTTCCCAAATGAATGCAGGCTGGTTATCCTTTGAAATATCCAACATTACCAAGATTCTTATATATTGGGAAATGCAGCTGCATCTCAGTAAAGCACGAGGCAATAATCTATTTCCAAAGGGAGCATCCCTCACCACACTGTCAGTTTTCCTGCATCTGTGCTCAGACTTGGCATTTTATTTCTATCTAAAGCCAGAATATTACACCATTCACAGTCAATACATTCCCCCACTTCATAAACATTATATTGATGGAGCTTCTAACATCCTGCTGTTTGTATATGTATGTAAAACCAGTCTTCTGGCATTCTCCTACCCAATCCACTCGAAAGAGCTTATGTAATCTATATTTCCCCAGCGCCATGGAACTGCTATATCCAAGGAGATTTGCTTATTGTTTTTTAAATAAACAAACAAAATTCCCATTGCAATTTCTCAGAAGTCTTTTATCGTCTTTTATTTCACAGATAAAACAAGAACAATGTGTAGACCAATGCATGGATTGGAAGTGGGAAATGAAGGAACATTGAAAAGCTATTTTTTGTGGTAAAGGAATAAAGGGATTTTTTTTGGTTCATTTACGACTTGCGCCAGGGCGGGTCATCTATCAATCATCTCATGCTTGGAGGCAGCAAGTATGACCCCCTGAGTACTTGATAATATCTGCAACCACTAGATTTACAAAATATTGATTTGCCAGTGATTAAGACACTAGGGATATCGATACAGAGCAAATAAAAATTAAGACAACTTTATTTTTCCATCTGATTTCATATAGACATACATTGTAAAGGTTTTGAAAACAGATGGGATCTATAGACCTGAATAAGATTTTCTCTGTATAATGGCTGTTTGTTGAGAGAGTGCTATATTAATCTTTACTGATCTGAAAGAAATGGGCTCTATTTATTTGATGCCCACTGTCCAAATATAGTATTCTAGCAGCAGTGCACAATTTTCACTACTGAAGGGTATAGTTATCAAAACAATGGTCACAAAGACCGATAATAATTTATTTTTATAGCTTTCTTGCTTAATCAGGTATAGTTTGTTTTATTGCATTGTTCATACTGTAATAGGACCAACGTTAATAGGCTTTTTTCTTTCTAGGTCTGTCCTATCCAACCAACACAGCCAAGGGCAATGCTGCAGTTACTGGTATTTGCAGCTACAGCCTTCTTTCCATCTCAAAACCAGATACAAGGACAAAAGAAAGTAAAATGTCTTCTCATTTCTTTTTAAAACTAACAAAAGTAAGACAAGTTTTGTCTTTTGTCTAAGTATATTTCCCATGTAGTATGGCTGTATTATTTTTATCCTTTTCATGTGTTCCATTACTTTCTCTATTGGTATCATTATTATAATTATTATCCTTTGTTACTATGATTATTATTACTTTGTTGTTTTGCATTTACACTAAGATCTTATGCCCCAGAGACAAATTCCATGTGTGTCTATCACACTTGGCCAATAAAGTATTCTATTCTAAAGTATTCTATTCTATTAAATGCAACTTCCAGCAGTCAATCTGGATTGACCTAGACGAGATTCTAAGGCATGGTATCAGATTACAACCCCAAAACACAAATTGGCAACAAAATGTCTGTTCAAAATTATTTAGAATTTATTAATAACAGATATAAGCAAAGGAAAATAAAGTGGATGAATGTTAGTTACAATGGGAAGGCTCATCTCAGTCTTCAGAGAAAGATTAGCTGAGAAAATAGCTAAACCATCTCTGCTCAGTGCAGGTAGAAACTGTTCCATTCTATTCTTTTTCCTAGAAGTTTTACTCATGATTTGGAAATGAATTTCTATTACTTTCTCTCTCTCTGCAGCTGGAGACTGCACTCATGGATATTCTAAAGACAAAAATCTCTCTCACTATTTATCCCTATGGGGAGGGAGTGATGGGGTTGGGGGCAAAGGGAGATGTTTTATTCAGGGATTGATTGCTCTTCCTCCCAATTTACTGTTTTTGGATTTGTTTATAAATCAATTGTAGATGGGTTCTGATAGATTGGGATTTTCTAGACATTTTGCATTACTGAAGGTGTCCGGTCTAGATGGTACAATACCAAAGAGTTTAACATATTTGGATTATTTAGCTACACTGAGCTTCTTTCTTCTTCCTTATGATAATTTTACTACTTGTTCATGGATCTTTGTTGAGCCTTGTCTAATATTTTAGACAAGGGGTCTAAAATTGTCTCAGGGGTCTGAGACAATTTTATATCAGAGATCTCCCCCTGTATGTATGTTGCTGGATGTTTTTTTAACTTTTTAAAACTGTTTTTAAATAAGTTTATTGTTTAGTGTTCTCTTAAAATGTTGTACACCGCCCTGAGTCCTTAGGGAGTAGGACGGCATAGAAGAACCTAATAATAAATAATAATAATAATAAATAAATTTTAAAGCCACCTTTGACAAATGAAATTTCTTAACTCCTGAGCTTTAAATTAAGCAACATGGGTCTCAATATGGATACAGTCCTTTGATCTTCCTGAATCCTAGCTTGTTATATTTAATTTAGCATAGCTGCCTTGCGGTCTTTCCTTTTCTACTGATTGATTGGAAATTCTGAATCATGACCTAACCTTCCTTGTCAATTACTGTGTGCAGACTCTAAAAGCAAAGCATGTAATTTTAAAGGAGAACTATGTTTATCTTTAGAAAATAACCACGCTTATACAGTACTGTTTTTCTTTCAGGTCCTGTGTAGGTATGATGGTTGCATAATATTTTCTCTGAGAAAAATATGTGGATGTCCCATAAAGTGTTTATGTGCAATCACTAAAAAGCCCCAGTCCAAGAAAGAATTTCTGCCAAGTCGAGTCAATATTTCTTTGCAAGGTTGCATGCCACATTTTTATATAAAGCTAACCCCATTCATTCTTTTACTGTTCACATTTCAGGCAACTTATTTTTTTTTTCCAGAATGCCATTTCCAGTAGTAATAAAACTGCATCCAATAACATCAATATTAGAATACCATTTAATCTTGTTTATTGACGTACTGCAGATCCTTTGAAAATTGATATCTTCCACAGACAACAGACAAACATTTTCTGGGAAGCTGTACTATAACTAGCTGTCATGGCTGAATTAAATCCTATCTTGCTTTCCGAGATGGATAACATTTTTAAATATCCAAAATATTTAAGTTCATTGAATTATTCATAAACATAACAATAATGCCTTGGAATTATTAAAACTGCTTGAATAATTTACCATGAATCTTATCCTTTAACCATTGGGGCAATTACATTGATAATGCAGTGCAACCTTAGTTCATTTGGAGCTTATTCTGGATGTGATTAGTACATCTGCACAAAGAGCACCACAGCATCTTTTGAATCTGATCTGCATGGCACACTGGTAAGATCTTTTTAACACGTTCTGTGGAAAAAAATAAAAATAAAAGGTCCCGCTATATATCAATATTCGTTTATGTGCACATAAATTATAGCTAGTCTAATATAAATATATTTCTCTTCTGCTGTCCTCATTCAACCCTCTCTATGTACTCAAATTGTCCATACAACAAAATTTGAAGATATAGAGAGGAAAAGAAAACCGTGTTACCAGGATTTTTTCCTTCCTGGCAGAACACATTTCTGGATTCCATCTGTAAGCTGAAACTTATAAGATTCATCTTTTTGTTAGGCAGTGATTTATATCTTCAGCCAATAATTCTGAACTCTGAGTCATGAGACTCATAATGTGAAAGCAATGGATTCAGTATATTTTTTTTCCTTCCTTGCTTATATAAAGAGAGGCAAAGACATTCAACAGTGTATGAAAATACAATAGAACAACAACTAAAGAGGCTGCACATTTTCAGCTTCCCAAATTTGTAAGATAAATCATGATTTAAAAATAAATGTAGCCAAATCACTCTATAGCAGGGGTGTCAACCTCATGGCCCGCAGGCTGGATGTGTCACGCGCTGGCCACCCCCACCCCCATTTTAGCAAAGGGGAAAAAAGTTGTGATACGTCACATGACAACAATGTCATTTATATTTATATTTTAACCTTTAAAGCCCTACATGGCTCAGGGCCAGGCTACCTTCGGGACCGCATCCTGCCGCATACCTCCCTACGACCGGTTAGGGCCCATAGAGTTGGCCTCCTCCTGGTCCCATCGACCAAGCAATGCCGGTTGGCGGGGCCGAAGGGGAGAGCCTTCTCTGTGGGAGCTCCCTCCCTTTGGAACCAGCTTCCCCCAGAGATCAGGACTATCCCCACCCTGCTGGCCTTCCGTAAAGCAATAAAAACTTGGCTCTTCTGGCAGGGGGGGGGAAAGTGAGACCGACTATGGGTCTCCCCCCTTGGTTATGAATGTTAGATGCTCTTTTTAATTTTTGTAATTTTTGTAATTTTTGTAATTTTTGTAATTTTTGTAAATTGTGTCTTTTTTATATTGTTGAATGGATTTTGACATGTTGTGAGCCGCCCAGAGTCCCCTGGGAGTTGGGCGGCATATAAATCCATTTAAATAAATAAATAAATAAATAAATAAATAAATAAATAAATAAATAAATAAATAAATAAATAAATAAATAAATAAATAAATAAATAAATAAATAAATAAATAAATAAATGTGTCATCGTGAGTTTGACACCCCTGCTGTATAGGAATAATAACAAAAAAGGTATGGTGGACCTTTCATCAGTGAAATCATGGATTCAATTTAATAATAGATCATAAAGTTCACCAGTTCACCTTACAGCCATTCTTTTAATCTACCTAATGAATTAATTTATTTATTGATTAGCCCTTGGGCCATATCAAAATGCAGAGTTCCAAAAACAGATCAATACAAAAGTTTGGTAAAACAATTTAAATGAAATTGGAATAACGCACGATTTAAAATAAAATTAAAATAAAATACAATCTAAAATGAGATCAGTATAAAATACAATCATTTGAGATAAAAATTAAATATGATTAAAATTATATTATAATGTCACCCCTGCATCTACCCAACCAGTCTTAAAACTACTATTAAAATTACATTATTAAATCAAATGATCTTTCCTACAATCTACCACATTCTGCTGCACCAACTTTGTCCTTTTTTCCATCAACTTTATCGCAAATGTGGCAATCCATTTCACCAGCTGCAAGTTAGAACCTAACATACAATGTTGCAAGAAGCGCTCTTTAGACTTAGGGGTATCTACCTAATGCAATTGTTGTTCATAACAACAATCCTGTGACATGAGTTGGTCTGAGAGAGAAAGGGCGTTGTTACTTACCTGAACGCCCATTCTCGTAGGGTGGCGCTAGCCTCCAAGATTGGGATGACCTCATCCATCAGCCAATCAGGACTGAGTCTGACCTCATATAAAAGCTGTCACTGTGCTACAATCCCCCTCTTGAGACGAAGGAGTAGGTCAGACCCATAGTTTATTCCCCACGCACACCTTCCGTAATTCAACACCCAAAAGGGAGGGACTTGGAGGCTAGCGCCACCCTACGAGAATGGGTGTTCAGGTAAGTAACAACGCCCTTTCTCCATAGTGGGTGGCGCTAGCCTCCAAGATTGGGACATACCAAAGCCGTATCGTCCCCTAGGGAGGGTTGCTACCAGAATCTTAGACCCCGTCCGGCGCCACCATGGTCTGCAAGACCCTGCGCCCAAAATCCGCCTCAGCTGAGGCAAAGGAGTCTACTTTGTAATGTCTAATAAAGGGTAGCGGAGAAGACCACGTCGCCGCTCGGCACAGCTCCTCCAAGGAGGCATTAGTGGACCAAGCTGCCGTGGTGGCGGCACTGCGCGTTGAGTGAGCCATTAGATGTGGCGGACGAGGCAGGTCCTGTTGTCGGTAAACGTCCGCGATGACTGCGCGTATCCAGCGACCGACCATCGCTGCTGAAGCCTTGCGACCCATGGACGAGGCATGGAACCCCACGAACAAGGACTCTGAGCGACGGAACGCCGCCGTGCGGACATTGTAGATTTTGACCGCTCGCCGGACATCGACTGCATGCCATTTCCGCTCGGTCGGCGTTGTAGGCGGAGAGAAGAAAGAAGGAAGAACCACTTCCTGCGCCCTGTGGAAGTATGTATTGACCTTGGGTAGGAAAGTGGGGTCAAGGCGAAGCACCACTCGATCCGGATGAAAAACACAGAGATCGTCCCGGATGGACAGGGCTGCCAGTTCGGAAATTCTCCGGGCTGAAGTGATCGCTACCAAAAAGGCAACCTTGTGCGTAAGGTGCTGCAGCGAAACTGTCCGGAGGGGCTCGTAGGGGGCCTCGGTCAGCGCCAGAAGAACCTTCTGCAGGTCCCAGGTGGGGTACCTATGTACCACCGGAGGCGATATATTGACTGCCGCCTTCAAGAAGCGAACGACTAAAGGGTGCGTTGACAAAGGCGCAGAAGAGTGGCAGGAAAGGACCGTTGAAAGCGCCGCCACCTGTCGTCGCAAGGTGCTGGGTGAGAGACCCTTGTTGAGGCCCGCTTGCAGAAATTGGAGGACCTGTATGACCGAAAGGTCGATCGGGTTAAAGCCGGCGCCGACACACCAATCGTGGAACGTCCGCCAGGTGGAGTTGTAGATGCGGATGGTGGAGGCCCGGCGTGAGGAGAGCAGAGTTTGAATAATGCTCTCGGGAACCCCGCGAAGAGTTAGGGTGCGCCGCTCAAGCGCCAGGCGGTCAGTTGGAGCCACTGCGGATCCGGGTGCTGAACTGACCCCTGGGAGAGCGACGATGCGGTCTGCGGGATCCTCCAGGATGGGCCGGTCGAGAGCGACTTGAGGTCCGCAAACCATGCTCGTCGCGGCCAATGAGGGGCCAATAGGATCAGTTCCGCCTGCTCGTCCAGCATCTTCCTGATAACTCGGGGAATGAGTGGAAGGGGCGGGAATGCGTAGAGTAGGCCCCTCGGCCACGGGCAACGGAGGGCGTCCGTGTCCATCGCGCCGGGTGTCCGATACCGCGTGATGAAGTGCGGGAGCTTGGCATTCAGCGGGGTCGCAAAGAGGTCGACCACCGGGTTGCCGAACCGGGCCGTCAGCTCCCGAAAAATGTCTGGGTGCAGGGCCCACTCTGCCGTGTCGACGTCGTGGCGGCTGAGCCAGTCCGCTGTGCGGTTCGACACCCCCGAGATGTGCTCCGCCCGGAGCGAAAGGAGGTGTCGTTCCGCCCAGAGGCCCAATTCCTTGGCCTCGGAGAGCAGGCGGCGCGACACAGTCCCACCTTGCCTGTTGACATGGGCTTTGGTGGTCACGTTGTCTGTCAACAGTAGGACGTGTTGCCCAGACAGTAGGTGCTGGAATTGCCGGAGGCCCAGGGACGCCGCTCGCAGTTCCAGGAGGTTGATGCTGGCCGTCGACTCCGCCGCGGTCCAGGTACCTTGTGCCACGTGAGATGACGTGTGAGCGCCCCATCCGTAGAGGCTGGCATCCGACGTCACCGTGACTCGGCGAGGCTCGAGGAAGCTGGAACCGTTGCTGATCGCTGGGGACCGCCACCAATGCAGAGACCGCCGGACCGCCGTCGGGAGCTGGACTTTGGCCGATGAGTTGGACTTGTTCGCCCGGTGAAACGGCAAAAGAAACCATTGTAGGTCTATGGAGTGCAGTTGTGCCCAAGGTGTTATATGTATAGCTGATATCATCTTTCCCAACAGGGAGGACAGGAGGCTCAGAGGGACTCGACCCTGTCCAAGAACCTGTTGGGTCAGAGATGAAAGACTGAGTTGTCTTTCCTCCGATAGATACACCCTGCACTCCAGAGAGTCCACAATGGCCCCCAAGTGAGTAATGTGAGTGGAGGGAGTTAAGTGGCTCTTCTCCAGGTTGAGGGAGGAGCCGTGGTATTGCAGAACGTCCATGGTGGTCTGCAGGTCCAGTTCTGCCCGGGTCAGGGAAGACGACTGAATTAAGATGTCGTCGAGGTAACACTGTATTCGAATCGGCACCGCCCTCAAGTGAGCTGCAAGGGCGGCCAGAATCTTCGTGAAGACCCTGGGTGCCGAGGAGAGTCCGAATGGCAGGGCCGAATACTGATAGTGCTCGCTGTCATATGAGAACCGCAGGAACTTTTGGTGGGAAGGCCGAATTGGGACATGCAAATATGCCTCAGTGAGGTTGATAGAGCACATAAAGTCACCCTTACGAACGCCGTCCAATATGGACTGTAGAGTATGCATCTTAAATTTCTTGTACACCAAGAATTTATTAAGGCGCTTCAGGTCTAAGACCGCTCTCCACCCGCCTGACGACTTCTCCACGAGGAACAAATTGGAATAGAATCCTTGCCCCCGCTGGTCCTCCGGGACCCGCTGGATGGCCTCAATCTCCAGCAGATGCTGGATGGCTTCAAGCATCTGGGCCCGTTTCAGCGGGTTGGAGGACTGGGAGCACCTCATGAAGGAGTCGGGGGGGTGGAGAGGAGATCTAAGGCGAGTCCGAGTGTTAGGGTCTCGCGAACCCAAGCGTCCGTAGTAATCTCCTCCCACCGCCTAGCAAAAAAACGCAGGCGACCCCCAATGGGAGAAGTTGGTTCCTCTACTTGTAGCGGCGGAAGGGGCGACCACCTGCCTTCCGAAAAGGGCGCTTAGAGGGTTGGCTGTTATTGTTTCTGTCCTGCCCCTGGTTCTGACGGGGCGGAGCTCGTGAGCGATTTTGTGAGTATGAAGGGGCCCTGTATGGTCGCCTGGAAAAAGCGGGAGCAGGGGCCGGGGTCTTGGCCTGAGCCTTCCTGGTCGAATTAGGGAGGACCTTGCGTTTGTCCTTGGTCTCGACTAGGTAGGGGTCAAGTGCCTCACCGAAAAGCGATTGCTGCTTTACAGGTGCTCCGGCCAGACGCCACTTGTGCCTGCAGTCGGCGGGCCAACTCCTCAACCAGTGCATCCGGCGAGCGACCACGGACGTCCCCATGGCCCTGGCGGCGAACCGTGTGGCCTGTAGCGTGGCGTCCGAGGTAAACTGCGATGCTGCAATAAGCTTGTTAATGTCTTGCTTAGCACGGACATCCGACGGGGGAAGGTGGTCCTGCAGGGCCTTCAGCCAGCGAATGGAAGTCCGGCAAAAAAAGGACGCGGTCGCAGAAGCCTTAACTGCCCAGGCGGCTGCCTGGTGTGTCTTTTGAAGGGCCTGCTCGGTACGCCTGTCCTCTGGTCGCAACAGCTCCTCAGAGTCTCCAGGCATCTGCGCGGGAGAATACAATGCCTTGATGGCCTGGTCCACCGGGGGTATAGGCAGGTGTTGCGCCAGGGCGTTAGATACATTAAAAAAGCGCTTGTCTGCTGCGGACGGTGCGAAGGTGGTCGACGGCGAAGCCCACTGCTTAAGGACAGAGTCCACAAAGAGCTTTGGGGCTGGGACCACCTCTACCTGTGAGGTCGTTTCCTCGAAGAGGGGGTCCTCAGGCTCTTCCCCGGCTGGAACCTGGTCCTTCAGGGAGAACTTGGCCGTGGCCTTGGCCTTGTGGAGAAGCGACTTGAACAATGCGGGATTGAACAAACCAGTGACCACCGGAGCCTCAGGAGCGAGGTCCTCATCCTCCGACAGTTCCAGGTCCTGGACGTGATCGTCCTGTCCGTGAAGCGACAACGGGGAACCCTGCGGCGCAGCAGTCAGTGGTGGAGGCGGTTCGGCCAGTGCGGGTGGCGTGCATGGCCGAGGAGGCTGAGCGGCCGGCGGTGGGGGTGGCACGGTGTGGGCCACATGCTTCATACCTGCCTCTATGCCTTGAGCGATGGCCGCCTGTATGAGCGCTTGCACCTCTGGGCTGTAGAATTGTGGATGCACTGCTCCCTGGGGCTGGGCGTCCCTGGTGCTGCTGCCGGGTCTGGGGTCCTCCCAGATGTCATCCTCCCCCAGGCACAGGTCCGGATTATCAAGGGAAAGGGTGCCGGAAGAGCGCCTGTCCCTCTGGGCGGAGGTACCAGAGGGCTCATGTTGCGCAGGTGGGGGTGCAACAGCAGGGGGCGGCATGGGACGCTCAGAGTCCTTGGAGGCCCTGTCCCTGTCCTTGCTGGCTCGGCTGCCCTTGGAGGACGATTTGGCCTTGTCAGCATCTTGCCTGATGGGGGAGCGGTCCCGGCGTCCCGAGGGAGGGGGCGGTGATGTGGAGGCCCCACCCTCCCTGTCCCTGGCCTGCCTGGGCTTATTTCTGCCCGAGGAGGCCTTATCAGACATGATGTCTAGCAGGGATTATCGGAGCCTGGGAGGAAGCGGCAGAAATGGGCGCTTTTACGGCCCAAAAGGGAAGGCAGCTGTCCCTCGGCGAGGAGGTCGTGCTGCAGGCGAGCTGGAGGGCGAGCTGTGCAGGCTGATGCCGCCGGTCCCGCAGGTCGCCGCGGTCCAAACAGGAAGGCTGGAGTACAAGCCGGCGCCGCGGCGATCAAGGGGGAGCTCCGCCGAAGCCGTGAAGCAGCTGGAGGCTCGGAGCGACACAGGGGAATCCCCTGTGACGAAACAGACGGTCTGCGGCTGCGCCGATGCTTCTGGAAGCCGCTCCTCAGCAGGTGACGTCACAGGAGGTCCCTCGTCGAAACTGCGCCTGCGCGAAGCCTGGCGCCAACGGAGACAGCTGAGGGGCGGGTGATCGGCTCCTCCGAGCGGGAAATTTAGCCAGGGACGCTGCCGGCTCGCAATGAGGCAAATGGAGGGAGGGATCGGTTGCCCTCGAGGAGGCCTAATGCGGCACGGGGAGCACAGCCGAGGGTAGTAGAGGCCTGCAGGGGCAGCGATGAGAAGGCCGACGCCCGGCTGTCAGTTCAGGGAGGAGGGGCAGTCGCGCAGGCCGATTTGCCGCCGGATGGACCGCCAACACTCGCCCTCCCGGGTTGGAGCCTCCCCAGGGGCAGACGGAGGTCTGTGGACCCGACGAGGGAGGCTGGATGAAGGAGAGGCCCCACCGCTCAAGCGCTAGGCTTCTGCATTGGTGTTAACAATATAGGGCTCTCTCTCAGGCGGAAGTGGCCACAGGACCACCCTGGCAGTAGGTCACTCAAGCGCTTGGCTTCTGTGACAGGCGATGGAATCTGGGTGCCAGGCCGCAGTGTGAGTATGGAGGCCAACCACCAAAGGTGGAAGTGGGCCCGGACTAGGCCGAAGCCTGCCCTGAAATTTCCAGTACCCCAATAAGAAGGATAATTGGGCACACACTCACAGTCAATTCTAGTTGATAGTTGTCCAAGAATCAGTAAACAGACGAGTAGAAGAAGGTGATAAAATGCGAAGTTGGGGAGAAACAATCCTAGGCCTAGGACTGAGTCGAAAGAGGGGGATTGTAGCACGGTGACAGCTTTTATATGAGGTCAGACTCAGTCCTGATTGGCTGATGGATGAGGTCATCCCAATCTTGGAGGCTAGCGCCACCCACTATGGAGAATGACTAGTACAAAGTCACCCAGCTAGCTTTCATGGCTAAGGCAGGACTAAAACTCACAGTCTCTTGGTTTCCAGCCTGCTACAATAACCACAAGAACATTTGGTTATTGTCAACATTTATATTTTGTTATTAAGTTATATTTTGGTTCTCATTTAGAAGAACTATCTACAAATCTTTGAAAATATATAACAGTGATGGTAAACCTTTTTTTGCTCAGGTGCCAAAAGGGAGCGTGTGTGTGCCCACACCCATAATGCAATGCCCTCCCCCCAGTGCATGTGCGCACAACCCCCCTCCGCTGCACCCCGTGCATGCGCACAGGACTCACTGAATCCTCCAGAGCCTATGGATGGCGAAAAACAGATTCCAGCTGATTTTCAGCAGTCCGGAGGGTGGGGGTGAGGTTGTTTTCGCCTTCCCCAGGCTTCAGGAACTCTGAAACATTTAACAATTGAACTCTGAAACATTTCTGATACAATGTTTGTCACATATTTTGGCTTCTCTAGTCAGATAATTGTTCGACTGCTTTGAGGTATCTGACACTAAACTTCTATATCAACTTCTTTGAACACAAGCTTGTTTGTGTGTACTAGGGTTTGTCTGTCTGTCTCTGTCTCTCTGTGTCTCTGTCTCTGTCTCTGTCTCTCTGTGTCTCTGTCTCTGTCTCTGTCGCTCTGTGTCTCTGTCTCTGTCTCTGTCTCTGTCTCTGTCTCTCTCTCTCTCTCTCTCTCTCTCTGTCTCTCTGTCTCTCTCTCTCTCTCTCTCTGAATCATTCTGTTTGCTATATAGAAAATACATTTTGTGATGCACTTGATCTTATCTTCCTTTAAGATAAGCCTCAGGTGCTTGAAACACAGCTGACATTGTTCTGTGTTGCACATTTAATCCACAAAACCTAAAAAAAGTATTTATAGAAAAAAATCTTATTTATACACTTACTTGGCAACATGTTTGTTAACATTATATGACTATAACATGCTTCAAGTGTAGAGTAGCATTTTCTGATGTAAATGTGAAGTTTCCTAAAGATCCCCTAATTAATTCATAAACCAGGAGCCAAGCTTCAAAAGAAATACAGTCATTTATTAGGAACAACTCCGATGCAGTCAGAACTGACCTCAGGTAGGTTACGAGCCCCCATGACCTCCACCCTGGGCATGTCATAAATCACATTCTCCAATGAACCACATTGGCGGGGTGTGAAACCCACACCACTCCTGCTGACTCGGGTAACCTAGGACACAATCAGCAAGAAAGGCATTTGTGGAATGTAGTTTCAGTTATGGCAATCAAGCAGCTCCTTCAGTTCTCCCTCCCTCCTGCTTATGGCAACTTGAAAGCTTTGCAAGTTTTCAGTAAAGTTATGGGCTGTAATACGAGGAAGAAGAGGGGGAAGAGAAAGTTTTGATAGAGAGCCAAATTCTGTTCTGTATAATGAGATAGCTTAACAATGAACATAATGAAAACATGTTCTTTATTTCAATTGTATCTCTTATTTATTTCTAAGAAAACTCAGGAGCAAAATGTTCCTTCCTCCCATCTTATTATCACAAGTCTTCTAGGAGTTGGGTGGCTGAGAGTGATTGATGTAAAGTTATCCAGTACCTTTCATTGAAGCATAAGAGTTTGAGCATAGCCTTACTTATTCTGAGCCAACGATCATGGTCATCACAATGTTTTCGTCAAACTCTGTGCTTTCTTGATGTGTGAAATCCAACTACTGTAACAGGTTTTTTTTATCAATAACTTTATTAGTTCAGATTTAATTGGTCCAGATATGGAGGATCCCCAGACTTGGGAAGGCTGATATACAGTAACCATTCTACCAGTTTTCCAGGTAAATGTAGACACATGTAGCCTTGAGGTGAAATCCTAAGCAGAAAGGAACTCCAACTGAATTTACCAAAATTTTTGGCTGCATTGTCTTGCTTTCTATACCACAGAAAAGTTTCCATAAGTTTCCTTTTACATTTCCAATTGGAATATTTTTTTTTCTGCACCTAAACATATATGCAAAAATATCATGTTCATGAATGATAAAGTAATCAATAATGCAAAGTGGAGATACAGTAAATGTCTCTGAGAAAGTTCTATTTTATAAAATATGCTAATAACTATAGTTATGTGAATATTTCTTATATCAAACCTAAAGCATTAATATTAATGATCCGTGGACATTTTTCTCCCTTATGAAACAGGCAATGGCCCTATAGCTTTGTTACTGATTATGCCCAAGTTGTATCCATACGGCATGAGCAGCTGCAAAAAATCAGGATACTGGAAATGATGTTTCCCTTGTGGATAGTACAGCAAACTGTTGTATTTGCTGTTTTGATTTAAAGCAAAAGAAATCTCCAGTGGAAACTGCCTGAACATTGGAGGATTATTTTCCATTTCTAATTACAATGGGTAAAATATTCTTAGACTCTATAGAGGGATAAATACAAGGCTTTGATTTATTATCTGTTTTTAAAATGGACCCTTGCTGAAAGCATTGAAGTGCATATTAAACAGAGTTTACTGTGGTGCATATCAGATTAGGATGTAGGATATTTCACTCTATGCTTCATCAACCTAGGCTTATCTTGGCTAAAGCAACATATTGTACTATATTCATTTTGGGAAGCAATTCTACATTCTAGATCGAGCATGGGCTGTGGTTGATAGAGCAATGTTTCTGCGGCTTCTGCTGAATGATTTATGGAGAAGCATTCACATTGGTTTCAAAGGAAAATGTTCTCTCTTTCTGCGTGATGAACAGAAGGAGCTGGTACAAATAATAGCAAGAGGAACAAGAGGAACTAAATGGAATATGTGACAAGAAACAGCAAGTGCAACCCACACTACTGAACTAAATGTATTTTTCTCATTTAATATTAATGGAAATAATTTATATGTGCATCTATATGCATGCCAGTTTATATATGCAATAAAAGCTAGTATATTGAACATGTGCCAGAGAGGTGCCTAATATACTGTGTATGTATATTTATTTACATATCTCAACTTATTCTACAGATATTTTTATTTATATATACCGTATTTTTCGGAGTATAAGACGCACCGGAGTATAAGACGCATCTTAGTTTTTGGGGAGGAAAATAGGGGAAAACAATCTGCCTACCAGGTATTCATCTGGCTAGCGTCCTTAGTCTGGTCAGCTTCAGCACATTATTTTATCCCCTGGTTAGGACTTAAAAAAACCTTCTTCGGAGAGAGTAACAATGAAAGAGCCTGCAAGCCAATAAGAGCTGGGAAGATTGTTAGCACCTAGTTAGGGCTAGAAAAAAACTTATTCAGAGCAAGTAGAGCAATGAAAAAAACCTACAAAGACTTAGTGCTGGAAAAACATTCTTCAGAGAGAGTAACAATGAAAGAGCCTGCAAGCCGGTAAGAGCTGGGAAGATTGTTAGCACCTGGTTAGGGCTGGAAAAAACCTTCTTTGGAGCAAGTACAGCAATGAAAAAAACCCTGCAAAGACTTAGTGCTGGAAAAACATTCTTCAGAGAGAGTAACAATGAAAAAGCCTGCAAGCCGGTAAGAGCTGGGAAGATTGTTAGCACCTAGTTAGGGCTGGAAAAAAAGCTTCGAAAAAGCTACATTCAGAGTATAAGACGCACCCAAATTTTCAGCCACTTTTAGGGAGGAAAAAGGTGTGTCTTATACTCAGAAAAATACGGTACATGAAATAGTTATGGGTTGCTGAAAGCTCTATATGGGTACAATCATGATGGATATACTGTATATTACTTCTAGTCTCTGAGGCAGTGTTGTCCTAAATGGAAGCAGCTGGTGAAACTGAGTAAGGAAGGGTTGCTGCTTTGAAACTTGTCCAGAGGATTTTCCAGAAGAAAATGAGTGACACAGAATGAATTGGATAGCCTTTGACATAGACGTCTGTGGGGAAGATAAGAGGAGTAAATGGCAAAACTTGCGCTGTGATTTTTGCAGTGTAAGTTCTATTTTTTTATTTGCTTGTGACCTCAAGGGCAAGAGTGAAAGGATTCATCTTGTGTTATGATGTCATAATGCATTTTTTTTTATCATTGTGGGGTGGTATCATGGTTAGAAATGGATGCCTATGCCTTTGGCATGATCCAGCAGGTGTTTCTTAAGTTCTGAAACATTTGAAAAGCATTAAAACAGGGAAATAGAAAATGAATGTAATATAGAGAATGAAAGCAGTGATGAGACAGGTAAGGGAAGTTGTGATGTTCAAGCCAAATGGTTGAAGTAGAAAGTAAAGGTAAAGACATGGCTCATGCCAGGTAATGAAAAGTAAAATTTATAATTAACATATGAACAATATTGAAAGTTAATTAGAAACAACAACTGCATGGAAAGATTAGAAAGGAAGGAGAACAAAACTCAACTTGTGGTACCTACTTGAAATGAAAAGTATAAATTACACAAGAGACAAAGGAAAGCTATTTAAAATCCTGTTGCTTGTTTAGTCCCAGATGGATCTTCACAATGGCCTACCTACGGTATGTGTGGAACTTTCAAGTCATTCTTAAAAACAAATAAACCATTAATGTGCAATTGCATTTAATAAAGTTCCTTTTCCTTGTTATGATTCTGGTCATACAATCATTCCAATCCAATAGCAGCATGCCTAGAAAGAAGGACGCTTAAGTCTTCCTTCTAACTGCTTTCAAAAGAGAGAAAAAAAATCATTCTGGCCTACAAGGGTCTTGGGGATTAAAGAAAAATAATGGAATTTCGAAACAAATACACTACCTATGCCCACAGGCTGTATATCTGACCTGTTTTGTTTTAAAGGAGCTGAAACAATGATAGTTTAGAGTAGTAACAGTGCTTATTATGTACATATAAATCTTAGTGATTTCATTTAATCATGATCTCATGGAACACTAGGGACAGGATTACATCTTATAGCAGCTTACTTTGTTGTAAGCTTCTTTCCTGTATTATGAATAGGACTAATAACAAAGTGAGACAAAATCCCATATAGATAGAAAGATGGGGAGAGCTGACTTGTAGAGAAAATGAACTCTGGACTCTTCAAAAATGTAGAAAATATGCTGTAGTTCTGACCAGATCTGTAAGCATTCAGGATCAGGAACTGAAAACAAAAACAGACTCTGGAGTGCCAGCAGTCCAAACCAAGAATTCAGAAGTAATAGACAGAGAGCCAGTTTGGTCTACTGGTTAAGGCATCAGACTAGAAGCTAGGAGACTGTGAGTTATAGTCCCACCTTAGACATGAAAACAGGCTGGATGACTTTGGGCCAGCCACTCTGATTCAGCTCAACCCACCTTACAGGGTTATTGTTGTGGAAGAATGAGTATTAGGTAAGTTTGTCACCTTGAGTTACTTATAAACTAATATAGGCAGGATAATATTGATTGAGCTGTGGTGGCACCAGTGGTGGGCTGCAACTGGTTTAACAACCGGTTTGGTGATTGCGGGCTTTGCTCACTTCGCACACATGCGTGCCTAACGGGCTTGCGCACAGCGTTCAAAATACAACAATTTGAAGCTCAGCTGCTTACCTTCTTTTTTAAAAAAATTTTATTAGACTTTTTTTAGACAAACACAGACAGAAATTTATACAATTTCCTTCTTATCCACATTTTTGCGTTGTTAAAACATTTTTTCTTGTACAATATTTCCCCCTTCAATTTTTCATTTTCTTTTACACATATTATACGTATTATTCATAAATCAATTTTTATCCATCATAATATTAATGTACTCTATTTCTACCATTCCTTCTATATCCTTTCCATTTTACACTCCTTTTTCCCCTAGCTTTTGATTCCAATACCATCTTTCAATTTATTCTCTTATCTTTTAGCCCTCTTTTCTAACCACTCGTATTCTTTTTCCCATATTTTATAGTATTCAGTTTATCACTTTATAATCTTTTCCCATTTCTATAATTACATTAAAGTCACCGTAAAAACATATGTGTTCATATTCAAATTCCCCAATTAAGTTATGTATCTTTCTATAAAATTCCTTTTAATTGTCATTTGGGTGCGTATATTGAGACCAATAATATTTTCTTTTGTTCTGTTTCTGTTTCAGTCAATAAGATCTTTCCCTCCTCGTCTGTATACATTTGTTTTGATTTTAATCTTTTATTATTATTATTATTATAAACTGCTTTTCCTCTTTTTTATTATGTTAAAGCTACATATAATTGACCTAATCTTGAATATTCTAATAATTTACTTTGATGTTTCATAGTACCTCCTGCAAATTTGTAATATCCATATCCAATCTTTACAACTTTGTAAATACCTACTTTCTTTTGATTGGTGAATTTAACCCATTTATATTTTATATTTATTTATTTATATTTATTAAAACCATTTTTATCTTTTCTTCCATTTCCTTATTTCCTTATTAGGCATTCTTAATCTTCTAGTATATCTTGTTTCTCTTTGTACATTCTCTCTTGTTTCTTCCTTTACTATTCGTTTTTTTTCCTGTTCTCTCCTTTCTTCTTGTTCTCTTTCTGTTCTTCTTGGCACTCTTCCTGACTCCTATTTTCAGATTCTTCCCTATACTCTTGCTCTTCTTCAATTCCAAAGTGGTGTTCAAAAAACTCTCTCGCTTTGTCTAGTGCAGGGGTAGGCAAAGTTGGCTCTTCTATGACTTGCGGACTTTAACTCCCAGAATTCCTAAGCTAGCATGATTGGCTCAGAAATTCTGGGAGTTGAAGTCCACGAGTCATAGAAGAGCCAACTTTGCCTATCCCTGGTCTAGTGTATCTATTCTAAAAAAAATTCTCTTGCCAGGTAATTAAAATACCTTCTGGTATTAACCATCAGAACTGCACATTTTCCTTATTTAACTGAGAGATTAGGAATTGATAATTCTTTCTTTGGTCTCTCACCCGTCTCGGGATTTGTTTTAATGTTATTATTTCCCTTCCTTTATATGATATCGTCTCTTCTTTCATTTTTTTATATATTTCATCTCTTAACCCTTTCTTAGTAAAACGTATGTGTATTTCCCTTGGTAATTTATGCCTACGTGCGTAGTTCATATGTACTCTCTATATTTCATCAATATACTTTCATATATCCTGTTTATCTATTTGTAACGCCACTGCCAATATTTCTGACATAACTTCCCCTAGCTCTTCCTCTTTATCCTCCATGATGTTTTGAAACCTTAAAAAAGGATGCTTTTTCTATCTCCAGAAACACAATTGATTGTTCTAACTCTCTGTTAATTGTTGTATATTTTTGTTCCATTGACTCCATTTTTTAATCTACTTGCTCTATTTTTGTCTCCACTTTTTTGATTTTCTGCTCATTTTTAAGAATATTTTGCTGTATATTTCCTATTTTGTCATCCATATTTTTAATATCTCCTTTCATTTCACTTATATTACTTTTTAGCTCTTCGTGGTTTTTTTTTTGTCTTCTACTGTTTATTAGCAATGGACTCTTGTGTTCTAGTCATTGCCTCTTGTATCATTTGTAATACTGAATACTCCTGAATACTCTGTAAGTTAAATGCTGAACCTGATTTCTCCATTCCAAGCATACTTTCTGTAGAGGGTTGTTGTGTTGATGAGGATGGTGTTGATGCGGGATTTGCTCTCAATTTAAATTCTAATGGCTTGACCTGCTGGTGGAACCAGTATTGGAGGGATTGGTCTTGGAGGTTCTTTGGAATGTTTGGGCTTCTGCTTTGGGCTATTAGCTTGCTTGACTGGGGTATTGTTTACCTCTTGATTATTGGTCTGATATTACTCTTGATATTAAGCTATGCTCATGTTGATTGCTGGTGGAGAGATGTTTTAGTCTTTTAATTCCCCTTTTGGCTTGCTGATTGTCTCTTTTGCATAGTATATAGATGTTATTTATGTCTATATAAAGTACAGGGCTATGCCCATTATCTTTATTTGGTGGTATTCAACTTTTAGACCCCAGGTTTAAGGCCACTTTACATGTATTGTAAGAGGGTTCAGTTACATTATAGGATCACATGCAGTATTTTATCACTGAGCAACTCACAATGATACTCTGTTTATTATCACCACCATTGTACCATTTTGATTAATTGGCATGTCGTAACTATGAATTAGGAAGCATAAATGAACATTCAGCTAGAATCTCCGCAATTAACCTTCTTGACAAGCTACCAGAGTAATGTAAATTCATTGTAAGCCTAGTAAATAAAAAAAAGCCATGTGTATTTTCTTGAAGGTTGTTATTCAATGTATTTCAACTAATAATCCCCAAATAATGTCACCCGCAATATTGGGAAATATACATTTGCTCATTTTCCAACATAACAAAAGTCCTACAACATCTCACAATCTCATAAAGCCCATAAACATCCCATTCTTTGTAAATTTCTGGCTATCCAGATAGTGTCATCAGCATAGTGCATGTTATTGATGTTTCTTCCTCCTGTTCTAAAACTATGTAGACCCTTTTCAGCTTCTCTTAATATATATTCACCATAAAATTGGAATAAATAATGAGGGAGTATACAGCTTTGTCCTAATACTTTACCAATCTGGAGACAGTCTGTTTTAGTGGATAATTAGAATGGCAGAAATTGGGGGTTTGCATCGTTATACTAAATTGTTGATTTCTATATTATCATTTTGTATTGTATCTAGTTTTAAATGCATGAAATTTAACCCTACTATGATTTTCTTTCCTTTTACCAATCCTCCCCAAAAGCTGTGTGGGTATGTGTACAATTTCTCAGGACCATATTCCATGCATTTCATGAAGTAAATTGTGATGAACATGAACCCATATGTATGAGTTAAAGAATATATTATTCTATAATATGCCATAAAAGTCTTCTTTTATATTTATACTTGATTTAATTGTTTTAAGTATTGTTCTAATTGTTTTAACCAGTTATTTTATTATATGCCACTTGAAGTCATGTTGTGAGATGAGCAGCTATATAAATCTGATCAATAAATAAATTAGTTTTGCTGAAGAGATTAACAGTTACTCCTTTGAAAATGAAATGTAATTCTGTTAATAAGCAGATGGTATAGCAACCTGTTTATTTCTCCTTTTAAATTCTGACCAAAACTGTGAGCATCTGTTGAACTCTTCTAACATTTCTAATCCACAGAGTTTATGGTCTAATGAATTTGAATCTTTGCATATTTTAATTCAGGGCTTTCCAAGTGAACAATGATTTTTGAATGCTTAAAACCAGAGTTTCTTGAAATTGATACTTAAAGGAAGCTAAAGTCTCTGTCTGCTCAGGATCCAGCCCACTTCATACAATTATGAATTCTTCTGAAAGAGGAGCCATGGGTCTCCAGATACTGCAGTAGTATCAGTATGATTCTGTTACATATCAAGAATGCCTGGTTACAACCAGGTCCTCTGTTTAAGCGGGAAAATAGGAACTGCTGATTGGTCGAGCCATCTGACAGTTCCCTATAAAAGGGCTAGCTGTCAGACTGGCTCTCTGTTGGATCTTGTACATAGTTGGAATAAAGAACTGTTGTATGAAGCCTGTCTCCAGTCTCTTCACTCACCCAACTTAACAGATTCCAATAATAATGATTAGAAAACAGCTATTGGATTCAAAATGACAACAAATAAATTAAAACACTATGAATAACTATACTCCAGATTATTAGCTAATGCTTAGAAGAAGAAACTTTCCAAAATCCAATAATTATCTAAAGGAATAAAAACAGAAATTGGTTTAGACTATCACCATTAAATAATTATATTTTTCAACTTGAAGCTGGCCAAGTGAGACTATAGTGGTCATCTCCCATTGCTTAGAGACTGTAGAGGCCTAGATGGGAAAGAGCCAATTCTAACTCACACCTACCAACATCAAATGGCTGCAGATACTATGGCTACCTGGACCCAGAGTTTTTCTGTGCAAGAATTCTATATACCGTATATATTAGATGGGATAGACTTCTCCATTCAAGAATAGGATACAGTTTGGGGGCCTCTTGGATTCAAAGTTCCTGCTCAAACAGCAGATGGCAACTGTGGACAATAATGGGGTCTTGGCACAACTTTATCTGGTGCCCCAGTTGCAGCACTTCCTGGATTGAGAGACCTTTCAGATAATCATTTATGTTCTAATCACCTTGCAGTGCACCTTGGTACTGCAATGTGTTGTACATGGGGCTGCCCCAGAAAACCACTTTTGCATAGATAATGCCTATTTCCATCAAGGTTACTCTCCATTTTCCTTACTCTTCATAGGTCTTAAATACATGATTGTTGTAGGTTAAGATAGATGGAACCTCTCGCTGGATGTGATTTTTTTTTTGTTTTTTTGTTTTTGTATTAAATAACTGGATCCCATTTTGCTTTGTTGTGAATGAGCTTCCTAAAATTGGTTTGGAGGTAGGTAGTGCCTTAATTAAATTAAATTAAATAAGGAATTCACAGTGATAGAAAATGATGTACTTTTGAAAATGCTATATAAGGATATAGAAAAATGCCTATATAATTGAACTGAATATACTGTTTGAAATAAACACATGTTGGCTATAAAGAAGGCCTTTCGGTACAGTACATTCCTTCCTGGAAGGAGTGAAACATGCTGTTGAAATATGGTCTGACCATAAAAATTTGGAATGCTTACAAATTTTCAATACATTTTAGAATTACTTCTAAGATGGGGATGAGTTAGCATAGTCTGTCAAGAGCTCAATCTAAAAGTTGGTTTTTATATTTTTTCCTCCTCAATTTTATTACCCTGTTCCCACTTTTATCTTATCTCTACTTTTACTTCTGGCCAGTTATCAACTTGTCAGTATTTTATTTTTACCCTTATTTATTTCAAGCCAAATGCTGGATGGGCTGCATAGATTTTATTTTTAATTGAAAATATTTTTAACCACTGGGCAGGGGGGTGGCCTCTGTCTCTGTAACAACTACCCATCTGCTGTTTCCAGGGGCAGACAGCAAGACAACCAAATCAAGTCAAGAAAGAGTAAGAGAAAAAGCGAAGAATGCATTTTTATTTTTATTTATTTATTTATTTTTGTCAAGCATATATAAGATTACAGTAAATGTATAAACATGTATACATGAGAGGGTTATGAGTACATGGGAACATTAGGACAGGGATGGTAGGCATGTTGGTGCGCTTATGCACGCCCCTTACAGACCTCTTAGGAATGGGGTGAGGTCAACAGTAGACAGTCTAAGGTTAAAGCTATGGGGGTTTGATGAAGTAACAACGGAGTCAGGTAGAGCATTCCAGGCATTGACTACTCTGTTGCTGAAGTCCTATTTTCTGCAATTGAGTTTGGAGCGCTTTACCTTAAGTTTGTATCTATTGTGTGCTCGTGTATTGTTGCGGTTGAAGCTGAAGTAGTCATTGATGGGTAGGACATTGTAGCAGATAATTTTATGTGCTACACTTAGGTCAGACCTAAGGCGGTATAGTTCTAAATTGTCTAAGCCCAAAATTTCAAGTCTGGTGGCATAAGGTATTCTGTTGCGAACAGAGGAGTGTAGGACTCTTCTCATGAAATATCTCGGACATTCTCAATTGTATTAATGCCTGATATGTAGTGCAGGTTCCACACAGATGAGCTGTATTCGAGAATTGGTCTAGCAAATGTTTTGTATGCTTAAAAGTACACTATTACCAGAGAAGAAGCTACACAAGATTAGGTTAACAACTCTTAATGCTTTTTTGACAATGTTGTTACAGTGGGCTCTGGCACTTAGATCATTAGAGATGAGTTCTCCAAGGTCATTAACAGGGTGAGGGTCATCTACAAGGTTGTGTCCATCCAGCTTGTATTTTAGAAACACTGCAGAAAGAGCTCCAACACAGAGAAGACTGTTAAAACTCTTAAGCAATCCATATAGAAGACAAGGTGCAACATTCCAAATCCTCAAGTGAGTTGCATTCTTATACCCCTCATAATAGATACAGTATGGAATGCTTGATTGGCAGAGTGAAAGAGAAGAAAGATACAGGGAGGAACAGAAGTCTACCACGGTCTCCTTCATCCCCCTGACTCAGACATGGAATTAATGCCAAAAAACTGTTCAACAACTCACATACAGTAATCTCCATTTATCCCTGGTTAACGGAAACTAACAATCCTCATATATGATTCACTTATCTTCTCTTATATATAGGATTTAAGTACCGATTCCATTACTCTAATGTAGAGGTCTTTAAACTTGGCAACTTTAAGACTTGTGGAGGTCAACTCATCTAACAAAGATGGCTGTGGAATTCTGGGAGTTGAAGTCCACAAGTCTTAAAGTTGCCAAGTTTGAGGACCCCTGCTCTAATGCATTATTTTAATATTTACCTTAATACTTTGGATTTTAAGAACTCAGAATACATTCATAGAAATATTCACCTTTTCGATTTCTGATGGGTATGTTGATGGTGGAATGGTTGGTTGGTTTCATTGCTGTACTTGTTTATATATCTTCTATTTCAAATAAGTATTATGTCTCTGTCTTCCCTTAGACTTTCTCTATACCGTATCACATGAGCATAATTATTTTATTTTTTATATCTCTTAAATCATAGAAAAAAAACAGGCAAATGCTTGCCTTGCAAAGCAGTATGTTCAATGCTGTATAAATTTCATTTCATTACCATTTGCATCCAGAAAACTTTATTGATTGAGGGCTACTGGGAAGCAATAAATTCCCACTGCTTTCTCCAGCATAAAGATATTAATGGGAGAGCTATCAAATGATGAAACAAGCTTGTTTATTTTATTTATTTATTTATTTATTTATTTATTTATTTATTTATTTATTTATTTATTTATTTATTTATTTATTTATTTATTTATTTATTTATTTATTTATTTTGTCAATCTCGTATTAGATAATACATATAAGTATACACATAATTTGAATACATGAAATGAATAAAAGTAAAAGGGAACATTAGGACAGGGACGGTAGGCACGCAGGTGCACTTATGCACGCCCCTTGTTGCATGTTTTGCCCCTATATGGGTAAGGCAAAAATTTACCTGGCAATGTTCTCATGTTCATGTCCTCATTCTGATCAAACTATTGGGTTGTATGGATCCCTCTACTTTGGCAGATCTGTTTGTATGCACTCACTCAAATACACAAACATGTGAGCCAAAACCTCCAATTGTCCTCACATTCCAGCTTCCAGCTTCCAGATGCCAACAGACAACACTGACTCTGAGAAGACTGGAGAAGAGAGAGGGAGGAGGTGGTTACTCATTCTCTGACAAAAAGAATGAAACTGTCCAATCTACAATGCAGGGGCGGGTTGCTCTCTTACCGAAACCGGTGTGCTGCGTGCAGATCTCCATGTTTCGTGTGCACGCGCGCTCACTATGCACGTGCACCCCTTCACACAATTTTGCTTCTGGGCATGCACAGAAGCAAAATCTCACCGAAATCTCGTGAGGGGACGTGTGCGCATGCGCGATTTCGGCAAGATTTTGCTTCCGCACATGCGCAGAAGCAAAAAAGCACAAAAATTCTTTTAAAAAGATGGTGACATGCGCGATGGACTGCCGAAGACGGCACCAGAGCGGCTGCGTGCAAATAGTGCCATCTGCTGGCTGCCACCGGAACGACAGAGTGGACCGCACCGGTAGGAACCCACCACTGCTACAATGGAAAGAGATGGTTCTGGATAGGAAATTATTTCTTGTCAGGAGCAGAAGAACAGAGCCACACATGAAGGTTCAATTAAGCTGATTTTTTGCCCAAAGCCAAT